>OU015499.1:34469760-35126010 GCA_907164885.2 Dolomedes plantarius | reverse complement strand
ATTTCATACATCATACATTGTCATCAGAGGCCACTACTTGAGTACATGACACAAAAACATGGTTTTACTGTGAATGAAGTAAAAGTTCAGAAACACTTTTGTTTCATTTATGCATGTAGTGACTACTAATGATGTTATATGAGAGAATGAAGCACATTTTTCTTGTAAGCACATCTACAGTTATAGGCCTATGGGCCAATGATTCATATACATATCTTTTTTACAGGGAGTAAAGATTATACTTTTGACGTTTCAAAACAATTTAATAAATATTAAATTTACTAATTTTTTTTCAATTCATCAAATAAATTTGTTCAATTGTTTTTAGTGCATACTCAGTATGTTTTTATGTTTTGTTGTACATTTACATATCAGTGGCTTTGTGTGATGGTCCAGTTTTTCTTTTTTTTGTGAAATATTTCTCAGGTTCTCGTTACGAAGTTGTGTCATGGCTTTCTGAACAATATTAAAGTCAGCATTCCATGTTCACTTAGTCAATTTACATTTTCTAAGAATAATCAAGAGTTCACTGCATTTGAAATGAATACATATGTATATTCACTAAAATCACAAGGTTAACCTTATTTAAATGAATAATTCACATCTTTTTTGTGTTTTCATTGTGGTACAAATCACATATGACATTACAATAAAGAACTGTCTTGATTTTGAAATTGTGTAGAGTTTTCTGGAATATTTAATGTCACCTTTCCAAGATTAAACATTTAACAAATATTAAATTTATGTTTCAATACAGAACAAATTTTTCTATTATGGAAATCGCAAGAAATCTCATTGCAGCTTGTCTGACTTACTGTGTATATTTCTTAATGTTATTGTATGTGTAATTATTGATGTTGTACAATTGTTGACTGAATAGGCCTATGAAGCTTATTGTGATACCTTATTTATGTAGATACATGACTCCTTACAGTAATATTAAATATATATTTTTATTTTTTAATGGTTTGTATAATAGAACTCTGCTGCAATATTCTTTTGTATAGTTATAGATGTCTAGAATATTAAATTTATTTTTATAACTTATTTTTAATGGAATTGCTTTGTAATTAAACATATATATGAATGTGTATACTGTTTAAAGTAACTGAAAGTTTATGGATGTTATATGTTAATGACTCATGGGTTTTCAGTATCAGTTAGTAACATGCATTGTACTTTTTAATCATTCCTTTGTACTATATGTATGATTTATTTATGTTTTTAATGTGTTTATTTATGTTTTATAAACAGATTTTTTTATTTTTATGATACTAGATCTAATTTTAATTACAGCATTCATTTGTATTTAGTTAACTATGCTTTCCATAATTATTATAAATATCTTGTTCTGGATTCTTCTTTATTTTCGATTCTCTGAAATAACTGCTATTAAACAATTATTTAAACAATTTCCTCCCAAAGTGCAACCCTAGCACTTTCTATTTGATAATTAATTTAAAATTTTTTAGAAACAAGTTATTGTTTTAAGAAATTTTAATGTACATTCTAACTTTAAAGATAAAAAAGGTGTAAATTTTCTCTAGCTGTAACTAAGTAAGTTATTATCAATTCTGCTTTAAAAAATTCTATGAATTTCATAAATTTAAATAAAAAAATTGCTATGATATTATTTTTATGCATTAATTCCTTTTTATTCTAATGGCTATTAAAGTATTTTAAATGTATAATTAATTGATAAAATTTGATACGCACGTTTTGACTTCATATTTTTAAAATTAAATATTATGTGTATAAATAAAATGTATAAAAATATTCCTTTCTTTCTGTCATTGAAGTAAGATTCTGCATTATCTTCATAATTTATTTGTACATAGTCTTACATTTTTTAGCTTCTGCAACATACGAGGGTTGATCCAAAAAGAAGGTTACAAGGGTAATAAAATATTATTTATTAGCAATAGATAGAAAATACAAAAGGGGATTAAGAGGCATACTTGCCAATCATTTTCCCACATAATCACCAAATAAATTTAGGCATTTATCTGAATGCAGGACCAACTTGTTTAACCGGGCTTGGTAGAAATAATGTCCCTGCTCATTGAGCCAGTTCTCAGTAGCTGTTTCCACATCATTGTCTGAAGAGAACCTCATTCCAGATAAATCTTCCTTTAATTTCGGAAAAAGGAAACAGTCCCTGGGTGCCAAATCTGGGCTAAATGGGGGTGTGGCTCCAAACTTTCAGCTTAAACTTTTGCAGCAATTCTTGAGTTTGGCAAGCAGTATTGACTCGCCTCCAAGCGAGACCATTTTTCTAAACTTTGTGCCACTTCAATCACTCTGACGTGTCTGTAAACTTAATCTACGTAACCGTATAACCACTTGCAAGACAACTAGTGCCATCTGTCTACACACTGGGGGAAAAGTATTCCCTCCACAATAATTACTTTTCAAATGCTGATGCTTGCAACCTTTCTTTTGGATCCACCTTCGTATATGTGTCTTAGTGAGTGTCAGTAATAATTAAGATTGAAACACGAGACCATCGAAATATCTTTATTGAGGATAAAATGTGTTTAATGAAGTTCATTATAGGTAATTTTTGTCTCTTATAGGATTTGGTAATATGCAAATAAACTGTACACTTTAAGATATAATGAGCTTTGTATGATAAAATTGAGTTTTAAATAGTGGAAACTGAGAATGCAAAAAACTCACTATAATAATATGGCATGGTACTCTGAATTTCATTTTATGTATTGCGATGAGTGTACAATATATATATGATTTGTCGAGATGCATTCAATGAAACACACAAATGTTTTAGATTTGAAAATCCTTAGTTATTCTTTTTAAATAGCTTAAGAGGTATGAAGTAATACTAATTTTGTTATGATGGGCACAAGAAAGGTGAAAAACATGTTTTAAATCTTTTTTTGTGTGTAAGTGATTATTTTCTTTTACCTTTTAATGCAACTCCTTTTAATGCATTTTATGGAGCTTCCAGCCAAAATAGCATGTTTACAAAAAAGTATTTTATATGCAGTAAAATATTTCTTAAGTGTGTATACTTCGCAAGAATTTTATTAATTTCTTCAATTTCAGTTTCATCTGATAATTTTCAGGTTCTATTTTTTCTTTGAACTTATTTAGTATAAATTTTTCCTACATAATATTATATGGACTATGGGGCCACACATTTATTAAATGAATTGCACAAAGTATGTTCAGTAGATATATTTTTGGTATGCTATGGAGCAGAAAATGCGGTATTTTTACATAAGTATATTCCAGGTAAAGCCTAACAACTATAAGGTAATTTTATTACAGCATTGCATTCGTAATTGGAAACTTTACTTTTCTTATTGACTATAGTTTCAGTATCTGGACTAATGTGCAGTCTATAGTTTGTTATTCAAATATTATTTTTTTTTCTATTGTGTTTTTGTTTTTGATTGGTTACATCTAAACTTGTTACTCAAAAAGTTTTTAAATCTTCGATTAACACTATATAAACTGCACATATATGAGAAACTAGCTGAATACTTGTGCTTCACTACGGAGTACATTCAAATTAAATACAACAGTTAATGTATGCAATTAATGCCAAAAAAAAATATATTTAAAAAAAAATCGTAATGGATATTTTTATAGACACAATGTAGAAGAAAATATTCAAATTAAATACAACGGTTAATTTATGCAATTAATTTGTATGTTTAATATCCATAAAACATACTATTTTGAATTAAATTCATAAAAAAATTCCATCTCAATTAGTATAGTGGTTAAATTTTATCTTTTACCATATTTTAATATTTTTTTTGTCAATTTATTTTGTTGTTTTGCACGTGACGCAAAATTAATTTGAAGTATCACAAAAAGAAAAGAAACCACGTCATCAGCATTTAATAAATTAAATTCTAAAAATTAATGTTTGAAAATTCACCAAAAATCAGAAAATGGAGTCAAATATTCGAAAAAATTCATTAAAGGAATTTTTATGATCTTTCTCACAATATAAATTTTATAATCCTCAGATTATTATTTTAAATGTAAACTTTAAAAGAATATTACAAAACAGCTTAAAAATTTAATTTAAAAAAAATCTAAGAATTTTTCAAAAATCTTTCTTAGTGCATCCCTACACTATAAGAAGACTCGCCATGTAAAATTTCAGCCCTTTAGGTCTAGCGGTTTGGTCTGTGCATTATCTGTCAGTCAGTCAGTTACAGAACTGTTTTATATATATAGATATATAGTAAAATATTAGGTAAAGGTAAAATTTAGAAAAAAAATTTATTATACCCTTCCCTTCTGTAAACTGGTGGTCATATTTTCCCCATTTTTGATCTCTAGGTGATTCTTCTTTCTTACAAGCTTTTTTGACACTTATTGTCCAAAATTTATTATAAAATTGAATTTTTAAACTAGGTGTCGAATACTCTTGAGTTTAAATATTTTGTTACAAAGTTTAAAAATTAAATTAAATATGTATAAGTTTGTTAGGGGAAAGATAAAAATCTGTGATATTGTTGTTTGTATAGTGGCATTCACTTGTCTTCTTACAATAGTTCATTCTATACTGCAGAATTGTTGGTTGCTCATAATGGAAGCACCATATAGGTTAACCTACACCCCTCTGTGCACCAAAATTTTGACTCAGCACCCTAAGGGACGACATATAGTATATTTGTGCTCTCCTCCAAACTGGTACCAGCATATGGAAGGTCTTCCTAGCCTACAGTTTTAATGGCCCATACTTGGCATAGACACAATGGCATTGAGTGATACTTGTCTGGATTTAAACTGAGAAACCTTGGTGCCGAAACTTGGCGTGCTAACAACTGGGTTGCCTCGAGTTATCTGTGATATAAATAATAAAAATTTCAAATTTTTAGCTTATATATTCAATTACATATGCATAGTTTTGTCAGGAAAGAAAAAAAAATCTCTAGTGAATGAAAATTTAAAATTTCTATAAATAAAACAGTTCAAATGCCTTATGTAAATAATTTTTTTTCAATACTTTCATAGAATTCTTTATATGGGTTAGTAAAGCTTAGGAAAAAAAGAGCTTGTTTTCTTGATATTTCCAAAGAAATATGTTGTTTCAAGTTAAATTTCTACATCTATTGCCATAATCTATTGGATTTTATGCTTGTCTCCCTGTTAATTTTATTGAATCTAGATGAAAATTTCTTTATTAACTTCTATACAGAATTAAATTTTTTAAATAATTTTTCATACTTTAGAATGATAAAAAACTAAATATTTTTGTATACTGAGGCTTTTGTCAATACCTGTTGTATATTCATCTGACGAAAATTATAATCATAATCATAGTACATATAAAAAAATTACTAATTTTTTATGCTTTGTTTTATTCTTAATTTTATTAATAAATTATTAAAGCATTTTGCATAGTGTTAATAGTTGCTTTTGATAATAGTTCCATTTCTAATGGAGTAGCTGTGAGAGGCAATTTTTAAAACATTTAACTTAATTTATATCTGTTTTTAAGTTAAATGTTTGATTATCAAAATTGGGTTAATGTTTTTTGTTAAATCTCTTTCAATTAAAAATATTTTTTGTATAGCTATTTTATAATGAATGACAAAAATTAAAGGGTAATATTTCCTTTACTAATATTTAAGTTATGGAATTATTTACTGGTATTTAAGTTATGGAATTATTTACTGATATTTAAGTTATGAGTCGCTATGGAATTATTTCCTAAATAAAATTGTTATTTAGAGTTTATGAAGCAGACTGATGGTTCCCCAAACCCATAGTAAAATGGACCCCAGGTTTATTTTTGATTGAAAAGAATTAAATTATAAACTTCTGTAGCAATAATGACGTGTGTATGTATGTATGTATATATATATATATATATATACACACACACATATATATATATTTATTTGTTTATACAGATATAATTACAACTGTGTCAGTAGAAGTAAATCTGCTGTCTTTTCCCATTTATTCACTAACTTTAGTTTCATTGTATTATAACTGGAGAGTGTTACACATTGCAGTTATTTTCAGAATTTTGTTAAAAAAAAAAAAAAAAAAAGTGTGTGTGTATGTATATATATATATGTATGTTTAAAACCTGATTAAATATAAAATATTGTTCTAAAATTGCTTTCAAAATTATATTAAATAAATACTGTACATGAATTTATTTTTTAATTCTGAACTTGATTAGAACCAAATAGGAACTTTGTTACATTATCATATATTTATGTAGTGGTTTTGAAGTTTATAGTTCTATGTTTCTTGTTTATGCAATCTCAGTTTCTCTGCATTTGCAAATTTTTTAGTTTTAAATTAAATCTGGTTTTTAAGCATAATTTTTTACAGCTGAACATTAAGAAATATCAACACTGCCATATGAAAATGGTCGTGCTGTAATTTCAAGTTTGGTTATAGTAGATTTAAAAAGAAATAGTTTTATTTTAAAACTCATTTGTTGAGAGGTGAAGTTTATATGAGAAACTTTTTTTTTATGGCATGATGCCAATATTTGATTAAAAAGTTTGAATTTCTTTGAAGCCTGTAAAATAAAGTTTTGAAATATGCAAGTTTTACAGAATCGTACTTGGATACCATTCTGAAAAAATGCTTTACATAATAGATATTTTCTGTTGAATGGAGTCTAGAAAATTTTTATATATAGTTGTGAAGAAAAAAAAAATGGTAACAAATTCAAGAGTATCAATAAAAAGGATGTATTGGGTAAGCTATTTTAAATTTAAGTATGAAATGGAGTGAAAAATGTTACATAAATTTATGAAGAAAATTCTTTTATTTTTAAGTTATTATAAATATACTGAACAATTTATTTCTGTTTTAATTTGTTACCATTTCTTTTATCACATTGACAGCTTTTATGATGTTAAAAAATTTATGAAATAATTGATAGAAAATTTTTAAAAAAATTTAATTTAGTTTCTAATAACTCTTGTAAAATTTTAATGTTTATGCATTTTATGTGTTTGATGTGAATATTTGGAAATATAGTTATATGAGCATATTCTAGCCTTTTTCTTCACTTAGTTTATTTTTAGCACCATTGCCATTTTTTTATTATTATTATATAAATACAAACATTTGCAAAGAGATTAAAAGGGAAAAAAATAAAGCAGTGTGAGTAGCATTACCATGTTTAAACTATTAAAGAGGACAATTAACTCTAAAAAGCAAGTTTTAAGGAGCTTTAGAGGACATAGAATTACTAGTATAAGATTAAAAAATAAATATTTATGCAAATTGTATAAAATTTCAAAATTTTTAATGATAGTAATAATGTAATAATTTCAAAGAACTCTGTATAACCTCAAATAGTCTGTTGGATTGAAAAAAAAAACATGCATGCAACAGTGTAATGAAAGCAAACGAAACCTAAATATTTTTCTTTTGATAGCTGAAAAAAGTAGAATGGTAGATCACAAAGCATTCTTCTAGTCTTGAAAAGATTTATATGTCTCCTGAGAAAAGTATTTTTATACTTTGGGATAGTCATAGAATGAATTTATAGATATTATTTGAAGTTGGGCTTTATAAACATAGAATTTCTGTATGTTCTCTTTATTACTTTCCCTAGGGAATGTGGTAGCTTGAGATGTAATGATAATTATGCTATGGAAATTTTCCTGTGTGAATTTTGTGTCATCTGTATGTAACTCTTAAATATTTTCCAGTATTAGGGAAGTTTGATAAGGTAAAATCGTAATAAATGACTTCAAGTTGTGCAAAATATCAAAAATTTGTCGTAAGATGTTTGTGAGATTTTAAAGGTTTATAAAATTTTTAAAAAAATTAATTTTGAATGTGTAAAATTTGAATCAGTTATGTGTTCATTGATGAAAAAATTGGAGTTTAAGTATTCGGATCTTTTAAATTTCTATACCGCAAAATTTTTATTTTGAAGTGAATATGTAATATTAAATATCCGTTGAAATTCAAACACTTTTAAAATTGTTGATTTAAAATTTTTAAGGCTGTTTGGAAACTGTTTTATTTCGTTGAGAAACAGCTGAAGTACATTTTATGGTTGCGTTTAAGGTTTAGTAAATTAAAAGCTATTACAGTCAATGTCATGTTGTTGACAGAGTAAAATTTATCTTTCCATATAAGAGAAAATTTAGGGAGCATCGCTGCGTAAAAGCGAATAAGATTTAGCAGACGATGCTGCGTGTTGCGGTCACGTGACTTCCTCTCGGAGCCGGAATCGCAGTGAGAATTCTCCCTGCTACGCAGAGCAGTTCGTGAGCTGGCAGGGTGAAGTCACGTCGCTGAGCTTCCGCAAAAGAAAATGGTGTTTGTGTCAGGTGAAACGTGAGTTTTAAGCTAGACCTCAATTTTATGTGAGGATATTTCTATAAAGGTTAGTAAAAATGAGTTTTTTGAAACTGTAGCCATCTGCATCATTTTTTAATAGATAAGTGGAAATTATTGTGATTTAAAATTAAGACAAATATTACTTTTCACCAAGATCTATTACAGCTGATGGGAGTGTATGTATGCATGTTATTTTTATTAATTAAATATGTGTATATGTATAAATGTTTATTTTTCTATACATACGAGGAGATTGGCTATAAATAGGTAAAATGTGATATATTATTTTTAGACATGGTTAATATTACTCGATTTTTGCTAGGGGTTAAGGTTAATTTAAGCAAATCATATTTAGTAAACCAAATAAATATTCCGATTGCATTTTAAATGCTTGAATTTGTATAAAAAAAATTAAAGGAAATAATATGTGATCTATTAAGAGTTTGCGCCATTTTCTTACATGGGGCTGCTAATGAGAGAAAATGCTTATAAACTTCATTGACTGCACCCATTTGTTTCTTAACTATTTGATTTAAAGTTTCATAATTTTAAATGAAATAAGTCAAATATCAATCAGACTTACCAAAAATCAACCGAAAACTGCCATTATAAACTAAAAGTAAAAATTATAAAAGTTAAGATGAATTTTCAAATTTTTATTATTTATAAAGAAATATTTTCAATTTTTCTAGAATTGAAGGTTTTTGTTTATTTTTTTTTAATATTCTTTACTAAATGAACTGAACTCGATCCGTATTAATTTAAAATTATAGCATGTTACGCGTCATTGTAGTATTTTCTGTAATTATTTTTTGTTTAATTTTTTAATATGTACCTAGATCTCTTGACCCGTGACCATTTTCAAATACTTGAAACTGATGCTCAACAGCAAATTTAGTCTTTCATAATGTATTATAAATGCTTCCTCTATTAATACTATTTCGTTGTATTTAAAACTCATAAAGTGCGGAAATGAAGTCAATCAAATAGATTAGCCAACTAGGTCACTTGAATGCTTGGCAGCTTAAGCTGCCCAGAGCACGAAATAATAATAATCTGCTATGTTACCTGCTCTAATCTTATAGTAGGTCATCTCAAGTATGCCAATTTGGAGAGGGGGGGGGGGGAAGAAAAATGCTTAATTACGTATACCAGTGTTTCTTTTGAGGCACATTTTCTAACAAGGAACTCTCTCTTCATATTTAACTGTGAATTGATTAAACTAATCAGAATAAAAGACAATAAGAAATTTATATTTAAACTTTTACGTATGTTTACCCCACCCAATTTTATTTATTTCAAGCAAAATCAATATTTTTTAAGGAATCTCGATTATTTTATTTATTTACTTATAAGACATTCACGTTTTGGTAGAATTCAATACCAAGCACTTCATAAAAATTCATTTCTCTATAAAAAACTAACATTCTGTGTACGACACAGCTGACAACTGAAAATGGCTCTAGTTGTTGAATCGGTGTTATTGTGAAATCATACATTTCACTAAAATGTTACGCAGTTCTCCATTATAAACAAATTGTACATTATAAAACGTTACACAGTTATAAGCATATGCAAGGTCTTTATATTTAAACTACACTTAGTTCATAGTCTTTCCACATTTCAGATGAAGTAGAATTTTTTAGTCATTTTAAATTAAGATCAGTAAATTTTGCGTTAGATGTAATAAATCGGTGTGAGTCGGACTTTTTATTTATAATCCTATCTTGATTAAAATTGTGTTCTTACCCGTCGAGGAGCAGTCGTTAATTTATTTTAAGAAACCCCTTCCTTCCCCCATATGTTTAGACGTGGAGGAAAACTTCGCACTCTCCTGTGCTACACTAAAATTACTCTTCATGTGACCCGAATAAAACTTGATTTTTCCAATGAAGATTTTTCGCGATCGAAATGATTCTTCATGCATGGAGAAATATTTAGCATTTTTTAGAACATCATTTGTTGCAAGAAAATTCCTTCACGACCTCGTAGTTTTAGTTCTTGGATCCCTAAAGCTAATCTAGTAGAAGTTTTCGAGGTTAAAAAAAATGGCTTCACACAGTTTCGCAATATAATTGACATAAAGGCACTTAAAAGTTGACCAAAGATACAACGCCCTTAGTTTTCGAAATGAAAATTTTTGACAGACTTCGTTAGTAATAGCGTACGCATTCATGACTATTACTACAATATTTTTAATGTTGATTCATATTTAATTGTCTCTAACTTGGTGGTTAAGACCTAAGACCCCCCCCCCATAAAACCGAAGATGTATGATCTGCTTAAGTCGCGAGTTCGACTGCCGGTGCTATGATCTATCAGCTCTATGATTTTCTAGCATGTAACTTAAACATGACGCATTTTCTTGTGGTACAGGGTAGTGCTTAGAAAAAAAATGCAACGTTATCAGTTATGAAAGAATTTATTTAAACCTCTAATTCGCATTGTAGATTACGATTCACAGGGGAATCTCGATTGATCGTTCCCCGAATCATCGTTATCCCGTACATGTCGTTTATTTCACCTAGTCCCGACAGTCATATTTGTTATATTCCCGCATTTATCGTTCAGTTCAATCCAGTCGGTACCTTGAAAATTTAATAGATTGAGATTCCACTGTATTTCTTTTGCTGACATTAATTTGTTAATCAAACGATTTAAGGCATGGCTTGGAAATAACACTTTGGTTTGTAGCTGAAAATTTTGTTTTCAATTTTCAAAGAAATGTTATCGTACAATTTGGCATCCAATGAACTTTTAATCTTATTAAATTAAATTAGCTTTGTAAAAAGATCCATTGCAATCAAAATGGCGCATTGTAATTTCACGTTATATTTTAATCCTTACAGGTGTATCCAGGCTTAATTCGTTCTCATTGAAAATTATGCCTTTTTAGGTTCTACCTAGCAAAAGTTCATAAAGGAATCTTAATATTAACCATCGAGAGGGAAAAAAATTGAAATTTTTGCCGACGTTGATAGACGGAGTACCATACTACTGTTTTATAAACTTAACATTTGCGCTTTCACCTCCTATCGGTTGCTGTTTGGTGCCTTAATTGTAGCATTTTGATAATCCTTAGTGAATAATTTCGAGATCTAGAGTACATGTTGTGATAATGTAAATGATTGGTGTATTTCCTTTATTTTGTATTTTAAACTGTCATCATTTTCGTGATATATTTGGTCATAAAGTTTTTCTAGAGGACTTTTAGTGAAAAGTATGCGAATTTACTAGAGCATCGTTGCAGTAAAATAAGATACTGATATATCTAAAAATTTTCTAAGTTTCGCAGACGCAGTTATTTATACGATACCGTGTCAAATATACAGAGGCTGTTCACACATTTTTTAGACGATGTATATTGTATTCACAAAACTAAATTACATAAAATTCTTGTGTTTTAAATGTTCTATTTGACATCCCTTATTCTGAACTATCTTTCGACACCGCAATTTCCAGGATAATAATGCTTTTTGAAGTGTCAGAAGAGGTATTCTATCCCATTCCTCCTGAACAGCTTTCCAGAGACCTGTAAGGGTTTTGGGACGACGTTTGGATAATGCAGATTTTAAAGTCCGAAAGCACAAAAATCCATAGGTGATACATCGGGAGATTTAGTAGGGATAACAGTGAAGGGTATGGCCTTGATACCAGTTTTTTGTTCCATTTCTTTTAGGAAATTTACAGTGGATTTTGATGTGTGACTGCTAGCTTTGTCCTGATGGAGTCTCACAGATTGATGGCACTGTGGGTAAAGCGATGGTATTTCATTCAGAAAAATTGGCGATAAAATATGTTCCTGATAGTATTTGGAGTTAATCTTGACATTTTTTCCCACTCTCTTTATTTTTAACTTGCCATTATAAGAAAAACCAGCAACAATCATGAATCCATTAGAAAAACTTTCTTTCGACTCTTTGAACCATGTACTTAAATTTTTTTCTCCCCTTTTATGATAATAAATGGCTCTTTTTTTGTTGCAATCATTTAAATACACCCATGATTCATCTATTGTGACAATTGTTTTCCATTTTTCTTTGGATAAGTGTTTCTCGTATAGAATTCTGCATCGTGTCCTGCGTTCAGCGATATGATTTGGAAGAAGACTATGCACATTGCGTTTTTTCCAGTGGCGGATTTACAGATTTGCCGCCCGTAAGCTATACAATTTTTGCCGCCTCTAAATTTTGATATCTTAGTCCACAATCATATCAATTTTCTATCAATAAAATTCCAACTTTATGATTTGTGCTATATCATCCTCGTTACATCAACTTTTCCCGTATGGTTAGTATCATTGAGAACTATGATACCGTGTTAGATCCTCGATTATTTTTACAGCAAAGAATTATCAACAAACATTATTTTAAGCAAAAAATATCTCAATCATGAACCACTTTTAAAGTAAGGTAAGGCATGTCTTAAAACTATACAATACTTACATAATATGAATAAAGCTTACATAAAAAATATACATTTGGCGAACGTTGATAAATATATATTACTAGCTGAAAACCCGCGCTTCGCTACGGAGTACATTCAAATTAAATACCACGGTCAACGTATGCAATTTATGCCAAAAAATAAATATATATATTTATAATAAATGCGATGATCAATGTATACAATTGATGTAAAATATATATCTATCTATCTATATATATAAAACAGTTCCGTAACTGACTCATTCATTCATTCATTCATTCACTGACTGACTGACATACAACGCACAGACCAAACCGCTGGACCTAAAGGGCTGAAATTTTGCATGGCGATTCTTCTTATAGTGTAGGGGTGCACTAAGAGAGATTTTTGAAAAATTCTTCTTAGATTTTTTTAAATTAAATTTTTAAGCTGTTTTTTTTACCTTTTTTAAGTTTGCATTTAAAATAATAATTTGAGGGTTATAAAATTTATATCACGAGAAAGATCATAAAAATTCCTTTAAAATGAAATCTTTTTCGAATCTTTACCTTCATTTCCTGATTTTTGGTGAATTTTTAAAGATTATTGGACATTATTCAAAAAAATATTAAAATACAGTAAAAGAAATGTTCTAGAAACTGTACTATATTAACTGTACTATATTCTTTAGTATTCTTTATATTAGATTTAATTTTAATATCTTCTTCTACATTATTTTGTCTATAAAAATATCCCTTACGATTTTTTTTATAAATATATATATATTTTACATCAATTATATACATTGATCGTCGTATTTATTATATATATATTGGCATTAATTGCATACATTCACCGATGTTTTTACTTTGAATGTACTCCGTAGCGAAGTGCGGGTTTTCAGCTAGTATATATATATATATATATATATTTATAAAAAAATCGTAAGGGATATGCATTTTTTTTTGGATAATATCCAATCGTCTGCTGCATTAGAAAGAGAAAAAAATATTTTTTTTGTCTATTTAGTTGTTACGCACGTGACGATAAATTTATTGAAAGTACCAGAAAAAGAAATCACGTGATCAGCATTTAATAAATTAAATTCTAAAAATGAATCTTTAAAAATTCACGAAAAATCAGGAAATGGAGGTAAAAATTCGAAAAAAATTTCATTTTGAAGGATTTTTTATGATCTTTCTCGTGATATAAATTTTATAACCCTCAATGTATTATTTTAAATGCAAACGTAAAAAAAGTTTAAAAAACAGCTTAAAAATTTAATTTAAAAAAATCTAAGAATTTTTGAAAAATCTTTCTTAATGCACCCCTACACTATTAGAAGAATCGCCATGCAAAATTTCAGCCCTTTAGGTCCAGCGGTTTGGTCTGTGCGTTGTATGTCAGTCAGTCAGTCAGTCAGTGAATGAATGAGTCAGTTACGGAACTGTTTTATCTATATAGATAGATATAGATTAAACGTTTGTCACTTGGAGAAATGTTTAATTGACAAAACGTTTACAATATAGACGTTTACAATATAAACGTTTACAATTGACAAATGTTTATAGATACACATTGGTATCTCCAAATTAGAGTAAGAGGTGAAATAAAAATACAGAAATAAAAAAAGGATTTTAAGTAAAGAATGTTTTTTTAATTATTTTAAGCACCTAAAATAATATTCAAATTAATATTACGTTACTTAATAATTGTGTGCACGTCCGCCATCTTGGATTTTTTTGCGCCAACTTGGCGATTTTACCGTGTTTTGAGGAGTGGAAAAATTCTCGCCAATGTGTTTTAAGCGGTGTTTTCAAAACGCTGGACTTTGAATTTTTTTAGCTATTTTAATAAAAACCACCTGTTTAAATTATGAAACTTAGAAAAATTTTTGAAAAATCATTTAAACGTTGGACTTAGATTTATTGTTGGGTTTTTGATAAAAACCACTTTTTTCTGAAAAAATCGTTCTCAAATATTGGAAATTTTGGGTTTTTCTTTTAGCTTTTTTAATAAAAACGACCTTTTTAAATTGTGAAACTTAGAAATATTTTTGAAAAATCATTTAATCGTTGGACTGAGATTTTTTTTTGTCATTTTTAATTAAAAACTACCTTTTCAAATTATGATCCATATGAAAATTTGGTCAAATGAATTTTACTTACAGATAAAATTTCAATGACATCTATTCAGTTTGCCTTAACTCTTTGACTAATAGCAATGAATCACCAAAATATTATGCCAATATATTGTTAATTAGAAAAAAATACAGCATTTTTGTACCACCTAAATAACTTGCAATTTAAAAATTATCTAAAATTCAGCTTTGAAAAATGTAAAATAATTATGAACCTATAAATTTATGGTGAGTAACCAGATCCTCTCTTTTTTTTTTGTTGTTAGGGCATTGTGGTAATGAAATTTTACTTCAGATTTGACCTTAACCAAATATTTGGTGCATACAATAAAATCGGGACAAGGATTATTTGACCATTTATCCTGCTGTGTTGGAAATAAGAAAAAAAAACCTTTTCCTAAACCAATAACTTAACCTTAACTAACTTTTTAACTTAGGTTCCTGGGGAGAGAGAAGTTGAACTTCAGTTATTTAAATTTATTTGTAATCCACTACAACTTGGAATTATAAAATATTTTAAAATATATTGTATTTAAAATGTATACTGTATTTTACATTTTACGAAAAAATGATGGCAGATAATTTTTACTTCAAATAAATGAAATGGTGTATCATTATAGTATACTAATTGACAATCGATAAACAAAATTAAAAGCAACTTAAATTTAATAAGTTAACGAAAAACTGATAATGGATTCAAAAATTTTCAACAAAAAGACTCTTAGTTTTAAAAATAATTTACTCTTTTGAGTCTAGTCAATTTGACTCAGATTTCCAGGTCAAGGCCAAGATCTGACCTAAAATTATTATACTGTAATTAAAAGATCACATCAGAAATAACTGTTTGATCTTAAAATTAGAGAATTTGACATTGGGTTATTTTTACCAGAACGCAATAATTATCGCCATGCGAAATGCGCCAAACCCTGGCGGAAAAATCCAAGATGGCGGCCGTGCACACAAATCTAGAGTATCCCCCCTAACTTTATTTCTACTGATCAGATATACATAATATATAGCCTATGTCCATCTGGAATAATGTACCTTTCAAACAGTGAAAGAATTTTTCAAATAGGTGCAGTGGTTCCGGAGATTACCCTCCACGTACAAAATCTGCTCTCTCTTTATATATTAGTATAGATTACACTCACAGTTTAAAAACAATACAATAAATATATTTTTTCTTAATTATTTGTTAGTATTATAATTTAAGTTAAATTATAAAAGCATTACAATACTTTTTTGCGAGACTTTGAATACGCAAAATCATTCGTATTTTGTGTGTGTATAATAATTTTTTTTTTAAATTTGTAAATCGAAATAAAAAATTTATGAACTAAATTTGCCGCCCTAGGCTCCAGCCTACTCAGCCTGCTGGTAAATCCGCAACTGGTTTTTTCGCTTTCTTAAGATTTAAATCAACGTTTATCATTTTGTTTACAGTGGTCACCGAGCATTTTAATGATTTTGCAACTGTCCTTTGACTAGGGGGATTTTCTTTTAACATTAAACAACGTACCTTTGCAATAGTCGAATATGTCCGTTTTTTCCTTGGATACTTGTTTGGAATTTTTGTCCCACTTGAGGCTCCAATTTGACGTATTTTTCCTTTCTTGTTGACGATATTACCTATCGACGCTTTAGATATCACAAAACCATGACTCTCACATCGTTTTTGGATAACGGAGTAAGCATATTTCTCTTCGGAAAGAGCATAAATGTAGCCTTCGAACCACTGCTTTGTTAAAAACGCCATTTTGAATAGAAACAAAACTTTCCAGCCTTAGACGATAATTTTGACTTTTAAAAACATAGTACAATTGCAATTATTTCTTTTGCAGCATACGAATTTTTATTACCCCTTACCAAAATCGTCTAAAAAGTGTGCGAACAGCCTCTGTATATGATGTAAAGTTGGAAATTTTTTTAAAAATCTAGCGTCTTAGTAAATTTTTTGACGAAGAGATATTAAAAATTAGTCAGTTGAACTGACAATAAAAATGTTAAGCACCGAAAATTAGCATACGTCAAGGTTGTAATAAGGAAGGGGGAGGAGGGGAGCATATCTTATAAATTGAAACTTGCGAGGGGGGCGGCTATAAGTGCATAATTGAACAATTTTTTCATTAATACTCTTTCACTCTTATGAAAAGTTCGCTAGCTTTCACATCATACATTTTTTATTGTACGGATTATAACCATTAGTTAATTAAAATTGTTAGTTCTTTTAAAGTAATTTTTTTTTAAGTTAGAACTGAACTAAAAAAATTCTTGATATTGGAATTTGTCTTTATTTATGAAGCTTAATCATGATTCGTAACTCAACGTAAGTGCATTATTAGTGCTCCTTTCGTATAATTAAGAAGCATCGAAATTGAAAGTATTTCGTAATAGTTGCCTAGATTAGGATGTAATAGCTAAAATTAACATACTGTGAATCCGAATGTGATGAAATGATATTCCCTTTAATTACATTATTCATGAATTGCCATACATCAAGTTTACATTTAGGAATTTAAGCAGACTATTAATATTATTTCTACACATATTATAGCAGAAATTTACTTGTGCACTCGAGATTTTATCAGAGCTAAAATCTTACTATTCATTCTATTCCTTTAAGACAGTGTGTTTCAATATTCCAATTTTAGTACGTCCGCTGTGTTTTACATTTCACATTTTTTTTATTTGTTCGAATGTTTTCAGATGCTTTATCAACTGTTTAACGATAGTATTCAAATATTTTTTTTCAAAATCGATTTTCCCCCATTCAGATAATCTATAATTTAGGCTAACAATAAATAAAAATTTAATTAAAAAAACTTAAAGAACTTAAATTAAAAAAAACTTAAATTAAAG
Organism: Dolomedes plantarius; assembly: GCA_907164885.2. Lineage (NCBI taxonomy): Eukaryota > Metazoa > Arthropoda > Arachnida > Araneae > Dolomedidae > Dolomedes > Dolomedes plantarius. Next base: position 35,108,291 of record OU015499.1, on the reverse strand, counting down.
AGTAACCGTATAAACACTGGCTCTCAAAAGTGTTCGTACACTTACAATTTTCAATGAAATAGGGGTCTATCCATTAATTAAAGTGAATATTTCAGAATGGGTATTTAATAAGATCTATAATCTATTCTTAACAAAACTACATGAAATATTTTAAAAATATAGTAAAACTAGGGGCTTCGCCCCTAGGCTCGCTCCTCTGTTATGGCTAATAGCGAGATACATAGGGGTGATTCTCGGGCAATGTAACAGCTTTCATCCATTTACTGTTGTCACCCTTAATGCGAAGGGCGTTTCATCACTGTTGAATTATCAGCTTTAAAATTCAATTAAAAATCGAAAATTTAAGATATAGACTTGAAATGAGGTTTATATGAATAGCTTTCAGCTTCCAGATGATGTAAATATTTTCTTTGTAAGAAAAAACTCGAGGAGCATCGATATTACATCCACATAGGGGACGATATTTCTTGAAAAACTGTTTCATTTTTTGATGAAAATGTTAGTCTGTTTTAAAATATTTTTAAACAAATGAGGTCTAGTTTGATAGAGAAATGTCTGTAGCTTTAGATTGTAAAAAGATCAAAATTCTACGATCATTTTTTGGGCGAGTTATCGTAATCTGAAGATGAAAAAGGCAATAATAAAATAAAACTTTAAGTCCAACGAAGATGAGACATGTCTTACTTTGGTCGCCCCATTTTTCTGCATCCATTGGTATCGCTCTCGACCCCATACCCCCAGCGGTTTTGGAGGAGATAGCGTGACAAGCTTTTCACAGCGGCAGCTACTTTTTTAGAATAGACAGACTTTATTTTTAAGAAACCAACAATCCAAAAGTAACAAAAACTTTCTCTCACAAAAGTCATCGTACACTTGTAAAAAATCTCTACGTATTAGTAAATATTCTAATTTTTCGTTAAATTAATATTTAGTAGGATATCCTTTAGCATCCACAACAGCTTTTAAACGTCCGGGAATTGATTGCACTAGTTATTTGTAATTTCTGCATCAATGTTCATCCATTCTTCCATCATAATTGCTTTTAATTCGCTTTTCGTGTGAATGTCGTGTTTTCGTACTCGAACCTCCAGTTTTCTTTAAATATGTTCTATTGCAGTAGTTCCCAACCCTTTTTCAGTGGCGACCCACCTTTCCTTATCGGAATACCTCCACGGTCCATGATGGAGTAAAAAACCTTATTTGTAGCGTATCCCTTCCTTATGTATATATAATTTACCAGCAAATATATATATATATATATATATATATATATATATATATATATATATATATATATATGCTTTTTTGAAGATACATCTTGATTATTGATAAACAATTTGTGTTCTGATTTGAAAATGGTTGACAAAATATAAGCACTTTGTAGCAAAACAGTTATTTATTTAGCAATAGATATATGCTTGCTATATATGCAACAAGTGGTTTCATACGCATTAACAAGTGTTCCTAGGTGAAGATAAAAACTACAATTATAAAAGTACAGAAAGACCATTTTAATATTTTTAGGATAGAGTCGCGACCCACCGGTTGGGAATCGCTGTTCTATTGGGTTTAAATCTGGCGATTAAGGTGGTGTTTTCAAAACTTGTGGACAATTATAGAGACACCAGAGGCGAACGTAGAGAGCCTTGTACTTAGGATCGATATCTTGATAAAAAAAAACAAAGTTGTTTCCAATACCCAAATTTTTGGCTGATAATTTTAAAGTTGTATCTTAAAATATTTATATAAACAGCATGATTCATTATGCTATCAATAAATACCAAATTACCTAGTCCTGATGCTTATTTATCATTGTTAGTGCGAAGGAAAGCCTAAGCATTCTAAAATTTCTACGGGCAGAACGCCCATGTAATCCAGCTGCTCTGAGAACTCGTCGAACAGTTTCAGGTGAAATTGAAGTAGAAAATGCTTCATTAAATTCTGCAGAAACTTTCAACAGCACTTAACGTGGATTTTTCACAAATTTTCTAATTATAAATCTCTGATCACGTTTTGTTAACTTTGCCGGACGACCGTCTCTTACCTTGCTTTCAATCCGATTTTCTTCTTTAAAGCGTTTTATCACATACTGCACAGTAGAATGGGATAAATTAAGTAATTTAGCAATATTCCGAACTGATTTACCACTATTATAATAAAAAATAATCAATTTTCGAATGCTGTTTGTTGTTTCTTTACGACTACGAGCCATTTTTTAATAATAAATAGAATATTACGGAGTAGGCAAGCAAAAATTAAAGCGAAACGATATTTTAAATGCCACCACAATTAAAAAAATAAAAAGCTAGACGATAATTTTAATTATGAATATATCCGAAAATATTTCAGTGTACGATGACTTTTGTGAGATAAAGTTTTTGTTACTTTATGATTACTGGTTTCTTAAAAATAAAGTTTTACTATGTTTTCAAAATATTTCATGTAGTTTTGTTAAGAATAAATTATAGATATTATTAAATACCCATTTTAAAATATTCATTTTAATTAATGGATAGACCCCTATTTCAATGAAAATCGTAAGTATATGAACACTTTAGGGAGCCACTGTAAGTTAGTGAGAATGCCGTATTATCTCATGTTGGCAATTATTCATTTTCGTAATTTCTCGTATATGAAATGCCTTATACAGCGTTAACTGACGTTACAAATTTTACAATATTTGTAACGATTCATTTACAGATTTTATTCGCATTCTGATATTTCAACGCATTTTAAAATATGCCCAGTTTTGTAGTAATCCTTAAGTATACTCATCGAAAGTTAGGCAGATTTCATCTTCCATTTAAACCTTAAATAGTTTATTAATAAAATTTGCGGGAAAGCATTGAAACATATTGATCAATAATTTAAAAGCCATTGAAAATTTCATCTGAACGTACGCTTTTTTTTTGTTTGTTTGTTAACTTGAGAATCTTAAAATCTAGTCATTTCATGATATATTGCAAACGTATGGATACGAAATACGCAATGAATACTACTTCAATTTCCCAATAGCTTTTCATATTCATTAGATAATTATTCACTCCGATTATCATCGGTAAATATAATACCGTAATTTTTTTTCGTGAGTTAAAATACTTCTAACCGTTACCAAAGGTTCTTTTTACCTATAATCAATCCCCGTTATGCATCTTTATAAATATAAGTTGTTCAGGCTAACAACTTCCGAAAACGAGGTCTGCAAAGGAAATAATAAGACCCAAATAGACCGCTAGTTGTCCGTTTGAGAAAGTACCGGGGTTATGATGTCATACCCCGAAATGTGGATATCCTACTCCTCCCCATACTTGTCCTTAATCCCGGTATTCGTTTCTTGTCGGGTGTTTATTCTGGAAAATCGGATATGAATATCGTATGTAATAACTTCCATTCCGTATTGAAGAATGATTGCATATATCTTATTGCCGATTTTTTACATACATTCATCTATGTGTCCGAAAGTGGTTATTCACAAAATTAAACTACACCAATTTCTTCAAACTAATTATTTCTTTTATAATTTTAAGTCGCACATCGTCAAAATGATACCGAATTGAGTGTATTTCATGATATTAACATTCTTTACCTGCCAATCGTAATGCATATTATCGTAACTATTAGAGCATTATTTTGGTGGAAAATAATTACGCTAATATACCGATTATGAAAGAATCCTACTCAGAGTCAGATTTGGTACAGAAATGATTACCTTCAAGGGTTTTGTTTAATATGATTTTGAAACAAATGCAACTCCCAATGCGATCATACAATGTGAGACTATGTTTATGAGAGTTTCGCGTACAAACGCGTCTTGCGAGAGTAGTTTCTAGCACGTTGTTTATACATACTATCACAGCTACGATTGAGAGCCGATGCCGGACTCCCGAAAACTTATAGGAAAATGGGAACTGAGATATATTTTAAGTCACTCGCTAAATTTTCGTGCGATGATAGTCGATGTTCGTCAATGTAATATCTATACATATATAACTTATGGCCTTGATGCAGGTAAGTTTAGGAGATTCCTTTGTCATATTTATATGTAACACCTTTCAATTTTTCAGTGGCGTACCAAGCATAACTGGCGCCCGAGGCACGATACCTTTGTGGCGCCCCCCCCCCTGAAAAACATATAGTAATATAATATATAGACCCTATATTGGCGCCCTCGATAAACATATAATAACATAATATATAGACCTTATGTTGGTGCCCTCCCCCCTGAAAAGCATATAGTAACATAATATATAGACCTTATGTTGGTGCCCTACCCTAAAAACATATAGTAATATAATATATAGACCTTATATTGGGGCCCTCCCCTGAAAAACATATAGTAATATAATATAAAGACCTTATATTGGCATCCACCTCGAAATATAATATATGGATCTTACATTGGCGCCCCTCTGCGAGTGGTGCTCGGGGCATGATAGACCCCCCCCCCCCTTGCTACGCCACTGCAATTTTTCTACCACATAAAGAATTGTTATGCTGTCTTTCTCAAGTTGTGTGTAGCACATGCTTTCCTGATCTCTAATAAATGATGATTTAATTGCAGCTGGAAAATATACTATCTTAAATTAAAAGTATCAAAATTTGAAATCATTATTCAAAATTGAAACCATATGGGAAAGGAATATATTCTCATGGGGAGATGTAATTTTTGTTTCTCAGGAGTATTGAAATTGTTTTTAAAGATAGTGATAATCTCTGAAAAGTCATGTATCTTTTCATATCTTCCTCCAAGATTCTTTTCTAGTCACTGCCATTTTAATGTAAATAGTAATTCTGAAATTTTTAAGTAAAAAAAAAGAGGCATTAACAACTTACCTAACTACTTTTCATGCTTAAGATGTGACTACTTAACTCTTCAATTTCAGTTTTGTTTATTTGTTGGTTCAACACAGGCATATCTAGCTGTATTAAGAATATTTGCAAACATACAGTGGTAAGTCAAATGTTTTTTCTTCTTATAAATTAATTATACTTAATCTACCAAATAAATATTTCTAATTTTTATCAGTAATTACACTAGATGGACCCAGGTAAATGAATATTCAGAATTTAACACATATTGCTGTAGAAATGAAAAATTTAAATAGTGAAACCTGTTAGTATTGTTAATGTGCATTTCATGTTGATGATTTATAAAGATTTTTTTAATTCATAAATGTTTGAAATGAAATTAAGTTTTTTTTTCACCCCCTCATCAGTATTATACCGAAATAACTTGGTGATGTGGATTCTGATTTCAAAGTTAAGGCAATGTTCCCCTATTTACTTATTTGAAAGATTGTTAACACTGTTATAATTACTCTCCTTCTAATTAAAAGTTTTACATCACATATTTTTCTAGCTAAAGAAAAAAAGTACTGCTGTTTGTATATAATATAAGCACCTATGAAAGTTGAAGGGTTAAAAAAAGATGAAGGCTGTCTTTGAATTCTTTTAACTTAATATAATCAATTTCTAAAACAATTTTCTATACAATGCTGCTGATTGGTTCGAGAACTTTTCTATATAATGGGCAAAGTAATGCATTTGTGCTGTTAGCTTAAAATTCAGTATTTCCTGAAAGGTTTATGTAGATAAGCAAAAGCTTATGAACAGTTTAACTATACAAAAGTAAGAATAGTACTTGTTGATAAAAACAATAGAAAAGTACCTATAGATACTCATTTCATCTAATCTTAACATATCTTATATAGCAATGTTCTTTGTTCCCCTAAACATGTATGCATTTTTCTCATGCTTCAGTCACACACATCTGCCCAGCACAGTACACAGGGGGAAAAGGAGTGATTTATGGGCAGTGCTCTCTGCACCAATCCTCTCCCGAGTCGGTTTTCAAGCAGATGATCAAAGATTCGAGGGACCTTGGGGGGAGGACCGTAATTAATAGACCCCCAAATGTGTAGATGTGTATGACTGTAGCATTATACATTACAAAAAACTAATTATACTCTATATTCTACTTTGCATTAACTCAAATGAGAATAAAATACTATACTAAGAAATAAACAGGTCATATTGTTGATCTCATCAGGGTTACGTTACAGCATAGCGTGTGATACAGGGCTCTGCAGCTATTGAATTTCCACAATTAAGGACACAACACAAATTTTAGAAAATTGAATTATTTAAAGTGATTTCAAAGATTTGTTGCTGCTTTACAAAGGCTAGTTGAGTGTAGATTTAACATTTAATATAAAAACCTTTAGGACAAAACACACCAATTAAAAATATCAAGCTGTAAATACACTATATTAAATTCCGGTTAAGGAAATGTAATTCTGAATTATGTAGTTTAACTGGATATTATATAGAAAATTAGAAATTAAGAATGTGACAATAATAAAACACTTTTATAATTGGTAATAAGGAAAGTCCCTATGGTACTTCTACAAATTAGTATGCGTTAAATTCATTTTATTCCCCCCTTTTTTGGAGGAGAGGGGGACCACACAGTACACTGTTTACTGTATTTTGTAAGTGCCACAGATGACTAGTGCACTTGGGGTAAGGAATGAGTGTATCTATATATTAAGGAACTATTTTTGGTCAATACTTATGTTATTTCAGAATAAGTATTCTGTTCTATGAGAGAGTTTACAATTAAAAATAGTAAAATACATACATCTTCCAGGAAACTGTATTAAAAAAAAACCCTACTTTATACCTACTTCAGGCTATTTAGGAATAAAATTTAATCCCAATTTTAATATACATGATTATTGAGATTTATAAAGAACTAGCATTATTGCCCGGGTAGATATATAGATATAAAATTTTTCATGCATTCCATCAAAAAAATACTGGATTGCACCCCCCCCTCTTCATGTTCATCTGGCCAGACAGAATGCGCTTAGCGCGTTTCTACTGAAATGATATACCCAGTATTCTTTTTTTATGGAAAGCATGAAAAATTTATATCTATATATCTACCCGGGCAATCATTCTTTAAAAATAATTTCATTTTATTTTCTTATGCCTTAATATAACTAATGGATTAATAGTTCGGAATGAAAGTTATGTGTCATTATGTTTCACTGTTTAAAGAGCTTTTTCTCCCACTGCTTAAAAAACCCCAAAACTGTAAAAGATTTATCTTATATGATTTCACAGAATAAGTAATTCAAATACATATCGTATGTTAACTCTGTTTCACGAACTTAGGGGAAAAAACCTGTAGAACTCTTAAACTTCTTCCCATTTTATGATCCTCAAACAATTAATATATTTAGATCAACAGAAGGCTTCCAAAAACTGGCCATGGGACAAACTTAATTTTTCTTTTTTTCCAAATTTTATTAAGTTCTATTAGTTTGAACGCCATTTTCTAAAGCAGCGGTTCTCAACCTTTTTAGACTCACGACTCCACTAAACGTAAGAAAAACGAAATAAACACTTCAACAACCCCCCCCCCCCCTGTCACCCCCAGACCAACTCTCAAACCACCCCAGAACAAACATTTTCCCCCGAGTATTGAATTTGAATGGTTTTGGTGAAGGGACTGTATCCACATTTAGGGGCGCTTAGGGGTACAAAAATCATTAAAAAAAAGTAATTAAAAAAAAAAAAAACTAATTGAGCCCCAAATTTCATTTTTCCTGATTTAAGTTTCTCTGGTCCAAAACATTAACTGTGCCGAATTTGGTCCCGGTGGGTGAAACAGTCTATGATTCTATAGCGGACAAACAAACAGACAAGCTCTTTTATATATATAGATAAATGCAACACATGATTAATTTATAAAAAAGATCATATGTTTCACTTATTGATCTTCCATTCAAAATACTAACCATCATCTCAGTTAATGATTCTCAATATATTTACAAAAGACCAAATAAATCTTACCTTCTAATATGTCTTACCTGATCACTGATACTGGCATTTTTAGACCTCGGGTTACAGGAAAGGTTTTTCTGGACTTTAACTTGGCTGAAACGATTAAATTAGTACACAACGTATGTCAAAGAGCTTTTATTACAGAATGATAATGGAGAACATTGGTAGGTACGTACGTAATGTGCTACATACAAGATTCATAGCTGACAACCTTACCCTTTTAGTGCCTGAGGGCACTTGCATATCTTGCAATCATAAATCAAACTATATCCTATATTATTTAAATTGGAAAAAAAAAAAACTTAAAAAAAAAAAAAAAAAAAAAAACTTTAGGCATAAAGGAATTTATGGAAATGAAAGTGCATGCAAGACCATGTGATTCCACAAGTTAAAATCTGCACTGTTGTATAATAATGAGCATGAATAAAAATGATGCAAGTCCTGATCATCTATACATAGATGTATGACACAGAGTAACTGCATTAAAAGATAAATGTGCTACAAGCGGAGCTTTTTTTTAAACTTCCTCATCCTCCTCTTCGTCTTTTTTGAAAATTCTATTATATTCCACCCTGGATATATTGAAATGGTTGGCAGCTATGTTTAGCTATAAAATGCAATTCTATGCCTGTACTGAGGATTCAGCAAGGTTCAGTTTTTGTACATTTAAATTTAGATTAATGCCCTTAGAACTAGGATTGCTGTGTAATAACTTTTCTTGGTCAGATATATCTTTCTTGAAATCTAAGCAATTTTGATTTCCCCATACAGTTGAAAGTTCTTTTATTCCATCCAAGTCTTCTGCAGTGAATAATGGATTTGAGTAATCATCATTCCAAGTAGCATTATTGAATAACTCATCAGTTATATCAGAACATGCTTTAGTTAAAATAACATTGGATTTAGAAGGTGAGGTAAGCATTTCACTAATATCATATTGAGGCAATGATGAAGGTAACATGTTATCACCTTCAGCTGCCAAAAGATAGTCATTCCAGTCTTTGCTATCAGTCAGTAAAGTATCAAAATCAACCAATGGTTTTACATCATATATCACATCAGAATGTGTTTCAAGAAAATTTGGGAAATTTAGTTCTGGAATGTCTTCACTACTGCTTGAGCTACATGCTATATCTGCAGCTTCATCAGACAGACTACATGAACTGCTAGTGTCAAATGATACTAGATTAAGTTTTTCTGAATAGGAAGATGACTGGCCATTAATTTGTTCATTTTTAATTCCAGTTTCGTTAGTTGTAACTGACTTAGATGGAGACTTAATAAACTGAATTTCATCGGAATAAGCTTGAGCTCTATTAGTGCTACGATTAACAATAGCTTTAACTTTGCAAGCATAACTGTGGAGAGAAGTATTGTCCATTCTAGGTTTGTTCATTTTACTGCTTGACTGATCATCAGAACTAGAATCTAAATGATAATTTTTATTTGTACAGATTTTAATAGTTTTGGAATTTGGTCGAGAGTGCTGTCTTTTGATACTTCTTTTCCCCTTGCTTCCATCTTTATTTCCCCGCTTTCCTTCAGACTTAGGTTGTAAATGCTTTCTGCGATAGTGAGCTTGGAGATTACCTTTCTGAGAAAAGCATAAGTGACATTCATCGCATTCAAAGGGCTTCTTATTTTCATGGACTTGTTGTATATGCAGCATAAGAACAGACCGGCGAGTATAACCTCTATTGCATATATCACAGATAAAGGGCTTTTCACCAGTGTGACAATTCATGTGACGTTGTAAAGAGCTTTTAATATTGAATGATTTATGACAAAGTTCACATTCAAAAGGTCGTTCATTATTATGATGACGGAGATGAGTTTTCAAATGTTCTTGTTGATAGAAGTCCTTTTCACAAATGTTACACTTGAAAGTCTTTTTGGTATTGTGAAATTTCAAATGCTGATTCAAATTACCTTTCTGAGTGAAGCGCTTGTGACAAATATGACACTGGAATTGGTTTTTGCTATGTGTTTGCATATGTGCTTGTAAATAATGTTTCTTACCAAAAGGTTTTCCACAAATATGACATATTAGAGCTTTTTCAGAATGTATCCTCATGTGTTTCCGATAAACCATAGCATTTTTGAAAGCCTTCTTGCATAGCATACACACTGTAACCATCTCTGGAGAACTGCTGAAGCTCGCATCTATAACAATAAGATTCAAAATTTTCATATCTTGGGAGTAAAACATAAAAAAATAACACAAATGAATACATACATATACACATTTCTGATAATTTTAGAAAATATTGCTTAAATTTATTTTTATGTAATTTTTTTTATTTTTATTTATTTATTTATTTTTTTTTTTGGGGGGGGGGGGGCTGTCTGGCATTAAGATTTGTTCATATATAAACAATACAGACAGTGTTATATATTTATACTTTTAATTCTTCACTAAAAGCTGAAAATAGTCGTCAAAAATTTTTCTTTTCAGTTTGGGTAGGTAAACTATAGAACTGCCTTTTGGTAAAATATTGTTGCTAACCTAAAAGAGGGAAATAAATTAGCTGAAAAGGTGACAGGCTTTTTTTTTTTAAAATCAATCAAAATTGAAATTCAGAATAAATAGCTTTTAATGAGCTTTATTTTTATTATATATAACATATGCTTTTTAAAATTATACAGCTTTAGAGTTTTAAAATTGTGAGGTATACTAGCAATCTTAGTAAGTATATTTATGAAAGTGTATAATAGTCTTTTTTTTAAATAGGTTAGTATGATAAATGAAGCTATTTATTTGCGCTTCAGCACTACAGTTAAGGCAGAATACATTAATGAAAATAGAAGTTAGCTACATGTTGAAAATGATTAAACCAACTTCACAACAAAAAGGTAAAATGTATATAAAAATTTATATTTTAAAGAATATGTAGATATATCTTAGCCATTTAATTAATATTAAAGAATAATACTTCTAAGTTTGATGTATAAGTTTTCCAAATCATATGAGTTATGATATTTCTTTGTTATCCTGCTCAGTAAATTCCAGTAAGCCTCATTTGATCTATTTACTTATGAAGTGACCAATATTTATTTATCTACTGAAGAATATTTTAATATGCTTTAAAGTTAGTAAAATAATATCAGAATAAATCCCTAGTTTATCTGATTAAATGAAAGATGGATACAAATAAGTGTATATAATTCTTTTAAAAATTTCTACTTTTTAAAAATAAAATGCTGCCATAAAATAAAGTTTTACAAATTAAGATGTTAAGTAGCAATTCTATTTTAAACTGTGTCATCCATAGAATTTACGAAATGTACTGTTGTAGCTAGAAAGATTAGTATTTCTCAAGCAGTATGGAATTTTCTTTTTTAGTAAGAATATTATACAATAAAGTTTTGAGAATTTAAGGGGGATTTATAGTATAAATCCTCTATACCATTATCCACTCTCCCTATATCACTAAAGATAATTATTCAGGCAGTTTATAATCTATTATAAAGAGTCCCAATTTTTACAATCATACTGAGAATCTTTATATGTTAGAAAGATAAAATTATCACTCATAAGAAGTCTTAAGAGTTATATAATTTCTTAAGTATAAAGTTCAAAGAATAAACATGAAAACAAATATTTTTGCTAACATATTTCAATTCATACACTAAATTTAAGAATTTAAAATCATAGTGAGGGAGGATGTGCTAATGTGACTTTGCTTAAATATATGACGTTGAGTTCTCCAGTTATTAAATTATACTCTTTTGTTGTTCCCTAGTCATTTAATTTTATAAATAGATTAGATACCAAATTTGACCTTTAGAATATTTATTTATTATAATATATCATGTGCATACGTGAAATTTAAAAACAAACTTAATTTCTCTAAATAGAGATCAAGCTTTGAAAGTCACCAAGATACATTTAAACAGACAGAGAAAAACAAGATTTTACAAGCTTTGGAACAGCTGCTCTGAGGGTATGTTTATATGATTAGAATAAACTGTATTTAACACATTAAAATAAGTCAAGTATGTTCCATTACATTTTTTAAATAACCATAAAATTATCTATCAGTTTTTGTATAATATATTCATATTTTCCTTAAATAAATTCTTAGTCTCTAGCATGTATACATGTATGTTTTCTTTTTGTGCTTTTTGACTTAACATAGTTTATTCAACACATTCATGCACTTAAGATCTATCACACATTTCTAATCATCTATGTAAAAAAGTTTTGAAAGTTATATGTATATATAACTTTCAAAACTATTAAATATAAATATATATATATATATATATATATATATATATATATATATATATATATATATATATATATATATATATATATATATTTAAATGCAACTTATAGGAGATGAGGATAGCATATATTTCACGATATCAAGAAAATGCTGAGGTAATATTACAGAAAATGACACTAAACAGGAATAAAATCTTGTGGAATTTTAGCCAATTAGCAATTCTACTTCAGCACATTTCAGAGTCATGTTGGTAAATGAATTTAAAAACTTTGCTTTAATATATTGCATATGGTTTTGCCTTAATTTCAGACAATTTAAACCTACATATGTTCAAATAGCTAATTTCTAATTATACTCCCCTCCCAAACCTGAACAATATTTGCACCTATTTATAACCAAAATAGTTCTTGGATCAGGAATATTTCATGTTTGTATGCTATCTTGGTTATGTTAACAGTTTTTTGATGGAGTGAATTTATGAATTTCGGAGCTCTTTTAACCTGTTATGTTAAATTTTTTAACTTAGAAGAAAGATGTATCTGTAGTAAGCCTAATGGAAAGTATTTCCTAAATATCAAAAACTGTATTCTGTGTGAGAAAAGGTGTAAACTAAGAATTTTTTAAGGGGAAAAAAAAAAAATCAAACTGTACTTATGTTAGATCATGCGTAATATAGCCTTCTGTAATTTTCTAGAAAGATTCTCCATTCTTTCGTTAAACCAAATGTGGGACCAAAACCAGACGATGACTGCATACCACAATTAAATTTCTAAATGGTTTCTCAGTGATTCTGTTATTGCCAACAATAATATCAGTATAGTGTGAACATATAAAGGCTAGAAAAATTAAAATGAACAATAGCGTAGTATTATGAAAGATTTCTACATATGTGGCGGTGAAAGGCAAAGTGGTGCAAGTAACATTTTCAACTTTTTCTTAGCTGAGGGCAAAAATGTAATCTCCATGTTAAATTTATAGTGGAATTTTTTGTAGTTTTCGCAGTAAAATGCTTTGTTTCTCAAAATCACTCTTAACTTCATTTAACCACTTTGCCTTTCACTGCCTCATATATTACCTCCTGTAAAATTAATAGTTCCTGGCTATCCTGTTCAAGAGAGATCGGTGAGAACTTAGAATACAATTATGACTTGCAGATTAAATATGAAATTATTGAACAATATACCCATTTTAAACATAATATACAATGTATCTGAGTATTAAAAGTTTATGTTAATTACAGGTTTATATTAAATGTTTTCAAAAACCATATTACAACTTTATATATTTACAATTTCTTCATTCTTTCAAACAAATTTTAAAGACTATATCAACTCACTTTTTTTCTTCATATGTTTGCGGCTGTCAGTTGGTGCTTTCATAGCTGCAGTATGATCATTATCTATAGCTCTTGAAATCCTTTCATCCACCATTTTGTTTTCCAAAAACATTTTTGTACTGGAAGAAGAAAAAAAAAAGGGAAAGAAATTACATTACTTAAAATAAAATTAAATATTTATCCTAATGTAAAATATTTTGCAATATATGATAAATAATCTATATTCCTGTAATAAAAGAAAACTCTAAACTCTTAATTATTCTCTTATAATCCAGTCATTTCATTCACAAACATTTCTCCTTCAGCTGCAGAAAATTGCTGGATGACATTGTGCAAACAATGCACCAAATGATCATTAACTTCTTTTTTCCTTCCTACTATCCTTGTTACTTACAGAAACAAATAAGCAACTAGTATTAATTAGTTAAACTATTTTTATTCTGTTTGCTGAGTTTTAAGAATTGTTTGGAGCAATAATTTTTATAGAACATTATTTGATAGCATTTTTTTTTCAATTGGGACCGAAATTGGAAGGTATCAAATTGAATAGCATTTAAAACATTCAGAATAACAATTTATATTAAAAAATGCATTAGTTCTTCTGAATTGCTAATTTTGTGTAAGAAAATGTTTTCAAGACAAAAGAATCAGACATTTGGCATTAATGGGCAGTGTCTATGTTGATGATGTTAAAAATTTTTATTTTGTAACTTTAGCTAATAGATAAAAAGAACCAAATGTCTAATTAATAAATTTAACCATAAATATCTCAAAATAGGCTGATAATCCATACAATCTTTTTGGAAGTTAAAGATAGAATGTGAATTATCTGGTAATTTTAATGTTAGTACAGTAGGGTAAAATTGTAGTTGTACTTCACAAAACTTGGGGAGACAATTCTAACAGAAAAATATCGCTTCTTGCTGATTAATTATTAAAAAATTTAATAGCAACAAAAATTTCATTAATGCAAAGTAAAGGACAGTGGGAAAAATAAAAACTGATGATGATGTATTTTCACCTTTTGCTTAGAGTAGTAAATCTAAGATACCCCCCTCCCCTAAATAACAGAATCACACTATTCTATGAATTATCAGTGTTGTTATTGATCTCTGTTTCAATGTAACACATAAGCATGTGCATATATTAATGAATCTTCCACATTAATTTTTTAAGCTGTACAAATGAAAGCCAAGCAATATTAACCAACATAAAGCACGCATATTTAATGTCTTATCCAGAGAAAGACACTAAATATTTCAGAGTGAGATATCAATGAGATTTATCCGATTGCACTATTCAAGCTTATGAATAAAGCAGTGATTTGATGAACTTCCAGTTAAGGTAATTATGACAGATACAAAACTGAATTTTACTTCGTTTCATTTTATAAAATAACTTAACTTGTACTGGAAATAATATAATTTTGTGTACTCAATGCAAGAAAATAAATACCTAATTATCCTAAAATATTTGTCATTTTATATTAAATCAGTTCTATGATAGAGATTAGTATAGAATACTGTATAACAGTATACATAATTATCAAAACACTTCAGTGATAAATTTTTTGGTAAGGCCTCTTTCAGACAAGGCGGTTAGTTGATTCAACTAGTTGAACGGGCGGCTGTCAAGGTCACATCAGTGGCACATGTGCCTGGACGGACGAGTTGACTGCGTGTGAAGGGGTTCGGGTAATTCCCCACCATTTGTTATGTGGCTACACTCCATGAAAGCTGCCCGTTCAACTAGTTGAATTAACTAACCGCCTCGTCTGAAAGAGGCCTTACTCTAGTTTACTAACATAAATACAACTACTGTAAATTTTAATAAACACATTGAGGATTAAGGTCAATCAATTAATTATACTTCAATTATTTTAAGTAGAATTTTCAGAAAATATAGAAATATAAAGTATAATTCTTAAAATTTTGATATTTGAATTAGCTTGGAATTGATCAAATATTACATTGTTAACTGCAACTGCAGAAATGTAAAATGAAGGTGGACAATTTATCAACAATTGCATAATTTAGATAAAAAAAAGAGATTTATTCTTTATCCTAAGATAGGACCTAAGATGTAAATTGCAGAACATTGTTTCACACTATCTGATAGTAACCACAATTACAGGGACAATGTATTTTGCAAATCTGTCATCTGAGAAAACTTTTTTTTTTTTTTTTTGGGGGGGGGGGGGGAGAGAAACACAACCTAATTTGAACATTCAGTTATTCTCAATGAAAATTAAATACCTTTTTCAAGACCTGTAAAGAATTAATGCCAATTGAATTTTAATGAGACACATTAAAGATCAAGAGCAATTAATTATACTCCATCTATTTAAAGTATAATTTTTTCACACTCTGTAACTTATTCCTAGTATTTGCAATCAAATATATTAAATGGGATATACATATATCACTTATAGGAGATGTGCACAATCTCATTGTGTCATGTATATACAATACACTTGCATTAGTATAGACACCTATGTGTTCTGCTTTAATTTTCAGGAGAACCACATATTCTGGAAAATACTAAATTATAATTTTTAAAACTTTTCCCCTCATATCCTTCATAAAAATAGCAATGACCCTTTATACTTTGAAAAGGATTTAGTTATATGTTCTTACAGTTAAGGTTTCTATGTATCAGAAAATAGGAAACTGAATGTCAAAAAGTTATCTTAAAATTTTTTTAAAAGAAACTTTTGAGGAATTTTTTTTTTCACAAGATTTCTTTAACTTTATTTTTAAGTTATGGCGAAGATGATTTTAGTCGATTATTTCCCAAAATGTCAACTATTTAATGCAAGCAAGAATCTGATGTTTTGTCTAGATCAGGGGTGAGGAACCTTTTTTGTCAGAGGGCCACATCAGTAAAAAAATATTTCTCATGGGGCTGCACTTTAAAATTATTTAATATATATATATTTCGAAATTTAAAAAAATTCTATAACTTATAAATATAAAAGCGAAATATACTTTTGTCTTTTTATTTGCAAAAAAAATAAAAATAGAAAAAAATTAGAATTTAATTGTTATTTGATCCTATTTGTGTGTTTTCTAAAAGATAACTTCTTTATATTTGGTACCAATTTAGATGTACGTAATTTTAGCTGTCTTCCAAATGCATATCTGTCAACTGTGATCTGAAAGTTTTTATTTGAACTAAAAGAGAAAATGTGGATTCACAATGATATGTTGAATCAAGCATGGAAGCATATGAGCATGATCACGAAGATTGGGACAATCAACAGCATTCTTCCAAATTTCAAAAGGATTTTTTGATTAAACAATGAAGCTGTGATATCTGTTGAAAGTTCTATTAACTCGATTTGTAGATTTATTGGAGCATCTGAAATTTCTACAAGGTGCGATTTGAAAGCTAATCTTAATAGCAGTTCTTTTGAATCAAAGGCACGATTGTCGGAATGAAAAGAAGCACCATTTTTACACATTCCGTCCCTTTTATTTCAAGCATGAAGTAAACTGAACAGGGCAGAGGTGCCACCTTCATCTAGTGACGGGATGTTGCGGCACGCGGAGGAGACTCCGCTCGCATGTAGATACAATAATGGAACAAATATCAATGGTTTTTAATTTTTAATAAATAAGGTTTATTATATACATATCATTCCTACATAAAATAAAACTATTAATGTGAATTATACCAATAGTCAGATTTTTAAATTGCAGTAAATTAATATGTCAAAAGTTAAATAGGGATGCAAAAAAATTGCAAAAGGACACATGCGACCCTGGGGCTACACTTTCCCCACCCCTGGTCTAGATAAAGTAAAATTTAATATCTGAATTTCCACTTCAAACCCTTTCTTTCAAAGCAAAGAGATGTTAAAAATAATCTAATTTATCCCTTATATAACGTTGTTTATCAACTTTTCTGCATCATAAGATTTTGAATGAGCACAAAATGAACACTGGTATATTTATGTACTATTAATTTTAGTATTTTTAATTCTTTTTCTAATGTTATAGAAATTTCTTGAAAATTAGGCATGGCAAGTGTTATAGCAAACTTACTTTTGCTTCAAATTTTTCATTGTGTTTATCACTGAGTTTTGAGGAACTCCATATGCTAAAAAAATACTAAGAAATGACAAATTTGGTAAATATTTCATTAAGATTTTGGAATCTTTTGTGTATGCCATTCCTGCCCAATGTTGCAATTTCAAACCTTTTTATATCTTTTGCTGACATTTTACTAGAGCTTAAATTCATTGAAATTTTTTTAAAAATCAGACATTAAATAAATCTTGTTTAACCAATCTAATTCTTTCCTCCTTAAATTTTTCTTTCTTTTTCATGAATATATTATACCATTCAATTGTACACACACCTGAAAGTGAAAAACATTGAACATTTTTTCTGTTTTTAATCATCATTCTTTTGTGAACTACTACTTTTTCTTTAGATATATTTCATTCAACGTTTCAATGCATCTATCCATAAAATTGCTTTTCTTTTGTATTAATCATTTAAAATTTTGTGCAAGATAATTATTATGCCAACAGACACATTTGTACCATTCATGAGAAAGTATTTAAAAAAAAAACAAAACATTTCCACTTTTCTGTTCATTGATATACTATTAAAAAAATTCAAAGAAATGGTTACATTTAAAGAAATTTTATTACAAGTATAGCAATCCTTAGGTATATAGTAACCATCTCTGTTGTTTACAATTATGCGTAAGGTAATTGTAAATAACATTTTTGATTCTCTGACAAAATGTTCTAAATAACATTATTCTGGCCCCTATAAAGAGTAAACAACAGATTGATTTATAAAAGCTAGAACATCAACAGATAACCACCTTTAAAGTGCTGTTTTATTGTCTAATAGCTCTGTTCACAAAGATTTTAAATCAAATCGTCAAATACATTAACAGTAGTTTTCTCCATCTTGAAGAATGCTTACATTATCATTTGAGTAATACATTAGTCTATCATTCTTGACCTCAGTTGAGCCTTTGATACCAGCTATAGAGATAAGAGGAATTAATAACTAAAGAATGACTTGGGGGTAAAAAAACACCAGAAAGGGAAGTAACAGATGCAATATATATCAATAGCTCTTAAATATACAGCTCTAAATTTTGTAAATTTACCAAGAACATTAGCATACTTTTTTTAATATTATCATCTATTTGTTTTATTGCTTCCTTAAATTATGCACAAATCAGGACAATTTAAGTAAATCAGGTACCTTTTCACTGATGATTTTTAACCTAGAAAAATTGTACATTAAAACACGAACATTTTAACGGTAATTTGAAACATGATTTTTAAATTTCTTCAGAACCAACTAAGAATAATTGCCAGAAGGCTACGGTCAGAACACATTGGATTTGGGATTTTTCCCCACATAATCTTTTCCTCATTGATCAACTACATTGAGAACAAAATTGATTTTATATATTTGTACACTGGATGAGAAGGGTAAAAAGGGAATCATCTAAGTTGGAATACTGCTTCATCAATCAGAAATTTTTTTTATCTATTATTTTTATCACTAAGCTACAAAGTTTTCAGGTCAAGAAAGAAAAAAAAAAAGTGAATACGAAAAGTTCAAATAATTAAATGAAATAAATTCTGAAGGAATACTTCAAGGTCATTTTACAATATAAATAAACTGCACATTTTCAATAGAAATAAACTTCCTTTCATTTTAGCTATCTCAGACAGGATAAATAACAAGAAAAAGAATAATACCTTCTTCTGTATAATTCAGTGATAACAAGATAATTTGTTTCATGATTTATCCTGAATGCTCAATTTTCTACAGATTTTGAATCAAAAACTGATCTATTACAATAATATATATATATTAATTAAATGAAAATATAACATGTAACCATAGCAAACAACTGACCACTAAAGCATTATAAGGGAAATAATTCATAAATAAAACAAAGCATATAACAGGAACCAAGAACAACAGAGATTATTATGAATTCTCTACTGCTTTGATTTGATTTGGAGTGCTACAATCAAATTTTGATACACAAGGACAAATTAGACTGGGACTAAAACCTGCAGATTCTCATACTGAATGACAGCACCCTAGTCATTTTGGCATCGTCTAGCAACAGCAAACTGGAATAATGGTACAGCTCCACATACACATTAGATCTTCAAACTTCCATTAGAAACGTGTACAAATATATAATGTATATGGAAACATAAATAGCTACTCCAATCACTGTGCAGAATACATCAATAAAGTGCACTTTGGTCATTTAGCTATAGGTATTGAAGTCATTTAGTTATAGGTAAGTATGTAATACAACAAAATATTCTTCTTGCCTGATAGCATGACATACATTAAGCTTCAATCCATAAGGCTATTTTACTATATTGTAAATAAAAAAAAAAAAAAGTATTTCGGGGTTTAAGTTAACAAGTCATTTTAAATGAATTAAACCTACCACAAAAAGTTTTACGAAACCCTCGACCATTTAATGTACATAATAATCTGACGGAGAATGAAATTTTGATGCCAAAAATCATTTGGTAGTTATAAGAAACTTATAGTTATAAGAAACTACACCCTAGATGACAAAGATAGATCTACAACTGTACACCTTATTCATTCATCACAAAAAAATTGAAGACAGTGAAGAAAATATTAAAGTGAAATTTTACATTTTAGTATATGCAACCACTATAATCCTCCTTATAAAATGTATAATCTACAAGACAGTTTTTCTATGCTACATTGATAAAACAATACAACAAAATAAAACTGTTTTGCTATTAATTCTGTTCTTGAGGTCCATTTCAATACTCCAAATGATATTTATAAATAAAAAATGTTGACACATAACATAAGCAAAATAATAAAAAAAAAAGAAAAAAAAATCCGATATCAATTACTTCTACAACTATAAAAATACAAAACAATACTGCTATCAAAGTTCAATATTCAAATAAAACTGCAAGATATGTTACTTAATTACGGTAATTAGTTTGAAAAGAAAAGTATTTCAAATAGTTTGAATTAACGATAGAATATTTGGTAGAAGTGACGCTAAAGTAAAACACAAGGCAATTCCGAAATTTCAGACATTATGATAGTGAGGTATTCCAGAATTGTCACTATGAAATTAAATTAAAATTTGATAATTACAATAAAAAAAACAATTTTATATGTCGTTTCTAGGTGTTTAATATCAAATTTACCTCTTAGTCGACTAATACTCCAAGTCACATCGAAAACGCTACCGAATCGAAAGTACCGGCAAACACATACATTTGGCGACAAAAATTTCTCGCCAACAACAATATTATGAATTACCGAAACAACGGAAAGAACGAAATCAAGAAAGAAAGTTATATACAACAGCATTCAAGCACAGAAACAAAATGTACATCAACCAATCAAAACAATAATAATCGTGAAGAACAATAAACAATGATATATGACACTGAATGAAAACAAAGCATTAAAACAGACTGACACACCGCTTTCAAATATGTTATACGAAAGAAAAAAAATTATACACATAAGATAAATTACTTACTTCGGTTGAAATTAAAATTTATCGTTAACTACAAACTGGAAAATATTATGCATAAAATCCAAAAATCAACTGCGCACTACCGAGAACAGCTTCAGCGGTAATTTCGAGGTAGGCTTAGTTTAGGCGCTTTTTGTCTTCCATGCACAAGCACCGAAAATTGAACTCAAAACTAATTAATAGAGCATGATACCTCCTACTACGCCTTCCTTAAACTAACGAAACATTTTTTTCACAAAAATTTTAGAGTTTCAGTAAATAAATACATAAAAAAGAACGCATTAAAATAACAATTGAAACGCCTGTACTTATCGTGATTTACAATAAGAGGAGAAAGATGTGTTGAGTTGTTTGTTTGCTGTTCCAAGACATTTCATAATTTATTTGTTTATATTTTAAAATTCAAACATACATACATTCCCGCCAGTTACGAATTTCGTTATTTCTCATCCATAGGATAAAATTTACCAATAAATAAATATGTTTGTAACTAACCAAAATTTAAAAAAAAGTGAAGTAATATAAATATTCATGTAGAGGATATCAGTTTTCACGGAAAATTCGGAAAGTCGTTAATATTTCTGAACTTTTCTGATGTAGCTCTAAAATTGTATTTGAAATTCAGAACTTATCTCAGATTTAGCTATCACATCCTTTTGTTTCCTATATATTCTGTTATCAGTATGTTTAACAGCAAGAATAATCTGGTCACTATTGAAAAAAAAAATCTTGTTATACCAATTTTGCTCTAGTTGTTTCCACCCCCCAATAGACTGTAAATCGA
This sequence comes from Dolomedes plantarius, assembly GCA_907164885.2. Lineage (NCBI taxonomy): Eukaryota > Metazoa > Arthropoda > Arachnida > Araneae > Dolomedidae > Dolomedes > Dolomedes plantarius. The sequence goes on along the minus strand of OU015499.1, from coordinate 35,086,543 downwards.
TTTATTACTCCAATTTTCCAAGAATATTAGAATTCTCCTATTTTATTTTTTTAATCTCCATGGCTCCAATTTCTTGTATTTGATAATAGGGCAGTGTCTCACAGCATGTGACATCTCAACTCTTGCAGATTTCACTTCTTGTTTGGCGTGGAGGGGCAAAACAAAACATTGCCTATCTTGACATGGTGTTCAACGAGCATTTTTACAGCGTGTCGAATAAAATGCTCGCTGATTACGCAAAATCTTTAGCTACCATATCTAAACATATATACATAACTAAAGTGAACATTCAGGTAAAGTCGAGAAAAGTTTATTGAGTAAGTTACCCATATTTATTGACAAAAGAAGTCTGGAATTATGATACAAGACAGTTGCCTGATATCACGTATCCTGCCATCTATACCTGTCTTAAAATTTCAAATAAATCAGTTCAGCAATAAAAATCAGAAGAACTAACAATCTTTGTCAGCATTTGATTATGTTGAGTCTGGTGAGTGTTTTTTCCCTAAAACTTTTATTGAATTGGAAGGATTAAAATTCTGACAATATGTATTCGGGTCATTCCATGTGAAATGAGCAAAAATTAAAAAAAAAAAGTGGTGGCCCTATGGTAACAGATTTTAATGAAATTTGGTACATAGGTTCAGTTTATTTATAAACAAAGGTATCCAAAATATTTTTGTTCATAATAAATTATTTTAGTAGTTTTCAGCATTTAAAGGAGTTGGGATTTTGAACGATGCCTGTGCAAGTGCTCAACATTGCATGTTTGAGCTTCTGTATCTCAATAACTACCAAACGTAAACTAAAAAAAATTGTTGTAATCTCTAGAAAATGATCTATTTATCTAGTTAATAATAATAGTTCTTAAATCAGTTGACAATTTTTTATTTAATTGTAAAAACTGCAAATTTATCAATTTTGAGAAAATTAAAACTTTTCTGGGGGCTAAAGGAATATAAAGGCATATCTGAAATTAAGGCCCCATTAAGTTCCAGATATGATGAAAATACTTCTAAATTTTGGAAGTTGCATTTCATCTTCTTCATCTTGAAAATAGTTCAAACATTTCAAAACATTGTATGAAACACTCATTTTCCCCTTTTTTGTTGCCAAAAAAAATTAAATGAAGGAAACCTCTAACACTAAAGATACTGTGCAAACATATTGCTCTATATGCCTATTATATATTTATAAAATATCATAATTGCCTTTTGATTCCTAAAGCAACTGGGTTAACTTAAAATAACACTGTTTTACATCATATATGCACGTTACGAGTTCCAAATCATTACAGTAATGAGACAGAAAAGCCTATATGAATTTAAAATTTATTCTTCGAAACTATTCTAAAACTATCCTCTCTACTTTAAAAACACAATTTATTCATTTGAATTTCAAATTAGAGAAAAAATATGTTAATCATATTCATTTCTTCAATTAAGTTTAACAAAATCTAGTTTCAATCCACAACTTTGAGCCTATTTCTTTCGATGGGCTTCTTCGATCTGATTAAAAGTTTGTTCAATTTTGTAGAATCTTCTTGTTAATGAGATAGAAGGAATTGGGATTTTCATTAATATATTTTCTAGCGGTACCCAACAATTATCATCTTTAATAGGCCACGTGAAATGCAAAGAAGGCCCATGTGGATTCATAAACTTCACAAGAAAATCACTTTTATCTGCTGAAATGTCTGTCACATCACCCTGTCACATCACCCAGCCACTAAAATGTTTATCATATATACAGCATACAAATGATGAAAGAGAAATTTGGCTTGGGGTTGGTATCAAAATTTCTTTTTTTTTAATCTTTTATTTTAGTGTTGACTGAGATAAGTAGGAAACAAGGATTTTAGATGTGCAATTAGGAAGTGGCACATAACAATGATAGTTATGTGTTCTCAAAATGCTTGTTTGGAACTTCATCAAATCATTTTTTAAGCTCCTTTCCAATGTTAATAATTTTTGTTGATGGTACATAAAAGAACTTTATGTTTGAAATAGCAGTTCTGCAGAAGTTGAAAAGGTCTGTTGGATTTAGAATTTGGTTTTCATAAGCTCGATACAAACTTGCCCTTGTGGCTAATCTTTTGATAGTTCCACCAATGCCATCGCATGTATTTTTGCCATGGCTTGTGGCAAAAAAGTGCCATTCTGCTTTTAAACCAAAATCTAATTCATGGTGGCAAATGTTGGAAAAGTTCTTTCTGTTTTTGTATTGGGCGGCACAGTCATCACTGAAATAGATAAGATTTTTAAAAAACTAAACTTTTCTTTTATATAGGGAATTACAGCATCCTGAAAAGCAAACACTGTTACTGTGTCGTGTATAGTATGGTCACTAATGACACATATTGAAAATGTTAAAAGCTGGTTTTCCTCATTTTTGCCATATACAACAAATGGGTGAAGTGTTGTCTGACTGTTATCCCAGTGAAAACCCTGAACTGCATCCTGCACTACAAATGCATAGTTTTCTGCAAAATCAAGGAGAATGATGAATTCTTCCTGTGAAATATTAAATTTCATATCCTTCAAAAATCTTGATTGCGATTTCGCAATAAAATGGTGTTTTGTTAGATCTGACATATTGTTTACAAATGTGTCTAGAAATTCTTCTGTTGGAGCAACTTGAGTAATTAATGTGGATCTGTCCGTTGCAGTCCAGCGCTTGTAAGTTATTTTTTCGGCATCTGTAAAAATTTCGAATCTTTCTATTCCTTCACAAAAAGTTTCTTTTGGACACTGAGAACATTGTCCAAACATCCTTTTTTCCTTTTCAGTGTCGCAAACATAAAAATTCATTAGATCCAACAACGAAAAATAAGGTTTAATTGAATGCAGCACAAGTTTCATATTTTGATGAGTGATGCACACACAAACAGAATGTGTACCACTACTCCCAGCTAATATGCAGTTTTTTGGTCTTAGTTCAGCAAATTTGATGAATACAATTTTTACACTTTCATGTTGTTCTTTAAACTGTTGATAAGCTTCTTTTAAATTGCAAAGAACCAATCTTTTATGATTTTGCACTTTACCTTCATCTGTAATTATACAGAGGCTGTTCGCACATTTTTTAGACGATTTTGGTAAGCGGTAATAAAAAATCGTTTGCTGCAAAATAAATAATTGCAATTGTACTATGTTTTTAAAAGTCAAATTTATCGTCTGCGGCTCGAAAGTTTTGTTTTTATTCAAAATGGCGTTTTTAACAAAGCAGTGGTTCGAAGGCTACATTTATGCTCTTTCCGAAGAGAAATATACATACTCCGTTATCCAAAAACGATGTGAGAGTCATGGTTTTGTGATATCTAAAGCGTCGATAGGTAATATCGTCAACAAGAAAGGAAAAAAAACGTCAAATTGGAGCCTCAAGTGGGACAAAAATTCCAAACAAGTATCCAAGGAAAAAACGGACATCTTCGACTATTGCAAAGGTACGTTGTTTAATGTTAAAAGAAAATCCCCCTAGTCAAAGGACAGTTACAAAATCGTTAAAATGCTCGGTGTCCACTGTAACCAAAATGATAAACGTTGATTTCAATCTTAAGAAAGCGAAAAAACGCAATGTGCATCGTCTTCTTCCAAATCATATCGCTGAACGCAGGACACGCTGCAGAATTCTATATGAGAAACACTTATCCATAGAAAAATGGAAAACAATTGTCACAATAGATGAATCATGGGTGTATTTAAATGATTGCAACAAAAAAAAAAGCCATTTATTATCATAAAAGGGGAGAAAAAAATTTAAGTATATGGTTCAAAGAATCGAAAGAAAGTTTTTCTAAGGGATTCATGATTGTTGCTGGTTTTTCTTATAATGGCAAATTAAAAATAAAGAGAGTGGAAAAAAAATTCAAGATTAACTTCAAATACTATCAGGAACATATTTTATCGCCAATTTTTCTGAATGAAATACCATCGCTTTACCCACAGTGCCATCAATCTGTGAGACTCCATCAGGACAAAGCTAGCAGTCACACATCAAAATCCACTGTAAATTTCCTAAAAGAAATGGAACAAAAAACTGGTATCAAGGCCATACCCTTCACTGATATCCCTACTAAATCTCCCGATGTATCACCTATGGATTTTTGTGCTTTCGGACTTTTAAAATCTGCATTATCTAAACGTCGTCCCAAAACCCTTACAGGACTCTGGAAAGCTTTTCAGGAGGAATGGGATAGAATACCTCTTCTGACACTTCAAAAGGCATTATTATCCTGGAAATTGCGGTGTCGAAAGATAGTTCAGAATAAGGGATGTCAAATAGAACATTTAAAACACAAGAATTTTATGTAATTTAGTTTTGTGAATACAATATACATCGTCTAAAAATGTGTGAACAGCCTCTGTACTAATGAAATCTTTTTTCCCAGGACATAATCGACTCACGTCATCAGATTCATAAAAACTTTGAATCATTGATATAATATTGTCTGCAATTTTCTTGCCTTGTTTATCAGTATGTTTCCCAAGAACACCACATGACTTTTTCACATTTCTTGCTTTTCTCACTAAGTACATTGTGGTGGAAAACTCTGTTTTTTTTCTTTCAAGACTCCAGCTATTTGGAATAAGAGTTAGAATTTGAATTTTATCAGCATGGGATGTTGCTTCTGCAAACTTAGTCTTAAGCTCTTTCAATAAATAATGGAAATCATCAGTTGTTTGGTCAACAACTGGTGCTTTTTCAATCTCAGTAGGTTTTACCTGCAATGCAGTAGCCAATTTTTCTTTTGCTGTTGAGATAATTTTGTCTTTCTTTTTCTGTAATGCTTTCTTTGATCTTTGCAGAGTTTGCTGACCTTTTTGATTGGTGAGTCTCCCAATTCTTGGAAACTGCTATTAAATTTCTCAACCTGTAGATCAGATGTTCCTATTTCATAATCAAAATCGGTTTTATCCTCTTTTTCAGTTGAATTTTTCACTCTTGTTTCACATGTTGGACACATTATTTTGCCTGGTTATAACAATCCAAGACATTTCTTGGCAGCATCTAGTGTTATTATTCATAAAGACTTTTTCACTGGTTTCTTTAGGACTTTTGAAGGGATCACAACATGTTCTCCCAAATAAGTGTGTATATTTTTGCAGATACACTTGTTCATGTTGAAGACAAATTTTTGCTATCTTCCAACCTAATCTCAAGTGCAGTAGCTCTCTGTCATCATCTGTAAACTCAGAAAGTTCTTTAAAACCTGTTCCTTTTACATAATGGGTCTTGTGGTAGCTTTCTTAAAAAATTTCTCCAATATCACTTGAGATTAGAATTTCAGTTTCAAAATGAGACATAATACACTGCTCAAAACAATTAGGGGAGCACATGGTTTTAACGAAATTACGCAAATACTTACACCGATAAGTAACATAAAATAAATCATCCATAATTTAAAGCCTAGCAGGAAACAGAAGAAGAAAACTTCATATGCAAATCAAAGTTCATGACGTCAAAAACCAGAAAAAGAACATAAGGGCGGAAATCGGGATGTTGCAGAAACGTCTGTTTCACTCCTTAACTGTGAAATTCGATTGCTCAGTTATTCTTTTTGAGAAAAGGTGACTTGAAAATGTCTCAACAACGTGATTTACCGGAATCCATGGCATGGCGTAATATAGGCAGACTTGAATCCGGGCAAACACAACGTAGTCTCGCGGACGCTGTTGGAGTCGCCAGAAGTGTCGTTGCAATGCTGTGGAATCGATTCCAAGAAACAGGGAATGTTAGACGTCGAACAGAGCAAGGTCGTCCACGCGCCACTACAGCAACTGATGACCGGTATATACTGTTAACAGCTCGTCGAAACAGAACAGACAATGTTACTCAGCTGCAAAGACAGTTGCTCTTGGCAACAGGACGAAGGGTGTCCAGCCAAACAGTACGTAATAGGCTTCATCAGGGAGTTCTCTATGCACGTAGGCCAATGGTCTGCATTCCATTGACCTCACGCCACCGTGCGGCCCGAAGAAGATGGGCTGCTGAACATCGAGATTGGGAGCAACATGATTGGAGCCAAGTGCTGTTTACAGACGAGTCCCGATTCAGTCTGGAGTGTGACACCCGACGTGTTTTGGTATGGAGGGAAAGGGGCACTCGAAATAACCCCATATTCGTTCCAGGGGTGCAGAAAATGTTTGAGGGCCCAATATTTCCCCAGAACACAATTTGTTTTGTCCGAAATTTCCCCCAAAACGTCCCCGTATTTCCATTCCAGTTTAAGCGACTATTAGAGTACAATGTTGATGATTAAAAACTCTCCTTAAGACTATTACTTGTAAATTTAAAAAACTTAATATTTATTCCAATAAAAAATAATTTTACCTTGATGGATTAAATTAGTTGTCACCAAGAAATGGCAGCCTTCCAGTCTCTTTGTGAAGGTTGTCAATCACCTTTGACGTCGTATATACCTTGAGACGAGATGCTGAAGAAAACCGCGTGAAGTGGTATCTTCCACCATGGAAATGTCTGTCCAAGGATTCTTTTAATAGCTGTGAAGCCTTATGAATAGGAGGTCCATTCCATGAAATGAAGACTTCATTGAAAAGTGTGTTGGACTGGATGTTCCGATTGTGTAGATGGTTGCCAATTACAGATCCAACTGATTCACAGACAGCTTCACTACAGATTTTTAAACAATTTTCGAGCAGATAAATAATTTCTGGTATGTGGCCATACACTTCAGGGTTAGTAAATGCCTCTTTTATTACGGTGTTATCCTGGATGATCAAGCTTGAGTTTTGATTTTCTTGAGAAGGATAAAGAAGATTTTTAAAAAAAGGTGTGTTTGAAAGGTTGTTTTTCAGAATTCTCAACTGGGAAAAAAGAACTTTGCTATCTAACTTGCACCCTCGGTTTTTGTTCACCCATATGGTAAGGATTTCTAAAGATTTCTGAATTGTATGCTCATATGCAGTATCTGGAGGGCTTGTTATATATCTGCTACTGAAACAGTGCCGCATATTTTCTATAATTGGAGGTTCAGAAATTCTACGTTCAAGTTTTTCCAGTATTGTTAAGCAAAGATTTTCTAATTTTTGTCTAGAACTTCTGTAACCATCTTCACTGGTTGTTTCTTCATCTGTCTGGGAACGGCTTGATCTTTGGCAATATTCATCAACCAATAGACAGTCTTGATAAACATTGTTTTTTAAAGACTCCATTTCCTTAAAAACTGATGGAAATATTTCTTCAGTGAGTTTTCCACTTTTCATTTCCAATATCATGGCATTAAGTGTGCTTTTCATTGAAGCATAATAATCAAATATGGTCCAAATACAGGCATTAACGTTCTGAGAAGTACAACTGAATTTTGTGACCAACTCTAATATATCAATCATTCCAAGCAGTTGATATATAAAACAAGGTTTGGAAAATTTTTTTAATGCCAATGAATAGTTTTTAGCATCAGTATTGTTGCCCCGGCGGATGCAATCAGTGCGCTTCTTTTGTAAATCAATAAAAAAAAGTTTAAAATCTTTTTGAAATGTTTTATAAACTCTTAGTTCACTTTGAACAAAACGGGTTTGTTGAAACGATTTTGGATTCCAAACACCCACTTGCAATTCATCTGCTAATGCAATCAGTTCTTCATAGGCAATACCCCAATTATAGTTTTTCATTACATTTCCTACAATTTGTGCTTGACTGTTAATCCATGATAATGACTGGACTTTACGAACATCATTTAAAACACACTCTAACCTATGAGCCAAGTCCCACATAGGAAGTAAGAAGTCATGATTGATATTTTCACAAAGACTTGCCAATTTTTTATCCACACTGAGATCAAAATATTGACCATCAAATGCCATTCCATTTAGCTGTTCCTTTAATTTTATGTTACATTTGTCAAGGGCACATTGCAGTTGTTGGACAAGAACATCACCAGTGTGTGAGGTACCACATGGTGAAATGTCAATCACAATACAAGTCTGAACTCCATCTACAAGTGTAATCAGACAAGTTATTTGGTATGTCCTGTGCAATTTTGTGATTTTATCAGCTGTGACTGACACAAGAGGCAAACGCTTTGTTGCTGGATTTTTTGTGCATAAAAAATCACATATTTTCGTGTTCATTGTAAAAAATACGTTTTTTATGAATTCTTGGTAAAATTCACGAGAGTGATTTAGTTCACCAACATCAGCATCATTTAAAACATTTAAACTTAATAAACGTTCAAAAAACTTACCCCCCTTACCTTCTTTAACTGCACTGTAAGCAGCTCTAGCAACCCGCAGTCCCACTTTCTCATGTTCATTCTTTACTAATATCTCTTTCTTTTCCATGGCATCAGAAAACTCTATACACCACTTATGTGCATTTGAATGTAAATGATCAATGAGGTGGGTTTTAAAATTTCGAAATTCAATACTTTGAGTTGGTTGAATTAACTGGTGTTCACTGGGAAGAGAAAAAATGCCAAAATTGCTGGTTTTAAGTATGCTTACTTCCTTAGGAATGGCTTTATAGTTTTTTACACATGGAGAGCATTGCACTGTCTCTATTCCCCCTTCCAAACACGGCATCAGTTGACAAATTTCTGTAACCGATCTGCTTATTCTAATTAACTTAATTTTAATTTTAAATTCTTCTTGTGCTGGAGTACTAAGACAGGATCGGCCTGGTACGATGGCTACAGTTGACACATTCTGTTCTATAATAGAAGGAAGAGCACTTGCCTTAGTTAGAAATTGGTTCGGTTTTAATAACTCGTCAACTTTACTAGAAATACCAGACAGCGCTTCAGATATAGACGATAGCTGTTGATTAATGTCACACTTTTTGGCGACAGCGTCAACATCGCTGTTTTCTCGTGGGCAAGATGAGTTAAATTCTGTACAAAGTGGTTCATCAAGTTCGGTTTCATCTTGTTTTCTCCGTTTGTTTGAAGGTTCGCTGTTTTCAATTACATTATCTTCAACATCGCGAGTTTTAGGTTTAAACCAACCATGAATACTGCATTGATCCTTGGTAATGGGTTTCTCATCCGGATGCTTATTCGAAACGTGACTTGCGAATTTATCGCGCCTTCCACGCCAGTCGCAGTGAGCGCAGTTCACTTCTTGTTTACTTTTAAAAGTTGACATCTGGTATTTGTGAGTGCACAATTAATATAGTATTTTCAATAAAAAATGATAAAACACATACAACAGGAAAAAAAAACCCAGTTCGGATACGCAAATAGCGAGAATCACTCAGGTCCAAGAGGGAACAAACGACTTCACCGTGGTCCGGTTACACACACGTGCTTTTTATTGGAATGCAGTATTGCACACCCAACACGCAAAGGATTCTGGGGCCCCACGTTTGACTAATAGACTTCTGTTCGGGAGAAGAGGAGCTCTTTTCACCTTTCCCCGGGTCATGTGATGTGCGGTAGGAATGGTAGATAAGAGAGAAACTGCCGTTTTCCACGTGCAAGCTTCGCTCGCCGATTACAGGAAAATATGAAGATGAAACCATTTGAAAATTTGCTTCACTGTAAAGAAAAAAAAGGGGCGGGAGCGTGTGCGCAAATATAGTCGCTATCCAAAATATTTGTTCGTCAAGGATGACAATTTTTTTTTTTTAATTTGGACAAAAATTTCCCCACAGCTGCCTGAATTTCCCCCGAACCTCGTTCGGGCGTTCGGACATATTCTGCACCCCTGATTCGTTCGTGAAAGGTCACAATACAGACGAGCTGGTTTTATGGTATGGGGTGGAATCAGCATAGGTGGACGTACGGACCTGCATATCATTCGGAATGGTACTTTGACGGCCCGAAGGTATGCAGACGAGATACTGAGACCTCATGTCATACCTTACGCTGCAGCCATTGGAATCTCCAATGGCTGCAGCGTAATTTTTTGTTTTTGCTGTTTTGTTTTCCAGCATGATAATGCCAGACCGCATACAGCTCGTCTTGTGGAGAACATGCTTGAAGCTGAAACAATACAGCGTATGGAATGGCCAGCGTGCTCTCCTGACCTGAATCCAATCGACCATGTTTGGGACATGCTCGGACGACGCATTGCTGCGAGACCAAGGCCTCCTTTTACTCTCCGAGACTTGGAGATTGCACTTCTTGAGGAGTGGAACAGTATTCCCCAAAGTCTTATCGATGACATCATTGCATCCATGGAAAACAGGTGTGCAGCAGTCTTAGCTGTTCGAGGAGACCACACGCCATATTAAAAATCTTGCATCATTTCTAAACAATACTTTTTTTATCGTTTACATGTAACTAAATTGTTGCCCTAAATCATCTTTTCATGTTTTTTCAATATTTTCAAAGAATTAAAGCTTAATTACAAATTTTTTAAGTCTTTTTTTTTCTGTATTGCGCATTGATACGCGTGTACTATCCATTTTATGCCAATACGTGTCTGTCTCGCACGGTTTTCTTAACGTCTTTGCTTGCTCCCCTAATTTTTTTGAGCAGTGTACATACACTTTAAGCCTAATGTTTACTATTTTAAAGAATATTTGCATTTCCTAAGAGACTACTTAAAAAAAAATTAAAAACACTTCGCTAACAAAGGTTTACTGTAAGAATAACATTTGTATTTCACAAAAAACACCTAAACAAATCAAAAACACTTCTCTGTCAAATTTATTCCATGTGGAACAAGCAAGAAATGGAATTTTTTGTAAGTGGCGCCATCTATGTTTGCTTTAATAATCTGCAATATTTTCGTTAATGCTGCTCCAGTTAGAAGTATTCCAAATGCAAAAATAAGCTGAAGGCAATAATGAAAATTTTAAGATACATAATAGACACATTGATCTATATTATTACTTAATTTAAATATGTTAGGAAATTTCCTTCATGTTCAAACATGGATCTTAAAAAGTACAAAAGTTGCCTTTTCCGAGATTTCTTCCATCTTTAATAATTTTTTTCCCGTTTAGGAATAAAAACAATTATTATATTTTGTCAATAAGTTTGCTATAAGCAGGGCTCTATTTTGTATAATTTTCAATATTGTCAAACAATTACTAGACACCATGGAGCTACTTGAAATATGAAGCAAATTGAAAAATTTTCAATATTTCTCCATCTCTCAGATTCATCAGTGATGACTGTTAAATTTTATTTTGAATTTTCCTGAGAGAGATTTTTCCAAAGATTACGATGATATAAAATTTTAAAATTTATGTTTATAACTCAGTGAAAAAAAAGGTTATAAACATATTACTTTTAGCAGTCGGAAAATTATTGTTATTGTGAATGCCACCTTTTATTGTTTATAAATAAAAAAATATACATTTCTGAAATCTAATATTTTCCATATGCTTATAAGTATATGTTATCTACTTAAATACAGAATTTCATTAAAATCTGTGATATGTCAGCCACAGCTGATTTGCTCATTTCGCATGGAATGACCCATTCTGGTGTTTTATAAAATACTAGCGGCCCGTCCCGACTTTGTCCGGGTTGAACAAAATATTATACCAATAAATTTCCAGTTGATAGCCAATAAATTGTAAATCGTTTTTTACCTTAAATGTCCAATAAAAAGCATAGTTCCAAATGTAGTTTTCTTCAATAAACCCTTTACGTTGACAGTTTCAAAAATCCTTTTTGTATTTATCAATACCTCCTCTACTTGAATCTTAAAAATATTGAACCTTTTCCTTTCCGGGTGGGATAGAATATATTCGAAGCACATACTCTCGAAAAATACGGTGTGATGTCGGCAGAGATATAGTCTCGAATTCCACTTCGTTGTGACTTTCCTAACGTCTTTGCCCCCAAAGAACAATTGGGTGACATTCTGGGAACGGAGGGTCAATCTTGCCGAAAAGGACTGAATAATAATCTTTTGTCGTTCTAGCTAGAGGCTATTTCTTTTCAGGCGAGATACATCAGAAGGGCGGTTCATCCATTTTCAGCCTTTTGAGAGATGAAAGAGGCACGGAGTGCCGATGAACTACTATTGAAATTCTTCTTCAATAGTAAGAAAGCAATTAACCACTCTTTCCCCTGACCCCCCACGCTGAATGTCCCCCACGTAAAATGGGGATAGGGAGTAGATAACATTTTCCCGTTCTAAAGAGCGATTTCGAAAAACGGACCCCGTAAGCTAAAGGGTGTTGCTATGCTTACTTGACTGCGGTTGACAAAGGAAAAGATGTAACGTACATTTTAAAGTACAAAAGTTGTACATTACCCTCCACATACAAAATCTGCTCTCTCTCTTTGTATATTATAATAGAAGTATAGATACACATTGGTATCCCAAAATTAGAATAAGAGATGAAATAAAAACACAAAAATAAAAAAGGATTTTAAGTAAAGAATTTTTTAAAATTATTTTAAGCACCTAAAATAATATTCAAATTAATATTACGTTATTTATTAATTAAAGTTAATTTTTTAAAAGAAAGAGGTGTGCTTGAGACCGTAGTTTTATTCAAAAATAAAAAAGGATTTTAAAAAAAGAATGTTTTTTTAATTATTTTAAGCACCTAAAATAGTATTCAAATTAATATTACGTTAGTTATTAAAGTTAATTTTTTAAAAGAGAAGTTAAGAGATGAAATAAAAATACAAAACTAAAAAAAGGATTTTAAGTAAAGAATGTTTTTTTTAAATATTCAGTTTTTAAAAAAATAATATTCTTAAAATAATATTCAAATAAATATTACGTTAGTTAATAATTAAAGTTAATTTTTTTAAAGAAAAAGGCGTGCCGGAGAACGGCTAGGTTCGAACCACTATCGTCAGAACAGAAGCCCACCGCGATAGCACCACGCTAAGAATCGTTGAAGATTTCGGCACAAAAAGCGGTAGAGGACAGTAGCGGTAACAATGGAGATTGTTAGGATTAAGCCCCTAACTTTATTTCTACTGATCAGATATACATAATATATAGCCTATGTCCATCTGGAATAATGTACCTTTCAAACAGTGAAAGAATTTTTCAAATAGGTGCAGTGGTTCTGGAGATTACCTTCTACGTACAAAATCGCTCTCTCTTTATATATAAGTATAGATAAGATATACATAATATATAGCCTATGTCCATCTGGAATAATGTACCTTTCAAACAGTGAAAGAATTTTTCAAATAGGTGCAGTGGTTCTGGAGATTACCCTCCACGTAAAAAATCGCTCTCTCTTTATATATAAGTATAGATAAAATCGTACATCATTTTTCTCTAATCACTCTTTTGTTGATGATATTTGTGACGTGGATCATGTGTATAGTTTTTAAACACACATTGGTTAATTTTATCACTATTCTAGTGTTTTTTTTAATGTTCTATCTTTCTGATAAACAAATAAGGTGTTATTTTCAATCAAAGTGTATTTTTTGTGAGTCCATATGCACTTGTAGTTTCTGTTGAAACGGTGTTGTAGGGTAATCACAGGGAGAATGCCCATACGTAGAGTTAACTTATAGGTGTTTGCTATATATTGAGCATGTAGGTCATAAGACAAATTAGAAAAATACTATTTATTTACAACACGACATAAAGGTTAAATAAATTATTTACAGCAAACCATATTTACGTGCGCAGTTATCACAAATCAATGGCAGAGTTAGAATAAAATATAAAATGGTAATAATTTTTAAAGTCAAAAACAAAGTTGAGAAGTTTCTGTTCCTGCTCTGCTGAACGATGATATGTCACCACAACTACTCCCCCAAGTGAGATACTCTGTAAAAAATGTATCTCACTGATAACGGGCTGGCAAACGAATTTCACGTCCACTTCTTGTCAGTTTGGTTGAGGAAGCAATGGGTAACTGTGCAAATCTGATCCTTTTTTTAACTTTTTCTGCTGGTTTGTCACCGTTACTTTTCTTAAGATCTGATGTAATATCAGTTTCAGAAGAATTGTCAGAAAAACATGGTTTAAGTCTGTCTATTGAAATATTAAAATTTTTATTCTTTATGAGAAGAGTGTAAATTTTATCAGATCGCTGTATAACCTGATATGGAGGTTGCAGGCTCTGACGAACGCTGTCGGTGCGGACGAACACGTAAGCAATTTTGAAGGTCTTTGAAAATGAAGGGTTTCTGCTTGCAGTGATGTGAAAATGGAATATGTTTTACATCTTTGATAGTTGCCTTCAGATCTTGGACAAATTCTGATTGGGGTTGAAATTTCGTATCTTCAAAGAAATCGCATGGTAAACGAATGTTTTCACCATAAAGAAGTTCTGCTGGTGTAGAGTGCAAATCAGAGTGCCAAGTTGTTCGCAATCCAAGCAATATTACTGGAAGAGTTCTTGTCCAACTTTTATCTTCATGACACATTATGCTCGCTTTTAGTGTACGATGCCAGCGTTCTATACACCCATTTGCCTGAGGATGGTACGATGTAGTTCTGTTTCGTTTATATCCAATTAATTTTGACAATTCTTGAAACAGTTGAGCTTCGAATTGTGTACCTTGATCAGTAGTTATGACCAATGGTACTCCAAAACGTGAAATCCAACATTTTAACAAGTTGTCTGCTACTATTTCTGCTCGAATATCAGGCATTGGAATTTCTTCACTGTATCTGTCAATGATTGTTAAGCAATAGCGAAATCCTTCGGATGATGATAAGGGACCAATAATATCCAAATTGATTTCTGTAAAGCGTTTTCTGACGTTGTGATAATGCTGAAAAGGACTCTGCACATGTCGTGTAACTTTGGATTTTTGACATTTAAGACAGCTTCTAGTCCAAGTTCTGGCGTCCTTGTGTAACGATGGCCATACAAACTTTGATGTCAATAATTTAGTGGTAGCCTTGATTCCAGGATGTGCAAGGTTATGAACATTGTAAAAAACAATTTTCCTGAATACTTCTGGTATATAAGGCCTCTCTTTCTTTGTAGAACTGTCACAAAAAATCTCACAGTTAGAACCAAATACAGGAACTTTTCCTAATTTTAGCGAGGAGTTCTGGGATGAAAGAATTTCCTTTAACTCCTTGTCTGTTTCCTGTGCCTTAGCTATAGCTTCATAATTAAGCACTGATTGAATATGCAACTCGTCTATTCTAGACAGTGCATCGGCAATGATGTTGTTTTTTCCAGATATGTGCTGAACGTCAACAGTAAATTGCCCAATATATTCCAGGTATCTTTTTTGTCGAGGGGTTGCTTTATCTAGCTTCTGGTGAAATGCATAAGTGAGTGGTTTGTGGTCGGTAAAAATTGTAAAGTTTCTACCTTCCAAAAAATGTTTGAAATATTTCACAGAAGAATATGCAGCTAAAAGTTCTCTGTCATATGTGCTGTAGCGTTTCTGAGCATCAGTTAGCTTTCTTGAAAAGAAACTAAGCGGTTTCCAGATGTCATCTTCTAGTTGTTGGAGTACAGCACCGATACCATTATCAGATGCATCAACCATTAAAGAAATAAGTGCATTTTCTAATGGATGAACTAGCAATGTTGCGTGGCATAGCTGTTGCTTACTATTTTGAAATGCTTGAACTGCTTCTTCTGACCAGTGAATTTTGCTGTTGTCATTCTTTTTCTTCTTTTTTAGATATTCGTTCAGAATGGCTTGATTTTCCGCAGCTTTAGAATTAAATCGATGATAAAAATTGATAATTCCTAAGTATCTTCGCAATTCTTTTACAGTTTCAGGAAGCTTGAAATCTGCAATTACTTTTATTCTTTCTTTTGGTGGTTCGATGCCATTAGAAGAAATACGATGACCTAAGAAATTTACTTCGGTTTGAGAAAATTTACATTTTGCAATATTTATTACCAGGCCAGCATCTTGAAGACGTTGAAAAACTTGTCTAAGATGACTAATGTGCTGAGTCTCATCCTTAGATGCAATGAGAATATCATCAAGATAGATGAAGCAAAAATATAAGCCACGAAGTACGGAATGAAGAAATCGTTGAAAAGTTTGGGCTGCATTGCGCAATCCAAAAGTCATTCTGGTGAACTCTAATAATCCAAAAGGTGTGCAGATGGCTGTTTTTTCTACGTCAGATGGTTCTACTGGTATCTGATGGTAGGCTCTTTCTAAATCAAGGGTTGAAAATACCGTGCATCCATGCAAATGATGAGTGAAATCATGCAAGTGCGGAATAGGATACCTGTCTGGTTGTGTAACAGCATTCAAGCTCTATAATCCCCACAAGGTCTCCAACCACCTGTTTTCTTTGGCACTAGATGTAATGGACTCGCCCAAGGACTGCTGGAAGGTCTGCAAATGCCTTGTTCTATCATGTATTCAAATTCTTCCTTTGCAATCTTGAGCTTGTCCGGAGCTAGGCGGCGAACTTTTGCTGTGACAGGAGGACAACTTGTTATAATATGATGTGTAACTAAGTGTTTGGGTTCCTTAATCAGTGAATTTTGCAATGTTATAGCCTTGAATTCATTAAGAAGGTTAGATATTGAAGAATTATACGCTGAAGATGCTATTGTAGTGAGAGAAAAATTTGGAAATGAAACTATTCTACCAAATGATGATAAAGAAGTTAAAGGATCAATAAGGCATTTTCATTTTAAATCAACTAATAATCCAAATTTTTTGAGAAAATCTGCTCCTATAATAGCTTTTGAAACTTTTGCAATTGTGAAATGCCAAGTAAATTGGCGGCGAAGTCCAAGGTCTAACTTCAGCGTTTTAGTGCCAAAAGTTTGAAATTTTTGAACCGTTGGCGGCAAATAAAATAAAATCTGATGTTTTATTATCCCTTTGTTTACATGCAGGAATAACAGATATATCAGCTCCCGTGTCGAAAGAAGCGAAATTTTCGGCGATCAATACATACATACATACATAAATTTAAGTAATACATACATAAATACATATATATATATATATATACATAAATTTAAGTAAACGTACACATACACACATACAAACATTTATTTATTTATTTATTTATTCGATTCCAATGCACGCACACAAAAATCAAAAAGTGGATTCCAAAGAAGCGAAATTTTCGACGATCAACAGTGTAACACAGCTTAGAAAAGTGAGAATCTCTATTGGCCGAGAAAGCGCAGAATCCGCAAAAGTGATTCGCTGGAGAAACAAGGTCCAGGATCTTCGAATCTAATAAAAGCACGCGAAATAATCGAATAAAAGCACTTTTTTGACTGTTCGCAGACTTGTTTATTTCGTGTACCGTTTCCCTAAACGTTAATATCTCATCATGTCAGGTCGAGGAAAAGGAGGCAAAGTGAAGGGAAAGAGCAAGACTCGATCCAGCAGGGCCGGATTTCAATTTCCCGTCGGTCGTATCCACAGACTGCTGAGGAAAGGAAATTACGCCGAACGTGTCGGTGCCGGAGCACCAGTATACCTCGCCGCCGTTCTCGAATACTTGGCAGCCGAAGTTCTCGAGTTGGCAGGTAATGCCGCCAGAGACAACAAGAAGACTAGGATCATCCCTAGACATCTTCAGCTCGCCATCCGAAACGACGAGGAGTTGAACAAACTGCTCTCCGGCGATCAAAAATTGCTTGTCAGTTGATTTATCGAATAAATATAAGCGGCTACTTTTCTCGCCAATATCGCCGGCTGCATCGAGCGATTGGCTTATCGGTTTTCCGAATTTTCTTTTTTAAATTGGCATGGTTGTAAACATTTTTTAGCATTTCTTCCAAATTTAAAATGATACCAGCAATAATCGTATCCAGATGAATTCGATTTGGATCTAGCTCTTTTCCCGTATTCTCTTGATTTGCTACGCGATCTAGTATTTCGAGAGAATTCGTCGAAATTTTTGTTAATGCGGCTATATCCTCCTGCAACGCTTCTAATTTACTCGGGTCGGATGATGTTGTCAATGAGCCAACTTTCGTTACTGGGCATATTTCTGGCGTACTATAAACGGCAATAATTTTATCGGCCATTTCTGCAATGTTATCAAGAGAATCTTTGCTTATTGACAAAATGGCTTGCGTCTGTTGTGGAAGCCTTTGTAGCCACAAGGATTTTATAACTTCGTCAGAAATAGAATTTCGTGCCAAGCTTTTCATTTGCCGTAAGAGATCGGATGGGAGTTTGTCGCCAAGTTCGAGATCTTTCAATAGTTTTTTTAATCTCGATTCTTCGGTGTCAGTTAATCTGTTTAGCAAAGCGTTTTTTATTGTATCGTATTTATCACCTTGAGGAGGATTTGACAATATATCAACAACAAAATCTAAAACATTTTCGTCTAACGCAGCAACGACGGTATTATATTTTGTCGTATCTCGAAAAATACCGCTATTAGCAAACTGCGCTTCAAACTGTAAAAAACATAATTTTGGCTTGTTTCGCCAAAAATTTGGAGGCTTAACTGCTACTCGATTAATTTCAGTATTTGGATTATCGAGATTTAATGCAGTAGAATCATCTTCCTTTTTAGCCATTTTAAATATAAAGGCGAATAGTAAAATATTTATTATTGCGAGAACGTACCCCAATTTCCGATGACTTCAACAGCGTTTAGTAACGATGAAGTTTTCAAAATGACGTCCTTGGGTAACCAATATAGGTGTTTGCTATATGTTGAGCATGTAGGTCATAAGACTAAATTAGAAAAATACTATTTATTTACAACACGACATAAAGGTTAAATAAATTATTTACAGCAAACCATATTTACGTACGCAAGTTATCACAAATCAATGGCTGAGTTAGAATAAAATATAAAATGCTAATAATTTTTAAAGTCAAAAACAAAGTTGAGAAGTTTCTGTTCCTGCTCTGCTGAACGATGATATGTCACCACAAACTCAAGTTAACAGCAGTAATTGAAGAGTAAAGTTTTTGTTTGGATACCACTGGCTCATTTATGAAATCACATTTTTTTTTATCAAGTAGTTCTATGAAATGCTTCTAAATGTTTAACACGTTAAGATACTAACATCTAAAATTTATTGTTGAATTTTAATAATTAAAAAATATGCATTTGTTAAAATTTCATTCTTTTTTTTTTTACAACGTTTACCTATAAACATAATTAGGATATTATGTTTTAGATTTAATGACAAATCGCTATGACATGTGTTCAGTGCTGTGACCCAGTTGTTTTGATTACAAAAGTTTTTATAACAAAGCATGTACAAAAAGATGATGCTTTTTGGAAGAACACTCATATTGTTCTGAAAGAGAAGTAATTCATAAATTTAATGCCTTTCATCAAATTATTATATACTGTATAATTTATTGCAGTTGTTTGTATACATTATTATTGTTACCTTGTTTATTGTTAAAATGTTTTAAACTGAGAAATCTGATTTATGTTTCAATATTTCATTGGTATTTATTTTTGTAAAAATGGGTCTTACTTAGTATGCCTTCATTTAGTTTTTCGGAGGAAAATAGGCTGAAAGTGGATATCCTTCTATACTTGTATTAAAGGGGATAACATGTCTTGTGCTGTAATCCTCACATGGTGTATAAATAAAAAAATCTGAATATAAGTATAGTCAGTTTTTATTATAAATTAATTTTTCATCATATAAAATGAATTATTCATACTTTCTCTTAAAACAATTTGGCACTGCAGATCTAAGATCATCTTCCTATCATAAGTTAGAATTGAATTGATATGTGATATTTAGTTGCATTTAAATACTGAAAAATCTACTGCCATTATTTGTATCTAGATTTAATATTTATGATTTACAACTGAATGGTAACTTTCCGAGATTTGCATTTAGTGCATTTCTCTAAATTTGACTTTTCAGTTTAAAGAAATATTAATTTTCTACATTTATAATCTGATTTGGTCAAAGTTATATGAATTTGAATTTTGATTTTATTTAATTGCATTGTTTGTCGGTAAAAGTATAGCCCATGCTTTGACAACTTATCAAGCAGCTGAATTATAAACATAGATGAATTATAAGGCCGTCTGCACACGGAGCAACTCAAAAGAAACTGATAACTGACTCAAATCACAAACCAGTCCGTGATGAGTCGCAACCTATGTAATTGAATGGAGCCGCGCACACGACGCAACTGGTTACAAACCCGTCGGACGGGTTTGTAACAAGTGTTTAAAAAGTCTAAACAAGTGTTTAAAATGTGTCTAACAAGTGTTTAAAATATTTCACAAAGAGATATATTCCTAACAATTCTCTGCCGTAGGTGCTATAATTTCTCTGTGTTTCAGACAACTTTTTGGAGTAAAACGCTATTGGTTTCGAGCCTTCTATTTCATACTGTTGCAACACGGATCCTATTGCTAAATTTGAGGCATCGGTAAATAGGACTAATCAAAATATTCGTGTAGTATTGCCTGATTTTTAGCAGCATCCTTTAAATATCGCCTATAAAAGTTAATAAAATCGAGAAAAGTGCCACATTATTGAGTTACAATGGTAAGATGTTAGGCTTGAAATGGGCCCATTCATCATTGCGTCGATGAAACGGTACAATGTACACCGTGAACATTACGAAAGTCGAACATTGCGAAAACCATTCGCAGTGTTGATGTGCCATGATAAACGGCATTTTTAAGAGCCAGCATTGAGTTTTACATTCGTCTGGACAAACTATAAGTCAAATCAGGCCAATATCCAACCATAAATATAGTCATTTGATTGGCATCGAAGTTTCAGATAAGGTAGGCAAAAGGTCGTAGTCGACGAACATAGTAGAAGGCCAGTGATAGCTCGTATGGGTGGAAGAATTTTGACATCTACCATCTAGAAGTCTAGCGTCGGCTCTAGATGGTTGTCTCAGGGACGTCTAGAACCGACGCTGGACTCGAACCTAACCGAAAGATTCTTTCCAGGGTCCTTACAACTTTCAGCCAGAAAACAGTTACTGGGAAATTTCCTCTCTCAGACAATAGAGAAAGTAACTGAAGCTACTGGGATATCGTATAATACGAATCAGTGGGATATCAGCAGATCGTCTCACGCATGTTAACTGAAGCTCAAATTGCTTACGGATGGTAAAGATAGGCGATCGCTCGTACCCACAAGCCAAGACTTGCTGCTGTTGATTAGATTCATAACATGGGATGACAAATGGTGCGTTTCCTTCGACTCGCAGACTACACGGGCATCAACTGTTGGAAACGTCGTTGTCTCATCACAAGCACAGTCTACCGAAGACATAGAAAAAAGGCAAGATAAAGCCAAAAATATATTTTTGGGTGTGCCACAGAATCTTAAGAATAAGGTCATGTGTACCATAAGTTGTAAAAGATTGAAAATCACTGCTATCGGATATAGGCAGCGGATCTACGGCACTCATGGCACAGGTATGAACTTTGCTGGCTCTCGGACTGCCGAACTCCCCTAGTTTTCGGGTCGGTGAGCTGATTGGTGACAGTCCCAATGATATTTAAGCTCAAATTTAGCGCACCCCTAGGGAAGGGGTGGGAAGGGGTGACATAAAAAAACGAGTATTCAGCTAGTTGTATTATAAGTATAACAAATGAGCAATGTATTGTAGTTATATTTTGATTATATTGATTTTGTAATGATTCGAATACATATAATTGTTGCAGAAGTAACGTTATTGTGAGGAAGTGTGCATACAATTGATTTGCACGGATCGTGCTAATTATTTGTTGCAAGTCAATTGAATTCTTAAAATACTTAGCTCATCCAGAAAGTAAGTACCGTTTGCGCATATCTCCCCTGCATCTGACAGCACGAAGTTTGCGCATGCGTAGTTACATACTTCAAATCGAGAATGAATTAGCCTAGCCATTTTGTTTGATTACGTGAAAGTTTGAAGTCATTGTTTGTTGGTAATCATGTTTAAAAAAATCGATCGGCAAGCCAGCTGTGAAATAAGAGCCGTTATCAAGTTTTTGAATGCGAGAAATGTTCGACCTTGTGAAATTTATCGTCTCACCAAGAAAAATCACGTGTACCGTCTTTTGGGACTGGCAAGGAATTTTGTTAGTGGACTGGATGGAACGAGGCACAACAATCAGCTCTACAGTTTACTGTGAAACATTGAAGAACGCGGCGCGCGATACAGAACAAAAGGCTTGGACTACTGACTTGTGGTATTGTGTTCGTGCATGATAACGCACGCGTAACGACGACGCTGGTTGATTCATTTCTCTGGAAATAATTCTGTCACCCTCCTTATAGTCCGGACCTAGCTCCACCCGACTTCCATTTGTTTTCTCCTCTCAAGAAATTTCTTGCCGGCGAGCACTTTGCAAGTGATAATGAGACCAAGGTAACTGGTTCAGGTCGCAGGCGGCCGAATTCTACGAAGCGGGTATGTTTCAATTAGTGCCAAGATATGACACATGCCTTAATTCGCATGGTGAATAGGTCGAAAAGTAGTTTAAGGTGTGTACCTTTTTATGTAATAAAATACAAATGAAAACAAATTGCTAATTTTTTTTAATACCCAAATGGTACTTACTTTCTGGATGAGCTAAGTATGATGAACTATAATTTTACAGAGTTATCAAAATTGCAGTAATATTGCCACATTCCGGAGGTAACTGCAAGTAGCTGCACTGCCAAATTGTTGAAGCACTGGACTGCTGACCGACAGGTCGTCGGTTGAAATCCAGTCATTAACTTCTGGTGTTACTTTCATTCTACCTTTCTCAAAATTTCGAGAAAGTTCCTGTTTTTGTTAATTTACCTTATGTTAATTTATTATGCTAATTTACCTTATTTCTAGATAGTTCTTAAATTCTATATAAAAAACTTCCCTCAGGCTAAGGGCAGTTCAATAGTGTGATTGCTTCCTGCTCGCATCCTGCTAATAAATTTCTTTAACCGTAACAGCGTGTTGGTTTATTCTGTACTAGCTGGGCGAAGCCCAGCTAAGATCAGGCCATCCGTCCACCAGATAGACATAATGGCTTTTTTGGCTCCAGTTCACCTATCTTATCTGAACTGCTGGGGGAGCCCCCCCCCCCCCATCCTGCTCTGTTTGCCTTCTTATTTTTTACTGGTTTTATACACAGTCTCTGCTTTAGCAATTGATTTTATAGTTAAACTTTTATTGCGTTTTACAAATATATCTTTTTTTACAATCTTTTTATCAATTTTATGTATCATTGTTTTTACCACCTTATATATCACCGTTTTTATGACTTTTATATGCCTCTGTCATATGCAAATTTCGTCCGTGCGCCCCGATCGTGTTTTTGTTGGCCGTTCGCAGAGTTTATTTTTGTGTGCGCATAACGCGTTCATTTTATTGTGATACATGTACCGTTCCAACGCTTTTTAGGGTTTTCGCATGCGCTGAGCATTATGCGACGGGAAAAAGTGGGCGTTGCCGTTCGAAAATTTCGAGTTTCTGTACCTATAACCGTAACCGAGAGCTCCACTTGGTTTCCATTCACAGAATATCGAGCTCATACCTCTGAGTAACTATATCTGAAATCTCCCCTCGATCGGTCGAATGGAACAGCTGCTAGCTGCTAGAGGTCCATTTATCGGCAAAGTTTTTTTATGACCACTCTGTATATATATGATTAATTGCAGTTATGGATGTATTTGAGTTTTTCTCGTGTATTGAGCTATGAGGCTTTCGATCTTTGCTGTTTTGAATTATGTAAGAAATGTAATTTAATTGTTGAAGTTTGTAAGCCATCGCACGACTAGTCATCAGTCATTGCTTACCGTATACCTTCGGGCATGGCCGGTATTGCTTTTGGATTTCTCCATAGGTAAACATTGAGGTGAGCGAATCCAATAGGGTTAGTACACAGCAGCCTTAAAAGAGATATTATTTCAGTTAGTTAGAGTGTGATTTAGTATCCATGCTGTAAATTGTTGCCAACTTTTTCTTCGGAAATTTTTTGTTTTGTTTATTTATTTTTATTGAAATCATTTTAAAATGTGTAAACAACATCTGTAGTTTTACCAGGCTTGTTTTACACCCTTTTAGTGATTTTTATGTTTGAGTACTTAGCCTTTTACGTTTTGTGGGGACTTTATTAGACCTTTTTAACCTTTGGTGCATTATGTGCGTTGCAGAATTCCCGTAATTTAAATGAAATCAACAAAACTTGCACTTCTAATGACAAAGAAATTTTAATTTCAAGGGAAATGTAAACTTTATTATCAATTTAAGCATAACAAAACATTTTTTATCATAATAAAAACACACAGAAGTTTTATATAAATAAATAACTTCCATTTACACTTTTTTGTGCGTTTGATGATGAAGCATATAAATATAATAAATGCAAAATTCAACATGACGGATGACAAAGAATATAGATGACGACAAATGTTTATATAAGTAGATAATACAGTTCAACATACTGCGAAACCTCTTCAGTGGCCAGTTCTAAAGCGAACTGATACTTGACGTTCATCTATACAAAACTAAAAGTCTGAGTTTGTTAATTTGTATTTTAGTATAGAAAAAACAATACCCAATAGAATCGTACTTGTAAATACAAAGTGTCAGTGAAATGTGCAGAAACAGACTAACATACGTTTCGTTAAAATCATATACCGAATAATAGGTATTTTAAGGTTGTAGTTCCAATTAGACACCGTTTGGCGATTTTCTAGATTTGCTCTGATTCTCGCCGAATATTTCGTGAAAAGATACCACCTATTTATCCCCCTTCCAACAAAAATTCAATGGTTGCAAGATATGGGGAGAAACCATTCCAAAAATTGGAAAATACAAACAAAGAAAAAGAACCTCATAAACCGTATCCAATAAGACATGGACTGCAGACGAAATGTAGTGGCAAAATATGGACAGGTAAACAGACAGGGCTATTTAAGATGATATATACAAACATAATATATATATATATATATATATATATATATATATATATATATATATATATATATATATATATATATATCACATCAAAATTTGTTGAGATTTCACAACAATGAAAAATAATTATAAATCGGTATAACACAAATAGATTAAAATATTTTATTAAATTATCTAAAATAAAAACCCCATACACCTTTATTTCATTGCAATAGCTCGACGAATTTTCGTAACCTGCGAATAGACCCAACGGGTTACAGAAGGTCTAGTTATCGTTGAAAGTTAGGGCTGTTTTTCCGTACTCCAGTTTCTAAAACAGACTGAGTTCTAGACGGTGAGTTGTAAAAGTCGTTTTCTCGCTGTCTTTTTACACACTTGAAAATTGATAGTTCACAATTCTTTATTTTTAGGGCCTAATTTTTCATCTGATCATTTTTTTTAATGTTTTCTCCCCGAAAAAGTCTACAGTAGATAGAAAATCAAGTGACTGTAAGCTTCTGTGAAAATAAATTTCGAATTTTAGTTTTCTTTATAACATGTTAGAAGATAAAATAAAGCCTAAAAACATTTTCAACATTATGCTATGTATATTTTAAGTTCCCCATCGTTTAACAGTAGAGTTAACTTCGGGAGTATTCGTTAAAACCTCACGAACTATACATACTTTACACGCGAAGAAAACCCCACTAATGAAGCCGGATTCTGGAAATGGAAACATTCATTTCCTAGTGCAAAAACTCCCCATATTAATGAAACGGTGTCTCAGTGCTTGCTTTTAAGTCGATTTGCTTGATTGCTTTAAATCGGACTGATTTTACAGTCTAACACATTCAGCAATTCGTTGTAACTTGAACATACCCTGTATAAAGTGATCAAAGCGGGTTTTTCTTTGATTTTACCGCTATCAGATGAAAATTTCATTTGATCCTAGAGCAACACGTTAAAATTTTCTCCTAAAAAGAGTTTAGCGAATCTCAGTCAAGCTTCGTGTTACACCACTTTGAAGGTTATACAGAGAACGGCAACAATTTTAACTTTCTTCTGAATTCTTAAAAAAAGTATGTAGTGGGTGGTTAAACACCATCACAGTGTACCTTACACCACTTTGCAGGTTTTACAGAGAACAACAACAAATCAGATATTCGTCTGAATTATCGAAAAGTCAGATATATTTGACTACACTCTTTATATTTTGAAGTTAATTTGTTCCTGACAAAGCTGTTCTTTTACATTATCTAGACAATTTTTTTTTAAAATTTTCCCCAGTCACAGAAACAAGTGATTCTGTAACTATATAAAAGAAACCTGCAATTTTTTGTTTATTTGCAATCTTACACTCGGGAAATTTCATTATAAAAAGGGTTGAGATTAATTTGATTCATTAAATTACACAAACTTTTTAAACGCCCACTTTGATTACTACCATAAAGAGTATATTGAACTTCCATTTTATCCCATAAGTTAATGTAGAGTCTGAGGCCCTAAACTCCTAACACCGGACCTGCAAGGTTTGTCAGGAATATCGATTACTTATTCACCATCTTGAGTCACTTGAGACAAACGCATAAGCGAAATACTTTCTCTATTATTTAAGGGAGTTAAAATAAATTTATTTATTTTTCAATGAAAAACCTGAAGTGTCAAGAAGTTAATTTTAAAAATTTTTTACTAAATATTGACATTTGAAATTTCCTTATAAAAATGGAAATAAAAAAAATAAGATGAACAATATCACTAAAATGATGAATTGTTACATACTAACGGCCTGTTCACACTGAATTCGGAGCGTTACAAATCTTATCCATCCACTGCTCAATTCATTGACCACGTGATATATCAAACCAATCTCAGGTCATGTCAACAATCTCGGATCCAACGTAATGACGCAACACAATATTCCGGATGCAATGTGAACAGGTCTTAAGAATCTCATTTCCAAGATAAGACACGTAGAATCACGACTTACATAAAATTGTCGCGGATGTAGCGGCTTTACTTAGCGTAAATTCGCCTCATCATTATAAATTTCAACGATAAGGACATTAGAGGAAGTTTATCCCCGGAAATTGAAACTATTTTTTCACGAGTAAGTTAAAGTCTCCCATGTTTATATTTTGAAATTTCTTTGGTTTTAAAGGAACTAACAAGATTATAAAAGCTTCATAGTGTACGTATACTCAGAGATTATATTTTAAGAATTTGCAAATACTTTTCGTTTTTCATTACTGAGAACTTGAGGATTATTGATCGCTGTAAACTAAGTTTAACTGAAGTGTTTAGTAAAGATAAAATTAGACCAGACACCGGTGTCTGGTCGCTTAGTTTTCGGCTTTTTGAGCTGCCACTAAGTTCTTTGCACTGATGAAGAAGCTCCTTTGCAGCTTCGAAACGGCCGTAAGCAAAATTGCACCTTACTGCTATTTGTGCTTTATTTACGTTTGATTTCCTGTTTATTCCTCGAGCACAAAGGTTTTGTCTTTTCTTTTCATAATCAGTCTGGTCTGGCTCGTCTTCGGAGTGGCCATACAAAAAGTATGCACTTCGAGAGCTCCACAAAGGCCTTTTCCCCTTGTCCCTGTATTGAAATTTAGATTATGCTTTTGAAATGGTTTCGCCTCCGGCAAACTTGTCATCTAGATCAGAGGTGCCCAAACTTTTTTCGACCGTAGCGCAATAATGTAAATAAAAAAATCACTCGACCCCCTCCCTCCTTTTTTGGTATTAGATTTTTTTTAAATAGAAAAATTAAATAAGAAAATTTTGACAAACTAATTTTAAAATTAGGTATATATGTCATGCCATAAAACTAATTAACTAATCAAATTAACTTAATAATAAATTTACTGGGAAAATTATAATATTTACGGGAATTCAGAGAATGGTTGACGAAAATGACAATAGATGGCAGCACTAGACGGACAATATCTCTTGATTCAAGGATGTATGTGTTTCAAACTACGCTTTCAACGGGAGTCATGGTACTCTGACGAATCGTCATGCAGCATTCTATGACTAATTATGACGCGCAATTGTCATGCGTTTGTGTGAAACCTCGCCGCGGGGCTGGAAAAAGTAAGCACACTAGTGTTTCGTGGTGAGAGAGGAAGAATGCTGTTTTCTGTGGGAGGGGAGACAAAAGAATGGCGGACTGAACTGGAGCATCCAACGCTTTTTAAATAAAGTCCTGGTGTTAATTTGAGTGGTTTTCCTTTGGTGTCATCGGCCTTATTGTTACAACTGTTACATGGATTAAGTTAAATTGGATGTGGAACAGTAATCACGAACTGATCTATGTAGGTGTTAAAGGACGCGTCACATATTTACTTTGCATAATAACAATAAAAATGTCTTGTTTACCTTCTGAACTTGTATTAACTTAACTTAACTAATTTGTATTGCTTAACTTAATAAAAAGCAAAGAATATCCGAGGACACCGAAGGAAGTTAAAACTACCCCAATTCGGCAGTTTAAAGCGCGAACCTTCTAATCTCTATCTGGAGTCTAAACGAAAATTCAGCTAGCTTCTTGGACGTTGTCCTCTAACCCTAATCGTAGTAAGGGGTCATACGACTGTTAAACCATGCAAAAAAAAAAAAAAAAAAAAAATCAATTTTTGGAAAATAAAATAATGAAATATTAACCTATTTTTAGACAATCCGCTTAAAAAAGTTCCCATAATTACTGAAGTTCTGAATCATAACGTGTCAGATGTTTACTGTAAACAGATATAAAGGGCAATACTTCAAAGTGATTTATCTCAAAATGTGTTTTTTTCACATAACGCACTTGTTATCTCTAGAACTATTTCGTATTTTTGTATGAAATTTTCACAGATGGTACATATTATCATTTGCTTGAAACTGAACCTAAATTTGTTTACAGATCTCTAGAGAATGAATTTTCTATGCATAGATAAAATTTAATTTATTAAGAAAAAATGCACTATTTTCAGTTTCATAGTAAAAATAGAAATATACCTTAAATGTATACAAATTTAGGTTCAAATAAAACTTTAGTTTCTGCAGTATATGTTAAAAGCAGAAATTTTGTCTTAAACTCAATTTTTTTGGGAGTATTTATGTGCGTTAGCTTTGATATCACTTTTGTCCAAAGCAAACTGCTTATTATTTATGACTATCTAACGCAAATTATTTTTAACTATGAAACAAGAAACAGACATATTCATAAATGAAACATTGTTCTATTAAGACAAAAAAATTATGATTTTAAATCTTATACTTTTCAAGATATAGAATGTCGAAAGTGATACAATTTTTATACTTTTTTAACAGTCGTATGACCCCTTATCAGTGATAAAATAAAGATTCAAAATTCAGGTAAAAATGACACTAAACTTTTATATTTTAAATTACGTTGCCATAGGAATAGATAAATACGGCCAAGTCAAAATTAATTTTATGAACCTGAGACTTACATTCCACAGTAATTCAATAAACCTGCAACTAGACAGGACGAGCTCAGCTTCCTTTCTCAAGCAGGAAGGTATTTTAGTGTAACACTAAAAATATTAATCTTTCATTTGTTGATCAATTCTTAGATACCCTTGTAAAATTACTTTCGTGGGCAGAAGATGTCCACTTGTATTGAAGAGTTATACGTGAAATAAATTTGTTAATAAGGGTCAAACCTTACTTCATTCTAGCCCAGTTCGCTTCTGCTTCTGAGGTCTTCTATGGTATTTTTGACCGATAACATTAAAACACAGTTTTTTCAGGTATAGCCATTGCTTTACAATTTTAATCATCTTGAGAGAGAGAGACAGAGAAGATAGGCAGAGTGAGACAACCTCTACTCTTCAGCGGCAATAGGAGTCTTACGTTCTGTTTCTTGTAAAGGAGTCTTGCGTTCCGTTTCTCCTACAAGAGTCTTAGGTCCCGTTTCTTCTGAAGGAAGCTGCGTCGTGACTCCCCATGGTTGAGGCTCAGCCGATGCGAAAATGTTGTAGATCATTCCGGTCACAAAATACATTCCAGATGTCGTTAGGAATACGATACCCCATTTATCGACAGTTTGCTGGAACGAGAAAGAATCGCAAGTCTAAAATTAATTTCAATCTTTTACGAACAACATTATGTTACTATATCAATGTTTAATATCATTTGTGTGCTAGTTTAAGGCTGCTGTGTACTAACCCTATTGGATTCGCTCACCTCAATGTTTACCTATGGAGAAAATGTGTCTACCATTTACAGCTACATAAATGCTGATTAAAAATGGTATTTTCAGATGCTTGAGCTTTTCTGCACCTTGCAACAAGATTCATTCTATAAATTTCGTCCACCAAAGAAATTTACGAGCGTTAACATTATACCGGGTTTTTTCCCGAATAATTTAAAATTTAAAATAATAATTTAAAATTTAAAATATTTATATTTTTGTTTTAAACGAAAAATGCCCCAAGGTGTCAAATTTCTTTCTCTATTACGGAGTACAATTTTTTAAACAAAATCTTTCAATCCAAGTCTTCAATCCTTGGACACATTTTCTCCATAGGCTAACATTGAGGTGAGCGAATCCAATAGGGTTAATACACAGCAGCCTCAATGGCTCTAATTTATTTACACTTTTTAAAAATATAATTCTTTTTTTTAACTGAATCGTTATAAGCTCTCTATTGATGGAACATACATACATACATCCATTTTTATACATATAGATTTGCTGAAACGAGGAAGTCTTCAAAATTCACTCCATTCCTTTACGAATCACATTATGATGCTATATAAATGTTTGATATCATTCGTGTGCACTCTTCATGACTCTAATCTAATTTCACTTTTTAATACCTTTTTTTTCTTTTAACTGACTCCTTATATGCTTTCTTTTCTATATAAATATGTGTTATTGCACTTACGAGGTCAGTCGCTATGAAGCGACTATGGGTTCCTGTTGTAAATAAATCTAGTCTCATGACACAAGGTGAAAACTTGGCGACCAGATTACATGCGAGGTTGTTATATTACAATACTTCTTAGTATATCACATAAGTAGAATAAAATCGGTTTCTTAAAAACTGAGACTTTTAGTTATATACCTTGGCATACTAAACATTAAAAGCAAACTACTCGAAGAGTAGATTTCATATCTTAGTTCAGTGCTGCCATCTATCGCCCAATAGAGGAGTCTTGAAATTAAAAATTAAAACTATGAACCTCTTATTTTTTCGCAAAATAGAGTAAGTAACATTTGGCAGCGAGTTTTTTTTAATCCTTAATTATTATTGAGAAACTAATTATATTGATTTGTTCTGTAAATTTAGAGTATTTTTCGAGGGTAAGCGACTGGAAATAAAATTTCGTCAGAGCACCTGTGTAGTCCAGTTAGTTAGGGTAATCCAAAGTAGTCATCCAGTCCACAACGGAATGAACTATTGTAAATCGTGAATTTAGGTTCATAAAAAGCTTGGCGTGTTACATTCATCTGTCGGTCTTTAACCGACAGATAAATATGACTGATGAATAACTGATGAAACTGATGAATGTAACATGATGTTAAGAGCACAAGATTTCAAAGAAAGTCATTCTTACCCCATCTTTAATTATTAGTCCGACGTAACGTGGAGCCAGAAATCCCGTTAGATTCGCAATGCAGTTAGTGATGCCCATTAAAGTACCTGGAATAAAAAGATCAAATTCATTCACAAATGCAATCTATTAGGTATTAGAGTAAATTAGAGTAAGCAAACCTTAATAGAAAAGTGACAAAGTTAAGAAAATTTATAAGCATCCTTTTTGGTATAAAGTTCTCATCAAAAAGAAATTAATACCTACAGTAACCGAAATATTTCTTTGCTGAGAACATTTTGTATATTTAGAGGATTGTGGGACAATTTCATGTAAAGTTTCCTGTTTGTTAGGAACAGTTGAAAGACTACTGATGAAATCGTAACTTTTCCGTTTGTTAGCTGGGGGGGGGGGGGGGGAGGGCAGCTCAGTGCATTACATCCTGGAAAGGTGAAATCTTTTCAAACAAGTTTTATCTTTATTGATCTTCATCTTTAGTGGCCCTGGTTGGGTCCTGGTCTTCTCAAGAATTGTTTCATTTCAACTAATTTTTGGCAACAATCTTTCAGTTTTTGTTTCTACGGAGTCTTTATCGACTCGCCGTACCCATCTCAACCTGGTTTGCATCTTAAAAGAAGTGCCTCTAAGGGCCTGTTCACATAGGAGTCTGGTAGCGGAAGCGTTAAAGTATTGAAATATATTAAACCAATGACAAACCTCCAAACGATTAGCAACGAAATTTTTAACGCTTATGATTGGTTTATTTCCGTCTCAGCGCCTGCCCCTCTCTGTGAACACTGTAATGCTCCGCTTTCAGTGTCACACATCTTGACGTCTTGCCCTAGTCTGCAGTCTCACTATAACAGGTTTTTCGGTTGTAGTTCACCCAATTTGTCAGATCTGCTGGGGGAACCACCCCATCCTTCTCTTTTTGCCTTTTTGTTTTGTACTAATTTTATAAAGTGCATTTGGTTTTCTGATTGATTTTATTGTTAAAATTTTTGCACTTTTCATTATTTATGTAACCATTCATCTCATCTAAACATTTTATAAATCTTTATACACTCATGGACAAAAAAATTAGCGCACCAAGAAGGAGTAGTCAAAATGAAACGAAATTTTACATACGTAATGACTACTTTGATATAAGTAAATGATAAGAAAATCAAAGAAAAAGGATAATTTATTTCAGAGAAAAAGGCAAAAGAACGGAGGAGTTAATACTCCGTTGGACCCCCTCTAGTGCGAATGCACGATGCGATACGATCGGGCATTGAGTCATACAAGTTCTGTATGATGTCTTTCGTTCCATATTTGCTGTAACCTTGCCTCTGGTTCGTTCAAACTCGTGGGATGCCCTACTCGTCGTCCCAAATGATCCCAGATATGCTCGATTGGAGACAAATCTGGGGATCGGGCAGGCCAAGGAAGGGTAGTAACAGTGCGGAGACAGTCTTGTGACACCCTTGCCGTATGAGGCCGAGCATTGTCTTGTTGAAAAATGGCTCCTGGGAGCCGTTGCATGAGTGGCAACACATGTGGTTGCAGGATTTCATGAACATACCGCTGGGCTGTCATGGTGCCACGGAACAATACTAGGGGTGACCGTGTATTGTAGGCAATGGCACCCCATACCATCACACCAGCTGTGGGAGCGATGTGTCGCTGTACAACAAAGGCAGGATTGAAGCGTTCACCACGGGCTCTCCACACACGAACACGACTGTCATCTCTGCCGAGATTGAATCTGGATTCGTCGCTAAAGACGACCTGGTTCCATTCCGCTGCAGTCCAGTTTCCTCGTGCGCGGCAAAACTCCAAACGGAGGCGTCAATGGGTGGGCGTCAAGGGCAGCACACGTAATGGGCGCCGCGATACCAACTGTCCTTCAGCCAGGCGCCTTCGTATGGTTCGAGAAGACACAGCGGCCCCTAGTGAAGGTGCTACCAGTGCCTGGATGGCGGCCGATGAAGCAGTTGGCTGTACGCGTGCATTTCTTACGATGTGGCGGTCTTCTCGACGACTGGTCTGTTGAGGGCATCCTGAGCCTGGTCTTCGTGTACATGACATCTCTCGGATACACTGGTCCCTACACCTCCTCACAACACAATCAGAGCGGCCTAATTACCGAGCTACTCGCCTAGCTGACCACCCAGCTTCCATCATCCCGACGATTCTCCCCCTCTCAAACTGCGACAACTGCGCTTATATTGTCTTCGAATATGGCGTAATGGCATGTCAATCTCAGCTCTTCCTTTGTAAATGATTCAGCACACTCAAACAAGCTTTGGTTACCTGTTTTATACTCCACAGAGTACGATGTTCAACGCCCTCTACTGGCTATACGTAATGCGCAATCACGCTGCATTTCTAATCATTTGCATATCTCCCCGACATGTACCTTCATTGCAAGTTTCGTTACGATCCCGCAATTATTTCTTAGTGCGCTAATTTTTTTGTCCATGAGTGTATATCATAGTTTTTATCACTTTTATGCATCATTAACTTATATATATATATATATATATATATATATATATATATATATATATATATATATATATATATATATATATATATATATATATTTATAACGTTTACACTGCATTTTTACTACTTTTTTATACCTGTTTTACACTCTTTTGTGTCATTTTATTAAGTGTTGGTTTCATATCTGTAATTTCTGTCTTTGGTTCGTGTCAGCCGGTTTTATATAAACTATTTTCCCGCCCCTGTCTTGTGTTTGGCGCTTTATGTCCTATTTTGGACCTTGCGCCATAAAACCCCAACAAACCAACCGTCTCAGCGCCATCTTTCCTTTTAAGCTTCTGCTACCGTACTCCTACGTGAACAGGCCCTTAGAATTCTTCTCGCTAGGCATTTGACATGCATGACAAGCCTATTTCGTTTCTTCGGGTTATGATGAAATACGAACATCCGATTTCTTACACAGGCTGTATAGTTCTAGAATAGATCTTTTGTGCCATGATAAGTTAATTTGGCATCGACCAAAGATGCTTCTAATCATCTTCATCTACTAACATCATCTATATATATAAAACAGTTTAGTGACTGACTGACAGATAACGCAGGGGTGCACTAAGAAAGATTTTTGAAAAATTCTTCTTAGATTTTTAAAATTAAATTTTTAAGCTGTTTTTGTAACTTTTTTTTAAAGTTTGCATTTAAAATAATAAGCTGAAGGTTATAAAATTTATAATACAGAGAAAGATCATAAAAATTCCTTTAGAATGAAATCTTTTTCGAATCTTTACCTCCATTTTCTGATTTTTGGTGAATATTTGAAGATTAATTTTTAGAATTTAATTTATTAAATGCTGATCACGTGGTTTCTTTTCATTTTGTGATACTTTAAATAAATTTTGCGTCACGTGCATAAACACAAAATAAATTGACAAAAGAAATATTGAAATGCTGTAACAGATAAAATTTAAACTCTAGACTAATTGAGATGGAAGATTTTAAGAATTTAATTGAAATTAGTATGTTTTATGGCTATTAAATTAAACCTATATATGAAACTGCAATTTCCTTTCAAAGTATGCTTCGTCATGATGATAAATAAATTTCAAGGTTAAACTTTAAAATACGTTGGCGTAGATTTAAGAGAAATATGTTTCTCCCATGGTCACTTTTACGTGGCTTGCTCACGCGTAAGTTCGCGGACGAGCCTGGTAATATTAGTTCCATCCAATGAAGAAATATTGTTTATAAGGAAATCCTCTAAAAAGCAATTTCATTATTTTTTCATTGTAATTTTCCTAAAATGTACTCCGTAGCGAAGCACGGGTATTCAGCTAGTCGTCCAATAATATCAATGATAGTCCACATCTTTAATGACATGAAAAATTGTGATGCATAAGTCAGGATACAAGTATGAGGATGCATGTGTAAGGGTAGATCAAATCGCTTTGCAATAACAACTTTTTAGGTTTCGATACGCCCGGAGAATATAAACAAATCTATTGGGCATGTATCAAAAAATGAAACGAAGATACAAATTTTAATCAACATTCACAATCCTCATGATAATTAGCATTTCCCATTTATCATTTCTCATTAAAAATAATTAATACCATGCGATAAAAGAAATATTGCACTGTTATTGTTTTTCTTGCATAAATATCTATATATATAAAACGCGTAGGTATGCGGCACAAAAATCGACGATATTTCCACACTCCGAATGGCAACGGCTGCATCTACCAGATGTAAACATTAGCGGCCGTCTGCAATTTGCAGCCGCTTGTCAACATGGATTTACGAACTGAAATCAGTAATGCTGGAAAGCGAGCTGCACGATCAAGTGAAAATTCAGAACAGTCTAAAGAAAGAAAGCGAAGAAGAAATAATTCATTAAGATAGAGGCGTGAAAGAGAGACCATAAATGATTGCAATGTTAGGCTTAACCGTCGCCGGCATAGCAACTGAGAGCCAGTAATAGTTAATTTTATACACTTTTTTCAGTACTTCCTGAATTTTTACTTCATTTTATAAGTGAAGAAATTTCCCAACAATTTATTATTTTATATGATTAAGTGTAGATATCTGAATTGTGTTCACCGTACATACAGAGAGTGATGTAATCCACACTATATTTTAGTACTTGCTGAATTTTTACTCCATTTTTTTAAGTGAAGAAATTTTCCCCCAACAATTTCTTATTTCATGTAATGATAAAGTGTAGATATGTAAATTTTGAAAAATAGTACATACAGATAAGGATCAAAATTTTAAAAATCATCGGTGTTGGGTTTCTCAGTCTTATCTTTAACTCTGTTCTGAAGTAATGGAAATTTACATTTTTTAATCACGATGTTTTAGAATCAGCCTTACAGAGAATACCCCTTAACAACGTATATTTATGATGACAGGTAATGATAACATTCCTTACATATGCTACTTTCAGTTGAGTTGTTTTGCAAAAGAAAACATAAAACTGAAAGCGACCATGCTGGTCGCGCAGCGGCTAGTAATAATAAAATTATAGGGACATTATAATCATTGTTTGATCTTCAAACAGACATCGTTAGGTTTGATGTAAGCTATATATATAAAACAGTTCCGTAACTGACTGACTCACTGACATACAACACACAGACCAAACCGTTGGACCTAAAGGGCTGAAATTTTGCATGGCGATTCTTCTTATAGTGTAGGGGTGCACTAAGAAAGATTTTTGAAAAATTCTTCTTAGATTTTTTTAAATTAAATTTTTAAGCTGTTTTAGTTACTTCTTTTAAGTTTGCATTTAAAATAATAATTTGAGGGCTATAAAATTTATATCACAAGAACGATCATAAAAATTCCTTTAAAATGAGATATTTTTCGAATCTTTACCTCCATTTTCTGATTTTTGGTGAATTTTTAAAGATTAATTTTTAGAATTTAATTTATTAAATGCTGATCACATGATTTCTTTTCTGGTAATTTAAATAAATTTATTGTCACTTGCATAACAACGAATAGACAAAAGAAATATTTTTTCCCTTGATGCGGCAGACGATTGGACATTATCCAAAAAAAATTTAAAATACAGTAAAAGATATGTTCCTCAAACTGTACTATATTAACTGTACCATATTCTTTAGTATCTCCTATTAGATTTAATTTGAATTTTTTCTTCTACATTACTTTGTCTATAAAAATACCCCGTACGATTATTTTATAAATATATTTTTTTTACATCAATTGTATACATTGATCGTCGTATTTATATATATATATATATATATATATATAATATATATATATATTTTTTTTTTGGCATTAACTGCATAGGATAACCGTTGCAATACCGTTGTATTTAATTTGAATGTACCTCGTAGGGAAGTGCGGGTTTTCAGCTAGTCGTGTATAAGGAGCTAGTGTCAAACATTCTTCTAGTTGGTATGTGACGTGACATTTCTACCTGATACGAGCATAAGGTGTAAGGTAATTGCAGACTTGCCGCCTGTTGAACTTGACAGAGAGAAAAATGAACTTTAAAAAGGCCTTTGAAAGCATAAAATTGTAACTGAAGGCTGCTGTGCACTAACCCTATTGGATTCGCTCACCTCAATGTTAACCAATGGAGAAAATTTGTCTACTATTTGCAGCTACATTAAGGCTGCTATGTACTAAGAAAAAAAATCGTATTTCCCTTTTCCTCTTCTTGTAGACTCTTGTGGTGGGAGGAGTCCAGTTGACAGTTCGAGAATTCCACCCCCCTTAGAATTGACATTTTAAGGGATTGTAATGGCTCTCTCTCTATAGGGGGGGGGGTTAAGCGCTGTCCCCGAATTTTTTATTTTAAATATACATTTGTCAACTATTTACAGGTACATAAATTCTGATAATCAAATTAAACTGTTATTGTCTGATAGCCTGAACTTTTCCGCAAAGCGCTACAGGATTCATTTTATAAATTTCGTCCACCGAAGGAATTTATGAGCTTTTAAAACACACTATACAAGATTTTTCCCAATTAATTTAAATTTTAAAATATTATTTTAATTTTTTTGTAAAAACGAAAAACGCTTTAAAGTTGTAAAATTTCTTTCTCTCTTACGGGGTACAATTAAAAAAAATCTTTAAATCCAAGTCGGCAATTCTTGGACACATTTTCTCCATAGGTTAACACTGAGGTGAGCGATTCAAATAGGGTTAGCACACAGCGGCCTTAAGGCTCGGTGCACACGAGCGATCCGGTGTCACACGGACGACGGCGTCGTCCGTGTGAGTCGGTTCGTTCAACTCTATGTACTGCTTGATCGCAACTGCGGTGCCGCAACGACACCGGATCGCTCGTGTGCACCGAGCCTAATGAGTTACAGAACAGAAAGCGGGGTACAACTTCTACTAGATCCTCCAATTCTATAATATATATATATATATATATATATATATATATATATATATATATATATATACACAGTGATTTCCGCTTATAAGAATCACGTTTGTTAGTGCAGTTTTTGATTCTTATAAGCGGTTGATTCTTATAGCCGAAATTGAGGTTTTTGGACAGGCACACACACAAACACGTATATATACATATATGAGATAATTTACCATAAAAATACTCTTTAATTTACGTTAATTCCTTTATTAAAATAATTTTTTTATAATTTTAAAAATACAACTTAATTTCTAGACCTATAAGTAGATACACCTGATTATTGTAAGAGAAGAAAAAAAATCCAATAGTTGTTACAACATACCTGCTTAACAGTTTTAATATTTCAACTACAGGAAGAGAGCAAGAAAAGTTTTCTATGGTAGTTTGACGTAATGAAGTTTTCAGGAGGCTGTTTATACCTCTTTCAATACTAATAGTCTCATACGAAGATTCACCTTCTAGATTACGTTTCACGGTTTGATAACGTGCTGAATCTACTAATGTCACGTTTGCCTAAGTGATAGTGGACACTTCACCGAAGATTTATGTGTTTCAGGGTCCAGGAAGCCGCGACCAGGATGTGGGAGGTGGGAAAAAAGAGTCCCTGTCTTTGTTTGCCAATGGAGAAAAGTGAAATCGGATCCGGACGGGTAAAGATGCCCCCGGGTCAAGCTAATAGGACAGTGTGGTGCTAAAGCGTTTAAGGGGAAGCTATTATGTTATTTCTAACAAAGAAAGGGATGCATTTTACGACTATATTCCATCCCATCTTATCAATCTTTCTTTAAAAAAAAAAAAAAAAAAAGAAAAAAAAAGAGAACCTTTTGAGTGTTTAAGTGGCTTTTTTTTGAGAAATGAAAGGGAAGAGAGTGTAAACTGATTCTTAAAACTGGTGGATTGATTCTTTAAAGCGAAAATTTTAACATGGAAATAATACATTTGTTTTTGTTTTCGCGATATTGATTCTTATAAACGGTTGATTCTTATAACCACTGATCATTATAAGCGGTGGTTACTGTATATATATATATATATATATATATATATATATATATATATATATATATATATATATATATATGTAATAATAAGTGGAGTAAGCTCGGGGATGTAGTCGTAAATAAGCAAATAGAAACTGTGGCGGGGCGAAGCAATGGCTGGGAGCTTCAAACATTTCGGATCCAT
Source organism: Dolomedes plantarius (assembly GCA_907164885.2). NCBI lineage: Eukaryota > Metazoa > Arthropoda > Arachnida > Araneae > Dolomedidae > Dolomedes > Dolomedes plantarius. Next base: position 35,047,271 of record OU015499.1, on the reverse strand, counting down.
AACGTGTAGTCGAAGTAGCGAGTGGCGAGGTAGATGGAGAGGACAATAAAACACCTCGGATTCATATCAGAAGGAAAAAGGCAGCTGGTTCATACATAGTCTTTATTTCCGACACTGTTTCGTAGAACATCAATTAGATTAGACACATCGCGCGACGCTGGCCGGGGACGGGGACGCGACCCCTCCCGCACATTTTGACAGCAAACGAACTTACATGTTCACTCGTTGAGAGCAGACACCCAAAAGCTGCGGACTTATTGAGAAAAGCGCGGGTTTTTCAGGCGGGCTGAACTTTAATGGGTTAAAAACTGACACATGACTATAAGGCGTCATATCGTATTATGATCGCGCCATGTCCGTTATATAATGCTTATATAAGACTCTCCGCCCGCACGTAGCATTTAGGAGAAAAATAGATTTATATTGGTTGGATATAGGTCGCAATTCAAGGTTAAGGGACGGTGTTCTGTTGCAATAAAATAAATGAATTTGGAAAAGGCGTGTCAGTGATGGAAAGGATTTGAAATTTATTTCATATATATATATATATATATATATATATGTGTGTGTGTGTGTATGTGTGTATGTATATATATATATATATATATATATATATATATATATATATATATATATATATATATATATATATATATATATATATATATATATGTGTGTGTGTGTGTGTGTGTAATCTTAAGAAGCCCGGTGGCGTAGTGGTTAAAAACGTCAAGCTGCCATCCCACAGGTCCAGGGTTCGACCCTGCGATGGGCAAAGTCGACTCACCCTTTCATCCCTTCAGTGGGTCGATAAAATGAGGACCAAGCATGCTTGGGAACTAAACTCTGGGGGTCCCACGTCAGGTTGACCACCTGACTGAGACATATGCTGTATGGCACCCCAAGCACACGGTTACGAAAGCGGAGATGGGTACCGCCGGCCCTGGTCCACATCGCACTGTTGCGCCGTTAGTTTTTTATGTAATCTTAAAGATTTTATGTTTAACTTATTTTGTACTATTTATTTTGATTTAAATAACTGAATTGTATAGAACTCGCATTTTTGAACGTCCCTTCAAAACGCGCATCCTCCGAAACGCACTTCCAAAAAAAATAACCCAACGCTGAAAAAACTAGAAGGCGAAAACTCAACGGTCTAAGGGTTAAATAATCGTTAGTCTGGCTGTTAATTTTATTTCACGTATCCTGGGACACGAGCTACCTGGGGTATTGTATGCAACTCAAAAGTCACGGGTAAAATACGCTACAACGTGTAATAGACCAAGACAACACTCGCACGTGGGTGTGATTAGAGGTCCAACGAAATGAGAGACACTTACCTGCGTATTCCGGACTCATGTCGACGTGAGTGACGTTGAAGCCAGAGAACATGAATCCGCTGAAAGCAACGCTTGCCACGATTAGGGTGATGATCAGTCCAGACATGCATCCGACAAAAGCGACGAGTCCAACCAATATACATGGCACGAAGAAAGCTGGAAAGAGACAAAGGGTGCTTGTTATTATGCTGTCACAGTCGAGGCCGGATCGAGATGGTAGGTCAGCCGCCCACTAGAAAGACATGTGTATGAACCAGTGTTGTTGTTGTTGTTGTTTCTAATGCCCCCTGGCCGGAAGTTTCAGACCAAGTCCATATCGGCTTTGGCAGAAGTGGCTTAGGTATATAGCACCACAAGTGTCGGAGTCCATCTTAGCTAGTTGCCACTCCATTTTTGACCGAGTATCCCCAGGGGTGACATCTGGGGGACCGAACTCTCTCCCACCCTCTCTGACATCATAGAGGGACTTTCCGGTCTACGGATTTAACGTGCCCACATCCGGCCTAGACACGAGGTATTTAATGGCGCGTGTTGGGATTCGATCCGAGCACCCTCAGTACCAAAAGTCGGCACGCTACCACAAGGCTACCTAGAGCCCATGAACCGGTGTGACTGAAGGAAGGAAATGAATAACAAAACAAAAGAAAAAATAGTTGTTTTTCTCAAACTGCGCAGAGCGGAAATAAATAAAAAAATGTATCGTCATATTGTCTTTGACTAAGCGCATCTTATCATACGCACAAACTACAATTTTATCATTTGTTTATCTTCGACGTAGGCATTTGCTGGTGAAAAAAGAGACGGAAAAGTTCCAAGTACACTTGCCACCTGAGGTAGATACTTTTTTTCGGAAAAAATATCTTAAATATGTGGTTCCCAGGTTATGTATTCCCAAATTTTTTATTATTACCATGTTTTTATTAACTCGCTTTCTTGTTTGTGTGTTTGTCCAGTACAAATATTGCAATCGATTTATAACTAACTTCCCGACTAGCTAGACATTTGAAACTTTTAGAATAGCTCAGAACACGATGACAATGCATTCTTTTAATACTTTTAGCCATCTTTAAGCAGAATTGAATTCATTTTCAGTTAATTTTGTTGATTGAAAATTTCTTATAATCGCTCTCTTTATTACAGATTTGATCATTTTCTTTCAAACTGATGGGATAATTCATCAAAATTTTTTTAAAAAATATTTATTAATACATAAAATTGTCAAGTTTGTATGATTCAACAGAAAATTTAAAAACGTGGTATATAAAAATTTCTTTTTATCTTGTAATTATTACCATGTTTTTATTAACTTGGTTTCTTGTTTGTGTGTTTGTTTGCATGTGTGTTTGTCCAGTACAAATCTTGCAATCGATTTTTAACTAACTTCCCGATTGGCTAGACATTTGAAACTTTTAGAATAGCTCAGAACACGATGACAATGCATTTTTTAAATACTTTTAGCCATCTTTAAGTAGAATTAAATTAATTTTCAGTTATCTTCAGTTAATTTTGTTTTGTAGACTGGTGCAGCCATCTATTGGCCAGAACGGGAACGAAAAACATAAATGCAAGTTAACTTCCAATTAACTTCATTTTCTTTCAAGCTGATGGGATAATTCATCAAAAAATTTTTAATAAAGTATCTATTAAAACATAAAATTGTCAAGTTTATATGATTCAACAAAAATTTAAAAACTTGGTATATAAAAAGTTCTTTTTATCTTGTAATTATTAATATTTTATCCGAAATCTTATCATTTAAATCACGGAGGATTAAAATGATTAAAATTTTGCAAGATCGTCGAAGTATTAAGTTGTGCAAGTTCGTTTGAGTGATGCATCAGGTCTAAAGGTGATTATTTTTTTTTTCGGCATCCTAATCGAACGTATTCCATACGGTGGGTATAGGCATTGAGAGTATGTTGTTCTCTGACGGCAACCCGTTTGTTTAATATCTACTACTCTCAGTCTGATTGAAATAGAATTACACTGACTATAGGGCCATGGCGTGCTTCGTTTAAAAGATCGATAAACTTAAGACAAGAGATTATGAAGGGAGTTAAAATTAGAGTGCGACAGAAAACTTGTATTAAGTTTGCAAGTTAAAGCTGATGTGTATTAACGCTATTGGATTCGCTCACCTCAATGTTAAGCTATGGAGAAAATTTCTCCAAGGATTGCCAACTTGGATTGAAAGATTTTTAAAAAATATTGTGTACGCTGTAATAGAGAAAGAAATTTTACACATTGGGACTTTTTTTTTTTTAATGCAAATAAATATTTAAAAATTTTATTTATTTAAATAATGTTATTTTACATTTATTTAAATATTTTAAATTTACATTTATTTAAATAAAAATTTTAAATAAATGCAATATTTTAAAATTTAAATTATTCGGGGGAAAAAATCTGGTCTAGTGCATTTCAAACGCTCCTAAATTCCTTTGATGGACGAAATTTATAAAATGAACCCTGTTGCAAGGTGCATAAAAGTACAGGATATCTGAAAATACCATTTTTCATTGGATTATCAGCATTTATGTAGCTGTAAATAGTAGATGCATTTTCTCCATAGGTTAACATTGAGGTGAGCGAATCCAATAGGGTCAGTACACAGCAGCCTTAAGTATAAAAGTTGCATCAAAAGTGTGTGTTATGTTTTAGACTTAATGCTAAGAGCATCGGATATAGATAAATAAGCAAAAGGTCTAGCCCGACAGAAAATAAGGAAAACAGCCCAACAGATAAATATGGCACTGAATTCTCTGAGACAATCCCTCCGATGCGAGATTACTGACTGTGCTTGCAGGTAAGCTGTAATTGAGCTATCATAAATGGGACTAAACGAAACAAGTAGGCAAGACTGGAAGGCACTAGATCTGACAGCTTGGTGAAAACAACCAACTTTGAGGGAAAAGTTTAAGAAAAAGGCGCGTATACACGAGGATTTTATCCCCAGAATTACAAAGTAATTTTTAAGTGACAGAATTTATTCCCATCTTCAAGTCAGTTTGGGCTGGGAATATTTGAATCTTCCTTGAACTAGGGTTCAAATCAGCTGCATTTCCTGTTTCTCCTTTTTGGGGTAACGTTTATGCGTTCTGTATCATCTCGCTGATAGAATAATTGCATAAAAAGGAAAGATAATGGATTAAAAAAGAGTATACATTTATTTACAACAGCTGACAAATCTATGTTAGCTGTGTCAAGGGTGTTTAGTCGAAAATGGGCTAAAATGAATTATCAAAGCAGGCATGTTTGAAAAATAAAGAGACACTGCAGGGTACAGAAAGCTCAGTCTAATTCTACTACTAAATATTTTTATTCATCAGTGAAAATTTGGGATGTTAAGTCCAAAATGGGCTAAAATGAGTTATCAAACCAGGCATGTTTGAAAAATAAAGAACTACTGCAGAGTACAGAAAGCTAAGTCCAATTCTACTACTAAATATTTTTATTCATCAGGGAAAATTTGGGATATGTGAAACAAAACACAAACATGTTAGTTTCTAATTCCGTTTTTCTCAAAACTACGATTTTGGACTTGACATTCTTTACAGAGCAAACACAGAAATGAATTCAGATTTTCTGAATTGTCTCTGCATTAAATATTTCAAAAGATCTTACCGATTGAATTCATGACTTTTCTTATAAATGTGACACTGTAGCGTCCCGAAGCTCGCAGTGAGTCAGCAACATAGCTGGCCACGAAAGCGAAGAGTGCCTGGCAGACATACGGGAGGGCAGAGAGTAGTCCGTTCTGAAAGATAAAGTAAGAATACAAGTTTCAATTGACATACTTACAACTTGGGTTTTCCAAATATCCGGATTTTCTGTAAACTCGGTTATCGAATAGTCATTATAAAATTATTCGGCGGGTACCGGATAACCAAATAAAAATAAATATTACTGAACTTTAAAAATATTCCTTTTATTGCTTCTAAATTTCAAAATACAAAAATTTATTAATTTTTTAAAATTTAAACAATAGTATTTTAAAAATACTAATGCATTCTGTGATGCTCAAGAAAGCCAAGATCTAATTTTTGGATAGAAATTTCCAAAAATAGAAAAGGCTGTCTCCGAATCTGTTCAAGTCTGTTTCGCTGTTTTCAGTGCCTGATACAGCAATTCAAGATTTTTTTCTCTTAGAAGTTCTCTTGAAGATGTTAAATTCCTGCTTTAAAGTGCCACCATCAGTTGATATTCCTACATGTTTCACGTCTCTCGTCTGGCGGTTTTGAATAAATCTAATTTTTGTTTTACTTTTGTATCATTGTTTGTAACAATTTTTTTTATTTACTTTACTTTATTTATTTACTATTGAGCCTGCCCCTAGGCTCAATAGTAAATAAATAATGCATTCTGTGATGTTCTTTGAGAGTAAATAAATAATGCATTCTGTGATGCGTCTATCAATAGTAAATAAATAATGCATTCTGTGATGCTTCTGTGATGCCTAAGGGCTTCGCCCCTAGGCTCGCTTCTCTGTTATGGCTAATAGCGAGATACATAGGGGTGATTCTCGGGCAATGTAACAGCTTCCATCCATTTACTGTTGTCACCCTTAATGCGAAGGGCGTTTCATCACTGTTGAATTATCAGCTTTAAAATTCAATTAAAAATAGAAAATTTAAGATATAGACTTGAAAGGAGGTTTATATGAATAAGAAAGCTTTCAGCTTCCAGATGATGTAAATATTTTCTTTGTAAGGTAAAAACTCTAGGAGCATCGATATTACATCCACACATGGGACGATATTTCTTGAAAAACTGTGTTTCATTTTTTGATGAAAATATTAGTCTGTTTTAAAATATTTTTAAACAAATGAGGTCTTGTTTGAAAGAGAAATGTCCGTAGTCTTAGATTGTAAAAAAGATCAAAACTCTACGATCATTTTTTGGCGAGTTATCGTAATCTGAAGATGAAAAAGTCAATATTTCTTGAAAAACTGTGTTTAATTTTTTAATGAAAATATTAGTCTGTTTTAAAATATTTTTAAACAAATGAGGTCTAGTTTGAAAGACAAATGTCTGTAGCCTTAAATTGTAAAAAGATCAAAATTCTACGATCATTTTTTGGGCGAGTTATCGTAATCTGAAGAGGAAAAAGTCAATATTTTCCAACAAAACATGAAATAAAAAAAAATTGAAGTCCGACGAGATGAGACATGTCTTACTTTGGTCACCCCATTTTTCTGCATCCATTAGTATCGCTCTCGACCGCATACCCCCAGCGGTTTTGGAGGAGATAGCGTGACAAGCTTTTGACAGCGGCAGCGGGAGTTTCTTTTTTTTAGACTAGAGAGGTAACTAATACCGATATTGAAATCACTAATCGAAACGGAACGGAAATGAGACAGCAAATGATTTTTGTAAATACTGCCACATCGATGAAAAAATAATACGTACTTCAAATAACAGTAGATGGCCAATAATTTAAGTAAAAACTTTTGATAAAAAATATTTATTATTTTTAGTAATACTGAAATACCTGTATTTATCATTAGCAAATATCGGTTTTACGAAATCGTAAAATAGCACGAAATACCGGTATTCGATTTACGGTATACCGGTAATGCAATGACTAGGCTGCTGTGTACTAACCCTATTGGATTCGCTCACCTCAATGTTAAAGCATGGAGAAAATATGTCCAGGGATTGCCGACTTGGATTGAAAGATTTTTAACGTAAGATTTCGTTCCTCCATAACGGTCCTGCGGAAAGGAAAATTTCAGTCGCTGAAACTGTCCGTCCGCCCGTCCTCGCGAGTTATAATTTTGGCAGTGCGCCCAGTCTATCATTTGAACAAATTAAACAGAAAAGTACCAAGATGCGTCAAAATTTTGACATATAGTCGAATCCTGTTGGACCACCTGTTAATCGGACAAGCCGCTTATTCGGACCGAATCCTAAAGAACCGAAACAAATCCTATTGCATAAGCCTAATATTATTCGCCAGCCGGTTATTAGGACCAGTCGGTTATTAGGATCAAAATGATCGCGTCCCGATGTGGTCAGATTAACCGGAATCGATTGTATATATATACATACGTACACACACACATATATATAGATACATATATATAGATTGTTCCGTTTTCCTGGGTTCGATAGGATTGAATAAAAATCTCTTCAGAAAGTGCACACAAAATAAAATGTATTATTCTGTAAATTCTTCAGGTGCATACACAAATTCAAACAGAAAACACGTAACAACTGTCTTCTATGCAGCAGAAAACTCTAAAAACACGATTCGGGATAACAGAGTCTTCAATACAATATACGCCTAACGCACTTTTAATACATTGAATTCTCAGCAGAAAAGAACATTGAGTTCCAATGCCAATGTCAGGTATATTTATAGACTTCCAAGGCGCCCCCTATCGGTCAACTAGCTGGATATCACTAGAAGATTTTGGAAAGGTCTAGACAGCAAGTTGACGACCATTTGGCGCCATATCGCCAAATTTGGCGACCAAAATAAGTCACCAAATCCATCGCCAATTTGGCGATATTTCTCGTATTTGGCTAGATTACCATAGACTCGTAAAATTCGTAACAATATATACATACAAAAGAGGCAAGCAACGATAAGTAAACGTACGTTAATAACCCTCGGTAGTTTCATTAGAGAATTTTTTTAAAAATTCTACTCCGTAATACAGAAAGAAATTTTACACTTTGGGGCATTTTCCCTTATTTCAAAAATGCAAATAATATTTTAAAATTTATATTAATCGGGGCAAAAAAAATCTGTTATAGTGTGTTTTAAACGCTCCTAAATTCCCTTTGTGGACGAAATTTATAAAATGAATCCTGTTGCAAGGTGCAGAAAAGTCCAGGCTATCTAAAAATACCATTTTTATTGGATTATCAGCATTTATGGAGCTGTCAATAGCAGCCACATTTTCTCCATAGGTTAACATTGAGGTGAGAGAATCCAATAGGGTTAGTACACATTAGTCTTAAAAATGATCAGAAGTTTGTAACTAGAAATTGCTTTTACGAAATGTAGATTTTTCAGTAAGGAACATAAAACTTCAACTTATTTAACATTGAGGAAACTGCACTTACTTGCGTCAGATCAAAGTGGAGGATATTGGATAAATAAGTCGGTAATTCGGTGAGCAAAGTGTAAAATCCCCAGTTGAATCCGAAGTGAGCCACAGTCAGAGCCCAAACCGGACAAGAAGTGAGGATAGAGCGCCATGGAACATTACCTCTGCGCTGTAAAACATAGAGAAATTCAAATTTTTTTTCAAACTATAGAATAGTTCTAATTTAAAAGAAAGTTTTGCAGGAGATTTACTGCGCAAAGAGTTTTAAGGTATTTGCCTACGTTAAAGTGGCTGCTTTGGTGCAAAATTTCGAAATTTTTTTTATTGCTCTATTTCAAAGGCCAGTCTTTTAGGATTTTAAAGCTGCTTTACGATTTATTCGTGCGATAATTGGATGAGACCTTATGGCTAATTATTCAATAAACTGAAAGCGATATTAAAAATTCGAAAGTAGCATCTTTAAATGTATTTTCTAGAAAACTCATTTTTCAGTTACTTTTGTAAACGAAAAAGCTAATCATTTAAAAAGTTTTCAACATATTTCAATAAATTTTGCAATAGTCTTTTACATATTACTATGATTTGACGCAAAAGATAAGATATATGTGTTAATTGAATCATCTGCCCTTACAAAAATATAATTAAAAAAATCAGTGTTTTTTCACTTTTTTTTGGTATATGTCAGTGATTATTGGAAATATTGTAAAACTTTTACTTCAGAACACAGGTTAGTGTCACAATAGCATATAGTATAAGGAAATTAAAATATATTGAATTGAAATGAGTGCAGGATCTCTTGAGAACAGGATTTTATATATATATATATATATATATATATATATATATATACATACAGGGTATTTCAAAATTCGACCGACAAATTCAGAGGGGCGATAGTAGGCATCAGGACGAGCAATAATCACATACGAATGTATGACCGGAAACACAAACCTGGCGCTCGAGGGAGCTGTTTACTTATTCGGACAGTACATTTTACCAACCCCAATAGATGGCCTGAAATATCGCATTTTTCTGGAGGAGGTGGAAAATTCAAGAACAAAACAGAATCACATAGGAATGTATGACCGGAAACGCAAACCTGATCAGGTAGATGATAAACAAAGATGCAGCAATGTTGGCTTCTCATTTCTGCTTCTTTGTTTATCCTCTTACTGATCAGGTTTGCATTTCCGGTCATACATTCCTGTGTGATTCTGTTTTGTTCTTGAGTTTTCTACCTCTTCTAGGAAAATGCGATATTTCCGGCCATCTAGTGGGGTTGGTAAAATGTATGGTCTGATAAAGTAAACTGCGCCCTCCAGCGTCAGGTTTGAGTTTCCGGTCATTCATTCCTATGTGATAATTGCTCATCTTGATGCCTACTATCACCCCTCGGAATTTGTTGGTCGAATTTTTGAACACTCTGTATATATATATATTTATGTGGTTTCGTACAAGAAGTGCCTAAGTCAGTTTTCTAAGATGACTTTGTTTGCTTATGCCTTGTAACGTCACGTGTTTTGTGCGGTTCCCACGATCTACGAAGAGCCTTCCACAGCTGCAGAATTTAAAAAACACAAGCCATGAGTACCCCTGCCTTCTAAAATTCTGTGGGGGATTAAAGGGCTATCACATACGGTTTCAGCGCCGACGTCAACATTCCTGGGTTTCTGCTTGTAAACCCCTCGTCTTTATCTTTGCCGGCAAAAATCTGGAGTCGGCTACCCTTTCTCTCATAAAGATGTCTATCAGGGTCGTCAGTCAGAACAAGCTGACGTTATAGAAGCAATATGTTCCCATAAAAACGCCATCGAGTCCAATTCTGTCATCGAGCGTGGAATTCCTCGTTCCCCCTCGGAAAATCCAGCAATTTCTGAGAAGACGCCACGCCACGCCACCCGCGTAGACCTGAAGCGGGATATAGTCAGAGACTTTGTGTTTTTGGAGATGCTTGATATGACGCGCCCCGAGAGGACGTGATTTTTAAGCTCCTGTTTGGGACTAGCTGAGTCCCGGAGCGTGCGTTGTGCATCTGCACTTAAATTAATTGAATATGTTGTAATTGTTTAATGTTTATTTATTTTTGTGAATAAATTTCCTTGTTAAGTTTTTGTTTTAAAATTGGCCTTATCATTATAATTAGGACTCTGTCTTTCTTGGTCATGAATTCAATAGCAGTAAATTTAAAAAAGCCTCAGAGATTAGCTTTAACCACCTATCGTGATGCCATAGCCTCTTTAAAAAATATATTAATATTTATGTAAGAAGTACCCAAGTCTGTACAATGGTTTAGAAAACGCATTTAAAGCATCGGACAGATTTAGGTACTTCTTACATTGAAAATAATATTTTTTTAAAGAGACATAAGCAAACAAAGTCATCTTGGAGAAAACTGACATAGGCACTTCTTGTACCAAGTCACAGATATGTATCTATATCTATATCTATATCTATCTATCTATCTATCTATCTATATATATATATATATATATATATGTATATATATGTGTATATATATACACAACACGCACACACACACACACACACACACACACACACATATATATATATATATATATACACACACACACACACACATATATGTATATATATAAAACCCTAAGAACCGACGTCCCCCCCCCAAGTCTCTGGACTGGACCCGCCCCTGTTATTAGGAAGCTATGTGTTCCTGTGACGCGTTTTCTGCAATTTTCTTGTAAGTTATAATCAACATTAGGTCCTTTCCATTACATAAAAATTACTTGCTTAATTGCTATTAAAGTGGCTGGATTGAAGCATTTTTGAAAAGACCCAAGTCTTAAAGAATAAAAATAGCTCTAATACTTACTTTATTCTCGATGTGATCTTGCCCTGCTCGGATATATTCAAGCTCTTCTTTTGAAATCCTAGGGTGTACTTCGGGAGATTCATGAATGAACGACACCCATAGCACAAACCAGAAGCAGCCTAGTATGCCTAGATACAGAGGGCGCATTATTCAAAGTGTAGATACGAAAACTAGATTGGAGGATTTGTTAGGAATTTTTCATTACTGTGTATACTAATGCTTACAGAATCTATATATATTATTTCTAAAAGTAGTTTTTTGTTTTATCCATATTTCTCACTTCATACTTAACCAAAATCTATAAAAGAGATACCATTTTGAAATTAAGATCTCCGCTTCATTCGAATTGTTAATTTAGAATTACACATCTTATTGTTTGTCTAAAAATCGAAGTATAAACATTATAAACAATTTTTCTTCCCCTAGATGGCGCGCGCTACCTTTCTTTTTTTACTATTATCAATTGTACTGAACTTTTATATTCAAAAATCGTTTGCTTTTATTATCATTCTGTGATTTCATTAATGAGTTTCTTTATTGGCAACATTCGAGCAGGTGTACATTATTCTTTTTGCATGGAAGAACCATATACTATATTATTTCTAGAAGGTGATTTTTTGTGACGATCCCTTTCTCTAACTTTCATACTTAACCAAAATCGATAAATGAGGTACCATTTTAAAGATTAAGTTCTCCGCTTCTGACGAATTGTTAATTCAGAATGACACATTGTATTGTTTATTTAAAAATCGAAGTGAAAAATTGACTTTGGGTTCTAAAGTTTTTACCCTTCATGCGTCGAAACGGCACAGTCAAATAGTGTGCACAAAGACGTTTTGTAATGTAAATATCATATTTTCCACGAGCTTGTGTCATATTTAACTTTTAATATTATCTATAAAGGTATTTTGACGTGTATGTATCTCATGTTCCTCTGTTTTGTCTAATGCTTCACCTCCAATATTGTGGCGTTTTGTAATTGGTTTTGTATTATCCTTACGCACCATTGTCATTTGACAAATAAACAATTGCTACAAATGAACCGGTTCTTCTTTCATCCTACTACAAACCACCAACCTCGCTATAAAATTTATCATATTTTAATCGCATGCGAAAGGGTCTCACGGACCAACTAGTTAATAATGTAATAAAATACTCCATAGAAAGAGCTATCTTTTGAAGGTTTTATAGGCACAAGACCTCACTCAGTGAGGAAAAGAGAAAATTTTACTGTTTTAATTTCTGCGTAATTTGAAATGACTTTTTTTTATTATTGCATGTATCATTATATAACTATCATCAGGCGAAAAAAGTATTTAAGCAATTTAAAATTTTGTTTCACAAATTTTTAAATTTACAATTTAAATCATATTTATTTTTTTAATATATCTGATTAACCAAAACCTGCTCTATTAGCATAATTTTTTCCTTTTTTGCACAGGAAATTTCGCAAAATACTAATTTGGCTTCAGAATATGTAAAAGATCTAATTAATATTTTTGCTAAGACAAAAAATTTTTTTTGAGCATTTTTTTGAAATTTTTTTGCGGTAAGGTTTTTTTTTTTAAATTACATTTTTCAAAAAAATTTTTCTAAAAATATTTAAAAAAAACATTTTTAAAACTTTTTTTTCTGCTTAATCAAATACTTTGAAGCATAATTTTTTCTTTTTTTTTTGCACATGAAATTTCACAAAATATTAATTTGGCTTTAATTTTTTGTAAAAGATCTAATTAATTTTTTTGTTCAGACAAATAATTTTTTTCAGGATTTTTTTTTAGATTTTTTTATTAAGGTTTAAAAAAAATAATTTTTAAATAATTTTTCTAAAAATATTTAAAAAAAATTTTTAAACTTTTTTTCTCCTAAATCAAATATTTTGAAGCATAATTTTTTCCTTTTTTTTCACATAAAGTTTTACGAAATACTAATTTGGCTTCAGAATTTGTAAAAGATCTAATTAATTTTTTTGTTAAGAGAAATAATTTTTTTTCAGGATTTTTTTAGATGTTTTTTTTGCTAGGGTTTTTTTCTTGAAAATGCATTAAAAAAATTTATTTTTTATAACAATTTTTCAAAAAATGTTTTTAAAAAATACTTTTTTTAAACTTTTTTTCTCCTAAATCAAATATTTTGAAGCATAATTTTTTACTTTTTTTCACATGAAATTTCACAAAATACTAATTTGGCTTCAGAATTTGTAAAAGATCTAATTAATTTTTTTGTTAAGACAAATAATTTTTTTCAGGATTTTTCTGAGTTTTTTTTGCTAAGGTTATTTAAAAAAATACATTTTTTTAAAACAATTTTTCTAAAAATATTAAAAAAAACTTTTTTTAAACATTTTTTTCTCCGAAATCAAATATTTTGAAGCATAATTTTTTCCTTTTTTGGACATGAAATTTCACAAAATACTAATTTGGCTACAGAATTTGTAAAAGATCTAATTAATTCTTTTGTTAAGACGAAACTTTTTTTCAGGATTTTTTTGAGGTTTTTTTTTTTTTTGCTAAGGTTTAAAAAAACCCCATTTTTAAAAAACAATTTTTTGAATATTTTAAAAAACTCTTTTTAAAAACATTTTTTTCTCCTAAATCAAATATTTGAAGGCTGTTTAATTACAATAGATCCCAGGAATTCAATAGAAAATTTCAGAGGTACCTTATGGTAGTTCTAGATATATCCTTTAAAAAAAGGCAAATTTCAAAACTTTGTGGATAAATACATTTAAACACAGATTTACAGCCGGATGCGCATAGAGAGTAAAGCATAAAAAAGTTGTATCTGATTAGAAATTATCATCGTTGAAACATATACTGTGTAGATTATCTGTTTTTTTTCCCGCTTAAAATGACGCTTAAGTCATGTTTCTATCTTATTTAGAACAGTAGATATTAATTTTTTGTCTTGCAACATTTTAATAGCAGCCAATCTTTGTTTAAACCTTTAAATGCGTTTTTCTGCATGATGGTTTTTTTCGCCATTTCTCATCTTTAAATTGTCATAAGTTAAGAACCGTTAAAGATAAATGGTTCAAACTTGGAACATGTCTTTTTCAATTATTTTACTTTGATGTTGATTCAGCAAATTTGAAAAAATATTTACTTTTGAAAATAGGATTTTTTGAAAATAGGATTTTAAAAAAAATTACATCATTAAAAAAAAATTTTACGTTAAATATTTTTTTATTTTTTTAAAATTAATACTTTTAAAAATGCTGAATCAGAATTAAAATTTATATATTTCTGTTTAATTGAACGAAAAAATTTTGCAATTCGACAAATCATATATTGAGTTATAACGATTTTAAATTACCCCCTTTTAAAAAAAAATTAAAATTTTAAATTTTTAAAAAACTTTATGAGAAATTTTATGATATGATTTTGTTTACAAATTATAGGGTTAACCACCACAAAAAATTTAAAAATTCTAACGCATTAAATAAATTTTTTTAAAATGTGTTCCGGACCCCCTTAAGTATGAAAGACTAATGTGAAAAAAAAATTTCAGGTAGTCACCTCTAACGAAACTACCGCGGGTTATTAACGTAGGATTACTTATCGTAGTTTATCTCTTTTGTATGTATATATGTATCCATATATGAGGCGGTGAAATGCAAAGTGGTGTAAGTCAGTAAGTCAAGTGATGTAAGTCCGAAGCGTTTTACTGCAAAAAACTACAATAAATTCCACTATAAATTGAACAAATATAAATTGAACAATTATAAATTGAACCACTATAAATTGAACAAATCATAATAATTATTATAATATTGAAAATAATAATTATTTGCAATTCCACTATAAATTGAAAGTGGAGATTACATTTTTGCCCTCAAATCAAAAAGTTGAAAATGTGATTTACACCACTTTGCCTTTCACCGCCTCATATATGTACGTATATATATATATATATATATATATATATATATATATATATATATATACATACTAGCTGAAAACCCTCACTACGCTACGGAGTACATTCAAATAAAATACAACGATCAATATATGCAATTAATGCCAAAATAAATAAATAAATAAATAAATGAATAAATAAATAAATAAATATATATATATTTATTTATAATAAATACGACGATCAATGTATACAATTGATGTAAAAAAAATTATATATTTATAAAAA
The DNA here is from genome assembly GCA_907164885.2 of Dolomedes plantarius. Lineage (NCBI taxonomy): Eukaryota > Metazoa > Arthropoda > Arachnida > Araneae > Dolomedidae > Dolomedes > Dolomedes plantarius. The sequence continues at coordinate 35,031,879 of OU015499.1, read as the reverse complement.
AATCGTGAGGGATATTTTTATAGACAAAATAATGTAGAAGAAAATATTCAAATTAAATCTAATAGGACATACTAAAGAATATAGTACAGTTAATATAGTACATTTTGAGGAACATAATATCTTTTACTGTATTTTAATATTTTTTGGGATAATGTCCAATCGTCTGCCGCATTAGCAAGAAAAAAAAATTTTTTTGTCTATTACGTTGTTATGCACGTGACGATAAATTTATTTAAAGTTCCAGAAAAAGAAACCACGTGATCAGCATTTAATAGATTAAATTCTAAAAATTAATCTTTAAAAATTCGCCAAAAATCAGACATTGAAGGTAAAGATTCGAAAAATATTTCTTTTTAAAGGAATTTTTATGATCGATCTCGTGATATAAATTTTATAACCCTCAGATTATTATTTTAAATGCAAACTTAAAAGATATTACTAAAACAGCTTAAAAATTTAATTTTAAAAATCTAAGAAGAATTTTTCAAAAATCTTTCTTAGTGCACCCCTACACTATGAGAAGAATCGCCATGCAAAATTTCAGCCCTTTAGGTCAAGCTGTTTGGTCTGTGCGTTGTATGCCAGTCAGTCAATCAGTCAGTCAGTGAGTCAGTCAGTTACGGAACTGTTTTATATATTTATATAGATATGTATGTCAAAATTTTGACGCATTTTGGTACTTTTCTGTTTGACTGTTTACTGCTTATCCAAGCGATACAGACTGGGTTCGGCGCTCTGTCAAAATTATAACTCGCGAGGTACGGACGGACGGCTTTAGCGTCTGAAATTTTCCTTTCCGGAGGACCGTTATGGAGGAACGTAATCCTACGTTAAAACAACAAATCTGTCCATTCACAATGATTGAACGTCTGTCAAATTCCGCATTTCATTGCGCACAGAAAAGTATCCTCACCAAAGAGATAGAAGACTGTTGGCCAGCCTCCAAGCTTGTCAGAGGCACTGATGTAACCGGACAGAAACAGCGACACGACGGTCCCAATGGCGCTTCCGTTGAAGATGATGGTCGCAGCACGGCTCCGCTCCAGCTTAGGAATCCATCGTCCGATCAGGGCATTCATCGCTGGATAAGTGACTCCCTGCCAAAATGATATTAATTTCCTGAAGAATTAAGGTAACTGCACCTATAATGGGCCATGTCCCTATAATGGGCTGCCCTTTAGAAATTAAGGGTCTATTGTTACTTAAGGCAGTAGAAGGGGTGAGGGTCATTGGCTACTTAGTAGCCAATGACTACCTTAGGTAACAATAGACCCTTAATTTCTCGACATTTCTAAAGGGCGGCCCATTATAGGGACATGGCCCATTATAGGTGCATTTACCTTACACAGTTTATTTCTGGGCAAGGAATTTGCACGTGTCTCTTATATTTTGAGTCTGTAATAAAAGTTACATTTAAGGCTGCTATGTACTAACCCCATTGGATTCGCTGACCTCAATGTTAACCTATAGAGAAAATTTGTCTACGGATTGCCGACTTGGATTCAAAGATTTTTAAAAAAAATGTACTCCGTCATAGAGAAAGAAATTTTACATTTGTGTACATTTTTCGTTTTTTTTTAAAAATGCAATTAATATTTTAAAATTTAAATTATTCGGGGAAAAATATGGTATAGTGTGTTTTAAACGCTCATAAATTCCTTCGGTGGACGAAATTTATAAAATGAATCCTGTAGCGCTTTGCAGAAAAGTTCAGGCTATCTGACAATACCAGTTTAATTTGATTATCAGCATTTATGCACCTGTAAATAGTTGACTAAAATATATTTTAAATAATAAATTTGGGGGCAACGCTTAACCCCCTCTATAGAGAGAGAGCCATTACAATCCCTCAAAATGTCAATCCTAAGGGGGGGGGGAATTCTCGAACTGTCAACTGGACTCCTCCCAGTTGACCACAAGAGTCTGCAGGAAGAGGAAAAGGGAAATACGATTTTTTTTCTTAGTACATAGCAGCCTTGCCATTGGATTCGCTCACCTCAATGTTAACCCTTACGTCGGCTCATCGGTGTAGAAGACCTCTGTTGCTCCTGTTCTGAAGGGTGGGGTGGTGTTGGGGGTGATCAGACTGTTGGAGGTTTGTGAGTTCTTCAGTCGGGTCCTGACATTTAAGTACAACACATCGGAGATTTTCGCCCGCTCGTAGCTTGTAGGTAAATTTAATCTTTCTAAAACTGGTCGGTCTTTTGGACCGATGAGCCTTGAACTGTTTTAATTTTTTGCCAGTTTGTATGACCGATAAGCCTGGGACCGTACTAATTGTCTGCCAGTCTGCACGCATTCTATTTTCAAGATCTTTGTTTTATTGTTGTAGCTAACATGGCTGGAAGAATTCCTCCTGTTTCACAACAAACCAGACATTTTATCTCTCTCGAACTATCACAGATTGAGGAGTCGGATTCTGAAATTGATTGAAACGACTTCTACATTCCAAACAATTGTACTATTCTTCCTCAAATCTCCAATAATGAGAAAAATAGTGATGATGAAGTTCTTTTACGAGATTACACGCAGATTGTCAGTATTTCGGAGCAGCAACAACAAATCACAGCACTTAGCTTTGAACAGCCTTCATCGATCAGTCATGGTAATGTTGATATTATATCAGACAAAGACAGTAGCAGAGGGGATGTTCCACGGAAACGAAGGGATCACAAACCACGAAAACTCGTCATAACAAGTGATGATAGTTCTGATAATTCACGGAGTGGGTAAAAAAATAAGTGATTTAATAAATGGTTAATAAATGGTTAATTTTAAAATGTTAAATGGTGTAAAATAATGTACTAAGTATAATAGTAAAGGTGTAAGTAATAGATATAAATGTAATAAACACTCATCTCCAATTGTTGTGTTGATAATGTAATCATAAGTACTTTTTAAACAGGTTTCTTTACTTTAAGAATACATGACATAATGAATTAATGCATATTGATTTTAATCGTTAAATATTACTAATAATAGAAATTAAAGTACACTGCTTTTCAAATTTCAGATATTTTGGGGAAATATAGAAATATCACTGGATGTTGACGTGCATGATGTTGAAACTCGTCATTTTTACTACAGCGTGTTAATGATTTAGTAATTTGCAAAAAGGCTGAATCAGGGTAAGACTAATTTTAATCTACTTCATTGGGTGGTAACATTTGTTCTTGAACTTTACTTATTGTTTCATTTTATTTTAGGACGTCTATTAGTTGCTTTGGGTATCTCTTTAAGAAAAATAAACAAACACTGTGTAGTGCGTACTGTCGATCTACGAAGAGAAAAAAGGATATGAAAAGAAAAAAAGAATTGCGGCTTGCAATCAAGAAAATTTTTTAAATTGCGTTACGAATGAAGAATATTACGAAAATTAATTCTCATTTGAGGAAGAAGGTTGCCCTTAAAGGAAAAGTTTTAAATATAACATTTTAAATTTATTTTTAATTTGTCGCATTTATTTTTAACTATTTCTTAACACACGTATTGAATTTGAAAAGAAAAGATTTAGGCATAGGCTAGATAAGCATAAGGCTTTCTGCCCATCCTCCCAGTCAAAAAATGGCCTGTTTCAACACGTTTGTCCATCGGGCGTTGAACATTTGCTCCACTCCTGAATTATTGTGCTCCCAGCTTGATTATCCGAGGGCGGTCACCGTGGACCACGGCTATGCCTCTAATATCGTTGATTCCATTTATTAGTAATTGTCTAAACTGGTCCAAAAAAGGTGTATTTCAAAGCCGAACCTGTCGGTGGTTTTGCTCTTCTTTCCCAAGACCAGTCATCAAATCGCTAAAATTCTTAAAAGGTTTGAAATTAAGGTTATTTTCTCTCCGGTCAGTAAAATATCCTTTTCGGATCTCAAACACCCCATTGATCATCTACCGGGTTTCTTGCCAGTGTGGCCTTTCTTATATTGGACAAACCAAGCGTGCTCTTAAATTGCGCTTGAAGGAACACGAGAGTTATGTTAAAAAACAAGAGTTAAATCGCTCGTCCATTGCTCAACACGCCTGGACTTCGAATCATTGATTTTATTTTATTTCTGCCTCCATTATTCAGAAATGTCGCTCGCCTGCCGATCTTGATTTCTGGGAAGCTTATCATATTTTTAAAAATTCGGGTTCTTTGGTTAATGATTTGTCAAGCACCCCTGTTTTTCCTCAATTGTGGAAAGGGTTTATTTAGCTGTGTTGGCCTGTTTCTTCAATTTTTTTCAATTTTTCCCCTCTTTTGCCACGAGATGGCGCTCTTGCCCTATTTAGGTCTCTCCGCTGCTTCGTGCCTTTGGGTGCTCGACACGTGAGGGTATTTAAGTGCATGTGCATGTGTCTGGTCGCTTAGTCTTCGGCTTTTTTGAGCTGCCACTAAATTCGCTGCACTGATGAAGAAGCTCCTTTGTAGCTTCGAAACGGCCGTATGCAAAATAATTGCATCTTACTGCTATTTGTGCTTTATTTACTTTGGTTTTCCTGTTTATTACACGTATTGAATTTTAAGAAATGATCTCTCGAGATCTAAACTTTTATGCGCTTAAGTGAAGGAAAAGGTTTTACAAGAAGCCATTGCTCATTTGCCATCACAACAACAATTGTCAATAAAAACACGTGTTTCAGCTGCAAAAGCAAAATTTAGTGTGGCCGTGAGATTTCCAAAGCAGTGGATTTATGGGTACCTGCTGCTGAGGATAAAAAGCAGCAAAGCGTACAAACATCTACGCGAGCATAATATACTGCCTTCCTCGCCTACCCTTGTGAATTAAATTCAGTTTGTTTTGGGGGTGTATGGGTTTCAGAAAAGCATATTTGTGTGTATGAAAGAGAAAACTGGTGACATGGAGTTATCTGACTGCCGAGGTAATGCTTGTGTAAAATTTAATATGGTGTATCATGGCTGCAAAAATTTCTCTCTATTTCTTTATTGCGTTTCTTTTTAGGAACGCTGCTCATTGATGAGATGAAGCTGTCCCCTGCTCTCGTGTTTGATCAGAGAGAACTTTCAGTAAAAGGTTTTACTGATTTGGAAAAGTTCACTCCAGATCATCAAAAATGTGAGAAGGGGGACCATGCTATAGTGCTCATGTACCAGCCCTTTAAAAGTAAATGGGTCCAAACGTTGGCATGCTTTCTGAGCACAGGAGCTGCATCTGGTACAGTACTCCATCATCTGACTGTAGAATGCGTCATTCTGCTTGAGCACTCTGGTTTTTTTTGTGTGGATGCTGTCATCAGTGATGGAGCAACATAGAACCGGGACATGTGGATACAATTTGGTATGGACTCAAAGAGTTTAAGCTGCAGTCATATTTGCGATACCGAGAGAAGATTGTGGTTCATTTCTGACTTCCCGCATCTTGTTAAGAACATGCGAGATTTCATATCTTCTAAAAAACAAATAATGTTATTAATAACATTATTATTTTGTTTTATTGTTGTAGCTAACATGGCTGGAAGAATTCCTCCTGTTTCACAACAAACCAGACATTTTATCTCTCTCGAACTATCACAGATTGAGGAGTCGGATTCTGAAATTGATTGAAACGACTTCTACATTCCAAACAATTGTACTATTCTTCCTCAAATCTCCAATAATGAGAAAAATAGTGATGATGAAGTTCTTTTACGAGATTACACGCAGATTGTCAGTATTTCGGAGCAGCAACAACAAATCACAGCACTTAGCTTTGAACAGCCTTCATCGATCAGTCATGGTAATGTTGATATTATATCAGACAAAGACAGTAGCAGAGGGGATGTTCCACGGAAACGAAGGGATCACAAACCACGAAAACTCGTCATAACAAGTGATGATAGTTCTGATAATTCACGGAGTGGGTAAAAAAATAAGTGATTTAATAAATGGTTAATAAATGGTTAATTTTAAAATGTTAAATGGTGTAAAATAATGTACTAAGTATAATAGTAAAGGTGTAAGTAATAGATATAAATGTAATAAACACTCATCTCCAATTGTTGTGTTGATAATGTAATCATAAGTACTTTTTAAACAGGTTTCTTTACTTTAAGAATACATGACATAATGAATTAATGCATATTGATTTTAATCGTTAAATATTACTAATAATAGAAATTAAAGTACACTGCTTTTCAAATTTCAGATATTTTGGGGAAATATAGAAATATCACTGGATGTTGACGTGCATGATGTTGAAACTCGTCATTTTTACTACAGCGTGTTAATGATTTAGTAATTTGCAAAAAGGCTGAATCAGGGTAAGACTAATTTTAATCTACTTCATTGGGTGGTAACATTTGTTCTTGAACTTTACTTATTGTTTCATTTTATTTTAGGACGTCTATTAGTTGCTTTGGGTATCTCTTTAAGAAAAATAAACAAACACTGTGTAGTGCGTACTGTCGATCTACGAAGAGAAAAAAGGATATGAAAAGAAAAAAAGAATTGCGGCTTGCAATCAAGAAAATTTTTTAAATTGCGTTACGAATGAAGAATATTACGAAAATTAATTCTCATTTGAGGAAGAAGGTTGCCCTTAAAGGAAAAGTTTTAAATATAACATTTTAAATTTATTTTTAATTTGTCGCATTTATTTTTAACTATTTCTTAACACACGTATTGAATTTGAAAAGAAAAGATTTAGGCATAGGCTAGATAAGCATAAGGCTTTCTGCCCATCCTCCCAGTCAAAAAATGGCCTGTTTCAACACGTTTGTCCATCGGGCGTTGAACATTTGCTCCACTCCTGAATTATTGTGCTCCCAGCTTGATTATCCGAGGGCGGTCACCGTGGACCACGGCTATGCCTCTAATATCGTTGATTCCATTTATTAGTAATTGTCTAAACTGGTCCAAAAAAGGTGTATTTCAAAGCCGAACCTGTCGGTGGTTTTGCTCTTCTTTCCCAAGACCAGTCATCAAATCGCTAAAATTCTTAAAAGGTTTGAAATTAAGGTTATTTTCTCTCCGGTCAGTAAAATATCCTTTTCGGATCTCAAACACCCCATTGATCATCTACCGGGTTTCTTGCCAGTGTGGCCTTTCTTATATTGGACAAACCAAGCGTGCTCTTAAATTGCGCTTGAAGGAACACGAGAGTTATGTTAAAAAACAAGAGTTAAATCGCTCGTCCATTGCTCAACACGCCTGGACTTCGAATCATTGATTTTATTTTATTTCTGCCTCCATTATTCAGAAATGTCGCTCGCCTGCCGATCTTGATTTCTGGGAAGCTTATCATATTTTTAAAAATTCGGGTTCTTTGGTTAATGATTTGTCAAGCACCCCTGTTTTTCCTCAATTGTGGAAAGGGTTTATTTAGCTGTGTTGGCCTGTTTCTTCAATTTTTTTCAATTTTTCCCCTCTTTTGCCACGAGATGGCGCTCTTGCCCTATTTAGGTCTCTCCGCTGCTTCGTGCCTTTGGGTGCTCGACACGTGAGGGTATTTAAGTGCATGTGCATGTGTCTGGTCGCTTAGTCTTCGGCTTTTTTGAGCTGCCACTAAATTCGCTGCACTGATGAAGAAGCTCCTTTGTAGCTTCGAAACGGCCGTATGCAAAATAATTGCATCTTACTGCTATTTGTGCTTTATTTACTTTGGTTTTCCTGTTTATTACACGTATTGAATTTTAAGAAATGATCTCTCGAGATCTAAACTTTTATGCGCTTAAGTGAAGGAAAAGGTTTTACAAGAAGCCATTGCTCATTTGCCATCACAACAACAATTGTCAATAAAAACACGTGTTTCAGCTGCAAAAGCAAAATTTAGTGTGGCCGTGAGATTTCCAAAGCAGTGGATTTATGGGTACCTGCTGCTGAGGATAAAAAGCAGCAAAGCGTACAAACATCTACGCGAGCATAATATACTGCCTTCCTCGCCTACCCTTGTGAATTAAATTCAGTTTGTTTTGGGGGTGTATGGGTTTCAGAAAAGCATATTTGTGTGTATGAAAGAGAAAACTGGTGACATGGAGTTATCTGACTGCCGAGGTAATGCTTGTGTAAAATTTAATATGGTGTATCATGGCTGCAAAAATTTCTCTCTATTTCTTTATTGCGTTTCTTTTTAGGAACGCTGCTCATTGATGAGATGAAGCTGTCCCCTGCTCTCGTGTTTGATCAGAGAGAACTTTCAGTAAAAGGTTTTACTGATTTGGAAAAGTTCACTCCAGATCATCAAAAATGTGAGAAGGGGGACCATGCTATAGTGCTCATGTACCAGCCCTTTAAAAGTAAATGGGTCCAAACGTTGGCATGCTTTCTGAGCACAGGAGCTGCATCTGGTACAGTACTCCATCATCTGACTGTAGAATGCGTCATTCTGCTTGAGCACTCTGGTTTTTTTTGTGTGGATGCTGTCATCAGTGATGGAGCAACATAGAACCGGGACATGTGGATACAATTTGGTATGGACTCAAAGAGTTTAAGCTGCAGTCATATTTGCGATACCGAGAGAAGATTGTGGTTCATTTCTGACTTCCCGCATCTTGTTAAGAACATGCGAGATTTCATATCTTCTAAAAAACAAATAATGTTATTAATAACATTATTAATTTTCTTAACATTATGTCTGCTTTAAATTTTCTGTATTTTAATCATTAGACTTCTATATTCTATGATGCTTTCAGACTTACGAAGGTCTCATTGATACAAGATGTTGGGAAGCAGTTATGGAAATGGATAATCCAAAGGGATTCAATCTGAAAGCTTGCCCCAATCTTTCTTGGGATTCGATTTATCTCAAATATTTCCAGAAGAGGAATGTGAAAATGGCATTTCAAGTATGTTTTAAATTGATCTTAAGGGTTTACTTAAGATGATTACAATTCACCTGTTTGCTATAGTTCATTACAATTAACATAATTTTTTCCCTTTAGTTCTTCAGTAACAGTATTACTGCAGCCATGGAAATGTATAAAGATGACCATTTGTCGCTGGAAAACTGTGACCATTGTATAAGGTTTATCAAAATTGTCGATGCAGCCATTAATGCCATGAATTCGAAAGATAAACCTGCTGCATTGAAGTTTAACTCTCTCGGACATAAGGTGATTAAATAGAATATTCGTTCTGTACAAAATGACTAAAATTAATTGTAATTAAAAGTACAATTTTGCATTTTTTCTACTTCTTACATTTATAATTGGTAGTATATGTTTAACATTTTAGGCTATTGAAGAACCTCAAAATTGTCTAATAAAGTGGGAGGAGTTCACTAAAGAGAGAGACTATAAATTCTTATCCAATTCAACAGCTACAGGTATTATGAATCTCCTTATTTATTATTAAATTTAAGATTTTATTTTATACTAGCTGAAAACCCGCACTTTGCTACGGAGTACATTCAAGTTAAATACAACGGTCAATGTATGCAATTAATGCCAATATATATATATATATATATATATATATATATATATATATAATAAATACAACGATCAATGTATGCAATTGATGTAAAAAAAATATATATTTATAAAAAAATTGCAACGGATATTTTTATAGACAAAATAATGTAGAAGAAAATATTGAAATTAAATATAATAGAACATAATAAAGAATATAGTACAGTAAATATAGTACAGTTTGAGGAACATATATTTTACTGTATTTTAATATTTTTTTGGATAATGTCCAATTGTCTGCCGCATTAGCAAGAAAACAAAAATATTTTTTTGTTAATTTATTTCGTTGTTATGCACATTACGATAAATTAATTTAAAGTACCAGAAGAAGAAATCACGTGATCAGCTTTTAATAAATTAAATTCTAATAATGGATCTTTAAAAATTCACCAAAAATTAGAAAATGAAGGTAAAGATTCGAAAAAGATTTCATTTTAAAGGAATGTTTATGATCTATCTCGTGGTATAAGTTTTATAAAGATTATTATTTTAAATGCAAAATTAAAAAAAGTTACTAAAATAGCTTAAAAATTTAATTTTAAAAAATCCAAGAGGAATTTTTAAAAAATCTTTCTTAGTGCACCCCTACACTAAAGAAGAATCGCCATGCAAAATTTCATCCCTTTAGGTCCAGCGGTTTGGTCTATGCGTTGTCTGTCAGTCAGTCAATCAGTCACTCAGTCAGTTACGGAACAGTGTTATATATATAGATTACTTTTCAATTGTATTATTCTGCTCATTTAATAATTTAAATGACTAATATCTTTCATCTATACATATAAAACAGTTCCGTAACTGACTGACTCACTGACTGACTGATTGACTGACTGACATACAACGCACAGACCAAACCGCTGGACCTAAAGGGTTGACATTTTGCATGGCGATTCTTCTTATAGTGTAGGGGTGCACTAAGAAAGATTTTTGAAAAATTCTTCTTAGATTTTTTAAAGTTAAATTTTTAAGCTGTTTTGTAACTTCTTTTAAGTTTGCATTTAAAATCATAATCTGAGGGCTATAAAATTTATATTACGAGAACGACCATAAAAATTCCTTTAAAAGGAAATATTTTTCGAATCTTTACCTCCCTTTTCAGATTTTTGGTGAATTTTTAAAGATTAATTTTTAGAATTAAATTTATTAAATGCTGATCACGTGATTTATTTTTCTGGTACTTTAAATAAATTTATTTTTTTTCGTGCTAATGCGGCAGACGATTGGACATTATCCAAAAAAATATTAAAATACAGTAAAAGATATGTTCTTCGAACTGTACTATTTTAACTGAACTATATTCTTTTTTATGTCCTATTAGATTTAATTTGAATATTTCCTTCTACATTATTTTGCGTATAAAAATATACCTGACGATTTTTTTATAAATATATAACTTTTTTCACATCAATTGTATACATTGATCGTCGTATTTAATATAAATATATATATATATATATATATATATATATATATATATATACACATATATATACATATATATTTATTTATTTATTTTGGCATTAATTGCATATATTAACCGTTGTATTAAATTTGAATGTACTCCGTAGCGGAGTGCGGGTTTTCAGCTAGTAATACCATAAAAATTTACTATGATATTAAATCTAAATGTATTTCTATTCAATTTGTAAAGTAATTCCCTTGTCAATATCAATGAATAATGTTGTCAATATCTGTAAAACCCGTCATGTATAATTTTGTGTTCAAATTTATCTATAGTAAATTGTATATCAAGCAGTTGATTTTTATTTTATAATAATGTATTAATAGTGTATATTGTTAATTTAAATTCTTTATAATTAGGAAATACTTTTTTCTATCAACATATTTTGTGGTTATGGCAAATTAAGATACATGTCTGAGCTAAAAACAAATTTTTTTTTTTTATAATTAACAAAAATAAAATGTTTCCAGTAAACTTCTCTACTTGAAATTAATGTTTTCTCTCTGCTAACTATTAGTGAAAAATATTTCTTCTTCTACTTCGCTAGCACTACAGCCTGTTACAGGCCAAGGCTGTCTCGCCAATTTTTCCCCACCTAGCTCGATCCCGTGCAATGGCCCTCCATCGGTTCACTCCAATTGTTCGTAGGTCCTTTTCTACCTCTTCCAACCATCTGTTTGGGGGTCTTCGTCGCCTTCTCTCCAAATTTGAAAAGGTGACTTTTTTTTGTGGGAAACGTGTCATCATATCTGAATAGTGGCCTAGCCATGTAATACGAGATGCTTTTGCCACCTTTAAGATGTCGGTTTCGCCATACTTTTTATATATTTGAAAAATATTTAGTATCTGTTAATAATTTTTTTACTATGAAAACTTCATATAACTGGTGAATATGCTGGAACCTTAATATAGAACTTCATCCTTATTAAGTTAGTTTCTATAAGTAAATAAGTTTTCATTGTATGATAAACAATGTTGCAATATCAATGCTCATGTAAAATCTGTTGTACATAACAGCCTTTAAAGAGAAAAGGAACATTTTCCAATAATTATATATATATATATAATTTTTAAAAATAATATTTTCAGATCTATTTACTGTGGGAACAATGAAACCTTACTGTGGGAACATACTTTGTGAAAATGCAAAAATTCAGCTGATTTGTCCTTGTCAATGTGATTTGGGATTTTTTCTTTTTAATTCGCTGAAAAATTTTGTAATCAATATTTTACTAACTTGAAGGTAATTCTTTAATATGCTGGAACCTTAATATTGAATTTAATCACTATTAAATTAGTTTCGATAAGTAAATAAGTTTTTATTGTATGATAAACAATGTTGTCACTATAAATGCTTATTCAAAATCTGTTTTGTATAATTTAAAAAAAAAATAATATTTTCAGATTTTTTTTATTGTGAGTACAATGAAACCCATACTTTGTGAAAATGCAAAACTATAGCTGGTTTTTTTTTGTCAATGTCATTTGGGGTTTTTTCTCTTTAATTCGCTGAAAAATTTTGTATTCAGTGATTTACCAACTTGACGGTTATACCTCCAGTTTTAAAAAGGGTAATCTGAGATGCTTTGGTTGAATTTTTTTCCAAAGGAAGATTATTCAAAGTATTGTATGATTAAGTACTGAATTGAATTCCTATTTAATTGGTCCTGATTAGAATTTATTTGTGATTATTGATAGAAAAAGTTGCTTTTCTTTTTAAAGGCTATTATGCATGATGTATTATTCATACTTATCTGTAAATAAAAATATTCTTATATTACTATTTGTGTGTTTTGGTTAATTAGTAGTATTTCTCACAATTTTTTCCCATAAAATATTTCATTCACAATTCTTTTCTGTAATTTCCTTTCTTAAATTATTCAATTATTACAAAATACTGAACTCATTTGTTCTGAAACTAATACACAATTATTCTGAAAAAGTTTATATAATGAAGAATGACTCTTCAAGTGTCAGATGTTTGTTATCTCATGTTTGGATATTACATACTCTGCAGCTGCAGCTAGTGTGTGCTCTTATGTAACTGACAAGCTCTAAAAAATAATGTATCCTTATTTACTGACTTCCTTTAAGAATTTTAATGAAGTTTAGCAATAAAAGCAGTTCAAATAAACATTTTGAATGCAAATAAACAATTGTTAAGTTGAGTAAAGGAATTCATATTGAATACGCATTAAAAAAAACTTGTTTTCTCTTGAAAAATATAAAAAATCCATAATAAAGCGTATGGTTTCCGTGTCAAAGTTCAGTCCCTATCGGCGCGCGCGCCATATAGTGGCGGCGACCAAATGTGAGACACTTTTTTTAACACGGAGCTACTCCTCCTTCTTTAGCTTCATGGTCCACAAACCCACGCATTATCTTCGCAACTTACCTCTCCTAATCCTTCGATAGCTCTGCATGCTATCAAAGCTGGAACGCCCCAACTTGCTGCTAACGGCGTAAGCAATGTGAAGATGGACGTTATGAGCATTCCTATTCCAAACAGCCATTTGGCGCCATACTTCTCCGCTAGAACTCCGCCCGGGATTTGCGTAACAACATATCCCATAAAAAATGCGCCCAGAATCAAGGCTTGGGTCTCGGCGTTCCAGTCGAATTCACCTTGCATCTAAATGGAAAGTACCTGTTAGAACACTGAGAATGAAAGGTTTGATATGAACATTAGAAACACAAATGAATTCTGAATAAGCATTTTAATAAAATTACACGAAAGAAGACCATTTTGAATTTGCTACGATACATTCTGAACTAGAAACACTGTTACCCGATTGGTCAGCTTCTATTCATCGCTTCGGCATTAGAAACACAAATGAATTCTGAAAAAACATTTTAATAAAATTACACGGAACTGGACCATTTTGAATTTGTTGCGATACGTTCTGAACTAGAAACTGTTACCCGATTAGTCAGCTTCTATTCATCGCTTCTGCATTAGAAACACAAATGAATTCTGAATGAGCATTTTAATAAAATTACTCGGAACTGGACCATTTTGAATTTGTTACGATACATTTTGAACTTGAAACACTGTTACCCGATTGGTCAGCTTCTATTCATCGTTTCTGCATTAGAAACACAAATGAATTCCGAATAAGAATTTTAATAAAATTATACGGAAGAGGACCATTTTGAATTTGTTACAATAAAATCTGGACTAGAAACACTGCTACCCGATTGGTCAGCTTCCATTCATCGCTTCTGCATTAGAAACACAAATGAATTCCGAATAAGCATTTTAATAAAATTATACGGAAGAGGACCATTTTGAAATTGTTATGATACATTCTGAACTAGAAATGCTGTTACCCGATTGGTCAGCTTCTATTCATCACTTCTGCATTAGAAACACAAATGAATTCCGAATAAGCATTTTAATAAAATTATACGGAAGAGCACCATTTTGAATCTGTTATGATACATTCTGAACTAGAAATGCTGTTACCCGATTGGTCAGCTACTATTCATCGCTTCTGAAGAATTCAAACTAATTTCATTATTAATAGAAAAATAACACAAGAAAAATTATAAGACAAGACAGGAAATAGTAAAACCGATGTTAACTATAAATATCTGAAAAATAATTTCGATTCGAATTTCAAAAGGAAGTTCGGGTTTTTACTTCAAAAATAGAGTGCAAGAGCACGCCTGCATAGGAAACCCAGACAGGCGGCAAAATCTCAGCATAGCAGAAGCGCATTTATCAGCGTTAATTTTAAATTTCCATTTCTCGAGTCAGCTTTTGAAGAGGCAATATGATATAATGAGGAATTTGACTGTGGCAAACTCCTTCTTAAATCCTCCGGGACAGCCTGTAAGGCCGTCTGCACACGGGGCAACTCAAAAGAAACTGATAACTGACTCCAGTCACAAACCAGCGATATGTGACAGTGCAAATCTGCTGCCAACTCATTGTAATGGAGCACATAAGTTGAATGAACAGTTCTCAGGCATTGGTCCATTCGAGTGTGAGTGAGGTCTGATTGGTACTTTGATTTTAAGTATTTCCTATTGGAAAACAAAGATTCACAAGCATATTTCTTCGCTCAAAGAGAGATCAATTTCGGAGCCCATTTTCTCAACAATGGGAAGCTATTCATTCACTAAATTTGTAGAAATTTTATTCGTTAAGATGTGATTTTAATGCAGTATTATTTCTTATACAGTCGAACCCCGTTATAACGAACACCCGGATATAACGAACGAAAATTTTGGTCCCGCCGTTTTCCTATTGTATTTAATCCTAATTAATCCTTTTATAGTGAACCTACGAAATCTTAAGAATCGGCTATAACGAACATTTTTTTCAGTCGACAACTGATTTTTTTTTCAATTTTTAATCTTTTTAAGAATGTTGAAGATACAACGAATGTTGAAGAAGCAAAGAATGTTGAAGAAGAAGATGATGAAGATTTCACTATCGCGATGTGGAATAGAAAAGCACAAAATTTCATCATTCTAAGATTGTGGCGTGCAGTTGTTTGTAGAATGTGATGATGAAGTCATTACATGTGAAAATCTGACCGATGAAGATATTGTGGATGAAATTAAAATGAATCATTCTGAAATCGAAGATTCTGCTTCTGATGCTGATGAAGAGGAGCACATAAATGACGAAATCTCCACCATCTCAGATGCTATAGCAGCGATGCGTGTAATTAATAAGTTTTTGACAACACAAACAGTCGAAGAAAGAGTGTTGGAGTCATTTGATGTATTGGACAAAGAAATTCACAAAATGTTTTTTAAATTGGCATCATGTCAGCAGAAGATTATCGATTATTTCTGTATCAAAACAGTGAACAACTATTAAGGATAAAAGGAATTTATTTCCATTTGTCTTCATTTTTAGTTAATTTAATTAGTATTGTGTCAGTTTAATGTAATCGATTTTAGTCAATTTAATTCATTAATGATCATTTTTAATAGATTTTATCATTCTTTCAATACATCATTATTGAATATACATAGAAACTAATGAGTTATACATTTTTCTTAATGGTTCGAATATAGCGAACTACCGGATATAGCGAACAAAACCTTTGGTCCCTTGAAATTCGTTAAAACGGGTTTAGACTGTATTTATAATTTCCAATTCTAAGTCCTCCTTATTGGAAATATCAAAATATGTTGCGATTTTAATAGTCATATCGTTCTGTGTATGAGAGAAAGGATAAATAAAAAAAGTCAAGAATGCGTCTAATTCGTTGAATTCTTCATATCTGGTATTAAATTCTTCCAATAAGGAATCAAAATGTTTGAAAAACTGATAGGTTGTGGCATTTCCATCTCAATAATTTTCTATCACCATTCTTAAATTTGGGAAATGTGGTAAATTTTCTTTCTCCATATGCGATTTCCAGAGCGCCAATCTGTATAATTAAGTTGCTAAGCCGACTTTTTGGGAAGTCCATGGGAGAAAACTACTGCATCAATTTACTTCATTTTGGTCTTAAACGAAAGATTGCAATCTGTAGATTCGTTAAATTTGGTTTTTGTGACCGCAATTTCTATTAATTAGCGATAATTTACAATTAAAAATTGATTTATGCGCATGCTCAGTGACATGTTTTAATGATAAACACGTTTATTCCGAGAAGTCTCTCTAGATCTCTCTCTGCCATTTTTATTGTTATGATAATTATGTTTGTGAAATATAAGATTAAACCTGATGGAAATTGTTTATTTCGCGCTGTTTAATTAGCGATAATTTACAATTTACAAAAATTGCTTTCTGCGCATGCTCAGTGAAATTTTTAAATCTGGCTTTAGATACTCACTAAGCACGAGGCCACTTAAACACATTTATTTGCTTTTGCGCATTATTATGATTTTCATCATTAGGCAATGATGTGTTGAGTATAATTCTTGTATTAGTACATTTATCTAGCCGTCATGTTTTGACGGGTACCATCTAGTTTATCTTTAAATGCATTACTTATCATAGAAGCAAAGGACGGGCGACGCTGTCGGGAAATCAGGCTGGTCAGTTTTTGATTTTTATGGTTTTACGATTTTAATTTTTTTTTACTGAAATTATTGATTACAACTACGTTATGTTTGTTGTTCAAATATCTAACAATTTTCTATATATGGAGGGCGGGCACATTAAATTTGTTTCATCACGTTGCCGACCCCTGCCCTAGAGGGTGCATCCACAGGTGGCGGATCGCCTCCGCTGGAATTTCCATTGGGTGGCAGAAGGGAAATGAAATACCTTCCGCGAACCAACAAGTAGAAGTCCAAACTCGTTAGAGACAATGACACACCTCTTCTATGGATAGTGCATTCTTTTTTCCTGCTGCTGCTTCTTCTTTTTTCTTTTTCCTCCTGCACTATTCCTGGACACAACAACAACAACATACTCCTTAAATTGCAATTCAGGTAGGCAGGCCCTGATTTTCCATTAGGCCCGGTAGGCCCAGGCCTAGGGGCCCTCAAATGTTGGGGCCCCCAAAAAATTTTTGTTTTAAAAGGAAAAAAAGAAAAAAAATTCCAATTTCTTTTTATTTTACCTTCTTTAATAGCAAATTTTTTATATATCCATTCAAATTTGATTGATTGATTGATTCATCATATGTATAGTTATAATCATATGTATAGTTATATGTATAGTTCATCATATGTATGTTATAGTGTATATAAGGTGTTTTAGTGAGGTATTTTAGTTTCTGTTATAGTGTATATAAGGTAAGTTTTTCTGGTTGTATTGTATTGTATTGGTGAATTAATGATGAAGTTAATATGTTGTATTTCTTTTTTGTTATTTGATAATGTTCTAGGCTTCTACGCTTCAATTAGCCATTTTTTGGAAAAATGGCACTTCCACAATGATTTATGATTATTTTTTTTGTGTATGTCAATTTTGGAAATGTTACGCCCACATCAGTGTTAGGGGGCCCCCGAGTTGTGCCTATAGTCAAGAATTTTCTAAATCGGCCCTGCAGGTAGACTCATGTCTGAAAAGCCCGCAGATAATGCAGCTTCAGCTGCGGTTGTGATTCAATTTATATTTCTGGTTCCCGACCAATCAGAAAATAAGTAATAGAAGTATAGGACAGAAAACATAAAAGAAATCTACATTTAAGACTAGAATATATAATTAGAACCCCTCACAAATTATCTCAATAAGCTTTCATATGGGTGAAATATCGAAATAGGCTTGAATTCTCAGAAAACCGGGAATAGTGGGTAACTCAAACGGGTGACTGTGGTTAACTTCAAAATAGACATACTCACTAGATTTAAGACTAGAATATATAACTAAAACACCTCACAAATTATCTCAATAAGCTTTCATATGGGTGAAATATCGAAATAGGCTTGAATTCTCAGCAAACCGGGAATAGTGGGTAACTCAAACGGGTGACGGTGGGTCAACTTCAAAATAGACATACTCACTAGATTTAAGACTAGAATATATAATTAAAACCTCTTCACAAATTATCTCAATAAGCTTTGACATATGGGTGAAATATCAAAATAGGCTTGAATTCTCCGCAAACCGGTAATAGTGGGTAACTCAAGCGTTGTGACGCTGTGTCAACTTCAAAATAAACATACTCACTGGTGCGGTGGTATTCATTAAGCTGCTGTTAAAGTGAGGCAAAAGTTCCCGGCATGCCATGTGCTCACCTTCCGGATGTGTATCGGCTCGTTTGCCAACCATGGCAACCATTGTAACACTCAGGTTCACCCTCATGGCGTATACGTTGAAGAAGCCGAAGCATCCGAGAATACCGAAAGAAATACGCGCTGGAATACCTGGAAAGATAAAAAGGAATAAGTGTAAAGGTAAAAGTATTGCATGATATGCAAACGGAAATAAACTTAAGGGGACTCAATACCTCTCATTTTGATGAAAAATGGTAAAAATGTCGAATTTCAGATTTTTATCCAAAAATGAGCCTTAACATCTCTAGAACATTCTGTCCAAGTTATTTGATGATCTGATAAATAGTAAAGGAGATATGGTTAATTTCACGTACTAGGTCTGTTTTTAAATGTCCCTTTAAATGCCACGCCCACTTCACTGTTTACACTTGAAAAACCAACCAACTCTCTGGTTTTTACAAATGATATTTTTATTTTTCTCACTGTGTGTTTGGCGATAGATTAACTGTAACATCGTCTTTCACCGTTTAGCTCCGTTTTTTGGTTGATCTCTTGCTCTGATTCTTTGCTCTGTTTGTAGTATGATATAGGCAAAGTGTTCTAAAGACATGTTTGGGTACAAAACGCATGTAGATAGATCAGTAAGAGAAGTGATTTTTGTAGGAAAGAGTATCATGAGTATAAGGCCGTCCGCACACGGAGCGACTCAAAAGAAACTGATAACCGACTCAAATCACAAACCAGTCCGTGATGAGTCGTAACCTACGTAATTGAATGGAGCCACGCACACGGCGCAACTGGTTACAAACCCGTTGGACGGGTTTGTAACCAGTATCCGATTCCTCTTCAAGTATCCGATTACTCTTTTGAGACAAACGAATCTGTTTGCAGTCCAGGCAGTGTCCAATCAGAGTTTTGAGATACACTTCACTGAAGATGTTTTGAGACCACTGAAGCCATAAAACAAAATTCGCTGAAGGAGCTCAAGACCATACTGGATAATACCTATAAGAAGTGTTTCGAAGACTGGCTTATTCGTTGGCAAAAGTGTATTTCATCACACAGGACCTATTTTGAAGGCCACAAAATAAATTTGGATGATTTAACCAGTATTTTGTGTTCTATTGAATAATTCCCGGTATTTATTTGACAGAATGTAAGTGTTCGATCCCTTTTGGGAGGCAAAGGAATTTGTTTGCAGTACAATAGTGTTCAATGAGTGTTTTGACATTATTTCCCCCCATTCATGACCAGATTTATTTTAACTTCGATGTTTTCATTTAGAAAAATCAATTCTATAAAAATAAAATTACAAAAAGCGCACTTCAAGGAAACACATTTTTAAAAGTTTCAGTTGAAAGTATATTTTACTTTTGGTACCATTTTTGGAAAACTACAAGTGCCCGATTGCTTTTCTGAGACAAATGATTTAATTTGCAGTCCAACAGTGTTCAGTGAGGGTTGAGATTATTTTCTAACTTTTAAGAGACAATTTATTATCAAATTACAATATTTTCTTTTAAAAGATTTATATGAAAAGAAAATAAGTAAAAGCGCAGTTCAAAGAAAAATATTAAAAAAAAATTCAGTTTGAAGTATATTTTATTTTTGACGCAATTTTCAAAAAGTACAAGTATCCAATTACTTTTGTGAGACAAACGAATCTTTTTGCTGTTCAATAGTATCAAATGAGAATTTTCAGATTGTTGTTTCACTTTCAAAAAAGGATTTATGCAAAATTCCAAATTTTTTTTTGAAAGAAAAATTTGTATAAAAATTCTATATAAAAAGAAACCATGTAAAAGTTCACTTCAAAGGAAAAGATTTCTTTGAAGTAATTTTTATTTTTGAAGCGATTTTCGAAAACTATATGTGTTCGATCCCTTTACTTTTATTGACACATATATTTTAGAGGATTTTAAATTATTAGAATATAGAAAATGAAAGACTTACATAGAGTAAAGCTTTTCAACGACCTGCTGATGCAGCTAACAGAGTTTTGACAGCACGAAGAAGAGGATCCTAGGAAAAATAAAATTTCCATCAGGATTCAACCAAACAAATTATATAATTAGCAATCATGTTTACTAGCATTAAACAAATTGCGTCCATTAACTTTCAGAATGGGTCCAAACATATTATAAGGCTGTCTTTTAAAATAATTTTAATGGTCTTTAAAATAAAAGTCTTTTGCTGCTATGCAACAAACACACACATATACTGGTTGTCCGAAAAGTATGGCTACACTTTCAAAAATGAATTAAAAATAAAAAAACAAAAATTTTCACTTACAGTTTACGTTCCATAAAGAAAATATCAAAGTTTTTTTGCAATGCTTTATTCCCCGATAGCTTTATACCATGAGTGTTTTATCTCACGATTTCAATGTGCGCACTATTAGTCGAGCGCAACAAATCGGGTCTAGGCGAGATTTCTCGCCACGTTCTATGAAGAATTGCAGGATCAACACTCTGAATGGCCGCTGTAATTCAACTTCTCAGTTCATCAGTGCCACAAATTGGAGGTTGGTAAACAATGTTTTTCACGTATCCCCATAAGAAGAAGTCCAAAGGTGTTATGTCTGGAGATCTAGGTGGCCACGGTATAGGACCTCTTCTTCCCATCCATCGCCCGGGCAACTTTTTATCTAAAACCCTTCGAACTTCCAAACTCCAGTGTGGTGGTACCCCATCCTGCTGGAAAATGATATTGGGTTGCAAGTCCTCTACTGGAGGAAATGCGAAAATTTCACGCATATCAAGGTAATTGCCAGAGCGGACAGTTTCTTCGGAAAAGAAAACAGGCCTAATAATTCAATCGTGCAGTAAACAACACTGCATGTTTACTTTAGGGCTGTCTTTTGCTTCCTCCAGTACGGCATACAAAATGTTGCAAAACGTAGATGTAGCGCCATCTAGTTTACATTTCATTGAACAGAAACTTTAATCTTTTCTTTATGGAACATAAAAAACCGTAAGTGAAAATCTTTGTTTGTTTATTTTTAATTAATTTTTGAAAGTATAGCCATACTTTTCGGACACCCTATATATGTCAGAGATTTTTTAGGGGCTGGAATTTTAAGGGTTAAAAAAGGAATTTTTCTACAGAAAATTAGAATTAAAACATTAAACGCCAGATTAATCACACTTAATAGCGAGAAACTGAACAAGGAAGTATCGAAATGAATGGCACTGAAGCTATTAATAGAATTGGAATAGGTGAACAGCCTCATCGCTGGTGGTGATGTAAAATCAATGTTCGAGAAATCTGGAGAAAGAGTATATGCGGGCTTTAAACAAAAGAATAACTTCAGAAGCATTTAGGAAAGTCGAACGGGTAAGACGTAGTCCGTCGCGTCGCGTCGTGCGATTGGGATGTACGGGATTGAGATTAATTAAATGATTGGAATTGAGTACTATGTAAAGCATTGGATAGAATCTTAATACAAGCGATAGAGCTAGAGACGCTTTTATTAGTAAATAAACGAATTTAAAAGACTATGGATTGTTTTGCCTTACTCAAGCTATGACGATTGCACCACAGAAGAGAGTTCCAGAAGTTAGGAGTACGGCCCCCGACTGCCTTTTCCCGGACTAGCCTCTAAGAACTGCATTTTATAATGACGCGCACTACAAGCGTTATATATATATATATATATATATATATATATATATATATATATATATATATTCACACACTGCTGACCATTAAATTGCAACACCATGAAGGAGGGATGATACAAACGTCAAACTCGCATGAAATGAAGAACATGCTGGGATATGCAAATGATGATGCATTTAACGGTCTGTCTATACTGAATCAAGAGTGCTAGCTAGGGCCAGCATTAAAAAAATTTGACATGAGTTCAATTCATTGACCACGTGACACATCAAACCAATCACAGGTCACATGTGAACAATCTTGGAGCCAACGTAGTAACGCAACGCCCCGCTCCGGAGGCAATGTGAAGAGGCCTTTTAAGACCTTGTTCGTCAACGTCAGCGTTACTTCCAACGAAATACTTTTAACCAATCTCAGACCTTAACAGTTCCGTGGCTAAACGTTTGAAGGTCAGTGATTGGTTAAAGTTTTTTCGATACGGGAAACGCCAATTCTGACGGACTCAATATGAAAATGGTCTCTCTGTGCTTAATCGATATTCCCAAGTACCACGACCGTCTGTCGGAATCAGGACACAAGTCAAGGCCTCCAAACTTCGAGCTGACCGTCTTGTAAACTAAACCAGTGGTGCGTAAACTGTGGATCGCGACCCACAAAGGGGGCCGGGTAGAGTCTGAATTAAATTTATATCATATTGAATTGTTTAATTAAAAACATGCTTTAAATTTTCTATAATTACACATTTATAATATTTTAATTTATATACAGAATGATTTTTATTTAAACTGACACTACTCAAAGCCATCTGTAGTGCGATCTATCAACCGGAATTCCAAAAAAATTGATAGAGGGACTAAGGACGATATGGGAAAGTTTCCGTTGGGAAAAAAAAAAAGTTCCCGCGGGAAAAAAAAGTCGCCGATAGGGGAAGATATGGCGCTTTTGTTGTCGGCGCACCCGATATATTGCATAGAAGGCAAGTAAAACATCAAAACACAAATGCACGACTATGTAGTCGACAGCAGCGCCAGTATTTCAGGCTATGAAGATAAGGGATGAATACAGAAAAAATTGTAAGTAGACAAATGAATAACAAAGAAATTTCACTGCTACACCCCTTTATGCAGCAAATTCACTTCTCCCTCCTTCAATTTGACCACAATCCTGGTGAATGACACATTGCATCCTGAACACTACGTTCTCAATGGCCAAGCGTAACATGTCACCAGGAATGTTCATCAAAGTCCGGGATATGTTGTCCTTTTGGGCCGCCAAATTCGAGACTCTACTAAGATACCCCTTAGACTTTAAATAACCCCACAGAAAGATGTCACATGGGTTAGGTCCGGGGAGCGAGGTGGCCATGCAAGTGGAAAAATGTGACTGATGACCCTTTCTTCTGTAAAGAGAAGGCACACAGATTTCGCACCGATCTGTATAGCCCAAAATACTGGCGCTGCTGTCGACTATGTAGTCATGAATTTGTATTTTGATGTTTTATTTGCAATTTATGCAAATTCTCGGGTGCACCGACCACAACAGCGCCATATCGTCCCCTATCGGCGACTTTTGGAACAATTTTTTTTTGTCACGGAAACTTTCCCATGTCGTACTTCTTTCGTGTTCTTTTATAATTTTAATTTTTGTTAATTTTTACCTAATTGAAGTGCACATTAATATTTAAAAACAAAGTTTTAGTCACGTGAGATTTGTCGAAAACAAGTGCAGGAGGTAAACAAGACGTATTTTTATTGTTGTTATGCAAAGTAGATATATACCTAAAATGTACATTTAATTGATTTTAAAAACAGTTTTTCAAAATTCGTTTATTTCTTTTTCTATTTTTTTGTTAAAATTTTTCTCATTAAAAAAAAATTGCTACTACCAAAAAACTTTCATTGGAGGGTCGAGTGATTTTTTTTATTTAAAGAAAGTGGGTTGCGTTCCGAAAAAGTTTGCGCACCAATGAACTAAACTATCATAGCGATGTTGGGAGCTGTCATTGTTATCAGAAACTCTTCCCGTCAGTTAAGGATGCTGTGTACCAACCCTATTGGATTCGCTCACCTCAATGTTAACCTATGGAGAAAATGCGTCCAAGGATTGCCGACTTCGATTGAAAGATTTTTTTTAAATTGTACTCCGTAATAGAGAAATAAATTTTACATCTTGGGGAATTTTTCGTTTTTTTTATAAAAAATTAAAATAATATTTTAAAATTTAAGTTAATCGGAGAAGAAATCTAATAAACAAGTTGCGGCCATTAATTTCCAGGACTGATCTAATAACTCCAGAAAATATTTCATGAAATTCATACCCATTTAATATGTTTCGAAGTAACTCCCACCTGCCGTAATGCACTTCTGTGCTCGGCTGTATAAGTTTCGGAAACAGCTTTTAAAGTCCTCTTTCGGAATGCTCTTTGATGTGGACCTCACTGTTTTCTTGATGGCTTTGACGTCCTCAAATCTTGTTCCCTTCAGCAAATTGGCCCAGCATGAGGTCGTGGAGATGCAGCATCCTCCATACTCTCCGAACTTAGCACCGGCAGACTTTTTCTAGTTTCCAAAACTGAAAGATTTTCTGAAGGGAACTAGAAGTTACTTCGAAACATATTAAATGGATATGCATTTCATGTAATATTTTCTGGAGTTATTAGATCAGTCCTGGAAATTAATGGCCGCACCTTGTATTTTGTTTTAAACGCTCCTAAATTCCTTTGGTGGACGAAATTTATAAAATGAATCCTGTCGCAAGGTGCAGAAAAGTCCAGGCTACCTGAAAATACCCTTTTTATTAGATTATCAGCATTTATGTAGCTGTTAATAGCAGACACATTTTTTGCTTAGGTTAACAGTGAGGTGAACGAATCCTATAGAATTAGTTCACAGCAGCATTAACTCCTCTACATTCCTTACAGTTTCTCTTGCCATGACAGGTAATGATAACATTCCGATGACCTCTCGCTTTGTGTAATTTATCTCTGAGTCTGATTACCTATCTCACCTTCCACTGAAACTACTTAATAATCATAACTGCTTCATATTAATTCTTCTATGAAATAATAGTTGGTACGTCAGCTGCCCATACATTATCTCTGCAAGAATAGTTATGTGAGGCAAGAGTGAAATCCTGCATCTAAATGTGATAAGCAATTTATCTACAGGAAGATTATTATCAGGGAAAGATAAGATATATTGGGGGAGGAGGGATTTTTATAAATGTCAGTAAATATAATACCACTTTACTACCACTGAAAAGTGGTCTTCAGTGGTCGGGAGTTTCTTTCTGATGTATGCAAAATAAAAAAAAGTAAATCGAAATATATACATTCGATGGAAATGAAAGAACATGAAGTCACTAATGGTATTGTTATTTCGTCATAGTGCGTAAAAAACATTGACAGTACGATGAGAGTTTTCTATATTATACAGGGCTAAAGATATCCAATAGTCATGACTTATTTTTACGTAACTACCCATTAGAATAAAAAAATGTTATTTAAATAGAAAAAACATCTCGCCAAGTTTTAATATCAATCATAGATTTCTGTCACAGTATCATAGATTTCGATGTGTACACCTTTTGTAGCACGACAAACGTCCATAGATTTCGATGTGTACACCTTTTGTAGCACGACAAACGTCTAAATTATAATCCAGTTCTCTCCAATTCTTTCGTAGAATATGAGGAGTTATTAGACTTTTTTGCTTGGGTTAAAATCCGTTGTGTATAAACAAAAAATCGAAACTGTGATGAGTTGAAGTAGCGTATCATTCGAGCAATTTGTGTAATAACTACTGATATATTCCGAAACAATTGGAGAGAATTGGATTACCATTTAGACGTTTGTTTACTTAAATAGAAAGAACATCTCAGTTCTTTCTATTTAAATAATTTTTTTAAAATTCTTATGGGTAGTTTCGTGAAAACAAGTCATGACTTTTAGATATTTTTAGCCTGGACATCCTGTATGTGCTATTTCCGTAGGATCCGAATTCATCTTCTGCCCTTTTAAACATGCATACTTCCCCACAGTAGTGTGCAAACGTTTTTGGACCTCGACCCACACTCTTTCAATAAAAAATCACTCTACCCCTAATGAAAATAATTTTGTAGTAACAAATATTTTTTAAAAAATAAAGAAAATTTTAAACAAATAGATCAAACGGAAATCAGCAAATTTTGACAAACTATTTTAATTAATCAACGAACTGTAGATTTTGGGTGTATATTTACTTTGTATAATAACGACGAAAAATGTCTTGCTTGCATTCTGCCCTGGTTATTGCCAAATCTCGTGTGACTGAAACTTCATAGTTAAATATTAATATAAATTTGTGTTTCATTTAGGTGAAAATTAAAAAGCCCAGGATTTCAAAACTAAAAGCTTCGTATTACAGCCTTGAAACCTATAAACTTCACTGATTTATATAAAACGAAAACGGGAAAAAAGTTAATTAGAAAGTGAACATGGATGTCAGATAATATTTTTTTCAATATTTTATCAAATATTTAACCCTTTAGCGGGTGCGCCCCTGTACAAAGTGCAACATTTTCGTAATTTTGAATGGTTTGTTTTTACATGTAAGGTTTGAATGTTCTAAGCAGATTCTATTTATAGCTACACCCTTTGTAATGCAGGTCTGATTTTCTAACTCTTGTATTCCTTTCCATTCACTGTTGGTCGGGATTGAACCGTGGTAAACCAGCGATTATACTGGATTACAATATGACAAAAGCAGGAGTTGATGATGTCGATCAGCTGTTACACGGTATCCCGCATATCACGAAGATGGACAATATCATTGTTTTTTTGGTTTTTGGTCATAATTGGAATCCATTCGCAAGTTGTCCTTAGATCCAATAAACCGGACAGTTTTGAAATAAGGCGATTGTATTTGCATTCTTTGGCCTTTAATTATAACTATATCTCAATATTATCGACATTTTACATCTTGTCATAGAACGCAGAATTATTATTTTCAATTTGAAAAAAAGAAGTTTATTACAAAAGGAATAATCAGGGTTGAAAGAGACGTTGCATTTTGTGCCACTCGCGCCTGCTGGTGTTCCAAAAATTGGCGCGCCCGCTGAAGAGTTAGGCCGTCTGCACACGGAGCAACTCAAAAGAAACTGATAACTGACTCGAATCACAAACCAGTCCATGTTGAGTCGTAACCTATGTAATTGAATGGAGCCACGCACACGGCGCAACTGGTTACAAACCCGGTCGACGGGTTTGTAACCAGTTGCGCCGTGTGCGTGGCTCCATTCAATTACATAGGTTACGACTCAATACGGACTGGTTTGTGATTCGAGTCAGTTATCAGTTTCTTCTGAGTTGCCCCGTGTGCAGACGGCCTTAAGCGTGCTACTCTCGAATCGTCTTCCAGGTTGTTAAGTCATGATCATTGTTTCGTTTTTATAGCTACAAAAGCGCAAAAGCGAATGGAAGGAATGTAAATATAACCTTCTAAGATTGTATGACACCTTATTTAACTAACAATATCATATCATATATGTTTTAACTTATAAAAAAGTAATTTAAAATATTGAAGATATGTAGTTATAGATAATTTAAAGCATGTTTTTAATTAAATAATTCAATGATACAAATTTACTTCAAACTATCCGCGACCCTTCCGGTTTTCTCCGTGCTCCCTCTATGTCTCGATACCAACAGTATGCACTCCACTGCTTCCACATATACATACTATCATGCAAACAATTAATTAAATATTATTTACAACTCTTAAAGCATTATCATATATTAATTTGCTAATAAATAACATATGCTCTGCACATAACTATAATATAAAACTAGTATATGCGAAACTGCATTAACAAAATACAAATTAGCTTTTTCGTAAACATACTTCACGAAAACAAGAAATGAGGAATTGAAGGAAATCCAACGTAAATAAAGCACAAATAGCAGTAAGGTGCAATTTTGCATACGGCCGTTTCGAAGCTGCAAAGGAGCTTCTTCATCAGTGCAAAGAACTTAGTGGCAGCTCAAAAAAGCCGAAAACTTCGCGACCAGACACATGCGCATGTACTTCGGCCGTATGCAAAATTGCACCTTACTGCTATTTGTGCTTTATTTATGTTGGATTTCCTGTTTATTCCTCGAGCACAAAGGTTTTGTCTTTTCTTTTCAAAGGAATGAGGAATTGAAGGAAATACAAACTAAAAGAAGATAAAAGTGAAATATTCAGACTGATGGAAATGAACCGTAACTGCAAAATTAGAGATATTGTTATTTCACCAAAGCGCATCCGAAATGAATATATTTAAATAAAAAATATAAAATACTTTGATTTTGAAGAAAAGTTGACAGTGCCATTAGATTTTCCTATGTATTTATTTCTACCATTATTGCCGAATCCCTTTCTCCCTAATGTCAATTTAAGCATGTATGCATTAAGGCTGCTGTGTACTAACCCTATTGGATTCGCTCACCTTAATGTTAATCCATGGAGAAAATGTGTCTACTATTGACAGCTACATCAATGATGATAATCCAATAAAAATAGCATTTTCAGATAGCCTGAAATTTTCTGCCCCTGGCGACAGGATTCATTTTATAAATTTTGTCCACCAAAGGAATTTAGCAGCGTTTAAAACACGCTATACCAGATTTTACCCCCAAAAATACAACAATGTAAACAATTCTACATATGTATGTATACTTGCATTTATGGGGCGTTGAGTCCTAAGTGCAAGACGTCCGTGTACTTTCATTTGATTTGACTGTCTGTTTCAATGGGGATCTCGGGACTTTGGGATTTCTTTTGACCAGACCTCCATCCTATTCAGAAAGTTCCCCCTTGAGGTAACTATTCTATTAGGCCTCCTGATGACGAGACCAGTCGGTTACCTCTATTTTTGGTTTAGTTCCGTTACTGCTGCAGAATCTTGCCTTATGGTGCGTTGAGTCCTAAGTGCGTGATTTCTGTTTGTATTTGTCTGCATTCTTACTGATTATTATTGTCTTGCTCTGTTGAATTATTTAATTTTAGTTATATTTTTCCCCCGAATAATTTAAATTTTAAAATTTTATATACGTGCATTTTTTTTAGAAAAAAGGAAAATGCCCCAAGGTGTAAAGTTTCATTCTCTATAACGAAGCACAATAAAAAGAATTTTCAATCCTTGGACACAACTTCATAGGTTAACATTGAGGTAAGCGAATCCAATGGGGTTAGTACACAGCATACTTAACACATACATATCAACACATTAATGACTAACTAAATAATGTGTAAAAATATTCATGTATACATATATTCACATATATTAATCTGCGTTTAAAAGCAACATAAACACAACATATTTTTGCACTTAATTATAGAATGTAACCATTTATTTGTAAAGCCGTGCTAAGATGAAGAAGCTTATAAATGTAAAAATTATGAGCTTTTTCGTAGTAAACGAGCAGCTGTGTATTCAAACTATTGCAAAACGGGAGAAAAATAAAACCGGAGTATTCACTCTTTATGAATATGTACCGTCTTGGAGAAAGAAATGACACAGTTGATTTATCATAAAGCTTTAGGAATACAGAATGAGCAGCTGAATAAATTTCCAAACTTCTCTATTTAAGATAAACTGATAATCCTTTCAGAATTTTCCTTCTGCTTGTGACTGTCACTTTCGTAGAATTTTATCTTTTAAACAGCTACATTTTCTCATATGTGTATATATATATACAGTCGAACCCAGTTATAACAAATTTCAAGGAAACAAGGATTTTGATCGCATTATCCGGGTGGTTCGCTATATCCGAACCGTTAAGAGAAAGGCTAGAGTTCACAAAATGTATAACACATTAGTTGCAATGTGTATTCAATAATGATGTATTAAAAATGATGAAATGTATTAAAAATGATCATTAATGAATTAAATCGACTAAAATCAATTACATTAAACTGACATAATATTAATTAAATTACGTACAATGGGAAAACGGCGGGACCAAAATTTTCGTTCGTTATATCCGTGAGTTTGTAATTTACCGGGTTCGCTATAACAGGGTTCGACTGTAGATATATATATATATATATATATATATATATATAATTTAAACATCTATATTTTCTCAAATACATTGTTCACATAAACTATTTGTATTGTTTGATTATAGCAAAGAATTTGTTTTGTTTACAACACATATAATACTATTTCTACGCCTCATATATCTCACCTATTTGTCACATAATTATAGTATAATTGTTTTTTACAGTGCAGAAGAAAACCTAGTGTAAATAAAGATATAAATTATATTAATTAGTTTTATAAATAAAGATATTTTACATAGTATATGCAGACTTGAATGCAATATAGAAAACAAGTAACGAAAAACTGAAAAACTCTAATGAAATTGTCATTTCATCAGAAGTACTTTAACAATACTACTAAAAAATTTGATTTACGATTAATTTTATTTTTGAAGAGTCGAATTTTAAGACAATTTGAATTGGAACATGAAGCTTCACGGAAGTCAAATTATTCAAATTGAGAAGAACTTTCTGAGTTATTGAGATTTTTGGTTTTCACAATGAAATCTTCCAAAACTACAGCTAGGAACGAATGAAACAATGAAAATCATTTATCATTGACATACCTCCATACTTTTTTCTAGAGTTAATTGGCTGCAATATCGGAGTGCTTTCACTCAGTCCCGACTCCAGATCTCTGTTTTTAGTCATTGTTTACTATTTTACCGCAAAGAAGCTGTTTGATTTATGGCAACACTGATGAATTCCGAGAATTACTAAGCATCGAATAATGACAGAAAATGACACATTTATTACACAGAGGCGATGCGGGCAGGAACCACTCTCCTGAATGGATAATCCTAGTTTCTGACTACCTAAATCAGTCTACATGCGTTCTCTCAGGAAGCTCGTTTTTATCGCGTTGGAACCCAACATGGCGGCGCGTTTGTTCTAAAGTGCGCCTCTTCTGATGATAAAAATCGGCGTAAAGTCCGTCCTGAGTAACACTTTTTGTATCTCGGGAGAACGTTTCTAGAAATCATAGGTAGATTTATAATCAGCA
The DNA here is from genome assembly GCA_907164885.2 of Dolomedes plantarius. Taxonomy (NCBI): domain Eukaryota; kingdom Metazoa; phylum Arthropoda; class Arachnida; order Araneae; family Dolomedidae; genus Dolomedes; species Dolomedes plantarius. The sequence continues at coordinate 35,000,714 of OU015499.1, read as the reverse complement.
ACTGTTGGTAGTTTCTGAATTGTGAAGTGAAAGTTCACAGATATCGTGCTGGGATTTCTTCACTTTAAGGCTGCTATGTACAAACCCTATTGGATTCGATCACCTCAATGTTAACCTATGGAGAAAATGTGTCCAAGGATTGCCGACTTGGATTGAAAGATTTCAAGAAAAATGTACTTCGTAATACAGAAAGAAATTTTACACCTTGGGGCATTTTTCGTTCTTTTTAAATGCAAATAATATTTTAAAATTTAAATTATTGGGGAAAAAAATCTAGCATAGTGTGTTTTAAATGGTCCTAAATTCCTTTGGAGGAGGAAATTTATCAAATGAATCCTGTTGCAAGGTGCAGAAAAGTTCAGGCTACCTGAAAATACAATTTTTATTGGATTATCAGCATTTATGTAGCTGTCAATGGTAGACATATTTTATCCATAGGTTAACACAGAGGTGAGCAAATCCAATAGAGTTAGTACATACATACATACATACATACATACATACATACATATATATATATATATATATATATATATATATATATATATATAAAGGATATTTTAGAGAGGGTAGAATAACTAAAACAATTTAAAGGGGTTTTTCAGAGTATATCTGATTTTTAAAGCGTCAAACGTCAGTAATATTATTCACATATAATAAGACAAGCACGAGTCCGCGAGAGGAGAACGCGAAGATCTATTAATAGCATTGAGCAGCCTTGAAGAAATTGGAGGGAAGGGATTGTGTCGGAGAGTGCTTAGATCATCAAAAGAAAATTCCAGGAGGTTCGAACTGCATGTTTCAGCAGAATTTAGCTCGTGTTATTTCGATGTAGGGGGAAAAGAATAGTCAGACTGAGGAATGCAAACGATTATGGAGGACGCGTATTGAAGCGTTCCGTATTTTGAGATGGCTGTAGAAGTGGTTTTCGTGAAGTTTGATCAAATAAAGGAAATTAAGTGACTGACGATGTATTTATTTAGCTGTGCATTTAGTTACCGCCACGCTGCATTTTATCTTCAGGATTATATGTGACTGCAACCTCTTCAATAATAATAGGCGTGAAACGACGCTTGTCATATATATATATATATATAATATAAATAAAGGCAAACAAATAAAAGTAAATGAAAATTAAATAATCAAACAAAAATAAATTAAGTTTATACAATGTACTTAATTTTATTGGGGCAGTGTCTCCTTTTTTTAACTTACAGGAAACTCTTGCAGTAATATTACTTTTATTTGTTGTTGTCTCAAAGTTGCAATTAGAAGTTAACAAAAAAATCCAAATGGAGGTTTCTCATTTTTGTTGAGTTTGAAAGTTAAATAAAACGAAGTATTCGCGAAATCCCCTTTCGCTATGTCAGGTCTTAACTTTACCCTCTTAAACAGCAGTCGTTTTATCCCCACATCACACCTTTATTCAGCATTATCAATTCATTACATTTAAAACGCGGCCTCCTAGCTAACGTCGACATCCATCTTTATAGCACAACCTCTATGTGTTGTCATCCGAGAGCGCAACAATAAACTTATAATTAAAAGCCATCCATGGAGTTAAAATTTGGCGATTACAGAAGACAATGAACACACAAAAAAAAATATATTTCAGGTACTCTCTTCTAACGAAACTGCCACGGGTTATTAACGTAGGATTACTTATCGTTGCTTACCTCTTTTCTTTTCTTACGCATTTTGGCACTTTTTTGTGTAACTGTTTACTGCTACTGGGTTTGGCGCGCTACCAAAATTATAACTCGCGACGCCGGACACTTTTTTTTTCTCCGCAGGACCATTATTGAGGAACGTAATCCTACGTTAAAAGTAGTTTTTATCAAACTAAAAAGAAAAGATAAAAACACGTAAATTAACACGTAAATACACCGTATAATGTTGTTTACAACCTACTTCACGGTACTGGAACATAGTCTCAGTGTTTTAATTCGCTGCGGAACTACAAATGCAGAGAAAATGCTCTAACAAGTTTAAAAATTTGTTTTCGCATTACTTAACTTAGGGTTTTGTTTATTTACAGTGGCATCTAAAATGCAATAAAACTGTTAAACATAATAAAACAAAAGAGAAAGAAACTAATGTTAGCATTTGCCCAGGAGACCTATCGCCGTCCAGTATCACTTACACAGATCTCTAGCATGCAAAGCCGGACAGTGGAACAGATGCAGGACGTGCATGTCTACAGTAGAATTGCAAAGGGATAAAAATGTTCTGAAAATATCTTAAATAGTATAGATGTTCGGCAAGACAATCGTGGCCAGTGATAAAACGAAAAAAAGCCACAGTTTTCTTCTAGGGGTATCTGGAACAAACTGTAAATCAATGAACCATGGTTCGTTACAATTTCTGTGCATTTTCTCATGATAAAACATCAATTTCATAGCTTTCCGTATATGGAGTTTTATTGAACTAAATGGAACTGGTCGATTAGGTATCAGAATGATTAATGCACCTTTTTTTTCTGAAATATCTGCAGCTTCATTACCAGGGATTCCACAATGTGATGGAATCCATTGGTGTATAATACTTAGTGACTATGCTATTAGCTTATAATATAAAGATATGCTATTAGCTTATAATATAATATAAAGATAGGCTTTCAAGAACTGTATTGTGATTTTGAAAATATGACTGCTGCCTTCGAATTACACAAAACACTACTTTCTGGCAATTTATAGATCGACACATCAGCTGTGTCAAAGCTATTTGGATGGCCTCCAACTAACCATTAAAAAACAGAGGAATATCGAGCAACAGGAGCATAAATGAGAAGATATTGCTATAAACTCCTACACCTGCCAGAACAAAGATCACTATCATTGAACCATCTGTATAAAGCCATTAATTTTCTGGGTATTTCATACCGATAGTCCAGAAAGCAAGATAAGAGGTAATGGTTGATCAGTATTACTTTTGAGAAGAGACTGCAACAGAGTTGTGGGATATTTTATTCTCGTATTATCCAGCTGGGTTCAAATGCAATGGAAGCTACTGTGGCACATTGTAAATTTCTACTACAGTAAACATCCTCTAATCCGGCACGTTCGGGACTTGAGGCACGCCTGATTACGAAATATTCCGGATTACAGGATGAATATCGTAAAAAACGTTAATTAAACAAAATATGACAGTAAAACATGTGTTTTATTATTTAACCAGATTAAGTAGAATAAAGAATTACAAAATAATGTAAAATAACTGAATATGATAGAAAAAAATGCACAGTAGGCTTTCAAAAAATTTAATTCGAACAAGACGGTTGATCTAAGCCCAAGCAGGCCAAAGTTTACGCCAAGACTTTTTCAACGCTTTGTCTGGCACTGTGGCGTACTGATGTCTGGCACTGTGGCGTACTGATGCTGACAGACACGTGTAACAAGTAATTTATTTACAAAAAGTAACAAATAAGAGGTTGGTTCGAGCAGGTTACAGCATCACCAGACTGGTGCAAAAGATTTTAATAGCGGCAAACTCAGTATTTCGGGGAGCAGAATTCTACACAGCCACTCTGGCCCAGATGTTACAGGCTCTATCTTGAAAAAATAAGTCTCGCATATATACCCTGCTTGAAGTCTTCGCCGGTGGCGGCCATCTTCTTAGAAATTGCGGGATTCCCAGAGGGGAGAACGAGCGATTTCATGCACGATGACAGTCATAGATCCTGGTGGCATTTTTATGGGAACATAAGGTAAATGCACCTATAATGGGCCATGTCCCTATAATGGCCGCCCTTTAGAAATGTCGAGAAATCAAGGGTGACCAATGACCCTCACCCCTTCTACTGCCTTAGGTAACAATAGACCCTTAATTTCTCGACATTTCTAAAGGGCGGCCATTATAGGGACATGGCCCATTATAGGAGCATTTACCTTATCGCTTGTTGGGAATATATATGTTTTCACCGCCAGATAGCGCTGTACTGATCAATGCCCTGGGGGCGTCTGTCGTGGTTTGTCACCTCTTGTTGTTTTGGCTGAGCGTGATGCTCAGAAGAAATTTGTTCTTGAATCTTGAACCTAAAACCCTGGCCCAACTTTGTTGGGAAATAAAATTAAAAGTTGTTCTTGTTACTAATTCGTTGTTTTTAGTTAACTTTAACTAACTATTTACATTTTTTCTCATGGCGCCCCACGGTGAGCGCCATGAGAGATTCATCGCTGGCGCCTACCGTGATTAAGTCGCGGAGGATCAGGGCGTCCCAGGAACACAAATGCGCGCGAGGATCGCGCAATCATAAGAGCGGCCACCCCCACATCATAGGCAGTGTCGATTGGATTTTTGCCGACCTCGGGCAAGCTGGAGTGTGACCGACTGGAGGCTTGTGATCTTTTTCTATGAATCCCGATTCAGTCTCAGTGCTTATGAGAAGCGCATACGCGTGTGGAGGCGTCCAGAACACCGGTCCGATCCTGCATTTGTTGTTGAGAGGCATACGGCGATTACAAAAGGTGTGAGAGTGTGGGGAGCGATTTGTTGGGATACACGATCACCTCTAGTCGTCCTTCAACGCACTTTGACGGCACGCAGTTCCGTGAACGAGATTTTAATGCCAGTTGTACTGCCTGTGCTATCAAGTCGCCGAGGTGCCGTTTATCAGCAAGACAACGCTTGTCCACATACTGCGTGACTCTCCCAACAATGTCTTCAAGGCTATGACGTACTCCCATGGCCTGCCAGGTCACCAGACCTCTCACCAACAGGGCACGTCTGGGACGTGCTTGGAAGTAAACTGCAACCGTGCCGGAATACTGGTGAATGAACTACCCAGTTGAAAAAATTGCGGCATGATATTCCGCAGGAGGTCATGGGTGACCTAATTTGTAATTTTTCATGCCATATCTTCTTTAAAAAACTGTCTGTTTTTCTGAATTTGTAATCATTTGCTTATCTCCTCATACACTACATACATGTTAAGTTTCGTGATGTAGTTGGTTTCCTTCTGGGTGCATATATTTTTTTGTGACAGAGTGTATATATATATATATATATATATATATATATATATATATATATATATATATGTGTGTGTGTGTGTGTGTGTGTATGTATATACAGGGTGATTATAATTAAACTTGAACTTTCAAAAAGTTGCATAAATAAAGCTGTAGAATAAAGTTATAGATGTATAAATTATAATTTGTTTATACATTTTCATGTGAAGCCATAATAAAATAGTTCATTATTCCTCCCCGTCATTATTTTAAGTTATTTTAGTTTTTAAATGTGTTAAATAAAAATCTTGTTATCTAGTGCTGTAGAATTACAGTGTTTTCAAAGGTTTTCTCATTTTTTTTATCGTGTTAGAGAGAACAGTGTTACAGGTTGCAGTGTTATACGAGGGTTCCCGCAATTTATCCTATCGTGTTAGAGCGAAACCGTCTTGTAAGATGCTGTGCTGTAGGAGGGCTACCTGTATATATATATATATATATATATATATATATATATATATATATATATATATATATATATTAATTATCACTGCTGCAAACAAGATTTTCAAACCTTTTTTTTAGCTTCAAAAGCACGTAAGATTCTCAAAATATAATAATCTTCTTTCAGAAATAGAGAAGTTTTTAAAATTTTACTTCATCATTTCTACTCAATAATTGAAATAATGTTGAAAAATAAAAGAGTCAAAAGAAAATATGCTGCATTACGTAAGGAGTGAACGCAAACTAAACCGTCTTCTTCACGAAGTTCCTGCAAATATCTGGAAAAATGCCCAAATCGCTTCTGCCAAGTCGTAACGCAGTCAACTAAATTTAATGCTCATTTAGTCTGTGTAAATATTATTCACATACTTGGAGCTTGTTTTATGAATAACACAGTAAGTTGCCCCTCTTTATTATAAAATTTCTGGTCTTACAATCTGAATTTTCATAACAAAAGAGCTGTCGAATATGTTAAACAGAAGTAATATTTAAGGGTAGATTTTATGAGCAGATACACGTGTTTATGTTCCTGAAAGCTTGTTTTTCGTATATATATGAGCTTGTTTATGTAATAGGATGAATAACTTAAATTAAAAATTATGTAAGATTATGACATAATTTTTAAAAAGCATTTTTCTCTAGATAATTATTTTCTTACTCTGATAATATTTAACAAATTTTTCTACCTTCTACAGACATGTGTGCAATACAGTCGAACCCCGTTATAACGAACTTCAAGGGACCGAACATTTTGTTCGCTATATCCAGTGGTTCGCTATAGCCGAGCCGTTAATAAAAATGTTAAAGTTCATAAAATGTATAACTCATTAGTTGCTATGTGAATTCAATAATGATGTATTGAAAAAATGATAAAATCTATTAAAAATGATCATTAATGATTCACTGTTTTGATACAGAAATAATCGGTAATCTGCTGACGTGATGCCAATTTGAAAAACATTTTATGAATTTCTTTGTCCAATACATCAAATGACTCCAACATTCTTTCTTCCACTGTTTGTGTAAACAAAACCTTATTAATAACACTCATCGCTGCTGTAGCATCTGAGATGGTGGTTGATTTCGTCATTTATGTGCTCCTCTTCATCAGCATCAGATGCAGAATCTTCGATTTCAGAATGATTCATTTTAATTTCATCCACAATATCTTCATCGGTGGGATTTTTACATGTGATGACTTTATCATCACATGTTTCGAACAATTGCATGTCACAATCTGTGAAAGATGAAATTTTGTGCTTTTCTACCCACATCGCGATACGTAAATCTTCATCACCTTCTTCTTCAACATTCTTTGCTTCTTCAACATTCATTGTATCTTCAACAGTCTTAAAAAGTTTAAAAAAATCAATAGTCGACTGAAAAAAAGGTTCGTTATAGCCGTTTCTTAAGATTTCGGAGGTTCTCTATAAAAGGATAAATTAGCATTAAATACAATAAAAAAACGGAGGGACCAAAATTTTCGTTCGTTATATCCGTGAGTTCGTTCTATACCGGTTCGCTATAACGGGTTCGGCTGTATTGAAATTTTGAACCGACATTATTTATCTGGCTGGAAATACATTTTCAATAAAAAATAGTTTTAATTATACTTAGCTTTACAGGAATTAAATGGAATTGAAAGGCTAAGTACCCCTTTCCTATCACAGTATCTTACAACTGTATTCTAATTTATATATTAAGAAAGTCGCATAAAAGTTTTGTCAAGTTACGGAAAAAGAAAAACAAACCGAATTATTTCGAGGCTGTCAGTACACAATTTGGCAAGCATAGTTATTAAGCACAAATGTACACGCTGCAATTATAATTAGGTTTTTGAAATCTGTAATATGCTTACTGGTGATGAATTTGCGTTGATGTGACCTATGCCCCCTGGCTGCAGCTTTCCAGACCATTTCCATATAAGGCAATTCCTGTTTTTAATGGAACCACATGGGTCGGAGTTCGATTTAGCCAGGTGCTGTGGCTCACATGAAGGACGTTTGGGTACCTACTGATTGCATTACCTCTACTTTCACACGCCATCTGACTCCATTACCGGAAGGTGTCTGCCTGGCGAACAAGTGCTGTCTGGGAATAAACAGACACGAGTTTCAAACTTAGCAAACTTAACAGACTTGCAATACTTAAATCTTTAAATTCGACAAAATTAAAACAACCCCTACTCGGGAGAAAAACGTCCGCACACCACGTTCTGCTGGGAAATATGAGGGATGGAACTTTATAGAGTTTTCTTGAGGGGCCCTCTAACTTCGACTCTCGACTTCCCTACTTCTACCCTAACTTGGGTATATATAAACTGGGTATATATCGAAGTGGCACTCTAATGAATCAGATTCAAACACAGATCTAAAGTAATAACAATGTATATTTAAACTTGATACATAAACTTGCTTTTCAAAATAAATACTGCGTACAACTGGTACGAGCTGTATAAACATTTATGCAAGGAATATTGTTTCAGTATAGACACTTTGCAAGGAAATACAGTTTGAAATACTCACAATATTTGAAAGTCAAACCAGCTCTGCTGCTCACTAGACTTTGGCCTCTGACCACAAATAACCTTCTTCTAACAAGAACTCGCGTAGGTTTGAAGCAACCTAGCTAAAAGTCCCAAGCGGCAACTCGCACAACTCAACTATAAACAAACCAGACTCTCGACTCACTACTTCCTTCCGTTTCTGTAATCTAGTTGCTTGGTATTTATACCAACGGCCTATGCTGAAATTAGCATATCTTAAGCGGCTTCTTTAAATTTATGCACTAAATAGTTCGATTATTGGGAATAGAAACTTATGTAAACCTTACAACTTTAATAGTGGCAACACTGTTGTAGAGCCCCCAAGCAGCAGATCGCAGGGAAAGCAGCTTATACCACATGTACGTCACATGCCTACTTTACCTCAGAGCGAATGAGCCTTCCCTCAAACATCTCACGCCTGCACGGTGAACACAGCCATGTTTTAGTTATCGGTCTATCGTACGAAATAATTTGTCGCATCGTACTGATAGAAGGAAAATGCTTGTACTCACACTGTGGCTGATGTGTTTGCTCTCTGGGACTGGGAAGTGTTCTACAGTTCTCCATATTCTCCGTACTTAGGTCTCTGGGACTTTGATCATCCACAAGATGAAGGAACCACTCCGTGGATTCCACCAGAGACTCTGCAGGCTGTATACCGCTCCATTCGAAGTATCAACAGATCAGGTGCTGCCAACGGCATCCTGCACATTCCAGGATGTTAGCAACGGGTGCTAAGCAATGCTGGTTACTACTTTCAAGGGCTATAAAAGTTTCACCCCTGTATCTCTTCTGTATACCTTGTACATACCTAGTTGACACTATTAAAGTTCTATCTTATGTAGCTAGCCATTCGTGCGAACGCAAACATCAGTCTCATAGAGAATCAGGTTCTTCGTTTTATTCACTCCCCGACTCGCTGCACCTGCACGTAACGCGCGCCTCCGTCCGTCATTTGTATATTCGAGAGTTTTCTTCTTTGCATCAAAGTCGCAACAGTGCCACCACAAGTTTAGCCGAGCATCCCCAGGGGCACCATGGGGGGGGGGGGGTGTACCTTCTCTCACACACTGACCCCATTAAAGGACTTTCCAGTCTAGAGATTTAAGGTACTCCTACTCGGCCTAGACACGAAGGTATTTAAAGACGTTCGTCAGGATTCGAACTGAGCACCAATTAGAAAAAGTTTTTGGTTTCTGAGATATCATTGTATCATTTTTCGAAACATCGATGAAATGATACGAGATACAGATACAGCAGTGTGGATGAAGTACACACACTGCTGTGTCTGCATCTCGTGCAGCAATGAAAGGCGATGGAATGACATTGAAAAGCGATTTAACATATGCAGATGCGATATAGTGGAATACCCAAACTATCCGGAAGAAATGTGACGCAGACGGCAGGTTGAAAGCGAGGCTTTGTATCATTCTTGCAAGGCATTATGGGAGGCGAATAGATATGACATGCGAATAGATTAAATCATACAAATTCAGACTAACCCTATTGTGCTGTTGAGCAATTATTCGATTTACAAAACAATGTCTGGATTTGACTTAGTTTAACTTGTCTTCATAGATGAGGGCCAATGGTAGACTAGTGGTAGAGTGTCGGCTTTCGGTGTCTAGGGCGCTTGGATCGAATGCCAACAAGCGCTATTGAATATCTTCGTGTCTAGACTGGATATGTGCACTATGAACCCGTAGACCGAAAACTCCCTCTACAAGGTCAGAGAGGGGGGAAAGGGTACGATCCCCCGCGATGTCACCCCTGGGAGTTCTAGGTCCAAATTTAAGTGGTACCTGGCTTAATCGGTCTCCGACCTTTGTGGTGCTATTATAAACCGGAGCCACACCCCTCTGTCTGTTAGCCTATATGGACTTGGTTTCGAAAACTTCCGGCCAGGGGACATTAGGAACAACAGTAATAACAACAGCATATATATCTATCTATCTGAATACGTACACAAGGTGCGACTATAAAGTAACCGGACATTTTTTTATAAATAAGAAAAATATTACTCACCTTCAAATAAATTTATCTCCCTCAAAATAGTCACCAAAGGAGTCTATACAGTTTTTCCAACGTTTCTTCAAGTCATCCAAAAAACTGTTTATAGTCGTTGGAAGTAACCGTTCGCAAAATACGCGTAACATTTGATTTAATATCAGAGACGTTTTCAAATCTCTGTCCTTTCATGGCCATCTTAAGCTTCGGAAAAAGGAAAAAATCAGCGGGCGGTAAGTCGGGAGAATATGGTGGGTGATTTATCACTGTAATTGAATGCTTAGCAAGATATTGTTGTAGAGAAATTGATGTATGGGGTCTAGCATTATCGTGTAAAAGAAACCATTGCCCAGAATAAAACAGTTCCTTCCTAACTCGCCTTATCCTGTATTTTAATCGAAAAAGCACCTCCTTGTAAAAATACTGATTAATTGTTTGATTTTCAGAAACAAATACATGGTGAATAAGTCCTTTGTAATCAAAAAATGGAATCAGCATCACCTTAGTCTTTGATTTTGACATCCGTGCTTTTTTGTATGGAAGAAGACGGTCCTTTCCACTGTGTACTTTGTATTTTTGTTTCTGGGTCGTATGGTAGACACCATGTCTCATCTCCTGCTATAATACACTTTAAGAAACTGTTGTCCTGTTGCGCAGTAGTCAGCAAATCTTCACAGCAAGCTATTCTATCTTCTTTTTGCTGTTCTGTCAAAATCCGAGACAAAAATCGAGCACAAACTTTTTTTATTTTCAGATTTTCAATTTAAATTAATCTACAGCTTTCTTTGCTTATCCCAAGCATGTCTGAAAGTTGCTGAGTTGTTACACGTCTGTCAGCTTTTACCAAAGAACGAATTTTCTCTACATTTTCCTCATTCTTCGAAGTTGAAGGGCGCCATGTATTTGGTTAATCTTCAATGCTTTCTCTCCCACATTTAAAGCGGTTCTACCACTCATACACTTGTGTTCTTGATAACGATGCATCATTATATACTGTTCGAATCATCTCTAAAGTTTCGGTAGTAGATTTACCTAATTTGTAACAGGATTTAATGTTACAACGTTGTTCCATTCCAAAGCAAATTTTTTGTATAATGCTTTCTCAGTAAATGAAAATTACTACGGCGTTTTGATATGCAAACGACTAAATAACCAGTTTAAACTGGCTTTAACAAGAGTTGTAATGTCACTCTTTCTAGCCAGGCTATTATTCTTTCACTTTTTTATTTTATCGTTTGATCTTTTAATTTGTCCGGTTACTTTATGGGCGAACCTTGTATGTATATTATATATATATATATATATATATATATATATATATATATATATATATATATATATATATATATATATATATGGTCTATTCCGGTCAGGAGGAGTTAGAAACAACTATAATAACAACAACAACAATCTTTCACTGAAAATATAATATTTAAACTAAAAGAAAATGTTAGTTATGCATTTAAGTTGTTTGCTTGTTTTTGTTTTCGGAATGAGTATTCATATATATACGTATCTGGAGTGATACAATTCTTACAAGTGCCTTCTTTTTTTAAAAAATTACGTGACACTGTGATAAAAGATGACGTAATCTAAAAATAAACAATTTTCTAACACTTTATCTAAGTACTCGAAGAGGAAAAGGAAAAAAAAGGTATCGAAGAAAGGCGCCAAGTCATGTTTACCTGCAAACAGATAAATTGAACTACAAAACCAGCCGTTTGCTAATCTTTGACGTAAATGTTGTACAGTAGGAAGAATGAGAGCATGTGTTAAACAGCCGATTGATACCGTGAATAAACAAGGTACTCGTGCTGCGTAGTGTATATTGAATGCAGTTCGATATATGGCAAAGTGGAAAACAAAGAACTGCTTTAATTTGGTCGTTCCTGTAATCAGTTTTCGATTGTATTTATACACACACACACACATATATATATATATTTATTTATATATATATATACAGGGTGTCCATAATTAAAGTCCCACTTTCAAAAGGCTGCAAAAAAAAAGAACCACTGGTCTGAATGACTTCAAATTTGAACAGAATATACTGGAAGAAGGGGGAAACGATTTGGCATAATAAAAAAAAGTTCCAAAATGTATCAATAGATGGCGCTGTAACATTTTGAAACTTTTTTTTATTATGCCAAATCGTTTCTCCCTTCTTCCAGTATATTCTGTTCCAATTTGAAGTCATTCTGACCAGTGGCTCTTTTTTTGCAACCTTTTGAAAGTGGGACTTTAATTATGGAAAACCCGTGTCCATAATTATAAAGTGACACCTGGAACAATTTCAACCAGACTTGGTACACATATTAATTACAATCTGGAAAAAATACTGTCGGGGTAAGACCCCCCTAGCACCCCTAGGGATGGGGGTGAGAAGGAGTGACATGTAAAAATAATTGAAAACAACTGATATTAGTTTCGAATCCATAGTTTTCGGTCTGCTGAGAGGAATAGTGACACTCCCGATGCCATTTAAGAGGAAGTTCGGACCTCCCATCACCATTTCGGGGGGGGGGGGAGGGAAAAAATTAAAATGTCCAAAATCACCGAGAGCAGTGTCGAATCCATAGTTTTCGGGGTCGGTCGCTGAGCTTATTGGTGACAGTCCCGATGACATTTAACCCTTTCAGGGGCAACAACCTGCACCGTTTGCACAGTGCAGATATTTTTCCCGATTTTTTTTAACCCAAAAAATCTTGAATTTTTTTTTTCAATCAAAGGTTGCAAAATGTTTTTACTTTTTTAAGCTGATAACAGATGGCAGTATTAACAATTTTTCTGTTCATTTAACTGGAATACATTGAATGCAAGTGAAAAAGATTAGATATAGGCGTTTGCACTGTGGAAATGGCTCTCCTCAAAGGGTTAAGCCCAAGTTTATTGCACCCCTAGGGGTGGGGGTGGGAAGGGAGGGGGCATAAAATAAAGCGAGGTTAGTGTCGAATCCATAGTTTTTTAGGTCGCTGAGATGAATGGTGACACTTTCGATGCCATTTTAGTCGAAATTCCGACCCATCGGCATAGGGGATGAGAAAGGGTGAAAAGTAAAATGACCAAAATGACCAAAATGACGGAGATAAACGGAGATGTACCAAATACTCGAGCAACTCCGGGTAAACAAATAGTATATGTATAAATGGTATTCACACAGCCTAGTTACGTATGACCTGGTTATTTTACAATAACATCAATTGAAGCTTTTCGGGAATTAGAAATCTAGCGTATAACTCTGAGAAACGTAGAAACGACTTACCTTTCTCAAAAGCCGGATTTTCAGCGTGCCTCAGGGCAGTTCTTTCCGCTGCTTCATCGTTTTCACCAGTGTCGACTTGTGAGGCTATTTCTAGTATGGCCGTCTCTGGCGCATGATATTTCACTTCGTGATCTGGCATTTTTTATACAAATATTTGCTGGAAAGGAATAAAAGAGCGGTAAATAAAACGAAATTAAAACTTGCATTTAGAGTGCTGTGACTAACCCTATTGGATTCGTTCACTTCAGTGTTAACCTATGGAGAAAATGTGTCTAAGGATTGCCAACTTGGATTGAAAGATTTTTTTAAAAATTGTACTCTGTAATAGAGAAAGAAATTTTACACCTTGGGACATTTTACCATTTTTCAATACAAATATTAAAACAAATAATAAAATATTTTAAAATTTAAATTATGCGAGAAAAAAATCTGGTACTGTGTGTTTTAAACGCTTCTAAATTCCTTTGGTGGCTGAAATTTATCAAATAAATCCTGTTTCAAAGTGCAGAAAAATTGAGGCTAGCTGAAAATACCATTTTTATTGGATTATCAGCATTTATGCAGCTGTCAATCGTAGACACATTTTCTTCATAGGTTAACACTGAGGTGAGGGAATTCTATAGGGTTAGCACACAGCAGCCTTAAGAAATCTGCTTGTCCACTCAGCTCAATATTAATAGATAAAGAGAAGTTTCTCTCTGATTGTCGACTTGTGTCAAAGTAAGTATTTAAAATAATTATAACCCGTGAAGGAGAGAAATTCTTTAGATATATATAATTTTCATTTTCAAAGAAACAGTGAATAATATTTCGTAATTATCTGAAAAAAAAGAAGTGGTATATAGTGTTTTAAAAGCAGATAATTTGGTGGACGAAGCTTGCAAAAAGAAATATGTAGAGATATGAAGAAAAGTTCAGACTGATGAAAATAGCATTTTTATTTGATTATCTAAATTTCTGTAGCTGTAAAGATAAAAAAAATAGATTTAAGAAAGGAAGACTTTCGTAGTATCTTTTTGCAAAAATGAGAGAGAATCATAACAATCCGTCAAATTGTCAACTTCAAAGGTGGGGAGGGGGATAGAATTCTCCAACTGTCAGTTCGACTCCTCCCACCACAAGAATCAGAAAAAGCTGAGATTCGAAATGCTGTTTGTTTTTCATCGTACCCTGCAGCCTTGAGAGTTGAATTCGTATTATATATATATATATATATATATATATATATATATATATATATATATATATATATATATATATATATATATATATATATATATATACATACACACACTTCATCTCAAAGATGTCCAATATTTTTACAGTCCTTGATCTGTATCCATGATGTCATTTGAACACGTGATTGATCACCTATAATTTGATTGAGTCAGGAAACAAAAGAACGATACAAATAGCATGCTGAATAAAATGAAAAAAAATACGAACCATACACAACAAAGATTAGTTGTCGCAGTCGATTAATAAATCGGGTGCTGTTATACCTTCTAATTATTCTCTACGTAACATTTAACATGCGTGTAATTCCGTTTTATTATTCCAAAAATCTAAGAAAGAACCATAGCAACTCAGCACTTCAGCCCTTCCAGCTCAAATCAATGAATGCTTTGTAACCCGTTTATTTCATTCTGTTCTATCTAAAAAACGTCTTTAGTGTTTAATTGAGCCTTACCGCTGCCTTACTCAGCTGGCTGGTAGAAAACGCTACACCATTAGCTTACACCATTTGCTTTAGTTTTTATTTTCAAGGTCATTCATTGACTTAATTTAAGACACACAATTTTCAGCTGCCATTTTGTTTCTTACTTGGTGTGTGAATGCATAGTGGAATTCAAAAGGCGTGTAATTAAGAGCAATTTAAAATTTTCTTTCGTGCTTATTAGTATGAGAAATCGCAAGGAGAATGTATTGGGAGAAAAAAAGAAAAGAATGTGAATGTCTCTCTCTCTCAGCTGGCTGTCTCGATTTAGGCCAGCCTGTTGTCATCGTGAGTTCTAAGAATAACCGGTGGTGATTTAGATCTTAAATGAAGATAAAAAATATTGCATGCTGTTAAGTCACAAGCAGGCTTTTGTAAACTTTACGTAAGTTTTTTTCAAATGAAAACTTTCTGTTTGAAAATATTTTAGGTTACATAATAGTTTAATTACCATATTTTTTGGACAATAAGACGCTCCTCAAATTTATGGGAGGATTTTTAGAAACGAATATTTTGTATTTTGTTAGGTATATAAAAATATTTTTAATTTCTTGCTAAATAAAGATTAAAAAATATATATAATTAATGTAATAAATAATTCATATATATATATAATATATATAATAAATATAATAAATAATGTATAAAAATATGTATAATATATATAATATATATCTGTGTTTGCTGTGCAAAGGCTGTTAAGTCCAAAATGGGTTAAAATGAGTTATCAAACCAGGCATGCTTGAAAAAGCAAGGGCTACTGCAGGGTAAAGAAAGCTAAGTCCAGTTCCACCCCTAAATATTTTTATTCATCAGTGAAAATTTGAGATGTTAAGTCCAAAATGGGCTAAAATGAGTTATCAAATAAGGCATGTTTGAAAAATGAAGGGCTACTGCAGATTACAGAAAGCTAAGTCCAATTCTACTCCTATATATTTTTATTCAACAGGGAAAATGTGGGATATGTGAAACAAAACACAAACATGTTAGTGTTAAAGGGGTTATGTCCCAATCAAGGACTTAACACTCTTTACTCCACAAAAATAAAATTAGAAAAATTTACTTTAAAAAAATATTTAAAATTAAACTTAAAAAACTGACTTTACAAAAGCCGTCTTATTTCAATCCCGTTTTTCTCAAAACTAAGATTTTGGACTTGACACACTTTTCACTGCAAACACAGTTATAATAAAATATTCATTTTATTTTAATGCTGCCTTCCATAGTTTAATTCCAAATTAATGTTTAACTTAACAAAAATTAAATTTATAAGAAATTTGTAATAAATGGAGCATATTAAGAAAAATTCTTCCCTTCAGTCAAAGATGTGTAAAAGAAAGAAGAGAAGAGAAGAGAACCTCAAGAAAAATAATGCTTCTACCGCACTGACTCAGAATTACTTAACAGCAAAAATTGAAAAGCTTTTACCTAAATAAAATTAGTTTATTTTCGGGGAAACTACAGTAGTAATGACAAAAGTGACAGCACATACTAATGAAAAAAACTGACATTTAGAATTTGTGTTCTGAACTTAGTAAACAACGTCGATTTTCATTTACTACCTAATAAAAGCTGTAGATTTCTAAAACACCGAGTTTACGCTTTGAACTATACTTTTTCCTTTAAAAAATCACTGTCATACAGTTTCATGATATATAAATAATGATAAATATTTCGCGGAAATTCGCTAAAAAGTTTACTAAATTGAATAAAACCGTGGCGACCCACCAGAAAACACTTCGGGACCCACACTTTGGGAACCCCTGGTTTAGAAGCTCTACTGGCAACCTCATCAAACGTTCTTTCCAAGAAAATAATTTCTTGGTGAAATTTTCTTATAATATGAAGAATTCGTTCAAATGTGAGATTGCTACACTTGGATAAAGGGATTACATAAAAGAGTCTATAGTTTTTTTAAAAATATATATGACTCAAAATAATTTGTTTCTGAAATTTTAACATGACTATTCTAGGGAATTATTAATCAACCAATTTTAACAAATACAATAAATGTAGCTAACGACCAAATCTGAATACATCCTACAAATCTGTGCTCAGATGGCAAAATGTTATAAGAAATTTATGTGACAGCATTTCTAAGATTCAAGATGCTATGAAATATCAGTAATTTGTTTTACATGAGCAAACGTGGTACCAATGTTTCAGAAAAATAGTTGGCTATTACTTAAAGTAGTTACAGTAAATAAAAATATCGGCAAACGAGAATCCGGAATGTGGAAAGCTCAATTTTTCTTAAGAAAAGTTTCTTATAAAATTTTGCCATCTGAGTTCAGAAATTATAATTAGAAAAAGTATTGTTTATATCTATTGTTAAAATTATAGTAAGAAATATTTTATTTATTTTTTTATTGCAAAAGCACTTGATTGTACATCATTGGCTCTCATGCATCAAAGATGCATGAGATTGGAGCATTTAAACAAAAATAGAACAGCTGAAGAATACAAAAACAACAACTTAGAAGAAGAACAATAATTGCATTAAAATGGCAAATATGAAATACATAAACATGAAAGAAAATCAGTCGCTGAATGTCAATTGCATCAACTCCCTAGCCCTCCAATATCGACTGTATAAGTTTTCTTCGTTCAATGAAGAACAACTTAGTAAATGATATTTGTCCATTTAAACAAAGTCCATTTAGTAAGAAATAGTATTACGATGAAAGTTAAAAAATTTAGATGAAATAGTATGAATGTACCAACACTTTCTCTATTTACCGTATTTTTCGGATCGTAAGACGCACCTTTTTACATAAAAGCACCTTAAGTCGATTCTTTTACATAAGAGAATGGACTTAAAATTGGAGTGCGTCTTGTGGGTCCAAGGTGACATTAAAATAAAATGAACATTTCTATGCTCAGATGGCAAAGTGTTCTCAGAAATTTATGCGACAGCAATTCTGAGATTCAAGATGTCAAGAAAAATCAGTCATTTGTTTTACATGAGCAAACGTGATACCAATGTTTCAGAAAAATAGTTCGCTATTACCTACAGTAGTTGTAGTAAATAGAAAATATCAGCGAACGAGAATCTGGAATGTGAAAAACGGAATTTTTTAAAGAAAAGTTTCTTATAACATTTTGCCATCTGAGGACAGAAATTACAATTAGAAAAACTATTGTTTATATCTATCGTTAAAAACTATAGTAAGATTCAAGATGTCATGAAAAATCAGTCATTTGTTTTATATGAGCAAACGTGATTCGCATGTTTCAGAAAAATAGTTGGCTATTATTTAGAATAGTTACAGTATATCGGCGATCGAGAATCCGGAATGTGAAAAACGCAATTTTGTTTAAAGAAATGTTCTTATAACATCTATATATATAAAACAGTTCCGTAACTGACTGACTCACTGACATACAACGCGCAGACCAAACCGCTGGACCTAAAAGGTTGAAATTTTGCATGGGGATTCTTCTTATGGTGTAGGGGTGCACTAAGAAAGATTTTTGAAAAATGTTTCTTAGATTTTTATAAACTAAATTTTTAAGCTGCTTTTGTAACTTTTTTTCAGTTTGCATTTAAAATAATAATTTGAGGGTTATAAAATTTACATCACCAGAAAGATCATAAAAATTACTTTAAAATGAAATCTTTTTCAAATCTTTACCTTGATTTTCTGATTTTTGGTGAATCTTTAAAGATTGATTTTTAAAATTTAATTTATTAAATGCTGATCACGTGATTTCTTTTTCTGGTACTTTAAATAAATTTATCGTCGCGTGCATACCAACTAAATAGACAAAAAAATATTTTTTTTCTTTCTAATGCAGCAGACGATTGGATATTATCGAAAAAAAAAATAAATATCCCTTACGATTTATATATATATATATATATATATATATTACATCAGTTGTATACATTGATCGTCGTATTTATTATAAATATATATATATATTTTTTTGGCATTAATTGCATACATTGACCGTTGTATTTAATTTGAATTTACTCCGTAGCGAAGTGCGGGTTTTCAGCAAGTTTTACCATATGAGGACATTTTGCCATCTGAGCACAGAAATTATAATTAGAAAAAGTATTGTTTACATCTATCGTTAAAAACTATAGTAAGAAATAGTATTACGATGAGAGTTAAAAAATTTAGATGAAATTGTGTGAATGTACCAAAACTTTTTCTATTTATCGTATTTTTCGGATCGTTTTTACATAAAAGCACCTTAAGTCGATTCTTTGACATAAGAGAATGGACTTAAAATTGGAGTGCATCTTGTGCGTCCAAGGTGACATTCAAATAAAATGAACTTTTCTATGCTCAGATGGCAAAGTGTTATAAGAAATTTATGTGACAGCAATTCCAAGATTCAAGATGTCATGAAAATTGAGTCATTTGTTTTACATGAGCAAACGTGATACCAGTGTTTCAGAAAATAGCTCGCCATTACCTACAGTAGTTATAGTAAATAGAAAATATCGGCAAACGTGAATCCGGAATGTGAAAAACGGAATTTTTTCTAAGAAAAGTTTCTTATAACATTTTGCCATCTGAGGACAGAAATTATAATTATAAAAACTATTGTTTATATCTATCGTTAAAAACTATAGTAAGAAATAGTATGAAATAGTAACGTGATTCGAATGTTTCAGAAAAATAGTTGGCTATTATTTAGAGTAGTTACAGTATATCGCTGAACGAGAATTCGGAATGTGGAAAACGCAATTTTGTTTAAAGAAAAGTTCTTATAACATTTTACCATATGAGGACATTTTGCCATCTGAGCACAGAAATTATAATTAGAAAAACTATTGTTTACCTCTATCGCTAAGAACTATAGTAAGAAATAGTATTACGATGAAAGTTAAAAAATATAGATGAAATTGTGTGAATGTACAAAAACTTTTTTTATTTACCGTATTTTTTGGACCACAAAACGCACCTTTTTACATAAAAAATCGACTTAAAATCGGGGTCCGAA
The DNA here is from genome assembly GCA_907164885.2 of Dolomedes plantarius. Classification (NCBI taxonomy): domain Eukaryota; kingdom Metazoa; phylum Arthropoda; class Arachnida; order Araneae; family Dolomedidae; genus Dolomedes; species Dolomedes plantarius. The sequence goes on along the minus strand of OU015499.1, from coordinate 34,980,768 downwards.
GATAACATTAAAATAAAATGAATATTTTATTGAATATATTAAATATATTTAAATACATTATTCATTATATTAATTATATATATATATATATTATTCTATATTTTATCTTTATTACGTAAGAAATTGAAAACATCTTTATATACCTAACAAAATACAAAATATGGTCAGAAAAATACTGTAATAATCACATCAAACTATTGTTTTTACTATTGTTTTTAAGGAAACAATTGTTGATTAATGGAGTTCAACTGATTTTTAATTTTAATAAAAATTTCCAGCTGTACTTTTCTAAACTGAAGTAACGAAACTAGTTCTTACCTAAAATTCTGTCACATAGATGGAAACACGGAAGCAAGCAAAGCTATGGCTGTGTCAAAGAGAATTTTATGTCATTCGAATAACTGAGAAGATACAAAGTGGAGTAAGCTGGGTAAATAATATGCACGTGGTGTTCCAATCAAACAGCTCATTACGGATGCAAGAGAGGGCATTCTGGGAAGTGAACTCTGGAAAAAAGATGTACAGATGGACCGAAAAAAACCCCGAAAAAAATGAGTAGTTTCTTTTATATTTTAGAGCAGGGTTTCCCAATCTATGTTCCACAGAACACTGGTGTTTCACGGAAAGTTAATGGATGTTCCACGAAAGCCTGGAATTGTTTTATATCCTGCAACGGCTACAAGAAATTCAAATATGTATAAAGGATTAAGGCTGATGTGTACTAACTCTATTGCATTCGCTCTCCTCAATGTTAACCTATGGAGAAAATGTGTCCAAGGATTGCCGACTTGGATTGAAAGATTTTTTTAAAAATTGTACTCCTTAATAGAGAAAGAAAATTGACACCTTAGGGCATTTTTCGTTTAAAAAATTTAAATAATATTTTAAAATTTAAATTACTCCGGGAAAAAAATCTCTTATAGTGGGTTTTAGGCACTCATAAATTCCTTTGATGGACACAATTTATAAAATGAATCCTGTTGCAAGGTGCAGAAAAATTCAGGCAATCTAAAGGTAACATTTTTTATTGGATTATCGATATTTATGTAGCTGTGAATATTAGACACATTTTCTCCTTAGGTAAACAATGAGGTGAGCGAATCCAATACAGTTAGTTCACATCAGCCTTAATGCTCTAAAACAGTGGTTCCCAAATTTTGTTTATCAGGGACCACTTGTCAAATAAAAAATTCTTCAAGGACCATCTTCCAACCAAACCTTTAAGAGGCAAAAATGAGTTTCCTTTTCTGAGTCTAATTTGGCCAGGTACCACCACAATTTTTTTTTTTTTTGGGGGGGGGGATAGTAGCCCCTCACCCTCTCTGACCTCCTAAAGGGACTTTCTGGTCTACGGGATTAACATGCCTATATCCGGCCTAGACACGGAGGTATGCAATGGCACTTGTCGGGATTCAATCTTAGTACCCTCAACACTAAAAGCCAACGCGCTACCACTTGTCTATCTCCGGCCGTCATCCACGTTTTGTTCAATTCACTGTAGCTTGTTGAAACTTACACCAACTATCCTAGCACCCACTTCCATGCTAACACCCTCAGCACCGAAAACCAGTGCAACCTGTACAACAGGGCTACCACAAGCTCGAAAATTAATAACCGTAAGACTTTGACTACAGAGGTAACTTTGTGACACATAGTAATTTTTTCGTATTTCGAATCTTGCGCCGGGCCTGTGATACCGGGTAGACAAAGAACAGCGGCAACAGCTTGTCCGACACACAGAGACATCTAGTGGCCAGTGTCCGAAGCTTCTGCGCGCCATTTGTCTTCGCTGGCCAGTGTATTGTTCAAACCTGTTGTCAAGCTATTGACTCAAACCTCGGAAACTTTGTGTGCTGAAGGCTTATACAACCAACTACCAGAAGTAATTATTTCTTATTGTCAATATGTTGGTTAGATTGGGGAGCAATATAACTTTTGTGTAGTGATATTTCCGCGAGATATAAGAACATTACCAAAATATCGAAAGGTGACGGGGTTACTTTGTGACACATTGACACTGTCAGAAAATAACCCACAAAGTCGACTCACCTCCTCAAGCCGCTCGATGTTGCATTTTCCGTCCTCTAAAATACCACTGGAGAGGTAGAAGTATTAACTATCTGGAAAAAACTACCCGAAGTAGCAGAATGTGCCGAAAGACGAATTTCCTCATCTTCTCAAAGAACTGATGGCTGCCCTGGGCACCCGAGGTCCCTTTGATGTCAAAGATATAGGTAAAGCTATCCAATATTTGTAATACGTATATATAATTGGTATCAAGCTTTTGAAAAGCGTTTTGCGGTCAAACTTTGCGTCAAGTAATTTTCCCTCTTGGATATCAAGGCGAAAACACAGATGTCACAAAGTAGCCCCACTCGGCGGGGCAACTTTGTGACACACTTTAATTTTACTTTTTCAATGGTAATTAAAGATCCGGGTTAGCGCAATACATTACTACGTAAGGAAAGGATGTACCAATGTCTTGCAATTGTTCGTTTTGGGCTGCTTTTAAAACTGATCTGTTGGCACAGGAAAAACTTAAAATCCGTCACAAAGTAACCCCATCTTACGAAATTATAGATGGCTTTTATAGAAAGTTCACTGCTACATTACACTTTCACTGCTTATGTCTGCTATGTACTAACCCCATTGGATTCGCACACCTCAATGTTAACCTATGGAGAAAATTTGTCCACGGATTGCCGACTTAGATTCAAAGATAAAAAAAAAAATTGTACTTCGTCATAGAGAAAGAAATTTTACATTTGTGTACATTTTTCGTTTTTTAAAAAAAATGCAATTAATATTTTAAAACTTAAAATATTCGGGGAAAAATCTGGTATAGTGTGTTTTAAACGCTCATAAATTCCTTCGGTGGACGAAATTTATAAAATGAATAATGTAGCACTTTGCAGAAAATTTAAGGCTATCTGACAACATCAATTTTATTTGATTATCAGCATTTATGCACCTGTAAATAGTTGACAAAAATTTATTTAAATAAAAAATTTTGGAGGCAGTGCTTAACCTCCCTATAGAGAGAGAGCCCTTACAATCCCTCAAAATGTCAATCCTAAGGGGGGTGGAATTCTCGAACTGTCAACTGGACTCCTCCTACCACAAAAGTCTGCAAGCAGAGGAAAAGGGAAATACGATTTTTTTTCTTAGTACATGGCAGCCTTAAGTTTTCTATTGTTACCGATGTGCCACATAATAAAACATGACTGAAAAATGTCACGTTTGATCCAATTTGACCATTTCAATGCTTACGAATACCCTTACTTTCTACTTTTTAGTATTTATTTACCTGCGAGAATATAAACAAATGCAATCTATAATTTTATTGAGGTACAGAAGACAATTTGTAATTCTATTAAAGTTTATTAAATGAGAATTATTTCCGAAAGTAATGAAGAAAAAAAATTAAAATTTATTTTATTCTGTAAAATGTCATTTGTGAAAATTCAAAATTGGAAATATTTTTATCTTCTATTTCATGGGATCTTTTATTTCTGATGACAGGCTAGCCTTTATTGTCAAAGCCTCTTTATCCAGTCCCCAAGGCTGGAGTTCGGCAGATGCAAACAGGAGGTAGAATAACGCCGCAATGCTGTATCCCGAACATAGCGTGTAGAAAACTTTGTTCCAGTTTCCCGTAGTTGTCTGAAAGAAAATTCAAGTTGATACTGCTGTGTTAGGTAAGTCCGTTTGCTTCCGAGCTCTTAAGGTGTTTCCAAACACTTGTGACATTTTATAGTACCTGTATCGAGAATTATTATGATGGGTCAAGTGTGACGGCGATCAGAATCGTATTAGCGTTATCTAAAGTTGATAAGCTTATAGCTATGATGATGATTATCATGATAGCCATGATCATGATTATGAATAAGAACATTTAAGAGATGCAATATGCTTCTAGACAGGATAGCAGAAACTATAACTTCATGAACGAACGAACGAACGAACACACATACACACACACACACACACACACACACACACACACATATATATATATTTATATATATATATATATGTATATGTGTATGTATATATATATATATATATATATATATATATATATATATATATATATATATATATATATATATATATATATATATATATATATATATATATATATATATACAGGGTGGTCATAAAAAAACTTTACCGATATATGGACATCCAGCGGCTGTTCTGTTCAACCGATCGAGATAAGATTTCAGATATAGTTATTCAGATGTATGAGCTCGGGATTCTGTGAACGGCAACAAAGTGGCTTTCACGGTTACGGTTATAGGCACAGAAACTCGAAATTTTCGGATGGCAACGCCCACTTTTTCCCTTTGCAAAATGCTCAGCGCATGCGAAAACTCTAAAGAGCGTTAGAACGGTACATGTATCACAAAAAAATTGATTTGTTATGCAAGCACATAAAACAGCTCTGCGAACGGCCAACAAAAACACGATCGGGGTGCACGGAGGAAATTTGCATATGACAGCGGCAAAACACAAATCACTGATGACAACACAGATAAGACAAAAGGAAACTTTTATTTGGATTACATATTTTCCTCATGGGTGCCATCACAGGCCTTTCGCAGAGTTGTATTTTGTGAGTGCACAACGCGTCCTTTTTTGTGCTACAAGTACCATTCCAACGCTCTTTAGGGTTTTCATTGCGCTGAGCATTTTGCGACAGAAAAAAGTGGGCGTTGCCATTTGAAAATTTCGAGTTCCTGTACCTATAACCGTAACCGTGAGCTCCACATTGCTGCTGTTCACAGAATCCCGAGCTCAGACCTCTGAATAACTACATCTGAAATCTCATCTCGATCGGTTGAACGGAACAGCAGCTACAGGTCCATATATCGGCAAAGTTTTTTTATGACCACCATGTATATATATGTACAGTCAGTAGATCCTCGATCGATCGTTCCCCGAGTCATCGTTTTCCCGTATGTGTCGTTTATTTCATCCAGTCCCGATGATAATATTCCTTTGCTATGCTCCGTATCTAGAGTTTTCACCACAGTTATCGTTCAGTGCGATGGGCTCCTTTGAAAACGATATATCGAGGTTCCGTACTATGTATATATATATATAATACAGTTGGCTCTCTGTTTAACGACGCTCTACTTAACGACGATCTCTATTTAAAGACGATATTTCCCAGTCCCGGCCCCTCCGACGTTATGGGAAATGTTATCTTTTCACAAATTCTGTTTAAGGGCGATCTCTACTTAAGGACGATTTTTCACGGTCCCTTGAAAGTCGTTAAACAGAGAGCAAACTGTATATATATATATATATATATATATATATATATATTTATTTATTTATTTATTTATTTATTTATATATCTACATTCATCAATTTTATATACGTAGATTTTGAGTTAAATATATAGTTCAGTTCATCTTTTCTTGCAGACAAAAGTGATTGCTGTAAACTCTAAGATTTCAGGATACAATTTTCCTCCCACTTTTTTCAAATACTCTTAATAAAAAGAAGATCTTAAAGGCAAAAATGCTAAAGGTATAGATGCATTGTTTTAAAAACGGTTTATAGTTTGTAATACCAGAATTAATTCATTGCTTTCCATAGCCACTAGTATTTCGTAGAAATGTAATGATCGTATCGGGCTCTCTTCTGAAAGCTGATCCAGTGGTTACAGACAGGCACAAGTGCTTCAACATTTCAGCACAGCTTTTTGCACCTCATTAAGACATTAATGGTGTTATCAACCCCTGTAAAGACGTTTCTAGAAGTGTTTAAGTCACTTATGTTTCACCATTTATGTTTCGCTCGCATTCGAAAGGAAAAAAGCGATCGCTACAGAATGCTAGGGGTATTTAACACTCATAAAAAGCTAATGCTTTTAAGAGAATATTCGGTTGCTCTTTTTTTGTAATGAAATCATTGGGGATTATACCGAAATTGAACATCCTTCACTCCAGATATGTTGGTTTTTGACATCGTTCAGGAATGGGTTAATGAAAAAGTTAACCATAGCGCTGAAAAAGATATGAGCATATATGAGCATTTATGTCGTGGGCATTATGAGCATTATGTGTCGCGTGCAATATAGGTAATACATCAGCTGACCGAAGATTTTCGGCAACACTGTTCAGCTATGGGAAATTTTCCTAATGACGGATTAGATAATGTATATTTTTGAGTTCTTATATATATATATATATATATATATATATATATATATATATATATATATATATGTATGTATGTAAGTTTTTTACTACTCCAATTATAGTCTTCAAAATTTTTAGGTACGTCAAAATACAGAAAAAACAGAATGACAGTAAACTCGGGTTCCTCATAATAACTTGTAATCTATTTATATTACACTAAAAATTTGGATTTTTTTTGTGACTCAGTACAGCGAAAACTCTCATTTAGTGAAGAAAGTAGAATTTTTACTACATCAACTGTAGTTTTCAAAATTCTCAGATATGTCAAAATACAGAAAGAGCAGAACGATAGCAAACTTGGTTTTTTCAAAACAAACTCTAATCTACTTGTATTGTACTAAAATTTTGAGTATTTTTGTAATTTAGTACAGCGGAAACGGTCATTTAATAAAGATAGTAAATTTTCTGCTACACCAATTATAGTTTTGAAAATTCTCAGGTACATCAAAATACAAGAAAAACAGACCAATAGTAATTTCTGGTTCATCAAAATAACCTGTAATCTATATATATTACACTAAAATTCTGAGTTTTTTTTGTAACTCAGTACAGCGAAAACGGTCTTTTAATAAAGATAGTAATTTTTTTACTATATGAATTACAGTCTTAAACATTCTCAGATAAATCGAAACACAAAAGGACTGAACGATATATACAGGGTGTGCCAAAAAACTTTGACACATTTTAAAAATTTACACAAAAAAAAGTATAGAAGGTAAGAACTGGAAATTCACAGATGTGTTACTGTATGTATTAGAGTTTTTTTCTGCGTCAAAAAAGTTGAACAGGGGACTTTAGTTGTTCCGTGAAAGCGAAAGTTGTAAAAGGGCTACTCCATCAAAGAAAGCAATATCTGTTGGCTGGTATTGCAAAACGAAACCTGTTACTCAAGTACAACGAAATTTGGAAAAGATCATCTGAGTCAAAACAACATCTTAGCTTGGTATAAAAATTTTCTGAAAACAGGAAGTGTCCTTGATAATCGATTGTAGTGTTGAAGAACTCAAAAGTTGCACAATTGCTGCAATTTCCTGGGTTACGGGATTCATTTTGGAACGCACATAGGCTGAGATTGATTACCAACTTGATACTCCATGCCACAAAAGTTTCACAATTGCTGCAATTTTCCTGTGTTACGTGTAACCGTATTTTAAATTGTTTATATTTTTTTAAATGAAATTATGATTGAAATTATGTTCATGATTGTGGCTAGTACATTGATGTGCTTCCCTAATAATGGAAATTAACTCTGGTTATATTGACAAATCAATTTATTGAATATTAACACACATAAATAATACACTCCAAAATTACTCAATATTTCCTCCGGCATTTACACATTATTACCGCAATAACTTCATTCCTACTAAATTAATTCTTTACGACACCTATGTTTGATTCATTCACTTATTATAACAATATTTCATACTGCCTCTATACATATTATTTTCAATTTTACTCCTACTAAATTAATTCATATATATATGCAAAACATTATATTAAATTGTTGGTACGAATTATCGGTCTATTACTCAACATCTTATACTCAAAAACTATATTCATCGCGCTCTATCTTAATCATTATGGCTATATACTGAGAAGCAATGATACAATATAAAAGGGAAATGCAAAGTCGGTACCTCAGCAGATGACGGTTGAATCCCTCTGGGCAGCTGGCTCTCGTAATGATGAATTCGTCGTCTTTATCCTCAAACGTAATTCGGGCATCTCTTTATCCGGAATACGGTTCCGTCGTTCATTGCAGACACTCGGCATGGGACACTGGGCGCTCGACAACTTCTATCTCTCTAAACTTTACTGCACCCGAACACGGCTCCGTCGTTTATCGCAGACACTCGGCATGGGACACTGGGCGCTCGACAACTTCTGACTCTCTGACTTCCCAGGTTATCTCTCTGCCTTCACACTATTTTTTATTTCATATATTTTCTTACTAATGTCTCCGCCTCTTATAATTTCCATTGGTTATCTGGAAATTATCATGCCATCGCCATTCGTCCGTGCTGCCACTCCTCAATCGCCTTTTACCAATGCGCGTCGAGGGCGGGATTTATAAATTCTCCCTCAATTTTAACTTTTTCCCATGCTTTGGATTCAAGTTGGGTGGGCCGTTTTATAGCCATCATAAATTATCTTTTATTTTCACTCTCTTCCACTTCTATTTATTGCTACGAACATTATCTCTAATTTTCGTTCCGGTCTATGGCTTTCTTCCCTTCTCTTTTATTGCCCTGTTTCTTTATTGCATTTAACAATTATTTTATTTTATTTTGTATTTTTTTTCATGCTCCGGCATTTACACCTGTCCCTGGCCGTAACACTACTGTCATGTCCCTATGACATTACGGGATTCATTTTGGAACGCACATAGGCTGAGATTGATTACCAACCAGATACTCCGTGTCACAAAAGTTGCACAATTGCTGCAATTTCATGTGTTACGGGATTTATTTTGGAACGCACATAGGCTGCGATTGATTACCAACTAGATACTGCGTGTCACAAAAGTTGCACAATTGCTGCAATTTCATGTGTTACGGGATTCATTTTGGAACGCACATAGGCTGAGATTGATTACAAACTAGATACTCCGTGTCACAAAAGTTGCACAATTGCTGCAATTTCATGTGTTACGGGATTCATTTTGGAACGCACATAGCCTGAGATTACCAACTAGATACTCCGCGCCACAAAAGTTGCACATATGGAAATTAATTGTGACTATACTAAAAAAACTCTTATATATAAGGTAACACATATGTGAAATTCTAGTTCCTACCTTGTGTACATTTTTTGTATAAATTTTTAAAATGTGTCAAGATTTTTTTAGACACCCTGCATATTGTCAAACAACAGAATTCTGCAACCGGGAAAGGAGTAAAATTTCGTTAAAATTAAACCACGTTTCACCAAATATTAGATACTTTTTAGGTTACAGTTCCCTTTACTGCATTTAATGATTTTTTTAGGTTTGCAGTAACATTTTAGTGAATGCCCAATGAAAGTACACCCTGATGATCACTCGGAAAGAAAAATTAAAAATCAAAGTTTACTAGATTTAGCGAGAAATTGTCCCAAAAAGGGACAAAAACAAAACGGTAGTTAATAGGATCTACAAATTCATTATATTTCATAACTTTCCCTTCATTAAGTTTAGACGAAAGATGGGTTTATTTTAAAAATAACATCTGATGATAGTCGACTGAACGAGAAATCTTATTCAGGGTAGAGATGATTTATTTTCAGAAAAATGACCTTCATTCGGACATACGGCTCTAAGCCGCGGAAAAGCGAAAAAATGTTTCAAATGTTTTTGAAAGATGGTAGACCATTCATATATGTCTCCGAAAACAATCTCTGTTGAACGCAGACAAGTTACTACCCAAAACAATGAGGTAAAATTAACTCCGATTCATAAATTAATCTAAATCACGAACAGACACAATGATTTATCACAATACAAGCCTCCATATATGTTCAATCTCTGGATGAATTTGACATAACCATAACATGTGAGTTGTGGGTGATCCAACTTGCTTTTGACGGTCTAGCTAAATATAGCTTTTCCAAACTTTTAATAACAAAACAAAGTTCACAGACTCAGGTTAATGTATTCAGGAAACTGCGGATGAAACCAAATCCTATGAGAGCAGAACACATATTATTAATTATGTGTAACATACATATTTGCTCTTAACATGCTGTTAAAAGATCTAGAAAACTTAGCACACGCTCCCTCCGCTTGAGACAGGTGGAAAAAAAATCAGTCCTGAACAGCTGCATATTAATATCAGTGACGTCAGTGTGAGGCTTCTGAAGCATGGTGTCATTCAGATCGTATTTTAACCGTTTCGTGAAGTCGGAAATTTCACCTCATTAGCGTTAATAACTAGTCAATTTTAGTGATATCGCACATGAAAGTTTTCGACTATATAAATATAAAAAAAGAACGTCAGTAAACTCGGGTTAATCAAAATAACCAAATAACCTGTAATCTATTTGTATTACACTCTAAATTTATATATATATATATATATATATATATATATATATAAGAGAATGTTTCTTTGTGTGTGTGTGTCCTTTATGCGTTCCCAAACGGTCCTTCCGATTGAGATGAAATTTTGTACAGATGTTGTTCTCACTCCCACGGGAAACACTGGGGGGGGGGGTACAACCCTAGCACCCCTAGGGGGGGGGCAGGAGGCAGGAAGGACATGTAAAAATAATCGAAAACGACTGATATTAGTGTCGAATCCATAATTTTCGGGGTCGCTGAGACGAATAGTGTCATTTCCGATGCCGTTTAAGGTCAAGTTCAGCCTCCCATCCCTATTAGGGTGGGAGGGGGGGGTAAAAATCAAATGTCCAAAATGACCGAGAGTAGTGTCAAATCAATAGTTTTCGAGGTCACAGAGATAAATAGTGATACTCCCGATGCCGTTTGAGTGCAAGTTCAGCCCCCCCCAACAGCATTGGGGGTGGCAAGGGGGGAAGAAGAGGTGAATATAAAATGTCCAAAATGACCGAGAGTAGTGCTGAATGCAGTTTTCGGGGTCTCTGAGATGAATAGGGCCACTCTCGATGCCGTTTAAGTGAGAGTTCAGCCCTTCATCAGCATTGGGGGGACGCGGGGGGGGGGAAGAAGGGGTCAAAAATAAAATGTCCAAAATGACCAAGAGTAATGTTGAATCCATAGTTTTGGGAGTCACTGAGAGGAATATAGGACACTAAAAATGTTGTTTATAATTAAGTTTTGAGTTAAATTAATTATAGAGTGAATTTGTAATTTTACTTTATCATTTGTATACTGTATTTACTTTTAAATACCTGTAAATTAAATTACTTAGATTTTACACTACAGGTAGAATCCATTCCTCTTCCTGTGTAATAAAAAAATTGGGATAAATAAATACCCGGGTAACGCCGGGGAAACAGCAAGTATATATATATATATATATATATATATATATATATATATATATATATATATATATATATATATATATATATGCATGTATATTAAACTCATGGCACAACAGTACGAATGTGGAGCAAAGCCGGTGGTGCCCATCTCCGCTTTCTTGACCGTGGGCTTGGGGTGCAAGTATATGTCTCAGTACAGTATATGTCTCAGTCAGGTGGTCAACCTGCGACTGAGTAAGGTCGACTCAACCTTTCATCCCTTCAGTAGGTCGATAAAATGAGGACCAAGCATGGTTGGGTACTAACTCTGGGGGTCCCGCGTCAGGTGGACTACCTGACCGATACATATGCTGTATTGCACCCTAAGCCCACGGTTAAGAAAGCGGAGATGGGCACCACCGGCTTTGGTCCACATTCGGACTGTTGTGCCATGAGTTTAATTTAAATATATATATATATATATATATATATATATATATATATATATATATATATATATATATACTCGCATGTGCCTCATTTTAGACCAAACTCCAGGGTTGCATCTGGGGGAGCCCTACCCTCCTTCCACCATCTTCCGACGTATAGATTTCACTTGCCCATACCCGGGGTGGACACGACAGCATTCAGTCGTGCCTCTCGGGATTAGATCAGAGCAACCTTAGTAGCGATACCGTCGCGCTAAACCCTTCGTACTCCAGAATAACATTAAATATATTTACATTGAAGAATTAATTGTTCAAGGAGACCTCATGTTAAAGAGCCTATGTTATGGGGATGCAAAATAAAAAGTTATTTTTACAAATTTTTGTTTATTTTTGACATTAATACCGTTTTTCATATAACCTTCATAAACATTCGCAACTTTCAACTTTTTAAATCTGTTTAGGGTAATGTACAATATTCATATATAATCTAAACTCCTTTTTTTCTATTAAATACTCCGTATTTTTTTCTGAATACCATCTTTGAGAATTTTAATCTGGGCAACTCAGAAATTTAGAATTCAAATGCTTATTTTGTTACTATCGAAATCTTCATCCTCCTTACTTCATTGTACGTAAACGCAGTCACTAGGGCTGGACCAAAAATACCATTCAGATCAGCAATAGTGCCGCTGATTCCGTACAGCACACCTGGATATAGAAAATATAAATAACATTTATAAAAAGTGTTAACATAAGCTTTAATTTCCATCCAAAGTAACTGTTATCTTAAATTTTTGACAGTCTTTATTATTATTACTTAGTTCTGTAGCGACTGCTCACGTCATATTGTGTCACGCATTGCGGGTTACGATTCCTGGTTTCTAAGGTCCATTTTCGGTCATTAGCCGTGGTGACAAAATTTTTCGGATATTGAGTCAAGGGACGTTCAAGTACAATCAACTTAAACCAGCATACATTAAAAGCAATGCAGACAACACGCCTTACGAACTACTTCCATCATCACAGCCAGGAAACAGCGTAACAGTCTGCAGAGACATCACATGAAGGCACTTGCAGTAGTTACACGTTCTGGCCGTTACTTGAAGTTCAACCCCAAGTACCTTTAAAGATCTTCTACCGTTGGCGGGGGACTATCTGTGGCGACTGCGCCCGTACTATTGCGTCATACCTTGGGAGTTACGATTCCCGGTTTTTACAATTTACCACCTTGCATCAGCGTATGGCAATTAACGATTCCTGGCGTACAGCAATATGCAAAAATTCATCACTGCGCTGGTTTGGACTGTAAAATACAAAGCCAAACCGCAGTAGAGGAAAAGGTAGCAGGTTTGCTTTTGTCCGCTTCCTGGAGGATTTAAATCTTTTCGTAGACGTGGCTAGATTGAACGTTCTGAATGTTTGTTAAGCGCTTTGTTTAAATAAAAGTTAATTGTTTGAAGTGCATTAATTAATTTTATTCCAACATTTTCGCCGATGTCTAGCAATAGGTGCACAGTGCCGTTTAAGAAAATGTACTAGCAACTGGCCTAACCAAGTTCTAGTAAATCAGACTGTCCGTGTGTGTATGTGATTTCAATTACATAAATACTAGTACAGTTTCATACCAAAGCTATTTCAGTTATATGCATTTTATTGTTGTTTCTAATGCCCCCTGGCGGAAGTAATCCATACCAGGTCCATATAGGCTAGCGGAATGCGGGGTGCAGCTCCGGTTTGTAATGGCACCATAAGGGTACGGAGTCTGATTTAACCAGGTGCCACCTCAATTTTAACCCCCAGGGGAGACATCTGGAGGGGATCGTACCCTATATATATATATATATATATATATTGTTGTTGTTCCTCATGCCCCCTGGCCGTAAGTTACAGACCAGGTCCTTATAGGCTTTGGACTGAATAGTGCGGCTCCAGTTAGTATAAAAAAACCACAACGGTCGGAGTCCGACTTGGCTAGATGCCACCACAATTTTGACCGAGAATCCCCAAGCGGAAACATCTGGAGGGATCGTACCTTCCACACTCACTGACCTCAAAAAGGATTTTCCAGTTTATATCCGGCCTAGATATGGAAATATTAATGGCGCTTACCGGGATTCGATCAAAGCATCCTCGGCACCCGAAAGCCGACGTGGTACAACTAGGCTAACTCAAGCAATTATATACGTAGACCTTACGAAGTAAACCTTTCGAAGCAAAATAAAGAAAACTCGTGACTGCGTTCACCTGCGAAGTCGGGGCTCATGTCGATGTGGGTGACGTGGACGCCAGAGAAGGCGAACCCGTGCAGAGCCATGGCCAGGCACACCAGTGCCACGGATCAGCTTCGGACTGCAGCCCGACATCGTGACGCAAAACAGGGTCACGGCAGGACCCAAAAGACCTGCAAAGGAAAGAAAACTTCTCTTACCTATTACGAGCTGTCAGCTGTATTCAATTTTAAATACATAAATAAATAAAGAATATACATTCATACACACACACACACGCACACACCACACACACACACACACACACACTATATATATATATGTTATATATATATATATATATATATATATATATATATATATATATATATAGATATATATAATCTATATTATATATATATATATATCTATATATTCACGTTTAAAACACGTACGGTTCGTTCTTGGGTAGTGCAGTTAGTGGTCCGAGTAATATAACTTCTTGATTCAACTAATTATCCTTATTATCTATACTTATATAAAGAGCGAGAGCGATTTGTAAGTGGAGGGTAGTCTCCAGAACCACTGCACCTATTTGAAAAATTCTTTCACTGTTGAAAGGTACATTATTCCAGATGGACAGAGGCTATATATTATGTATATCTGATCACTAGAAATAAAGTTAGGGGCTTAATCTTAACAATCTCCATTATACCTCTACTGTCCTCTACCGCTTTATGTGTCGAAGTCATCAACGATCCTTAGCGTTGGTGCCATCGCGCGTGGGCTTATGTTCTGCCTTTCGCGGTTCAAAACTAGTCGTTTTCCGGCACGCTTTTTTCTTTTAAAATATTAACTTTAATTATTAACTAACGTAATATTAATTTGAATATTATTTTAAGAATATTATTTTTAAAAAATTGAATATTTAAAAAAATTTTCTTTACTTAAAATCCTTTTTTTTATTTTTGTATTTTTATTTCAACTCTTAACCTCTTTCTTATATCTATACTTATAAAAAAACATTCTTATACGTAAAATCCTTTTTTTAATTTTGTATTTTTATTTAATCTCTTAACCTCTTTCTATTAATTTGACTACGATTTTAGGTGCTAAAAATAATTAAAAAAACATTCTTTTCTAAAATCCTTTTTTTATTTTGAATAAAAATACGATCTCAAGCACACCTCTTTCTTTTAAAAAATTACTTTTTCTATTAATTTGAATACATTTTAGGTGCTTAAAATAATTAAAAAAATTCTTTTCTTAAAATCCTTTTTATTTTTGAATAAACTACGATCTCAAGGCACACCTCTTTTCTTGTAAAAAATTACTTTTTCTATTAATTTGAATACTATTTTATATGCTTAAAATAATTAAAAAACATTCTTTTCTTAAAATCCTTTTTATTTTTGAATAAAACTACGGTCTCAAGCACACCTCTTTCTTTTAAAAATTACTTTTTTCTATTAATTTGAATACTATTTTAGGTGCTTAAAAATAATTAAAAAAACATTCTTTACTTAAGATCCTTTTTTATTTTTGTGTTTTTATTTCATCTCTTATTCTAATTTTGGGATAACAATGTGTATCTATACTTCTATAATCTATATCTATATCTATATTTCTATATTAATATATAAAGAGAGATCGGATTTTGTATGTGAAGGGTAATCTCCGGAACCACTGCACATATTTAATAAACTCTTTTACTATTTGAAAGGTACATTATTCCAGATGGACATAGGCTATAATATATGTATATCTGATCAGTAGAAAGAAGTTAGGGGCCTAAATGTTGAGCTGATGCTTCACCTTTACAACTTTTCCTTTGTCAAATTTTTAAACATTTGAATTCTCTTGTCAACCATAATCAAGTAACCATAGCAACACATTAAACTACATTTTTACTTTATTATCAGTAAAACATTTAATCTGTTAAAATTCAAGGGAAGGAGGTATTGAAAAATACAAAAGAATTTTTGAAATTGACAACGTTAAGGGTTTATTGAAGAAAATTACATTTGAAACTACGCTTGTTATGGACATTTGAGGCAAAAATATTTACAATTTCGTTGGCTATCATATGGAAATTTATTAGTATAATACTTCAGAACTTTATTTATAAACTTTATGTTTTTGAATTTATGTACAATTTTTATGACACAATTTGCGTAAATCGAACTTGAATTTTGAACTTTATTTCAAAACCAGTGTGTTTCATTGAAACTGTGAAATTTACCTTGATTATTTCTATTAGGTCTATGTTTGTTCCTTTATAAGTGAAAACGTATTGCTTCAATTAAGCTGAAATTTTGTATAGACGATAGTTGATAGTTCAGATTAAAACATTGGCATATTATTTTTTGAAAATCGGGCCCCGGAGTTTTTTAATTGATGTTTTAATGATTTTGCCCCTAAAAGTTGCTCATTTCGACAGCTTCCGCTGCGAGACAATGAAGCCGAATCGTACCAAAATCGGCACACGATTCAGTGCCTGACGTAGCCGAATTTTTTAATTTTTAATTTTAAAAAAGTTATTAAATTTTTGTGCCATTTTTGGTGTTTTTTTGTGTGTGGACTCTGTAGCGGATAGGCTATGGGGCCAAATCGTATCAAAATCGGCATGCGGGTGGCCCCGGACACAATTCAGTGCCTGACGTTACAGTTTCCAATAAAAATTTCTTTTGCCATCATTATGAATAAATCCCAAGGTCAAACATATAAATTTATTGGACTTGACTTACGGGAAGATTGGTTTACTCATGGACAATTACATGTTGGTCTCTCTAGGTCAGGAAATGCGGAGAATCAATTTATTTTAAAACCTCAGAAAAACGAAAAATGTGGTATACCATGAAGTTTTAAAACAAATTATACCTTCCTAATATCTACTTAAGATCGATAATTGTTCAACCGGCACAATGTCGGGACGGGCCGCTAGTCCGTTATAAAGGCCTCCAGCTCCAATTAATTACTGATACCATTTTACTGTTCATTCCACCTCGCGACATCACGTCTGTATTGCATTGCTTAATCCATCGTTCTGCCTTGTTCTTTAGGACTCTTGGAAAAAGGGGACGCCAAAGGTTTCGGGTGCAAACTGCGGAGTTTTGTGCGGAAATTTGATGCAATCGCAGTCTGCACTTGCGAATGCTCATTTCAATAACGGGCAAGCGCTGCCATCTACCGATTTCTCTGCTCACACACCACGGACTCCTATTTAAATAGTTTTAACTTTTTTCTTATTTTAGCCTAATCTTATTATTCAGTCATGGCTGGCACACACACACACATATATATGTATATATATATATATATATATATATATATAATATATATATATATATATATATTATATGTGTGTGTGTGTGTGTGTGTGTGTGTGTGTTGCATCTAAGATCCTCTAACGCACCAAATTGGTACATAGGGCAAGCAAGTGGGGAATTACTATTTTAGTTCTTCAGACCTAAAGCAAGAACTCCGATAAGCATTTGCCATTAGTTGCCATTCAAGCTTTCTCCGGAACCTCGTCGAAAGCATCGTAGAATGCCAAGAGTGTGGGGAGGGAATGGATTAATTCGTTTAAGGCCTTGTTCACATTGATTCTGGAGCATAGCGTTCTCAGTTGCTGCTGAGATTGTTGGCGTGACTTGTGACTGGATAGACATATCACGTGTCATTGTTTGGAGCTGTGTCATTGGTTAATATTTTTATCGCTTACACCTTATGCACATCGCATAAGGTGTAAGCGATGCCCCAATTAGATCCAAATATATGCCCCAATATAGACCTTATGCACATCGCCTCCGGAATTGCGCTACTCTCCACTCCGGAAGCGATGTGCATAAGGTCTATATTGGGGCGAGAATACCAGTTGAATACCACCGTAAGGAAGCATTTGAAGGAAATCTAAGGTTTATTAAAAGTTCTTCGTGTTCCTACTACATTTATTGAGGACAGTCTTGTTGTTTTGTGAACACTTCTTGTTCATACAGAATCTAAAAGCCAAATCATTTGTAAATCTGACGACACTTCGGATATCTATATGCATTAGTAAATCATTATAAATGAACAAGGTCTGCTAGGGGACTGCCTACGTTGAAATGGCTGTTTTGGTCCAAAATTTCGAAATTATATTTATTGCTTTATTTCAAAGGTCAATCTTTTAGGATTATAAAACTGCTTTACTTTTATTCGTATGATCATTGGATGAGAACTTATGGCCAATTTGATAAACAGAAAGCCATGTTAAAAGACCGGGAGTAGACTGTTTAAATGCATTTTCTGGAAAACTAACTTTCAGTTACTTTTGTAAACAAGAAAGCTAATAATTTAAAAGTTTTCAATATATTTCAATGAAATTTTGCAGAAGTGTTTTACATTTTGTAACTATGCTTTGAACCAAAAACTAAGCGATATGTGAATTTAATCATTTTACGGTTTCCTGTACTTAAAGAAGGTAACTTTATTAAAAAAAAATCTGTGTTTTTTCACTTTTTTTTGGTATATTTCAGTGATGTTTTCAAATATTGTAAAATTTTTAGTTCAGAACACAGGTAATTGTTCCAGTAGTATATAGTATAAAGGAAATTAAAATATATTAGTTGAATTGAGTGTAGGGCATCTGGCGTAAGCACTAAATTGCCCGAAAAATTCCTAAAAAATCCCTTATATTTTAAAATGTTATGAAATATTTACCAAAACAATATTTATTTTCATGATTTTATATCTCCTTTGAACTAAAAATATATGTATTTAATCAGTACTGTATGTTTTTGAAAAAAAAAAGTGCTCCGAACGTAGGCAGTTCCCTTAAACAAACGCCGAAATTCACACTTCAACACGTATTTGATGCAGAACATTCAGAGGTTGTCCAAAATAATGGAAAAACTATGCTTAAAAAAGTGAACTTCGTTCCTGCTGATTAAAGAGCTAATTACACAAATAGCCACCACTTTTTTGTGAAATCGTTTTGCTTATGTTCCAAGGCCTGTGTGTTGATTATATTTTAAGCTGTGCTTTGCATAAAATTAGCTAAAGTTGGAGACAAAAGGAACAACCTGACACAGTTCAAAAAGGGTAAATTGTAGGTGCGCACATAACTGATGTTTTGGCAACTTCAGTTGCAAAGTTATTGGAGGTATCGAGAGGTAATGTGTCTAAATTTACTATAGCGTACAATGATAGTGGCAAAACACTGTCTGCGAGACGTAATTGTGGAAGGAAAATGAAACTCACTGACAGGAGAATATTGAAAGGCCCCAAACCAGGAAGACCACTGAGACAAATGTGACTGTTGTGCTTAGTATACATGTACAGAACCCCGTCTCTACTCATGCAATGAGAAAGGAACTGAATAAGTATAATTATTACAACTAGAGCTTAATAAACCTTCGCACTATTCCCCCACCTCAGAGCGTTTTTACGTATGGAGAACACGAAAGAAGCTTAAAACCCAATCTCTCTCCTTCCAGCAATAAAGTATAGCCGAGATTCCATCATGCCTAGGGCGGGTTATATCGTGGTTTTCAGTAGGTACCATTATCACCTTAAGAGGAAGGATAACTAATGTAACCATTTTTGGGTGAAAATGTTCATTCAGTAGCTCAGACATTGTTTCCTGTAGAAGATTACATAGTTGAAGATGATAGCGTCCCTATTCACAGAGCTGGAACTAATGAGACATCATTTGGTAAATCAAGTTTCAGTATGTATTTAGCATTTTTAAACCCTTCGGATCCAGGGATCCCTAGCTCGGCGAAAAGGGAGAGCCAAAAGCTTTTCACGGAGTCCATATACTCCCACCATCTAAGAAGCGTAGGAGACTGTGAATGCTCATGAAAAGCTGACCACGCCCACTTTTGGTTTTTCAGCTTCTTGATCCATATTTTAATTTCCCTTTCATGCCATACTACAAAGACCCGTGAAATTGGCCACCGTGGTCAACCCGTCTCCTTACGAGCTGACGCCACATCTTTTAGAATTAAAAATCATATTAATTCCCCTTCTTTTATCTTAACATAATTGCTTTTGATACTGTAAAAACCCCCTTTTGTGAACCCAATTTTGGTTCCCTGCCCTGACTGTAAATGGAGCCAGTTGTCCCAACTCAATCAAATGATTGGAAGCGGTCATTCCGATTTCATTTAACAAAAGTCTCGTCAAGGTATTCTGATCTTGTAGCACACAGTTTTTGTTTACCTTGCTCTATGTGGAAACGGAATTTTCTTCGCAGGCCAATAGTTAGGACAACAATCACAGAATCCAGGCGGCAGCCGTGCGATTTTTCTAAATCATGTTTGGCAACGTCGTTTACTTCTCCGGAAAAATTACTCATAAGTTTATTAATTCATTATCCGCGTCGGAGGTGGAAAGCAGTTCAGTGATTCACTTGCTAAGAACTCCGTAAATTCTGCTACCTTGACCTTGGACCTTGGTAAATCATGTTTGAAGTGCATGATGAGAAGTTAAGACACCTTCCCTCGCTTGAACAGTCACCAGATTTCAACATCATCTAGCCAATGGGTCTGTTTTGAAAACAGAATGAGGATCCCATTATCCTCCCCCAGCATCTCTAAAGGAATTGGAGCAGTTTTCCGCTGAAGAATGTCTAACATCACCACTTACTACATCCAGGACTTGTATGCCTCCATTCCAAGGAGCATATAAGCAGTTTTTAAATCCCAAGTGTGCTCCAAAATCATATTAGGAGCGTAATACCTGCTCTGCAAGATATTTCTATTATTTTGAAAACCCCTGTTTATGTGTGCATGTAGGCTTGTAAGAAACGTAATGCGTGTATATAGGTGTATGCATGTATAAACGTAATGCATGTAGGTATAATCCAAATTCCTGGTACAAATTTAAAGGTTTGGTACAGCACAATATAAAATCATTTATTGTATAGGAATGTATGGACTCAAGTGACAGCGTTTGAGGCACAAACGCAGGAAATGGGCATAACAGGAATGAAAATGGAGTGATTAGTTGGTTTCGTTGTCAGTAGAGAGAAGTAAGGTAGCTTGTCGCCCATCAACATTATGCATCTGGCAGATACGTGCCATTCTCAATTGTACTGTCGCCCGTGATGGGAGACTTTACGTATGACGAAAAAACAGACATGCGTCTCATGTACGGTCGTGCAAATGGTAATGGCAGAGCTGCGCTACGAATGTATCAGGAGCATTTCCTCAGACGAATTCCCGTACCGACGATGTTTCAGCATGATTGGGCGCCAGGCCCATTTCAGCAACTGTTTTGCTCAATTGCGGGGAGTGCCCCTTTTGGGGCGCGATAGATTGGGCCTGATGAACAATTTATAGTGTGCTGTACCAACCCTTGGCCACCCGATCTCCAGGTTTATTGAGGCCACGAATTCTTCTTATGGACACATCTGAAAAAGTCACGCATATGTGACTCGGTTAACTCTGTTGATGATCTCGTCGCTCGAAAATCCCGTTGCTGCTACACGTGTGCTTGAATAATACCTGGCATCTTTGAAATGTCGCTCCATCGACGCTGCCAAGCATGATTACTGTTGGTGGACGCAATTTCGAACACTTATTGTAAACATAGCACTTGTCCACGATGCTGTCAATAAACATTCTTCTTTCTCTCATGTCTCTGGTCCTGTGTTGTGCCTAAATGCGTCACTTGCGCCCCTATATATTCCTATACAATAAATGATTGTTACAGTGCTCCTGTACCAAACGTTAAAGTTTGTACCATGGAATTTGGAGCATCCTGTATGTTTGTACGTACGAGTGTGATAAAGTAAAATTATTTGCATATTATAAATGTTACAATCAGGTCTTTGAGCGCTATGGTAATATGACAACATACCTATGGTGTTGAAAATTTTTCGTATGCAAGTAATACTCAGTTTCTCCTCTCTCTCAAACTATCTGCCATGAAAGCGGCGATCCAGCTCCAATGGCTTGGAAAAGAACGGTAAAGCGGAAATGTAACCGTCCTGAAAGAGAAATGGATAAATTAATATTTTTCTAATTTCATTTTACAGGAGATGATAGCGAGAGATAATTTCTGAATGCTAGCCAATCGGTGCCCCAAAAACTGATCGAGGTCCTCAATCGATTTGTCAAAGTGTGAAACTTTATTATTATTTTTAAAGCAATAGCACCTAGACATACATCTACACTCTATTATATGCAACTAAAATACAACAAGCAAACTGAAGAAACAAAACACAAAACAAAATGGCATATAGAAATCTTGGAGCAGAAACAACAGTCTAATTGGGCTGATATCCATTCGTCCTCATCAGTTCCCTGTCCTCCCAATATCTGTCATAAAGACAGTTACTTGATAATGCGGAGCACAATGGCAAATGCTTTGCATTCATAGGCACTTCCGTACCACAAAGAGTACAGTTTGGGCTTTCGAGAATACCTAACCTGAAAAGGTATTTAGTCAAACAGTCTTGTCCCGTGGCAAGTCTAAGAGCAGCAACACTTGTTCTTCTTGGTGCTGAGGGGATACGCAATATTGCATCTTTCCATTCCTTATTTTGTATATCTCTTAATTTTCTCTTTTCATACTGAGAACTCATTTATCTCTTATAATTCTTAATGCTGAAATGAAGCGGATTTCCGTAACCGATATTTGTGTTATCTGAGTCCCTTTTTTGGCTAGTTGGTCAGCCATTGCATTCCCATGGACTCTACAATGGGCTGGGATCGACTGCAATTTCACCGCTTATTTTCTTAAGGTGCTTAAAATTTTTTCTACAACTTTTAATCCTGCTTGAGTCAAGGATTTTAAAGGCGGTTATAGCTTGAATAGCTTGGCGTCTGACAAGATGACCACTCTTTCAAAATCTTTTTCTCTTATAATTAGTTAAGTGTGAAACTAGTTTCAAAGGGATCTAGTTTCAAGTTGATTTAATCTATTTTTAGTAACAGTAACACGTCATTTATTTATTGTTGATAGGGATGGAGAAAGCATATAGAAATGTACAGACAGGATGGATTCGGGCAAAAGAATATATGTTTCACTTTGACACCACCATGTCTGCTTACCTGAAACTGCCCAAAATATTAATTATATGCATATTTCCTGGAAGCACCTTTTGAGTTACATTCTTTGAAAGGGGGAATGATATTCTGAACTGTGATGAAAGGGGCGAATGGAGCAAGAAATGTTAAGAACTGCTTCTCTAAGTAGTCCATTTTTAAAAAATATATAAGATTATTTTGGATTATTTGCGTTTCCGATTATCAGTCCACATTTCTGTGTACACAGTTTGTACAAAAGTGAGTATAATCAATCTTTGTCACATGTATATACAGTGAAACTTCTGTAAGGCGGCCAGTAATGGTTTCGAAAAAAAGTGGCCGTCTTGAGGAGTGGTCATTGAAAAGAGGTTTCTTCCGTAACATTGGTTTTAAGGAGTCTTGAATCGGTTCTGAACAAAATGCGGCCGTTTAGAGGGGTGGCCGGATAGAGAAGTTTCACTGTATATTTTTATTATGATATATGTTTATTAAGATATATCTTTCCTTTATGTTTATTAAGAGTTCAGAAATTCTCCTAAAGATATATTCAATTTTTAATATCATCTATGTATATAAAACAGTTCCCTGACTAACTGACTGACAGATAGCGGACAGATCAAACCGCTAGACCTAAAGGGCTGAAATTTTGCATGGCCATTCTTCATGTAGTGTAGGAGTGCACTAAAAAGATTTTTGAAAATTTCTCCTTAGATTTTTAAAATCAAATTTTTAGCGGTTTTTGTAACTTTTTTAAGTTTGCATTTAAAATAATAATCCGAGGGTTATAAAATTTATATCAAAGATCATAAAAATTCCTTTAAAATGAAATCTTTTTCGAATCCTTGCCTCCCTTTTCTGATTTGTGGTGAATTTTTAAAGATTAATTTTTAGAATTTAATTTATTAAATCCTGATCAAGTGGTTTATTTTCTTCTTGTGATACTTTAAATTAATTTTGCGTCACGTGCATAACAACGGAATAAATTGACAAAAATAAATAAATTTTAAAATATGGTAAAAGATAAAATTTAACCACTAGACTAATTGAGATGGAATTTTTTAAAGATTTAATTCCAATTAGCATGTTTTATGGATATTAAACATACAAATTAATTGCATACATTGACCAATGTATTTAATTTGAATATTTTCTTCTACATTATTTTGTCTATAAAAATATGTGTTACGATTTTTTTATAAATATATATATATATATATATTTTTGAGGGAGGCATTAATTGCATACATTGAGCGTTGTATTTAATCTGAATGTACTCCGTAGTGAAGCACAGGTATTCAGTTTGCTGTTTATATAAATCCAATGATGAATTCGCTGGTTGAAACTGACATATAAAACATGACCAGTTAAAAAATAGGTTTTGAGTCCCTTCATTTGAAATGCTATATACTTTAACATAATTATCGTGGTTATTATTATTACTACTTTCAGTATGCGTTCTTGTCGAGGTGTTTGGGCGGCAAACGCCCGCATTGGAATACACAAAAAAAAATGTGCTCTATTTAAGGTTAAAAATGTTACACTTGTATTGATCCAATTCATTTCGTTCATAGCGTTGTCAATGCTGTCAAAATAGTTCATGGGTACGTTTGGAACAATACGCCATTTGGATGGCAGATGTGCAGCTGCAATAAATTCTAACAGCATTTAAGATCGACTGTGACATCCGAAGCAATCGTCAAGCATTGCCCATTGTCACCAGGTGAATCACCAGGTTAATCTAATTCTTTGACAGGCATTTTTTTCTTAAAAGCTTTTTTAAAGCTTTTTATATTTCGTTGCGCTTTCGATACTTTATGGAGAGGAAATTTAAATAATATACTTCTCTACATCCTCAAATCCGAATTATATCGCCAGTAAAAATTTACTATTCATAAATACTTTGTTTTAAAGACCTTTCTTTTTGAATTACACAGTGGCATGTATGCATGCAATTGTGTCTTAGTTGCATCTGAGAGAAAGAGAGATTATCGACTTTGTGAAGAAGCCAGTTAGTTGTGAAGAAGCCAGCCGATACCACACCTGTGACATAGATTTTATTTATCTTCAATATGAGGTATTACAAAAGAAAATCGCCAGTAAATTTCCGAAATAAAGTGGATTTTCTGAATCTTATGGCGACCGTCTGGATAACGTCAATTACTGCTATACGCCGCACACCAAAGAGTGACACCATGGAAATTATTCATCTACTAGCTGAATACCAATGCTTCGCTACGGAGTACATTCAAATTAAATACAACGGTCAATGTATGCAATTAATGCAAAAAAACAAAGAAAATATATTATAATAAATACAACGGTCAAAGTATGCAACTAATGCCAAAAAATATTATGAAAAAATTGCAACAGATATTTTTATGGACAGAATAATGTAGAAGAAAATATTCAAATTAAATACAACGGTCAATGTACGCAATTCATTTGTATGTTTAATATCCATAAAACATACTAATTTGAATTAAATTCTTAAAAAACTTTCATCTCAATTAGTCTAGTGGTTAAAATTTATTGCCATATTTTAATATTTTTTGTCAACTAGGGGCTTTGCCCCTAGGCTCGCTACGCTCGCTCCTCTGTTATGGCTAATCGCAAGAAACATAGGCATGATTTTCGGGCAATGGAAAATCTTTCAACCATTTACTGTTGACACCCTTAATGCGAAGGGCGTTTCATTACTGTTGAATTATCAGATTTTAAATTCAATTAAAAATCGAAAACTTAAGATATAGACTTAAATGAGATTTATATGAATAAGAAAGCTTTCAGGTTCCAGATGATGTAAATATTTTCTTTGTAAGATAGAAACTCGAGGAGCATCGATATTACATCCACATGGGGGCGATATTTCTTCAAAAACTGTGTTTCATTTTTTGATGAAAATATTAGTCTGTTTTAAAATATTTTTAAACAAATGAGGTCTAGGAAAGAGAAATGTCTGTAGTCTTAGATTGTAAAAAGATCAAAATTCTACGATCGTTTTTGAAGAGTTATCGTAATCTGAAGATAAAAAGTCAATATTTTCCAGGTAACAAAAAATAAAGAAAAATTAAAATCCGACGAAGATGAGACATGTCTTACTTTGGTCCCCCCTTTTTCTGCATCCGATGGTATCGCTCTCGACCCCATACCCCCAGCGGTTTCGGAGGGATAGCGTGAGAAGCTTTTGACAGCGGCAGCGGGAGTTACTTTTTTTAATAGAGAGATTTATTTCGTTGTTTTGCACGTGACGCAACATTAATTTAAAGTATCACAAAAAGAAAAGAAACCACGTGATCAGCATTTAACAAATTAAATTCTAAAAATTAATCTTTAAAATTTCACCAAAATCAGAAAATAGAGGCAAAGATTCGAAAAAAATTTCATTTTATAGGAATTTTTAAGATCTTTTTCGCGATATAAATTTTATAACTCTAAATTATTATTTTAAAAGCAAACTTAAAAAAAGATACAAAACAGCTTAAAGATTTAATTTAAAAAATCTAAGAAGAATTTTTCAAAAATCTTTCTTAGTGCACCCTACACTATAAGAAGAATCGCCATGCAAAATTTAGCCCTTTAGATCCACGGTTTGGTCTGTGCGTTATATGTCACTCAGTCAGTCAGTCAGTTACGGAACTGTTTTATATATATAGATAGGCAACCAATATTTTAAAACTTAATTTTAATACAGGATGAACAGCATCATCAACTTTAAATTATCTGTCAGAATTTAGATGAAAGATGCCATGTAAAGTTTCTGTATTCTAAGATTTTTCACCTATGCTTAAATGGTATTTTATAAATTTTAAATGTATAGTCAGTCTAAAGGTTTGACAACGAAGAAACAGGAAGTTTTGAACCATGTCTGTAACCGTGCTAGTAAAACGCAAAAACAATACGGTACATACCGCTTCGATATCGAAGTGTAGGACTGTTCTCAAGTAAGTTGGTAAAGCTGTGAAAAGCGTGAGGAAAGCGAGGTTAGAACCAAAATGGCTGACTATAACGGCCCACATTGGGACAGACGTAAAAATGGCAATCCACGGAACTTTCGGATTCTGTAAGACAACGCCATGCTGTTAGAACAGATATCATAGAGCTGTTTGAAAGTTATCAGACAAATTATTTTAATTTTTTACCTTAAATTCATTCATTTTAGGAAGACACAGACTTAATTTATTCGTATCTGAATGAAGGGGGCATGATAAAGGACATTTCATTCCTTATATTTACGGACATTGTGTTATAACGTATTCCTGTAAAATGTATCTTTAAATAAAGATCACTAATGAAAATATTTGAACAATTTGAAATTCCGCATTTAATAAAATTTAAATTAAAAATTTAGACCGTATTTAATTTTCTTTATACATGTCAAACCATTAGCTGTATTTGCGTAGTTTTTTTACTTAGGCATATATCGTTTTTCCGGACCATAAGACGGACCTTGGTACATAAATAAAAACCGACTTAAAATTGGGGTGCGTCTTATGCTCCGAGGGTAAAAAAATTAATATTTTATCATATATATCACGTATATTCATTATATATCATACACTATCTACAAATAAGTATTTGGACACCCATGCAAATCAGAATATCTGCGGTCCTGATATACGTCGCACCCTCCGCCCTTAAATATCGTGAAGGAAACAACATTGGCATTAGTCTCATGCAAGATGTCACGAAGTGGAGTTATCTGATTTCGAGAAAGGTGTAATCGTCGGGTATCACAGAAATGGCCGATCCTTGAGGGACATATCTAGCGAGCTGAATTACCCAAAATCGACAGTGACCTATGTGATCCAGAAGTGGAAGGTGAGCGGTGATTTTCGGAATGTGCCCCGAGTCGGTAGACACACGAAACTGGGAGATAGAGACCGACGGTGCTGTCCAGCGAAATTCGGAAGAACCGCACCCAACCGATGGCCCACATACTCTAGGCGTTTCAACAGGCATCCGGGAGTGTTGTTTCGATGAATACCATCCGTAAGGAAGTACATCTGCTTGGATTTCATGGTCGGGCTGCCACTTTCGAAGTCTTTAATCACAAAGTCCACCGCGCTGCTCGGTTGATGTGGTGCAAAGCATGCCGAAAGTGGACCATAGATCAGTGGAAACGGGTTCTCCGAAGCGACGAATCAAGGCTCACCCTCTACCGTTCGGATGGTAGGTCTAGGTCCGGTGTCTACCTGGAGAACACCTCTTGCCAGAATGCATTTTGTACCAACAGTAAAGTTCGGAGGAGGTGGAAATATGGTCTGGGGTGTTTCTCCTGGCATGGAGTGGGAGACTTGGTCCCAATTCATGGTAAGCTAAATGCCGACGCCTACTGCACTATATTGAAAGACAGTGTGCTTCCTACGTTGTGCCAGTTTTACGGGTTCGACTCATGTTACTTCCAGGACGACAACGCCAGCTGTCGTATTGCGAGGTCCACCATAAAGGGGTTTACCGAATGGGCTCGCTTGCCCACAGTCTAGACCTGAACCCTATCGAGAACCTCTGGGACTAGTTGGATCGCCGAATTAAGAGGTGCAACAACCGTTCAAAATTGGCGAAGTTGCACGTCTTCTCGAAGCCGAGTAGAAGAAAATCCTCTAGCCGTCACACAAGGAATTGCGGAAAGCATGCCCCGGAGGGTTGAGGCTGTAATTGTCTCTCGTGTGGAAGATCTACCAACTATTGAATGTGAATACAATTTGTTTTTCTTTTCTATCACAGGTATCCAAATAACTATTGGTAGGTAGTGTATATCTTTTAATTGTATATTCATATGCACACTTGTGCAACGAATCAGTTTTTAAGAAAGACAATCATTAAGAAGCTAAAAAAGGAATTATACGATCAATGTTATAGTTACGTTTTTATATGACGTTTAATTTTCTCACTAATTTTTCATTATTTCTTTCAAATGCACGAAAAAAGGAATAGACAGAAAGGGTAGGAATCCGCCAATGGAGGTGGGCAGTAACTAGAAGGGAGCCCTCCTTAATTATATCATAAAAACAAGCGGTAAGTTACACATGTCTCCAATTTAGAGTTCATTTTTCAAAAAGTTTTCATTAATTTGATCAGGTTCCACAATTCACACATTTACGATCTCTAATGAAATCTGCTCTGACGAGCAATATGTTTCCCCCATAACACTATCTAAACGATCACATAGAAAAGAAACCAGGGCCAAAAAATTGAGACACAACATTCCATACATTCTTTGATATACAACCAGTGTCCGAAAACCAGGGAATAAGGAATCGTGGGCAGATCGAAAATTCCAGATATAAATACCCCCGTTGGAAAAGACGGAATATGTCTCTCAGATGCACTTTTGGCTCCATAATAAGTTCAATTTAGAGTTCAATTGATTTTAAAATCAGGATTGTTAATTTTCATACAAGCCCACTTACAAAACGAACAGAAATTTTTGTTAGGGAATTTTGATTTCTTGGTTATGTATGAGGATTTTAAGTCATCTAAGATATGAAAACTGTTGCCTCTAGGATAAACCTTACTTTGTGAATTGACTCTTGATTTTCTTCAAAGTAAATCAGTTCTTCTTCACTTATGTTTGGATGCTCCATTGGAGAATCATATGCGAGTAGTATCCAAAAGAAAAACCACATTATACCGAGAATACCTGTTTACGGACAGAAAGAAGAATACTTAATAATGAATGTCACACACATCTCTGGTAATATGAGGGAATCCTATACACAGATAGAAGAATGAAATCAGTGATAAATATTTCCATTCTAGATCATGCTTAGAGAACTTAAATGTAGAGAAAAGAATGTCGTGTCGTGCGTAACGAATATCATATAGTAGTTCTCTCCCTACACTATGGACCTCTAGTAGTTCGTCACTGTGAGACTTATTCAACGAGGTTTTGTGGACTTGGTCTAGGTCAGGGGGTTCCCAAAATTATTTGGCCTATAGCCCGCTTTTCAGAAGAAAAATTATTCAGCACCCCTTGGAAATTTTCCTTCTTAAGTTTGCTTTGTGCTAACCCTATTGGATTCGCTCACCTCAGTGTTAACCTATGCAGAAAATGTGGCCACGGATTGCCAACTTGTATTTGAAGATTTAAAAAAAAATTGTACTCCGTAAAGGAGAAAGAAATTTTAGCTTGAAGCAAATTTATATTACGATGAATTATTTAATTAAAATATTTGCTATAAATATACCAATAATTTTCAAATTATGCTATTTTTATTTTAATTTTACCTAAAGGAAATATATATATATATATATATATATATATACATATTAATATTTCAATATGAAGTTTTGGTCCCATGAGATTAGCCAAAAACAAGTGCACAACGTAAGCGAGACATTTTTTAATTGTTACTAAGCAAAGAAAATATATACCGAAAATCTCCAGTTCATCGATTTTTAAAATATTGTGTCGAAATTTGCTAATTTCTGTTTTCAGTTTTTGGTTAAAATTTGCTTCTACCAAAATAATTTTCATTGGGGATCGAGTGATTTTTTATTAAAAGGAAGTGGGTCGCTATCGGTTAAAGATTGCGCACCACTGGTCTAGGCTATACCTTGACCAAACTCCACCAAAGAGATTAATCCAAAAGCAACACACCAATTGAAATCTAGAATTTTACTAGTTGAGGAAGAATGAAATAAATTTGTTAAAATATCAGACGAACTTTTCAAACAATTTTGATTTCCAATATGCGGTTTTAATATCTATTCCTTAGATCATGTTTCTCCCGCGGCCCACGAGCTCCACCAATCCGGCAAGCTGTAGCAGTCCGGACATGTCCGGTATCCGACCCACCATAGTTTATTTTGATTACATTGTAAAATTTACAATGTAAGTAAATCATACAAAATAATAATCAAATGTTCTTATTTAACGACCGATTAAGAAACACAATAAGTGACATGCATAATGAAATTGAACATATTAACTGCAATTAATGATATGAGATTTTTCATAACAATTTACAATAAGTGACATACATAAGTAATTTATATAATGAAATTAAACATTATAATTATGATTAATGAGATTTATGTAGCTGTAACTTTCCACTGACAACTGTTTGCAGTTGTGGATCAAGTTTACTAGTGTAAATTATCAGCAACGACTTCAAATGCTCATCAGTTAATCTGGATCTGTAAATATTTTTTGTATACTTCATTTTGAAGATTGTTTTTGAAGTAGTGCCGAGAGCGAAAAAAAAAGCCACGAGCAAATTTATGCAACTAATGAATCTATGTTAGTGGAAGACTCTTATAAAATTCGAAACGATAATTTGCAGGTAATTCAAAACTACAATATGTTGGTATTATGAGCTACCTAGCTAGCTAGGTCTTCGCCCTTGGGATTTAGAGGAGGAGTCAGTGTTAGTGATGCGACATCGATAACTAAACATCGATGTTTTGAAACATCGATATTCAATATTAAAACATCGATGCTAATAAAACATCGCCCAAAAACCATCGATGTTTTTAAACATCGATGTTTTAGAACATCCATTTTTTAAAACTGGTTTAGTAATCTCTAA
This sequence comes from Dolomedes plantarius, assembly GCA_907164885.2. Lineage (NCBI taxonomy): Eukaryota > Metazoa > Arthropoda > Arachnida > Araneae > Dolomedidae > Dolomedes > Dolomedes plantarius. Next base: position 34,949,423 of record OU015499.1, on the reverse strand, counting down.
CATTAATGTTACTTCGGTTAGTCGTGGGGGAGGGGGTGATTTAATTTTACTCTCTGATTGGGCAGGCACAAATGACAAAAACTTGGTTGCTTTGGGCTACATTGATGACTCAAAATTCTCGTTGTAAATACCGCCATGTTTTGCCTTCAAATGTCCAGATAAATTCGTGGTATTGCCAGAAGTTTTGAGGGACTTAAGGCACATATTGCATTTCGCCAATTTGTCAGTGGTTTTGTAAAAATATTTCCAAACGGTACTTTTGGGAGGCATCTTATTAACGTCAACTTATATAAAACCAGAACAAAACAAAAACTTAAATGGATGCACTCATGTATATACTATTTGTAAAATAAAACCCCATGGAAGGTTCTGGAGTGTCAGGAACATTCCAAGTGCTCTGATTCGTTCATTGGTTGTTAATTGCCATTTGTCTGTTTACTAAGGAATCATTCCCCCTTTTGTATTCGTCCTTTTCAGAATTCAGACTTACATTTACTGAGTGTGAAAATTATGCTACGTGGTAAATTTTTTTATTACGGTACTTTTTCATTTAAAAAAAAACATCGAGCACAAAACATCGATGTTAAAAAAACATCGGCTTCAATAAATCGATGTTTAAAACATCGATATTTTTATCAAAACATCGATGTTTTGAAAACATCGACATCGATGTCGCATCCTTAGTCAGTGTGGCTCTTAGGCTAAAACGTTTGGAGACCTCTGCCTTTGATAAAAAACGAAACATTTTTTATAAACAATTCTGCATGTCGACGAGGAGTAAATAAGGAACAGAGTCTTACCAAATAAATAAAATACAGAGGGCCATCCACCAAAAATTCTTGAACTGCTGAGCCATCCCGAAAGAGGCAGGGTTATGACGTTGCCGAACAGACCACCAGAAAATATGAAAGACGAAAATCGGCTGCGTTCTTGTCTCGGCGACCATTTGCTAATCAAAGAATTCATGGTCGGCTTTGTAATACCCTAAATTTGGATTTTTATTATTCTCAGTAAATGTCTTCTAACAAAAGAACAAATGCATTACAGTAGACCTAAAAGGAAATGCCTCGAGAGTTTGAAAGAAATTTAGGTTCCTGGAAATTTTTTCCAGCTCAGGATAACCAGTGATAAAATTCTTTAATAGAAATAAAAAATAATTTTCTAATATTGAAAACTCTAAAGCTTTAAATATCCGAATTTGTTTGTCTTAATTTGATACAGAAAAAAGCTTACCATTCTGCCATATTTGTAAAAATACATAAACCTTACATTACTAGAAATATACTGAAACAAATAAACAGGAAATTCAACGTAAATAAAGCACAAATAGCAGTAAGTTGCAATTTTGCATACGTCCGTTTCGAAGCTACAAAGGTGCTTCTTCATCAGTGCAAAGAACTTAGTGGCAGCTCAAAAAATCTGAAAACTAAGCCGCTGGCTTAGTTTTCGGCTTTTGCTAAGAAATGACGGGAAAAGTTATTTTTATATTTTTTAATGTCTTGTTAACAATACTATGTAATTTTGTCAGAAAACATAGTTTTTTTTTATCGTAATGAACGGTAAGTATGCTTAGTTAAGAATTTTGTTTTGCTTATTACTCATATTACCCGGATTATCCGGATATTTGATTGTCCGGATTGCCTATGATCCCAGTTAGTCCGGTTAAACGAGATTCTTACTGTAGTATATTCATTAAGTTTTGACGAATGATTGGTTCATTTCAAATTTCTCTGTAAGGTGACAAAACTATTTTATTTTTAACGTAGGATTAAGTTCCTCCATAACGGTCCTCCGGAAAGGAAAATTTCAGACGCTAAAACCGTCCGTCCGCCCGTCCTCACGAGTTAAAATTTTGTCGCCAAACCTAGTCTATCGGTTGGATAAGTTAAACAAGAACAGAAAATTACCAAGATACGTCAAAATTTTGACATACATATATGTATATATATACTCAGGTACATACCGAGTGGACAAAAAATCCGTAGAAACTTTAAAAATTCATAAAAACCGGAAAAATAACCAAAATAAAAATGTTTTTGCAGGGTTAGCATCGCTGGGTTACAGGAATTTTTTTAAGACAGGAAAAAAAAAAAACTCAAAAAACAGCCGACAGGTGGCGCAGACGTACATAAGCCAAAGGGGTGTATCATACCGGGTGTATCTATCTGGTCCATCCAATCTGTTGGAACTGAAAGATGCGATCCGCCGAGAGCTGTCATATATATATATATATATATATTTTCGGATCTGCTACACTCTGCCGTTGCTGGATTTGTGACTCGCCTGCAATGTATTATCCCCTGTGTTGGGGATCATGTGGAACACCTACTGCTGTAATAAACGATTAAGAAGCATTCTTTTCGTTATTTGCATATCCTTTTTTGACCCGTGTACGTCAGCGCCACCTGTCGGCTGATTTTGAATTTTTTTTCCTGTTTTAAAACACTTTCCGTGACCTAGCGATGCTAATACTGCAAACGTTTTTTATTTTGCTTATTTTTCCGGGTTTTATGAATTTTTAAAGTTTCTACGGACTTTTTGCCCACCCGGTATATAAACTGAAGTGGCACTGAATTAGGGATACCTACCTAGTAACGAGTTGGGCCTCCTCTGGCCTTGATAACGGCTGCCACACGACGAGGCATAGATTCAACAAGTTTCTGGAAACGTTCCACGGGAATGGCTTGCCAAATATTGGCTAACGCTGTCCATAATTCAGTAAGGTTCTTTGGTGCTGTTGTGAAGGATCCACAATTTGGACATTTTGAACTCCTTCCAACGTTATAGCCATTTTGTTCTTCCAACACGATTACGGGGCATAAAACGGCCATATTGGAACTGCACCAATTTTCCAAGAAACATCACCCCTCCTGAATTCCTCAGGACGCGGGAAAGAAATTCCAGGAAATTCAACGGACTTCCAATTTTCTTGGAAATAAGCGTACCACGTGGGTCAACCATGGGAATGTCAGAGCATCCTGCCCTCGAATAAAAAACTCGAAGAGGCAATAAATTTACGTGAATAACTAACCTGGGGAGGGGTTATAATGAAGAATGTAGGAGACCCGAGTGTGGGAGAAAACGACGTTCGGAGAGAGAGCGAGGGAGCGATTGGAGGTAGCGAGCTGCAAGAGAGCCTGGGAAGGAAAGACGCCCCCGTAAAATGGCGAGATACCCGTCTTCAACCGCCAGCACCGAATCCTGTTGCTTCCGCCAGTGAAGAGCCACATGAATTTCTACCCGATGCCTAAATCCTCCTCCTGTAGAAGTACCTCAACGAAGCCATGCTCTGCTGTTTGCATCAAATCTCCCCAGGTTGGTCATAAATTCCCCCTCTAAATAGTGCTCATGCCTTCTGAGAGATTACGAGACTTTTATTTCACTCGACCCATAATGGTTATGCCGCAGGAAGCGGATGAAGTATGTCCTAATTCGGTTAAAAATATGTATAGCCAAGATCTTAAATATAATATGTAAAACCGACCTTTTCTTGTAAAATATTGTATAATAAATGTTGTTATTTTTATTTATAAACGCATAGTTACCTTTGGAGTTCACCTCCCTAAATTTACACAACGCAAAGGGGTATCTCTGGTACCCCTCTTAACGTATATTGGTGCCTCGTGACGAGGATTTCCCTGGGTATGTTATAATATTTTTACTTTAGTCCAAAACCTGGGCATACTAAAAAAAAAAAAATTTTTTTTGTGTATCTTGGCAAAAAGCTTTTTAATGTCGCGCAAGGTTCTTATGGTTCATATATATATCTGTAAAGTGTTATGCATACATTTTTTTTTAAATTTCTCTCTTTTCTTTCCCTTGTACCTGCCATGCCTACATGTTGTGTGAACAAATTGTATTGAAATGTTAGAGTTTATGTGTTCGCGGCTAGTATATATATAATTCTAGGATAATGATTTTTACTTTATTTTGAGTATTATATGTTTCGCATGTATATGTTAAAACAAAAATTGTTTAAAAGGGTTTGTCTTGAAGCACAATAGCAGTATCTCGGATTACCTTTCCCTACTTTATAGTATTATGGCGACCGATTCAGCCGTTAGCGGGAAAACTCCCGGCTTTACGCATTTAGTGTCCACGTTCGATGGTGCCCCTGATTCAGACTGCAATGCGTTTTTCATACAATTCGAGGCTTTAGCAACTTTGGGACAATGGTCGCCCGTAGAGAAGATCGCAATTCTTAAATCGCGGTTAAGAGGTAATGCGCTGAAATTCATAACATGTTCTCCCCAACTACGCGAAGAACAATCGTACGACATAATAAAAGATCAATTGATAAATTTTTTTTCGGAGAAACCGAATGCACAGACGTTACACACAGCGTTTAACAATCTACGTCAGCAGGAGAACGAGCTAGTTAAAACTTTAGCGTATAGGGTTGCAACTGCCACCCAAAATTATCTAGAGGTAGATTTCGCGTCAGCCGAGGGGGTTAAAATACTCGAAAAATTAAAATTATCTAAATTTCTGGACGCCCTAAATAATAACTTGAAACGTGAAGTTTTTAAATTAAACCCTTCTACGTTTGCCGACGCAGTCAAATATGCGCAAAGCGTTGAAATAGCAATGCAAACGACTCCCGAGCCCAATAATTCGAGTTCTCAAATTGACCCCAACACTGCCGCCTTGCTCGAGATGCAAAGAATACAGCAGGAACAAAATACAAAAATTATTGAGTCTCTAACGCAAGAAATAAATACTTTGCACCTAGAAAACCACCGTCCGCAAAATAAAGAACCGCGATTTAGTGAGGACTCTTATTCAACTCCACAGCCCGTAAACGATGTCCGAATTTGCCTCTATTGTGGTCAAACGAGCCACTTTCTACGTAATTGCATACACTATAGTAGGGAACACACCAGCCAAAATTACCAACCCCATAATAGAACCTTTTACTCCCCAGGACAAAGGACTGACTCTCGCCGTTACGATCGAACACAGGACGTTAGAAGGGGGGAAAGAATCCCTATCATCAAAACCGGGACACACGAACGAGGGGTCCGCGTTATTATCACCCCAGACAGGACAGAAGTCATTTTTTATAGAAAGGAGGGGAATTTCAAGTCAACACTATGTTATTCCCCGGGTATTTGAAAGCTTCACGGAGGAACAAGAAATAAGGACCTCGAACAACCATGTTGGCGGTAAAACGGAACGGATTTTCTCTAACGCGAATTTAGGGGGTAACCTTCAACTCCCTACAGTGTTCGTGAATTTTAATACCCAGACAGGGGCCACCTTTCTGATTGATTCAGGGGCTTCGGTCAGCGTCGTGGCATACGAAACGTTCAATGAAATACGACATATAATTAAGTGTAAATTCATATCTCGATCAGTCGCAATCAAAACATTAACTGGCAACGATTTAAAGTACTCGAATTGCGTGGAAATTCCATTTAAAATCGGTAACAACCATTTTAGGCAAATGTTTTACGTCACGACCGCGCCTTTCACTCAGGAGTTCTCTGGAATCTTGGGTTTTGATTTCTTGAAGAAAAATCAGGCCATTTTGGACACTCATGATAACTCACTTAGGATACGGGATATACAAATACCGCTAAATAATTCCTTAGCCTCGGTGCCGTCAAATCAAGTTCACTCCATTCGAATATCCGAAAAGGCAATCATAGAACCTAATAATTTCATTTTGGTACACAGTAACTGCTCGAATAACTACTATAATGACCAGTCATTAAGTTTTCGCCCTCGGGAGTTTAAACATGAAATTTATGTTCACCCAAATTTTATCAATTGTGGAGGCGAAGATAATAACCTAGTATTAATTTCTAATTACACAAAAAATAGGATAGTACTCAACAAAAAAACAACCGTCGGGGAATTTGACCCCAAATCGCAGTATGATAACCCATCGAATCTAAGAAATCGGGAAGTAAAACACATGAACTCTATATCCACGGTAGCCGAGATTCGACGAAAGGAACTGCAAGTCACCGATTTTAATCTAAATCATTTGCCGCACGAACAAAAAGAGGATTTGCAGGAAACTCTTCTGAAATACGCGGACGTATTTTCAAAGAATATGAATACACTGGGAGCGTCTCAAATTATCAAACCCGAAATTCACCTGAACCACCCTTATCCTATTAATGCGCGCCCATACGAAATCCCTTACGCACTGAGGTCCGTAGCAGAAAAGGAATTAGATACCCTACTTAATGCAGGAATTATTTCTCGAACCACGTCACAGTACGCCTCACCTATATTACTTGTAAAAAAGAACCAACCAAACAAATTTCGCCTAGTATGCGACTTGAGGCTAATTAACCAAATCTCAGAGCAATACCAATACCCGCTGCCAAAGATCCAAGACATACTCACAAAAATTTCAGGATACAAATATTTCTCGAAATTAGATTTTCATAGCGCATTCAACCAAATTATTTTGCCCGAGTCGGAACGCCCAAAAATGGCTTTTACGTCAGAGTTTGGAAATTTTCATTACAACAGATTAGTTTTCGGGCACAAGAATAGCGCCGCATACTTCCAGCAAGCAATTGATTTATGTTTGAATGGCTTAAATAGTGAGGATATCTACGCATATATAGACGATATAGTCCTGGCGGCCAATTCCTATTCCGAAATGAAAAGAAAACTACTTTTAGTGTTCGATCGGTTGAGAAAATACAACCTCACTTTGTCCCCAGATAAATGCGAATTTTTTTTAACGAAAATGGAATACCTAGGATTCACCATATCAAACAAAGGCCTTAGCCCTTCGATTCAAAATACAGAAAAAATTTTGTCATTTCAAAGACCTCGCACCCTTAAAAAACTAAAGAAGTTTTTGGGACTCTGTAATTTCTATCGGTCACTCATACCGGATTATGCCGAGCTGTCAGCAACATTAAATAAATTAACTCAGAAAGGGGTAAGATTTAAATGGAGTGTAGAGTGCAACGAAGCTTTCAAAAGCATCCAACGACGGTTCTTTGAAAAACCCTTTATTTTACAGCCGGATTTTAATCAGCCATTTTATCTAAATACAGACGCGTCCAAAACAAGCATCTCCGCCGTCCTTATGCAGAAAGGCGAAAATACACTACAGCCCATACTTTACTATAGTAAAATTCTGAACTCCGCCGAACAGAAATACGCAGCAATAAAATCGGAGTTAATGGCGATCTACTACGGCGTTAAACATTTCAAAAATTTCCTTTACGGATCAAAATTTTTTATACTCTCTGACCACAAACCTTTACAATACCATCTTAGTCTCACTAACCCAGCGAATATGATTTCAAGGTGGTTGTTGGAACTGGCCGAGTTTAACTTCGAGTTCATACATGTCCCAGGTAGTGAAAACCTGCTCGCGGATTATATCTCGAGAGATCCTCTGTTAGCGGATCCTGATGACGATGAAGAGCCAAAACACCCGCTGATCAATACGCTCACGTCTTCCCAAGCGGCCGTTACGACAGAACAAATTCTGCAAGAACAACTAAAAGATACTACATTAGGGGCAGTACGCAAAGCTTTAATAATGCGGGATCCCACGATCTCCAAGAATTTGCACAATTATTGCATTGACCCGCACACAAATTTATTAATGTTTCGTGCCCAACACACCTATTCCTCGAGGGAATGTAGCATCCCAAATCGAATCGTCATTCCCCGCTCACTTCAGGCTGAGGCACTTAAATTGTCGCACATCACGCATCAGGGAGTCCAGAAAACTTATGACATCCTGTCAAAACATTATTTTTGGATAGGCGCATACGCTGACACTCAAAATTACGTAGCTTCCTGCGAAATATGCCGTTCATTCAAAGGAGTCCATCCTCCTGTTCCCCTAGGTAGAATCCCGTTACCTTCAATTCCCGGTGAATTCATCTCGCTGGATATTGTCGGGCCGTTTCCGATTACAAAAAAACAAAATAAATACATCCTCACAGTGTTAGACCACTTCAGTAAGCATATTGAACTTTTCCCCCTTAGTGATATTTCGGCGGAAACGGTCGCTCAAAAATTAATATGGTATATCACCGCTTACGGTAAACCGAAGCGAATACTTACTGACCGCGGAACTCAGTTTACATCAACACTTTTTAAAATTCTAGCTCAAAAATTAAATGTATCCGCCATGTTATCTTCAGCTTTTAATCCACAATGTAATGGGGCCTCCGAGCGCATAAACATTCAACTTAAACACGCCATGCGGTGTGCGGCGAAAAGTAACAATTCTTGGGAAGAGGCGATGATCATGCACAAATGTATTTATAATGCCACTCAGCATTCCGCAACAAAGGAGACGCCAAATTTCCTCTTTTTTGGAAGAGATCTTCCTTTATTTCTAGACACGGACAATTTAAATATCGATCCACCGCCTTTATTCGGTGATTACGCAGCAGAAAAAATTAGAGCTATGACAAAGGCATATGAAAACGCGCTGAGAAATATGAAAACCGCACAGGAAAAGCAAGAAGAGAGACAATTACTCAAAGCGAAACCCCGAACCCTAATTATCGGGCAAAAAGTCTTTGTGCGTAACCATCAATCGGCTATCGGTAAGAAAACCTTCAGGGGACCTTATAGAATTACGAATCGCCTTACGCCCCACACTTACAAATTACGGCTAATCGCGGACCCATACGCTACGGAAATAAATTGTAATATCAATCGAATATACGAATTGCCTGAGCGACGAGAGCACTTGCGTCCAAAGGACACGATAACCGGTAACATTCGCGAGGACCCGCAGGATACATTTTCCCCGTTCTCGGAAATGACCCCCCAAAATGAGGAAGAGAATTTTTTCCCCTATGACGAAGATTTCGAACCTTGCCAACAGTCGCGGGGAGCGCAGTTGACACAGGAACAGGTCGCTAATGTTCCGCCAAAGGAGAATCAGGACAATGAGCAGACGGTCTCGCAGCCATCAAATCTTCGGGGAGCAACCCATCAGTCAAAAACGCCTTTTATTCAAACTAGATATTTTCTTCGACAGCGAACCCCAAAAACCTAAACTACAAAATTTTTTTTCTCCCGCCTCGCGGGTTAGAGTCATGGAAAGACCGTTTTGGGAACTGGCCATTCTCAAAAAAATTGTCTGACCAGTGGCTGCGTACATGGGAAGGCTCAGTTTGACGAACTCATTCGTTTTTCACATATAATCTGATCAACTATATGGTATTAACGATGGGCTTCTGAAAACCGAGTTGTAACAAGTAAATTTTTTTTTTTTTTCTCTCCTTTCGGTTAAGTTTTATTTTGACAAAAATAAGTTTTTTTTTTTTTCTCTCTCTTAACTCTTCGTCTTCTGTTATATCGCTATGAGATATCTATATAATTTTTTTTTTAGGAAACTTAGCAGACTTTAGAATTTTCGTCGTGGGTTCATTTGTGCGCATAGTTTAAATTCAATTTGACGATGTTTCAGTGTACAAATCTGATGATAGAGCAAAATTTGGTCAATTTCGTTGGGGAATGAATAAATAAACAAAAAAAAAAAAAAAAAAAAAAAAAGGAAAATTTAAAATTAAAAAAAATATATATATATATTATTAAAAGATTAGCGTGTATTATGTTTTATTATTCTGTTTTATTATTATTATTATCATTATTAGTACTATTATTATTGAATGCATGGATAGCACATTATATGTTTCACACAAATGGCAGCGCAAGGAAAAGAGAACATTTTTACTCTTTCCGCGAGTTAAACACATAATGGCGATTATGCACATTTGCCAACGTTTTTGAAAATTTCATCTTCGCTGTACGACTCTAGCGGAGAGATTTCTATTTCTGTAAGATAACCCTTTCTTTACATTTTAATCTCTGATCACATGTGTTGATCGAGCCACTATTTTGTTATTATTTGTTTTACAGGGTATGCATACCATTTTCTATGATGTTACTTAATGTTGGTCAGAGTTAATGTAAGCTTAAAGAAAACTTTATAAATTTTGAATTTTTTTTTTTAAATCAGTAAAACTTGCAGCACTATAAGGGGAGATTTTGACCTCCTGAACTTTTACAACTGATGTCATTCATGATTTTATTTTACTGCCATTGTGACTTTTGTGCAATTGGAGTCTATTTTGCTGAAGCGAATGGAGCCAATCCGTTCTTCAACCCCTACAGACTGTGGCGTGCCAGCACGCCTAGAAAAGGGGGGGGGAGTGATTGTTGTGAAGGATCCACAATTTGGACATTTTGAACTCCTTCCAACGTTATAGCCATTTTGTTCTTCCAACACGATTACGGGGCATAAAACGGCCATATTGGAACTGCACCAATTTTCCAAGAAACATCACCCCTCCTGAATTCCTCAGGACGCGGGAAAGAAATTCCAGGAAATTCAACGGACTTCCAATTTTCTTGGAAATAAGCGTACCACGTGGGTCAACCATGGGAATGTCAGAGCATCCTGCCCTCGAATAAAAAACTCGAAGAGGCAATAAATTTACGTGAATAACTAACCTGGGGAGGGGTTATAATGAAGAATGTAGGAGACCCGAGTGTGGGAGAAAACGACGTTCGGAGAGAGAGCGAGGGAGCGATTGGAGGTAGCGAGCTGCAAGAGAGCCTGGGAAGGAAAGACGCCCCCGTAAAATGGCGAGATACCCGTCTTCAACCGCCAGCACCGAATCCTGTTGCTTCCGCCAGTGAAGAGCCACATGAATTTCTACCCGATGCCTAAATCCTCCTCCTGTAGAAGTACCTCAACGAAGCCATGCTCTGCTGTTTGCATCAAATCTCCCCAGGTTGGTCATAAATTCCCCCTCTAAATAGTGCTCATGCCTTCTGAGAGATTACGAGACTTTTATTTCACTCGACCCATAATGGTTATGCCGCAGGAAGCGGATGAAGTATGCCCTAATTCGGTTAAAAATATGTATAGCCAAGATCTTAAATATAATATGTAAAACCGACTTTTTCTTGTAAAATATTGTATAATAAATGTTGTTATTTTTATTTATAAACGCATAGTTACCTTTGGAGTTCACCTCCCTAAATTTACACAACGCAAAGGGGTATCTCTGGTACCCCTCTTAACAGGTGCTGTGTGATGGCCTTTCACGCCTTGTTCCAAAACATCCCAAAGATGCTCAATAGGATTTAAGTCTGGGCTTCTAGGTGGCCAATTCATGACAGAGAAGTCAGAGGAATGCTCATCCAACCAGCCAGTAGCCAACCGGGACTTGTGAGAGGTACAGTTGTCTTGCTGGAAAACTCCATTACCGTGCGGATAACAGAACAGCATAAACGGATGGAGGTGATCACCCAGCAACTCTACGTACCGAATTGCATTGAGGGAGGTTGGTACACGCACCAAAGATCCCAAACTGTGCCACGAAAAAACACCCCAGACCATGATTGAGCCACCATGCCCTTGTACAGTTCCAGCCAGGCATGCAGGATCCATGGCTTCATGAGCCTGACGCCATATTCTCAGCCTCCCGTCGGCGTTAAGTAGTCGGAATCGAGACTCATCACTTCATGCTACTCGTTTCCAGTCCTCTACACTCCAGTCTCTGTGCTCTCTTGCCCTGGCAAGACGTGCAGCCCGATGGCGAGTATAGAGCAATGGTACTCTCGTAGGTCGACGGCTCGCGAAACCCATACGGTGAAGCGAGCGTTGCACAGTCCGTTTACTGACTGTACGACTGGCACCGTCATTAAACTGGGTGGTAATTTGAGCTAATGTTTGGCTTCGCTGGCTACGTACAATACGCCTGAGCCGTCTCTCACCACGCACTGTCAAAGCTAATTGTCCTTTGCAGTTTGCCCGATCGCTAGTTTTTTTTCCACCATCCATGTATTCTTGGTATACTCTTGACACTGTCGACCTTGAAAATCCTAGCTGTCTGACGATTTCGGAAATTGAATGGCCCATGCGTCGCGCACCTACGATTTGTCCGCCATCGAAGGCGTCTAAATCAGGCAGTTTACCCATACTGGCAATTCCAACAACTAATTCAGAACAAACACAGTACGCGCTATATATGCAGTTACCACAGCGCCCTCACTTGCGCATACATGATGCGCAGCGCTACACAATTTGCATAGGCTTTGCTATCCCTAATTCAGTGGCACTTCAGTGTATATAGATACATATATTCTTACAAAAGAAGTAAACAACGATAAGTAATCCTACGTTAATAACCCGCGGTAGTTTCGTTAGAAGAAACTATCTGAAATTATATATTTTTTAAATTTCTTTTTATAGCTAAATAAAAATGTGATTTTAACAATGTCACAAATTTATTGAGAGACAAATTGCAAGTGGTTGCTTTCACTCTTTAAAAAAAGTAAACTACAAGTTTACTTTTTTTAACGTCAGTTGAAAAAAAAACCCATATATTGATGACTAAATTCATCGCTTTACCACAAAGTTAGTCATTTATCGCGAAATATACAATATTTTTTTTATTCAAAAAGCTTTAAAACTCACTCCTGCCAACCCTTCCAATATTCTGTCCGCCATCAGAGCGTCTGCGCCTAACGTGACTGTCATTGGTGTGACCAATGTTAAAAGAGCTGTCATCAACACTCCGACTCCGAAAAGACATTTAGCACTTGTGTGTTCAGACAAGTAACCCCCTGGGACTTGAGTCAAGACATAACCGTAGAAAAAAGAACCCAGTATCCTATTTCTGGTGTCTTCTGTCCAGTCATACTGCTGAGCCTGAAAGAAAGTATATATATATATATATATATATATATATATATATACCGTATTTACTCGTGTATAGGCCGATTGCGTGTATAAGCCGCACCTCAATTTTGAGACAACATTTGGGGAAATTTCTTTTTCTGGATTCCGACGTAGACTCAAAGTAGCATCGTTCAGCGAAATGTAGCAATGTCGTACATTCCTTAGAGTTCGATGCTCGCCTAACAATATCAGGTACATACTTAGCTGACAGTGGTAAATTACAGTGTAAAAAAGATGATTATATATATACTAGTACACTTAATTATTTCCCACGAAGACATCATCTGACAGCGGCAGTGACAGTGACGGGGATAAAGTTACAAATCATGATGAATAGGTACGTAAAGCTATTTTAATCAGGTCTGAATGCAATAGGTAGTAAGGTATATAGATACTAATGTTTTATGGTAGCAAAGTGTTCTAAACTAAAGGATGTTTACTGTATTTAATTTTAAAATTCCGTGTATAAGCCGCACCCCATTCTTACCTACCTATTTTATGGAATAAAAGTACACGCATAAATACAGTGTATATATATATATATATATATATATATATATATATATGTGTGTGTGTGTGTGTGTGTATATATATATATATATATGTGTGTGTGTATGTGTGTGTGTATATATATATATATATATATATATATATATATATATATATATATATATATATATATATATATATATATAGTATATATAAGATGTTCAACTGTGCAGTAGTAGTCACTAGGTAAAATGTTTTGTAAAGTGTAACTGTGACATCATTTATCTGTAGTTTTTGTATAAATTTTTTCCGAAAATAAATGCTTAAGCGATAGAAGATCAATATATTCCTATTTATTGTATATACTGCAATACTGTGATCATCAGTAGCTATTATAGGTGAGTGGTATACATTTTTTTTTGTAAAATTTTATATAATAGTTTAAGTGGTGGAGGAGAGAGAGAGTAAGGAGCTGGTCATAGGACCAAATATAATGGACTTACTCATGCTCGTAAAAAATGGTAATGGTCAGGGTAGTCAATTTTGAGTGTATTGCCAATAGAGATAATCAATTAAGCACTACCTGTTTGCTTGACCAATAAATATCGTACTCTTGCGTTGTGTATTTTTATTTAAATATACTTTAAATCATCTGATTGAATAATAAAGGATAGGTTTATTGTAATCGAACATACTCGTATATACATTTACAATAGCAATTTTACATAAGTATTATATTAATATGATTCTTCATTTTAAATGACACATTAATCTACACATTTTATCTCCCTCTTTCTAATCAAATACAATATACTTATTCGTTAGTACCTTTCTAAACTACGAGGAAATACATTTATCAATCATTTTCATAAAAACACCTTTTTTTAAACAAAATATTATCATTCACTACGTCCGTTAACTTAATTAAGGATGAGGTAATCAGGCAAACACGATTTTTGGGATTAATAAAAGAACTGCCACACATACCTTCATTGACGTCTTTTCACCCTTCAGTACGGGGCTCACTGGGTTGGCGGTCAATTCTCCTTACTGAGGATCCTTTGTATATCGGCACGCTTCGCGAAACAAGGTCATCTTTCTGTACGCTGAAGGGTGGCGGCTGGGGGTCTCGCTTTCTTTCACTGTCTGGGGTCGGCAATCAATCAGTCCCTTGGGGATGGGGCGCTGCACGTTCATATTTTCGTCCGGCATCCGTCGTTGGCTCTCTTATAGCTCCCGGTGCATTATCATCAATATAGGTAGCTCATTCGGGTTCTTATACTGCTGCGATATACGCGAATCATCTGCGATATACTCATCTCGTTTCAGCATTGGTTTATTATCAGGCCGGTATATCATTCTATGCTGTCCACAAATCAGCATCCAACTACATTAATCTCGTAGTATGCGTCGCTCATTCTACGATGCTCGCTCTCTATCAAATAGCAAAAGTCATACTCATCGTTCGGATAATAATAATCATCTTGTTTCTACCTTTCTTGTGTCTATAATACGTTTTGCTTTACCTAACTCCTCCTTTTCACATTTGATTGGTCACGTATTTTCTTGTCATCCAGTATTGGTTCGTTAGACTTCATCTGGAAGCTTCTATCCCCCGCCCTGCTGAAGGCGTGTCGCTTTTTCTCATTATCCTCCTCTTCTCACGGGCACCTCCCAAAATTTCTAGAATTTCATCTGTTTCTTGTTTCTTATTATCTTCTTTCAACGTCTTGTTTTTCTCTCTCCAACACCTTGCTTTTCCATCATCATTTACACACATTTGTAATTTCTTTTTGCGACTTGTCGTTTATCCCGTAATTGCCTCTAACTACTACCTCCTTTTCAAATCGGTTACTTCATGTTTACCATTTCATTTTCTCATCAATTTCCTGTCTTCTTGCGGTTTCTTAATGTAGCGGCCATTCTGCGCTACATTTTACAAAACTGATTCATTTAAATTTCGAGTCTTCACTTACTGTGATTATCAGATGGAAGGGTCCATAGCTTTCATCAGATTATCAAAGGGGATCACGACACTAAACATGTTAAGAACCAATCGCTTATAAGATTAAGGGCCTGTTCACAATGAATCCGTCAGCATCAGGGTAAAACTTTTCAACCAATCATATACCAGTCATTGGCCCATTTAACCAATCAGCGCCACGGAATCTTTAAAGTTGACGCAGACGGAGTCTATGGGAACAGGCCTTTAGAAACTCTAGGAGAAACAACAACTATTCGCCAAGTGGACAATCGAAGGCGGCTTGACTGAAACTCAAAGATATATTCCGACCGAACTGACAGAAAACGTTTATTAGAGCCCGGCTGGACGATGGCTGGATGATAGAGTGCTGGCATTCGTACCATAGTCTGTGGTTTCGAGTCCCACTATTGGCATGCATGTTTGTAACCGTTTGGATTCGGTTTTTAGCTGAAGGTGACGGTCTAATTAACTCTGGCATAGCAAAATGCTTTGATTTGGTTTGGAACGCTACGGCCAATTTTTGTTACGGGAGGGTTAATTAGACCGGGACCTACTGCTTAAAGCCGATTCCGAACGGCTCCAAACGTCCATGCCAAAAGTGGGATTCGAACCCACAGACTTTGGTACCGAACGCCAGCTCCTTAGCCATTTGGACATCGTCCGACGTATAGCAAAATGATGACCGTAGCTCTCTAAACCAGTGGTTCCAAACCGGTAGTCCGCGGACCACAGGTGGTCCGTGAAAGCCTCGGGAGTGGTCCGGCACCACATATAAAAAAGTTGCAAAATAAATGGAGATTTTGAAAGAAATATTCATTGAACTAGATGGGCCGAATATATCCGATGAGTATCAGGTGTTGGATTAAAATTTCTTAAATGTTTAGCATAATTATTTTATTATTAGAATATGATACGTTAGAATGTGAGTACGTTGATCCTGTATCCCTTTTACCTGAGAGATATTTTATACCCCCTACCCCAGAAGGTCCCACCCCCTCAAGTCGGTGGGCGGGGGTTGGTCCGCACATGGTTCAGTTTCTGGCGTAGTGGTCCGCAGACTTCTACGGGTTGGGAACCACTGCTCTAAACCAACCAATCAACCAACCTACTTAAAGATGCCATCCCGTTTTCTGGCATTTCCAACTCTCAAAATTTGCAATTGTTTTTAGCATACAGTATAGTTGACGGGAAAATAACATTTACCTGATTTAACTTGAACTGGTTAATTGTAACATTTTGAGCAAGCTCTGGGCATTCAACGATGTCTCGCGAGCTGTTCTTCGACTCGTGATAGCTGCTGTTCACCATGGCCAGTATTGCGACGCTCAGGTTAACTCTCATGGAAAAAACGCTTGCCATTCCCCAGAATCCGAGAAGGGCGAAAATGTGTCGCTTCGGTATATCATGATTTCTTTTCTCTGTGGGAAAATACGTTGTTGTAATATAGAACCAATAAGGAATAATTTCTTTTTTTTCAAGTAGAAATTATTCACACGAAGTTACACACATTGTTTTTTTTTATACATATGCTTGGGGACGGAGGAAAGCGGCTTCAGTTTTAGCTCTAGATTTTAGAGCAACACAAGGATCGGAGTCCGACTTTTTGCCCACTGCAACCATAATTTGGTCCAACTACCTCTCGGAGGGGGGGGGGACATCTGGAGGCTAGTACCCTCCTCTCACCATTACAAAATCTCAACCCTCTCACCATTACAAACTTACACAAGGACTGGAGTCTGACTTTTTGCCTACTGCAACCCTAATTTAGACCAACCACCTCTCGGAAGCGACATCTGGGGGCTAGTACCCTCCTTTCACCCTTACAAACCCATACGGATGAACTCTCTGCCTTCCAGACTTAACGTACCCATACCCGGCGTAGACATAAGAACATTCAGTGGTGCTTGTCGGGATGCGAACTGAGCTCCTTAAGTACCGAATCTTGACGCAGATTGGAATTATAGAGCGAAATTGATAAACATGGAAGACCAATCTTGCTCTAGAACAGTGGATCTCAAATTTTTATCTGCCGCGACTCACTTTCAAATGTGATCATTTTTTTTGCAACCCACTCGCTGTAATATAATTATTATATTACAGCGCTTTCAGAACAGAAACAGACATTACAGAATTTTTTTTCGGGACCTATGTTAAAATCCTCCCCAGACCCACACTGAGATTCTCTGACTGAGAATATTTAATGTTAATGGGCAGATCGAAAAATTAGAGAATGACTATTGGTGAGATGAGCTTTATTCAACAGTTCTTTCTTAAACCCATTTCTGACGTCACTACATCTTGCGTCCTCAATGGTGTGTCAGAAAAATCAGAATAGTGATTGCCTCTTTAAAATTCTAAATAATCTGTATAACACTGCTTTTGTTTGTCTGTCAGTCCAATATAAAAAACGAAAGAGAGGGAGCAATAGTGCCCTATTTGTCAAAAAAAAATAATGATTGTCTCCTTAACATTCAAAACAATCTCTACAACACTAAAACATTGAATTGATTTGCCTTTGATTATGTTCAGTCAAAATAATTACAAGATAAAAAAGAACGTTTTATATACCATGTTTTTAAATTTTCTGTTGAATCATATAAACTTGACAATTCTATGTATTAATATATACTTTTAAAAAAAAATTTTGATGAATTATCCCATCAACTTGAAAGAAAATGAAGTTAATTGGAAGTTAACTTGCGTTTAACTTTTCATTCCCGTCCCGGCCGATAGATGGCTGCACCAGTGTACAAAACAAAATTAACTGAAAATAACTGAAAATTAATCTAATTCTGCTTAAAGATGGCTAAAAGTTTTAATAAAATGCATTGTCATCGTGTTCTGAGCTATTCTAAAAGTTTCAAATGTCTAGCTGGTCGGGAAGTTAGTTAAAAATTGATTGCAAGATTTGTACTGGACAAACACACAAACACACACACAAACAAACAAGAAAGCAAGTTAATAAAAACATGTTAAAAAGGGGCAAATTATTACAGTACATTTTATAAATAAAAATAATGATTGTCTCGTTAAAATTCAAAACAATCTCTAAAACTTTTAATTGGAGGGCTTGTGGCGGCCCAGTGGTACAGCGCGCTGGTTTTCGGTGCTGAGGGTGCTCAGATCGAGTCCCAGCGTTGCGCCACGAAAAATGCCTCCGTTCGTGTCGTCCCTTCATAGGGGGTAATGCTGTCCGCCTATATGGTGCCCCCACAATAAAATGGACAGTAAAACTGCGGCGTAGTAAGGGCCAATGTTTGAAATACAAGTGCCTCCGCATTGGATTAAAAAAAAAAAAAAAAAAAAAAAACTTTTAATTGGTCTGCCTTTAATTAAATTCTGCTGTAAAAAAAGAGAGCGAACTATGCATCATATTTTTAAGGCCGTCTGCAGACGGGCTAAAAGGAAAGTAGTTGTAGTCTCCTAAAGACTCAAAACAATCTCTTTAATACTAAAATTTTGAAATGGATTGCCTTGAATTAAATTCAGCCAAAAAATAAAAAAAGAGAGAGCAAATTATGTTGCCATATTTTTAAAATAAAAATTAATGATTATCTCCTTAAAATTCAAAACAATCCCTAAAACTTTTAATTGGTTTGCCTTTAATTAAATTCAGCAAAAAAATAGTGAACTACGCACCATATTTTAAAAATAAAAATAGTGATAGTCTCCTAAAAACGCAAAACAATGTCTATGACACTAACACAATAGACTTTTATGTTTTAATAGACTTTTATATTTGCTACTGAGTTTACTTTTACGTGAAATTGGTCATTGATATTATATTATTGACATTACATTTATAACTTTTTATTAAAGTTATTTATGACAAGTTTTTTAATTAAGAAAATTAAACCGATCTGTGCTTCTAAAAAGGTTGGTCGGGAGAGGGTCCTCGACGTTTTTTCTGTTGTTGTTGATGCTTATGCCCCTTGACCGACAGCAACATCAGATCAAGGCCATTATAGACTATTGGGTTGTGCGGCTCCGATTTTAAGTTAGCACCACAAGGGTCGGAGTCGACTTGGCTAATGGACCGGTCCCGTAATTTTGAACCCAGTCAAGTGACGAGACCAATACACTTGATCCCGCACATCCAGAGGTAAATTTGGAGAACTTGGAGAACATTGCAGCCACGTCAGATTTTACGTGCACCAGCCGACATTAACGTACACGGCGGTGGATTTTGTCAGCGACGAGCATCGAACCAGAGACGTTCAGATCACTGACTCGCTGTTCTTGCTAACTGGGCCACCGAGCACTGTTTTTCTTCTTTCAAGTGGTCCCTGATCAAGAAAAGGTTAAGAACCACTTAACTGGATCAAGTCATAACATTATTAAAAAAGTACTTAAATATTTGGTACCATGAGAATAAATTATTTTTCTAAAACAACAAGTTGAAGACATTAATGGAAAAAAGAATTACATAGGGAGAGTTTTAAAGAACAAAAATTAACTTAATTCGGTACATGCTCGGAAAATGTTTACAACTAACTAATATTTTAAGCAAATAAATTTCTCTAAAACCCCGCGAAAAGAATGATTACATACTGGAGCAATACACGATAAAAACGCTATATTGCCCTCGATGTGTCCTGTAGACCTTAATCTCTCGCAACCGGTAAACAGGAAAGCATTTTCCGATAATCTGGAAAATTCCACAAAACGGCCATTTAACTTTCATCGAGTAGAGTCCGAATCATAAGTCTACTGTTCATCGTCCAAGTGTGCAGGAATCGTCACGGAGTGATCTTCGCCTTTTGCTGACGCTGTCAGATATTAAGCTGACGGTAAATAGCGAAATCTCTGTTCCCGGTTTCGGGGACAAGTTCCGAAAATCGAGGAAAATATCCTGTTGCTATGTGGAGAGTAAAATTGTTTGTACGCGTGGTCAATAGCGGGTTAAGAAGTTTTGCGGCTTTGGCCAAATTTCATTTGCCCCCTCCCCTCTTCCAATTCATAAATAAGTAAAATATGCACTTTTACCATGTATGTGATAACCCATTGATCCTGTACGTTTAACATTTATCTGAAAACATCTGTAGATGGAGTGTTATCATACTATACTCATACTGTTATCATACTATATCATACATTTTTTCCCAATGCGGATGCACTTGTCGGACAGACATTCGCCTTTATTCACCGCAGTTTTTGCTGGCCATTTTATTATGGGAGCACCATATATACAAACCAGCATTAACGCCTATGAAGGGACGACAGAAACGGAGATATTTTAGTGGTGCGACGCCGGGATTCGATCCGAGCACCCTCAGCACCGAAAGCCAGCGCGCTGTACCACAAGGCCAACACAGGCCCAAATCATACATATAAGACTTATCAAGGCCTATATCATACTATATAAGGCGCAACAGAGCTACTGCCTATTCTGATATCACTGACTTTCTTTGTTAAAATTAACTTACAAAATAAGATACGTTGGTCCGAGCCTTACATTGTTATGTTGTAAATAAAGTTCATTATAAATATTACTATTATTATTCATTACAGCAATTTTCGCTCTTTTTATTTTAAAACAATGTCAAACTTTTTTTGTCTATATATATTTTAAGGGGGTCCGGGACACAAAAATCGGGATGAAAAATAATTTATTACTAAAAAAAAACTGTTCTTTTCCGCTTAAAATGACGTTTAAATCATGTTTCTATCTTAATTAGAACAGAAGATATTAATATTTTTGCTTTGCAACATTCTATTAGCTGCCTATCATTGTTTAAACCTTTAAATGCGCTTTTCTTCACGATAGGTTTTTTCACCGTTTCTCGTCTTTAAATTGTTATAAGTCAAGAACTGTTAAAAATAAATAGTTCAAACTTGGACGATGTCTTTTTCAATTATTTGACTTTAATTTTAAATCAGCAAATTTGAAAAAAATATTTGCTTTTGAAAATATGATTTTTGTTAAAAATAAGTTACATCATTTTTCTAAATTTTTACTTTAAATATTATAATTTTTTTAAATTAATATTTTAAAAACAACTGAATCAAAATTAAAACATATATTTCTGTTTAATTAAATGAAAAATTAATATTTCGGCAAACAATATTTCGAGTTATAACGATTTTAAATTACCCTACTGTAAAAAAAAATTTAATTTTAAATTGTTTTTAACTTTATGAGAAGTTTTATGATGTGATTTTGGTTATAAATTATATGATTAACCTTCACGAAAAATTTCAAAATTCTAAGTCAATAAATAAAAATATGACACTACTATTTTCTTTTCTTTTTCCTTTTTTTCTGCACTAAATTATGGACCTATGAATTTTAGTTGTTTTCAGGCTGGTTTTCACTCTAAGGATACAATCATTATTTAGTTTTTGACAAATGCATTTATTCGTTAAAAAGTGCCAATGAAGTTCGTTTTTCTGCTGCATTTAATTAAAAACAAAATAAAAGATTTAATTCTATACAATTTTTCCTTAATTTTAAGGAGACTATCATTTTTATTTTAAAAATATGGCGACATTATTTGTTTTGTTTTGTTTTTTTGGCTGAATTTGATACAAGGCAAACCAATTGAAAGTTTTAGTTTTATAGAGATTGTTTTTGAGATTTTAAGATGCTATCACTATTTTCATTTTAAAAATATGGTGCATAGTTTGCTCATTTTTTAACTGAATTTATTTAAAGATAAAAGATTAAATTGAAACAACTTCCCACATTCATACACTTATCCCTCGATTTACACGGTAGATGCGTTCCACGACAAATCGTGTAAATCGACACCGTGTAAATTTTTTTTAATTTATAAAATTTAGAAACCGTGTAAACCGAGTACCGTGCAAATCGAGAGACAGGTATACGTCTGAAAACTTTCCAATCGGAGATAAACCATTCAGAGCAATTTTTATGAAAGAAAAGGTTTTAAAATATTCAATGGCTCTCCAAATTATCTATCTATATAAAAATGAATGTTTGTTTGTTTGTTTGTTCGTATTTTATGAGCTGCCGTACCGTTCATCCGATTGCGATGAAACTTGGTCAACTTATTGCTTGAACTTGCGCGATGGTTATAGACTATTTTCATTCCGCTACGATGTTCCATTCCAGAATTATGTTAGAAGTATCAACGGATATTGAAAATCGCCAAAAAAATCGCCAAATTTCCCCGGATATTTTTGTTCAAAGCCATTGTAACATTTCATTGTTGCGATATAAATTATAACATTTCCGTAAAAATAAATAGACATTAATTAAAAACGTGATTTATTCATATATTGGCTCATGCATGAATGAATTTGATATATTATTTTCATGTGCGGGGCAACGCCGGAATGTTTCTTTTTAAAAATGAAAATATAAGGATGGAAAGTCATTCATTTTCAATGAATGTGTTATCTATCCATTTCATGAATTGAAACTATCCCAAGCTACCTGTTCAAACTCAAATATACTGCAGAACACGTTGACGTAGCTAGAAGCACGTGCGTTTAGCCTTGACGCGATGATTTATATAACTGAAGTGACATTGAAACATAGCAGATGATTTAGTTTCGAGAAAGAATTACAATCATGAAATACGTGTATATTATAATTAAGAAAGTCTGAAAGTGGCATTGAAACGTAGCAGACGATTTAGTTTTGAGAATGAATTCCGAGCATGAAATACGTGTATATACTTTTTCTATAATAATTACCATATTTGCTGTGTTTTAATATTGAATGTGATCTCAATCCCTTCAAACATTATTGATTATTTTTCTATAATAATAAATCCATTCAAACGCTATTGACTAGCTGTAAATTAATGCTTTAAAATGCCCAAAAAGAGGAGAGTAACTTTTAATCCTGCAGAAGTAAGGGGAAAATGTCAAAGATTGTTGAGAAATGAGCAATGTGATGAAAAAAAACAGAAGAGCGCGAAGCCAACAGAATTCGAAATGCAGTTAGACGCACACAAGAATCTGAAGAAAAAACATTCCCAAGAGCTCGAAGGTAACAGAATTCGAATTGTAGTGATCCGAAGCAGTGAGACTGATGAAGAAACTTTTAACGCGTCGAACATACGATTGTCTTCGAGCTTCAACATCGAAAGGAGAGGAAAGCGATGAACAACGACAGCACTGACAACAAACTAATGCTATTTGCTACCGCAAAAGAATTTTAGCAAAAACTGTAGACCATCATAACATGAGGCTAATCATTGAAAAAATAATAGCAGAAACTGAATCCCGATCGAAGCTGGGTAATACATCTAGTGTTTAATAAATAATCTGTGGTATCTCCTAAAAGCTTTTATCTTAGCTCTGAGAAAAGTTTGTTCTTCAAATTGAAAAGTTTTTAAATAAACTTTTTCGTTGGGATTATCTCATTTGCTCTATAAAAGTATAAAATTGGATATTTTGGTGTATGATTACTTCTAAAAAGATAATCGTTATAGAATAGGGGATCACAACTTTTGCCCATTAATGAGCACATTAATGAACTCCATTAATGAGCAATTAATTCGATCAAGCAACATTTCAGCCGCTTGCAAGGAAAAGCTTAAGTGATAGACTTTGCTAAAATACTATTATATATTGTCTGGTTGCATGAAATCGTGTAATTTTTGATAAATTTAAAAATTTCATACTTTTTCTGCGATATTCACTTTTCGATTGTCGCGTTTTCTTACTTTCATCACTGTGGTATGGTCTCAGTGAAACAGTAGTATCAATCAGAAGTGGAACCAAATCTGAAATTAAGTAAAAAAAAGTATGATGAAATCATTTATAAGCATACGCTTTTTGAACTGAAATTTTTATTTCCCTTTGCTCGTTAAATTTGAATGTAACTTCCATTGCAATAGAAAAACCATAACAAACACAGCATAACAAAACCAATTTTAGATATATAAAACCTTACCGACCACAGACTTTAACTTAACACTTCAAATAATTTTTTCTACAAAGTACTATATTTTCTCATTAAATAACAGTTAATAAGAAAAGCAATTAGAGTTTTTATAAGTTTTAATTTTAAATTATATATATATACAGGGTGTCCCAAAACGACCGCATAAACTCTGCACAGCTAGATTCCTCGTTGGGAGTACATAAAAACTGCCCAAAGAAGCGTTCCTGTACGATCCATAGTTTACGAGAAAAATACGAAAAACAAAGTATGACGTCACTGCCGGTGCAAGAAAAAAACACTTTATTGGACATATCAACAACAAGATTTGCATATCTTTCCAGACGATAATGTTTAAAACGTTCGCCGCGCATATCGCGTCATGCATACGCGCGCGCCATGGAGTGACGTTAAGCTGCCGTTGAACTGGTATTTAAAAGGCTGCATCTTGCAGCTACCGGTAGTCTTCGTATGGTGGCCATGTACTCCGTTCGTGACTACTGCCACATGTACTTGATGTACGGCCGATGTAATGGAAATGCCTTACGAACTGCTAGGGAGTATGCCCGTCGATATCCGTCCCGCCGTCCTCCCGATGTCAACATCATCCGTAGGCTGGACGACAGACTGCGAAATACGGGAAGCGTCTTGCCAGCAGCCAATCTTCACGATACTGGAAGACCGCGGAGCGGCCTGACGGTAGCACAGGCGGATGCAATACTGCAGCGGGTAGAAGAGACGCCCGAGGTAAGCACACGCGCATTAGCCCGTGAGATGACTTCGAGTAAAAGTACTGTGCACAGGCTTTTACGGTCTGAGAGGCTACACCCATTTCGTTACACAACCGTGCAAGGTCTGAAACCAGATGACTTTCAGAAACGCGTGGCCTTCTGTGAATGGCTGTTGCAGCAACAGAACACAGATAATGGTTTCATTGCACATATCCTGTGGACTGATGAATCATGTTTCACTCGTGATGGGGTATTCAACCATCACAACAGCCATATGTGGTCCCAGGTCAATCCGCATGCAATCCGGCCGCAGAAACATCAGGAACATTGATCTCTTAACGTATGGGCCGGCATACTCGGGGATCGCCTGCTTGGACCATATCTGTTGCCTGAACGGCTCTCGGGACAGTCGTACTTCGTGTTTCTCAATGAGGTCTTAACCGAGTTCCTCGATGACATACCATTAGCGGCAATACAGGGACTTTGGTTCCAGCATGATGGGGCTCCGGAGCATTTCTGTGTTCCTGTACGTGGTTGGCTGGATATGGAATACCCCGGCCGCTGGATCGGACGTGGGGGTCCGGTTCTATGGCCGCCACGTTCGCCAGATCTTACACCGTTGGATTTTTTCCTATGGGGCCATCTGAAGGAACTGGTGTATCGAGACATAGTGACAACACAAATGGACTTAGTTGCTCGTCTGCATGCTGCTTGTACTTCGGTGGACCCCGCGATGCTGCAACGTGTGATGACAATCATTCCACGGCGTGCTCAAGCCTTCCTCGACATGCACGGCGGACACTTTGAACATCTTCTTTAAATTGTGCATGTCGTTGATATGTTCAATAAAGTGTTTTTTCTTGCACTGGTAGTGACGTTATACTTTGTTTTTCGTATTTTTCTCGTAAACTATGGATCGTACAGGAACGTTTCTTTGGGCAGTTTTTATGTACTCCCAACGAGGAATCTAGCTGTGCAGAGTTTATGTGATCGTTTTGGGACACCCTGTATATACCGGGTGAGTTATAAATTCGTGCAAAGTTCAAAAATTCATAATAAAAGAAGCAATGCTCGGAAAATTTTTCTGTTTGCACCAATAAGATCAGAGAAATTGGATTTTTTTCCAAGTAAGAAAAAAGTTTCTAAAAGTAACTTAAAGAGGGCGCTCACACGTCATACTGAGACGTTTTATGCAAATCAGGCGAAACTCAAATAAAAAATCAAACAAATCACAATAACATGAGACGGCGGAATTATTTTAAAGTAACAGATTTTCAACATTACTACCAGCACAAGGAAATAGGAAAGTGAGGCGTGTCAATAAGCCCATTACAGCGGATTGTAGCATCGATGACAGCGACTGTCTGTCGAATGACGTTTTTCAGTTCCACGAAAGTGGTTGGGGAGCCCTGGTACACATGAGACTTTAAGTATCCCCCCCCCCCAACTAAAAATTTGCCGGGGTCAAGTCTGGTGACCATGAGGGCCACTGAACCTTACAACCGCGACTTATAGAACTCGGTCTTCAGTGAAAGATTCCAACAGGAACGCCCTGATATCACGTGAAATGTGGGGAGGGGCACCCTCCTGCATGAAGGTGACAACAGGTAACGCATGCCTTTCCTGCAATGCAGACTTAACGAGGTCACGCAAAAACGCCCTCTTTCGGTTACTTTCGGAAACATTTTTTTTTTACATGGGAAAAAAATCTAATGTCCCTCTGATCCTATTCGCGCAAACAAAAAAATTTTCAGAGCATTATTTCTTTTATTACGAATATTTGAACTTTGCACGAATTTATGACGCACCCGGTATATATATATATACAGACACAGTGATGTTTAGGGTCAAATACTACTTATGTTATCAAGCACAATGTTTTGTATATGAATAAGCCTAAGGAAGCTTCAGGAATACAAAATAAGCTACATAATTGGGAATTTTGGCAAGGATTAAGAATTTTTCATAAAACAGAAAAAATATACTTGAGTATAAATATTTGTTTTAATGAGGCATGCACTTTACCAAAGGACTTTCACCTAGAAATGGCCCCGTCTGTTAGACATTAATCATGGCACCCTGTAGGAAAACCATCCTGACTTCCTATGAGAGCAAATCACTGGAACACCTAGGCCTTAGCCGAGATTTGAACCCAGACTCACTTGGTGTGAGCTTGAGACGCTAACCAGTATACAAAATGGGCGGTTCATGAATGAGGGTCACGAATCTGTTAAGGCCACGAGAAAAGAGCCAAAAATCTGAAGGTCAAAGAATAAAGGTCATGAATAAGAGAACACGCTACGATATATGTTGGTTATTTTATGATGGGAGCACTTTAGAGTCAAACAAATATGACTCCCCATTGAGAGTACATAGAAGGAACAGAACATGAAAGTCTTGGCTGAAACCCGATTTGGAGGAACTTTTGGATGCTAATCAATATGCAACATGTGTGATCATGAATAAGGGTTGATCAAACGAGCCCGGAGCTAGACAAGGTAGTTGAAGTAAAATATGATGGCCACATGTTAGGACATACTTAGACAGGGAATCTCCATTCTCCATTGATGTGCAACTAGCATCTCCGTTTTCCACTGATGTACAACTATCCTTACTTTATAGAAAAGAAAGGGTTTCTCTAAACAAGGTCACACTGTCTGACCACTGGGTTAAGGATGCTCTCACAAAAGATAATTCGTTGCCACTCGACAACAAATGACAGCACATTTAGTGACAACTGTGTGCTGTTGTCGTCTTGTTCAACTACAACACAAAATGAATGAAAGTAATGCAAATTAGAAAGCAGTGATCTGCTTTCTGACTTCTGAAGATGTTTCGAAGTCGAAAATTCATAAGCGCATGGAAAATGTGAACAGGGGCAGTTGTATTTCCTTCTTCCTCTCGTAGAATGAGAAAAAAAATTGGTGTTAACTGAATGTTACTTAAAATCGACTTGGCAGAATGAATAAACAGTGGGATGGTGACGACAACCGAACCTGGTTGACTGTATTATCCAGAAAAATAACGTAATTTCACAGCGTGTAGTTTTGGTTGTGTGCATAACGTTGTCAGGAAAAATTAGGTGTTACCAAGAATCCGCCCCCAGTTGGTTTCTCATCACATTATTGATATGTTAATCGGAGGAATAGTTAGTGAATTGTTAGTAAGACCTTTTATTCTCATTATGTCAGAAAATTATGTCAAATCGGACAGCACTATGCAGTTTCCCGAAAGAAATATAGAATTGGTGAGATTGGACTTGTTAAAACCCCTGAAAAAACTTGAATACAATACATCACGATCTACATGCTCTACAGTCAGTAAGATACTTATATAAATATGTGACAGATAATTTGTAAATATATCAGATATACTTATAAGGTGAAATTTATGCTTTGAGAAAACTTCGAGGAAAATTTTACCGGGAGGAAACTTACTCTAGGAATAATTTAAGAAAAAATTTCCGTAAAAGGGTAAGAACGAATTTGGCAAGATTTCTATTTGTATATTTATTTTGTTGGCGGAAATTTGCCCTTCCTTGTTTTTATCTCTTGTTTTTAAGTAAATCTAACCGACGATCGAGTGAGTTTTATGGTCCCTACTTTTAATTGATTAAATTCAATCCCATCAAAAATTGCAAGTACTTAATTTATTTTATTTTCTGGTTTTATTTTATTTCGTTTTTAATACCTTCAGTTCGGAAAATGTAACTCTGACTAGCTGAATCTAAAATTGTTAAAATTCTAGTAAATCAAAACTAGAGCCGCTATTTGTTTGCAATAAAAAAAGATCATATTTGTAAATGATCACTGTTAAATTCTTCATATTAAACGTTTTTAAATTTAAAAATGATTTCTCAGGTCAAATTTTTTATCTAATTTCCCTAAACCTTCATTTCTAAGGAATAGCAGTCATTAAAATAACTCCATTTTCACACCAAAATGTGCATAATATTGTTCAGAAGTTTGGGCAAAATATTTTTTATTCACGATTTATATTACGTGTCAATGGATTTCTTGACACCATATTATACATCTGATACAACTAAATATAACTTTACCTGAACTATTTTGAAGTTTATCGCTTTTATATTTCATTTTGTAATTCAAATTTTACGAAATGATTAACTTGATAGCGACTGAAAAAATTAAAACGGTGATATCATTGAACAAAATGGGTATATTGAAGATAATTAAGTATAAGGCATTGACTTTCTCAAAACAATGAAAACCTGAGTTGCAAAATAGCTGAGGTTAAAATTATATGAAAAGTGCGATATGCCCATGGAGTAAGGAAATATTACACAGTTATCATTTGGGTACTTTCTTTTAATAGCGACCTAGGCAAGAAAAGGGTATTGGCGAGTTTTCGCCGTGGCGAAAAACAAACGGTTACCGATATAAACAAGCATTTCATTTAATATCTACACTACACAATTTATTTAATGCATACATACTGAAGGAATTTAATATAAATTTTTATTTATTATCTTATTTAAAACAATTTTGTAAGCGATTTATTTAAAACAAAAAACATATACAACGGACCATGGGTAGCATAGTGGCAGCACTTCGGCAAAAGTTTCTGGATTCTAAAATATTGCACCTATGTTTAAATGATATTTTATTAATTTTAAATGTATAGTCTAAGGGTTCGACAACGAACGATCGGGAAGTTTTCGAACAATGTCAGTGTGTGTGGCTAAGGTCCCTGGGGCTGACGACTGTCATACCCCAGTCCGGTCTACATATGAATACAAGGAAATAGAAACATAAATCACACAATCACAGAAGAATTTTTTATTAACGAACGATGACACCGGCTATGGACGATGTATTGCAGCTACTCTTTGGGGCTCCTTTTGCAGGCAGAAGACTGACGAGTTCCCCAGAATACAACCAAGTCTTATGCGGGAATCGAACGCGCGGCCCCAGCGTGGCAGGCTGATGCCTTAACCACTTAGCCACTGGGCGACACTATGTCAGTAAACATGCTAGTGAGCTCGAGGTAGCCAAGTGGTAGCAGGCCGGCTTTTGGTTCTTAGGGTTCTCGGATCGAATCCCGACAATCGCCATTCGATACCTTCGTGTCTAAGCCGGATATGGGAACATTAAATTCATAGACCGGAAAGTCCTTCTGTGAGGTCAGAGAGGGTAGGAGGAGGCATGATACTCCCAAATGTCACCCCTAGGGGTGCTCTGTCAAAATGGAGGTGGCACCTGACTAAGTCGGACTCCGACCCTTGTGGTGCCATTTCAAACCGGAGACGCCCCCCCCTCCCCTCAGCCAGCTAGCCTATATGGACCTGGTCTAGAATACTTCCGGCCAGCTGCATAAGTAATAACAACAACTATATAAAAAATGGTTACAGATTGGAAACCGTTTGTTTCTCGTCAAGGCAAAGACGCACCAGAATCCCTTTCTCGGCAAGACCGCTATAAAAAGGAAGCACAATCGTTAGATTGGTTAATATTACTTCCACGAAATGGACTACCCGTAGATGATGTCAAAGTGCTGTCAAAAACCGCGTGGATACTCACAATATACAACACAGTATGGACTTTTCAAAGATGACGTAGCAAGTCACATGATTGGGTAAAGCACAATGGATACTCGTATTTCGCAACACGTACCTATAAGGCAGTTTTACGCAGCATGTAACATCGCAACTCAAACATAAGACAGGGGCAAAATGTCTGTAATTAAACGCAAAGCTTTTTAAATGTCAAGGAAATGCTAGCAAGAGCTTTTCGATAAATTCATGGCGCTTCGTGAAGTAAACGCAGGAACGCTCTATAAAGTAAAATGTCAAGTGTTATTGATTAAATTCATTACTTTCTCCTTCCTCTGTTAAACAACGCCAAGGCATTTCTAAACTACTTGCTACTCGTATGTTGGAAATTTCAGCAAACTTGAAAAAGGCAGAAATGTATATTTGTCAAAATGATAACTGTAATATATCAATGCCGAAATTTATCACTTTGTGATTATCACTCTGGGATTTTCACTCTTTATGATTTCGCCTCTACACGCCATTCCACGCCAAACCACGCCTCATGGCGTGTTTTGGCAAGATACGATACATTTCAAAATTTGCCAAAATCCCTCTAAATTTAGGCTCTTGTAAAGAATTAGGCAATTCTTCAATTAGAATTCTTCAATTCGGCTGTTGTAAAGATGTAGGTACCCCTTTTAACGTGGGTTATAAATGCTCCAAACTTATTGTTATCTTATATGTTCCGCATTCAGTCTTATTAAGGGATAACCGGTTTGAATTTAACAGATTTCTTCTTCAGTGACATAGGCGCCAAGAGTTTATTATAGTCTGGCGAAAATTAACCTTCGACTGATGAATTTTAATGATTAGTGCTTGTTTTCGTTTTATTGTTTCCATTACAATATCCTGTTCTTTAGTTTCAATTATGAAGTAAGAATATCCTTTAGGATTTATTTTGAAATATTTATGTTATTTAAATTGTCTAAAGCAGGCTGTATATTCAGTATATACACGTAATTTAGTCGTCCGTTACACCATCGTCTTTTTGTGTGATTTTTGGCGAATTTTGAAAATTTCGCCAAACCATCCAAGGGGGAAGCCAACCACTTATTTAAATTTACCGTGATATTTCTACGAGATCAGTTTCCTCCTTTTTTAAAAAAAAAATATTGAATACACCCGGTTTTAGAATCATGGCCAATACCCATCCAAAATTGTTTGTAAAACTCTCTGCGACCTAACAGACTATTCACTAAGTTACCGTTCTCTTAAGTCAGTAAGATAGTGTAATTATTTTCAGACAGACAAAAACTCCCTTTTTTCAGAGAATCTCCACAACTCTAAAAATTAAGTTCCAAAATTTTTTTCACAAATAAATTTTTGTAAAATATTATGTGAATATGAAACATTAGGAATTTTACGAGTCAATGGTAATCGCCAAATGGTATCTAACTGGTTGACCGATAGAGGGCGATTTGGAAGTCTATAAATATACCTGACATTGGCATTGGAACTCAGTGTTCTTTTCTACTGAGAATTGAATGTATTGAAAGCGCGGTAGGCGAGTATTGTATTGAAGGCTCGGTTATCCCGAATTGTGTTTTTAGAGTTTTCTGCTGTATACAGTTGAAGACGGTTGTTACGTGTTTTCTGTTTGAATTTGTGTATGCGCCTGAAGAATTTACAGAATAATTAATTTTATTTTGTGTGCACTTTCTGAAGAGATTTTGTTCAATCCTATCGAATCCAGGAAAACGGAACAATATATATGACGAGTCCTTTATTGGTTGAATAAATTGTTCTTTTTGTAGGCAGTCGTGGCTAGAAGTTAGGAGGAAAGACGTACGTCTTTTCGACAACACGTCTACCCAGCAATGTCTATATGGACCTGGCCTGAAATATTTCCTTCAGGGGACATTAGAAACAACAACAACATCATCTTATTTTAAGGTGGTGAGATCCCTCGCTTACAGTCATTTACAGTCTACATGTTTGTGTGTTTGGAATCCCCCTAACCTCTCTTTTATAACATGAAGAATGTAAGCAATACTATGAAATATTAAAATCATTGTTAACAATAATGAAAACACATAAAATAAGTGCTAAAACAGTTTATTACGCCTGGTGCTGTACAACATACACATTGTTCCACGACAAGTGTCTCCGCATTTTAAAAACAAAACATACACCATTTATAAATATATATATATACACATGTTTCACATACTGTTGCATTTAAAAATATAAATCATCAGTCTTTAAAGATTAGTACAGTACAAGTTATTTCCATTGATTTTCACCAAATAATTTTGCCAATCCTTTCAAAAACTTCATAGGAATTCCTCAATTACCCGGTTTGTTATTTTTTCAATCTATTATTTCTTTGATCCATTTAAATGAATGATTGGTAAAATTATTTAGGTATTAAAATACAAATGATACCCATTACAATAAATCATGTTAATTTTATATACATGTAATTTTATATACATGTATATGTATTTACATACTATATATATATACACGAGATTTACATGTTATATTGCTGAAACCAATGTCATATCGCAAAAAGTGGAATGATAAGACAACAGCGAATTACTTAAGTTTTAAAAGGAAATATAGTTTTAAAACACTGTTTTTTTTCTTGTATTTTGTTGGTGTAAGATATGCGAAATTTAAACCTCCATCATCGTATAAGGTAGTTGCACGCAGCATGACACATCTCAACTCGGGCAAATACGAGGAGCAAAATGTTTGTTGTTAAATGCGTATATTATTAAAAGTCGTAGAGAAAAGCATGCCAGAGCTCTACGTGTAAAACGCATGTCAGTTTTCTGCTTCTCGTGTATTCATTTCATGCATTCATCCGTTTATTCCCGTATCATTATCCGTTATTCATCCGTCATGAATTCATCCTCATAATTCATCAATATCACCCGTTTCATGAATTATGAGGAATGTTCAACAGAAAATGATTAGAAATAAAATACTAATTATCTGAATATATGTGAACATGGTAAACAAAGGAATATAAAATAGATCTTAAGATTTTTTTCCGAAAATCTTAAGATCTATTTAAGTTATTTAATTTTTAACCTAATTCAATTTAAATTACTATAAGAAGTTCGTTTAAAATGTTGAAATGGTCTTTATTTCAAATTCACAGAGCTAATTGGTGATTCATGTTTTTCGATTTTCCTTTCAACCCTGTGAATTAATTAGAACGGATAATCGGGAATTAAAGGGTTACTCGAAATTTTTTATTAGGGGTAGTAGATAAATGCAAGATAAATGTGACAGGTACATTAGCATAATTTTTTTTTTAAATTTCAATGATGATGGCGAAAGTGCAAGATATTTATGAATATGGATTAAAATAATATTATTGAAATATTTCGGATTTTAAAAAGGATGCTAAATTTGTTGGTTTAGATAGTTTCATATTCTTTATTTCGATGCAATTGCTATAAACTTGATGAAAGCCATTTATGCTGTTTCCGGGTTTCTAGTGAGACTCAACCAATAAAACCGTAAACAGAAAAATATTAAAAGTTTTATGCTGATAACTATTTTTGCCATGTCAAAAAAAAGTAGTAAAATATTGTTAATTTATTTCTTAAGATATTTATGAATATTGATGTAAAAAAATTATTTAAATATTTCAGATTTAAAAAATGATACTAAATTTGCCGGTTTATGCAGTTTCATATTCTTCATTGCGATGCAACTGCTGTAAACTTGATGAGAGCTATTTATGCTGTTTCCAGCTTTCTAGTGAGACTCAACCAATAAAACCGCCAACAGAAAAACATTAAAAATTTTGTGCTGATAACTATTATTGCCATGTTAAAAAAGTATTATTGCTAATTTATTCCTTAAGATTCACGCACACTTTGTTATTACAGTTTTCTGTAAACAATAAGCCTGTCATGAGACGACAGAAATTATTTTTACAATTTTAGTTTTAAAATAAGGTATCAGGTGTTTGCACGATATTTTTCACCGTGTCTTATGTTGTCAGGAAAATTCCAAAACCCAGCAATGAATTTGGCCACATCCCGCAACCAGACCATTTTAAATGCCATCCGATGTACCCAGAGAGAGCTTCAACGATCTCATCTTTTCGTGAATACTTCATCCAAGACGTTTCCAGTGATTATATTCCGTGGTGACATTGAAAAGTCGTTATTAACCTTTGCCGTCTACGACGCTGATGTTTTCAATCGAAATATCATCGGTGGGTGCCTTTTCACCTTCTGCCCAGGGCTGAAGTTCTGCAGAAGCGAAGGCGGCATAGAACGCTCCTGTTACGGCATACATTGCAGCAGCAATGTAGAACACGTTGCTCCAGTTTGCTATTGTGGCCTAGAAAAGAAACAAAAGTGCATAATATTAGTACCTAATAGTTTTTCAATCTACATTCATCTATTTTTTCTTTGGTAAAAGTGAATAAGACGGTCAGATTTGGCGAAATTTCACACGATTTCTTTTTTGCCCACCGCTTGGCTCGTTTTAGGGTTTGCTGCAAAGCAAAAACAAATGAGTAAAACAAACCTACAGTTGGATGTATGAAAATCGTAGGCTCACATGGGATCTTCGCTTCGCTCAGATACCCTTGCTCCGCTCCGCTCCGCTTCGCTCCACTCCGCATCAGTCCAAAAATATCACAGAAATCCACAGCCACCATCTTTGCCATGAATATACTATACTGGCTGTAGCGGTGAGTAACACAAACCTTCCTCTGGCGCCATAATCGCAAAATTTTTGTCAAAGTGTCAAAAAATATACCTGATCGTCTTATACAATCTAGCCTTTTCTTTAAATCCTTTACCTTTGCCTCAATACTTTATGTTTTTTTTTCGTACTTTCCCATTATACCGACCTGACTCCAACCTTTTGGTGAGGAAAAGGCGTTCTCATTTATGCTTATAGGGGTTTGATCTCTGGGTCATTTACGCTTACGCTAACGGATTCCTATATTAATAGAGCCTAAGGGCCTGTTTACATAGGAGTCCGGTAGCGAAAGCGTTAAAGTATTGAAATATATTTAACCAATGACAAACCTCCAAACGATTAGCAACGAAATTTTTAACGCCTATGATTGGTTTATTTCCGCCTCAGCGCCAAATTTCCTTTTACGCTTCCTCAACCGGACTCCTATGTGAATAGGCCCTTATTCTAAAATTTTACTTCAACTGATAGCTGCCCTCTAAACAAGGTGTTGGTGAAATCTCGGCCTATGGCCTTTAGTAATTGATTGTGGTATTGATAACAAAAAAAAACTCCATTAAACTTATCATCACACTGGTCTACCCACTCGAATATTAGGTTACTAATTTTTTACCATTCTAGTTTAACAACAACTAGCTAAAACTTGAGCTTGAACTAAGTTTATTTGTATTTGTTTGCAATGAAATAAGTTTTGTATATTACTGATTTATTTGTGCAGTAAATGTTTAATATTTTTTTATAGTTCGTAAAATTCGGTGGAAGGGAATTCAAGACAGTATGAAGCTTATTGCTATATCTAATTGTCATTTGATTATTTTAAATAGAAAATAAGCTATCAAAGATTGAATTCTACAGAATAATAAAAAAAGGGGATAAAATCATCTAAATGTTGACATTTTATTGAAAAAAGAGTGAAGTTAAAAATAGTATGGGCCTTATCAATGCCATTTATCTGATAAGACAGCGGCCTAGATTTCTGGAGAAAAGTGGGTCACATTTATGTAACGTGTTAGGAAACTACAATACAATCTACAGAGTAATATATTTAATAGAAATGTAACCATAAATGTAGGTTTTGGCTAAAGTAAAGAAGTGGGTACCACTTGGCGAGGTTTTGGGAAGTTTTCAATATTTGCCAAAATCATACTAAAAAACGACGGTAACTGCAACATATTGGACAACAAAATAACGTGTATATACAGAATATTCAGTCAGTTTTAGGCAAATTAAGGGGTCACACGACTGTTAAAATTCGAAAAAGTATAAAAATTGTGTCACTTTCGACATTCTATAACTTGAAAAGTATAAGATTTAAAATCATAATTTTTTTCTGTTAATAGAACAATGTTTGATTTATGAATATATACCTGTTTCTTGTTTGATAGTTAAAAATAATTTGTGTTAGTCATAAATAATAAGCAGTTTGCTTTGGACAAAAGTGATATCAAAGCTAACGTACATAAATACTCCAAACAAATTGAGTTTAAGACAAAATTTCTGCTTTTAACATATACTGCAGAAACTAAAGTTTAATTTGAACCTAAATTTGTATATGAGGCGTTGAAAGGCAAAGTGGTGTAAGTCACATTTTCAACTTTTTTTCATTTGGGGGCAAATATGTAATCTCCATGTTCAATTTATAGTGGAATTGTAAATAGTTATTATTTGCAATGTTGTAATAATTGTTATGAATTATAATTTGTTCAATTTATGGTGGAATTTTTTGTAGTTTTTGCAGTTAAACTCTCTTGACTTACACCACTTGACTTTCTGACTTACACCACTTTGCCTTTCACCGCCTCATATATTTAAGATATATTTCTATTTTTACTATGAAACTGAAAATAGTGCATTTTTTTTCTTAATAAATTAAATATTATCTATACAATGAAAAATGCATTCTCTTGAGATCTGTAAACAAATTTAGATTCAGTTTCAAGCAAATGATAATATGTACACTCTGTGAAAATTTCATGCAAAAATATGAAATAGTTCTAGAGATAACAAGTGCGTTATGTGAAAAAAACACATTTTGAGATAAATCACTTTGAAGTATTGCCCTTTAAATCTGTTTACAGTAAACATCTGACACGTTATGATTCAGAACTTCAGTAATTATGGGAACTTTTTCAAGCGGATTGTCTTAAAATACTCAGAAAAGGTTAGTCTTTCATATATTTTTATTTCAAAAAAGGGATTTTTTTTTTGACGGTTTAACAGTCGTATGACCCCTAAACAGCATACATAAAAACAGGGAGAGCAAAAAGTTCGTAAAAACTTTATAAATTCATAAGAAAGGAAGAAATTATGATAAAGAAATTCGGTTTGCAAGAAAGGGTCTACAAGGAAGTCGAATTATTTTTAGTAGCAACAAAAAGTTTAAAAAGTCACCGGTAGATGGTGCTGACATGCGAGAGATTTAGCAGAATTATGCAAATTAATCTTGCAATAAAAGACCGTAATACACAAGGATTTCTCATTCGCTTCCAGAATCTTATCATTACACGGTCGAGCGTTGTTGGTCAAGCTGTTAAGAGTGGCATTAGTAGTGTCGTACAGTGTTCTGGAGGTCATGTTGAACAATTGTTATAGCAAGAATAAAAGAATGGAACGTACTATTGTCCTGGTCCTTGTGTTTGGGGTCGTCAGCGCCTTCTACCGGTGACTTTTTTAATTAATTTTTATTTTGTTGCTATAAAGAAAAAAATCAGACTTCCAAGTGAGCCCTTTCTTACAAACCACACTTCTTTATCATAATTTCTTCCTTTTTTATGAATTTTAAAACTTTTTTACTAACTTTAGGCTCACCTTATATTTCAGGATATATCCTAAATGATATTCTTTCCTCATCATTGAAACTAAAGAACAGGATATTGTAATTCAAACAATAAAACGAAAACAAGCAATAATAATAATAATAAAACTCATAAGTTGAAGGTTAATTTTAGGCTGACAGTCATAAACGCTTGACATTATATCACTGAAGCTAAACCCGTTAAATACAGGCCTATTATATGTTCTGCAGTCAATCTTATAAATGGATAAGATACCAATTACTTCCCAACATTGATCGCCCACGTCAAAAGGAATACCCACTTCTTTCCAAGGACACTTTTCTGTAATGATTTCAACAACTTCCTGCATTTGAACTTCTTTGTATTAACCGTTGTCTTTTAGCGGGATTTTAGCGAAGTTTGAAAACTTCACCTAACCGCACCAAGGGGTACCCACTTCTTTACTTTAACCTAGTCTTTTCTTATAATTATTAGCTTATAAGCCACTTTCTTAGGAAAAAAAATGATTGAAGGAAGCAAAATTTATAATTTTACATTTTAAGAATTTAGTTTATGAGTTAAATCTTTTTTCATTATTTTAACGTAGGATTACGTTCCTCTATAAGGGTCCTCCGGAAAGCAAAATTTCAGATGTCCTGCGTCGCGAGTTATAATTTTGGCAGCTCACCAAACCCAGTCTGTATCGCTTAGGCAAGCAGTAAAGAGTTAAACAGAAAAGTACGAAAATACGTCAAAATTTTGACATATACTATATATATAGATACATATTATATACATAACAGTTACATCATACGTATATACCTACAAAAGAGGTAAGCAACGATAAGTAGTCCTACATTAATAACCCGTGGTAGTTTCATTATAAGAGACTACCTGAAATTTGTTTTAACGTCGAAAACAAATTAAATCAAAATTTTGTACAATAAATGAAAGCATTAATAAACAAAAGTAGCAAAATTTCCAAACACTTACCCCTTCGTTTGTAAAGATACCAACTATTAAAGGCGCCAGAATGCCACAGAGATTCGAAATAGCATTAGTGATGCCAAACAAAGTGCCTGAAACCAGAAAACATTGATAAAGCAGATTGTTTACGACTTATCATTCTATGCTGTTAAATGAATTTCTTACATAATATGCTGATTATATGTTATTTTTGCAGGTTATGGGAATGCTTTATAACATATATAAATTGAAATACGGTAAAATCTCGTTTATCCGGATCTCCGGATAACCCGAATCAGATCTGTAGACATTATTTTTATTTAATTTTCACATTAGAAAATAATTTTTAACTATGATAGCAAGAGCGTAACTACAAGTATGCCAAATATTCGCTTTTTAGTTTCATTCAAAGTGCAGTTCCAGCATGGATTGTACAATAAATTATGGTAATAAAATACTTTTTGTTGAGTTTAAGATAGCTGTACTAGACTTCCAATTCTTTGTTAAGAAATGATTTGAAAAGTTATTTTTATATTTTTTAATGTCTTATAAACTATACTATGTAATTTTTTTATCGCAATTTTTTTACGAAATTTTTTTATCGTAATAAATGGTAAGTCTGCTTAGTTAAGGCTGCTATGTACTAAGAAAAGAAATCGTATTTCCCTTTTCCTCTTCTTGCAGATTCTTGTGGTGGGAGGAGTCCAGTTGACAGTTCGAGAATTCCATCCCCCTTAGGATTGACATTTTGAGGGATTGTAATGGCTCTCTCTCTATAGGGGGGTTAAGCGCTGTCCCCAAATTTTTTATTTAAAATAAATTTTTGTCAACTATTTACAGGTACATAAATGCTGATAATCAAATAAAATTGGTATTGTCAGATAGCCTGAACTTTTCTGCAAAGCGCTACAGGATTCGTTTTATAAATTTCATCCACCGAAGGAATTTATGAGCGTTTAAAACACACTATACCAGATTTCCCCCCCCCGAATAATTTAAATTTTAGAACATTAATTGCATTTTAAAAAAAAAAACGAAAAATGTACGCAAATGTAAAATGTCTTTCTCTATGACGGAGTACAATTTTTTAAAAAAAATCTTTGAATCCAAGTCGGCAATCCGTGGACAAATTTTCTCCATAGGTTAAAATTGAGGTGAGCGAATCCAGTGGGGTTAGTACATAGCAGCCTTAAGGATTTTGTTTTGCTTATTACCCATATTACCCGGATTATCCGAATTTTCGATTGTCCGGATTGCCTATGATCCCAGTTAGTCCGGATAAACGAGGTTTTACTGTACTACATACATGTACGAGTTTAACTGCTATAATAGCGAATAATGAATCGAGCTTATTACCTGCAAAAGCCGGGCTCATATCTACGTGAGTGATGTTGAATCCGGAATAGATGAAACCGTTCAGAGCCATGGCAAGTGAAAACAGTGTTATGATGAGCTGAGGACGACAACCAGACATAGTTACTCCTATTAAGCAAATAGCTGGTCCAAATAAACCTGCGAATGGAACGGCGATTAGATACATAGAATTTCGTTTGGAAATGCACTAGAAATGTTAAGGCTTCCGTTAAAATGGCTGTTTTGGTGCAAAATTTTGAAGTTTCTTTTTGCTCTACAGTGGTACCTTGACTTACGAGTGTCTCGACTTACGAGTTTTTCGAGATACGAGCATTCTCTCGGTAGATTTTTTTGCTCCGGGTTACGAGCTATAATTCGGGTTACGAGCAAGCTTCAGATACCCCACCGATAGTTTGCGCAGCGAACGCCATGTTGCCTGCTCATCAAATGAGAACACGAGAAGCATATAATATTTACAACCTTTATGTACAGTTATTATACAGTTGTATACATATTATTCTAAGACTACTATCCAGTCTTAAACCGAGAGATTAACACTCAACAATTATCACCCAGGGCGGCTCGCTCTGACCACACTTTAAATACCCGCCTAAACCGAACAGCGTCCAACCTCTCTCACAGAGAAATAACTTCAATTCCCTCACCCACACTGGAACCCCCATAGGGTGTAGGAGATGGGATGGCCTTGGTCGAAAATCAACGAATAAGATTTAATTATTAAGTTCAGCCTTTTTTCTCCTCTTCCATCAGCATCTTCAAGTCTGATCTGCAAGGTAAATGTTGTACATTGCCCTTAATAAAACAAGTTTATTCCAGTACATTCTATTGTATTGCATTTTTATACAATTTTTATCATTTATAAGCACACTTTTCTTACTTAAAAACATGCAACAAAAAATTGCCGTAATTTGGGGAAGCCCGGAACGAATTAATGGCATTTCCGTTCATTTCAATGGGGAAAATTGATTCGAGATACGAGTATTTCGAGTTACGAGCTCCGTCATGGCACTAAGTAAACTCGTAAGTCGAGGCACCACTGTATTTCAAAGGCCAGTCTTTTAGGATTCTAAAACTGCTCTATTTTTATTCTACGATCATTGGATGAGAAGTTATGTCCAATTTAATTAACCGAAAGCGATATTAAAAGGAGGAGCGGAAGTAGGATCTTTAAAGGCGTTTTCTAGAAAACTAATTTTTCAGTTACTTTTGTAAACGAGGAAACAAATAATTTTAAAAGTTTTCAATATATTTCAATGAAATATTACGATAGTGCTTTACATATTACTAACAATGTTTTGACGTATTAGCTAAGCTATATGAGTTAACTGAATAATTCTACAGCTATCTGTACTTATAAAAAAATTAATTTTTTAATAAAAACCAGTGTTTTTCAATTTTTTTAGATTTTAGTGATTTTAGGAAATAATGTAAAATTTTCCCTTCAGAACACAGGTAAATGCCAAAGTAGTATATAGGATAGAGGAAATTAAAATATATTTAGCTGAACTGATTGTAGGGTCTCTATAATTTCCTATATATAATATAAAAATTCTATAATATAAAAAATTTCCTCTATATTAAAGTGTTATGAAATTTTTACCAAAATTGTTTGTTTTCATGATTTTATATTATATTTGAACTATAATTATATGCATTTAAATCAGTACTGTATATTTTTGAAAAAAGTGCTCCGAAAGGTAGGCAGATACCTTAATAACAAACAATTTCTGATACAGAGGCTTTGTGTTAAAGAACTTATTGGTTCTGAGTTCATGATGGATGAATAGTTTTTGACCTGAGGACCAGACGCACAAATTTTACTAACAGATGACATGCCCTCACAATGTTCCTCTGGTCATTTATAACCTTATCAAATACTTGTATATTATAAGAGGACACATCTGTCGCTCTATATACGAAAGTTACGATACAATTGGTGAGGTAATCGACATCATTTTGTAATTTTTCTAGAAGTAATTACAGGTAATTGACAATAATGCATCATACAAAGTACTTCCAGCAGACACAAACAGAAATAAAACTATTACCTGTCCCGAAATAATTTTCTTTAGAATGTAGTTGGTATTTCCTTTTTAAATAATAAATACTATAATCTCTGTAAATAATATAATTCTTGCAACACATCTGAATTATTTACAGGGGGATTCAAAACTCCATGAACAAACTTTTAGGGGAGGTAGAAAACTCAAAAACAAAACAGAATCTGATCAGGTTTGCGTTTAGATTCCTATGCGATTCTGTTTTGTTTTTGAGTTTTCTACCTCCTCCAGAAAAATACGATATTTCCGGCCATCCAGTGGGGTTGGTAAGAGGTATAGTCCGATTAAGTAAACAGCGCCCTCCAGCGTCAGGTTTGCGTTTCCGGTCGTACATTCCTATGTAATTCGGTTTTGTTTTTGAGTTTTCTACTTCCCCTAAAAGTTGGTTTGAATCACCCTGCATAGAGTTAAGGCGTTTACAGGGATTCTTGGTAACAGAGCGAACAAAGCTCTTGCTAATGATACTAGAATAGTGATACTCGTACATCAGTCAAGGAAAAGGACCTGAATGTATTTTAAGCTTTTGATGTGATATTTCATCTGCATAGCAAGACAGGAAATTTGTATGATAAATTAGTGCGATCTCAGTGTTTTCTAGTTAACCTGATGCACATTTCCTCCCGTAAAATGTACTTAAAAATATCGTACCACTGTTTAATAAAATTTCCAAGCATAATTGACAGCATATTTCATGTTTGACTTTATAAGAGAAATAAAAGATGTAAGTCAGAATCACCTATAGAATTGCAAATTTTCCTTATGCTTGTTATGCTCAGTCGATTCGATCTTCTTAGTTTGTCAGCGACATAAGATGCTAACCAGGCAGTTCCAGCTTGAACAATATACGGCAAAGCTGATAGGAGGCCATTCTGTAAAAAATTAATGATATATGTATAAATAAAACAGGATTCCTTTCGTGAAGACACTCAGAAATATTTAAATGAAAACAGAATTTTGGAGAGGGAAAGTTGTCAGGAAGAACTTTCTGAAGAAGTGTACGAGCTTATGAGCCCATGTAAAAAAATCGTGGACTACTAAAGGTAAATCTGTGAACAAATTGTCTGAGTATAAATATTTGGATTGTTTATACTAGCATGTTTACAGACATGGTTCGACAACTTCCTGGTCGTTCGTTGGCAAACCCTTAGACTATGCATTTAAAATTTATAGAATATCCTTTAAGCATAGGTGCAATATTTTAGAATCCAGAAA
The DNA here is from genome assembly GCA_907164885.2 of Dolomedes plantarius. Taxonomy (NCBI): domain Eukaryota; kingdom Metazoa; phylum Arthropoda; class Arachnida; order Araneae; family Dolomedidae; genus Dolomedes; species Dolomedes plantarius. Next base: position 34,906,045 of record OU015499.1, on the reverse strand, counting down.
CTTTACATGGCATCTTTAATCTAATTTCTGATAGATAATTTAAAGTTGATGATGTTGTTTATCCTGTATTAAAATCAAGAGTTTAAAAAGAAAATCATCTAAGTTGGTGGGTTATTTCTCATATATCACGCGTACTTCCAGAAAACAAAATATTACTTTACGTAAGAGTTTTGAGTGAAATCTTTAATGATTCATTGATTTAATGTTCTTGCTGCCTATAGACAAAAGTCAACGCAACGAATGAACCACTAATATACAGTCTTACTTTTAAAGCAGTTGTTTTTTATACTAAGCATCGTTTTTTAAAGCGGGGATAGTTGTAAATTTGTGTTACGAGAAACGAAACAATTATATATTTTGAATATTGTAGAGGGAGCAATTTTGCGGTTTTACAAGGTGAATATACTGAGCGGATTTCATAGCGACGGTTCATTTACTTTTTATTATTCCTGTAAAGTTTTGTTTCTAGCATTTGGCAATTTTCTTGTGTGTTCTAATAATGAATAACATGTAAGGCAGTAAATTCGTTGGTTTTCTGAAATATATGTTGTTATGGCATGTAGTTAATGTAAATTCGTTCATTAAATTTCTTTTTAAAGTAGGATTACGTTCCTCCATAACGGTCCTCCGGAAAGCAAAATTTCAGATTCCTGCGTCGCGAGTTATAGTTTTGGCAGCGCGCCAAACCCAGTCTCTATCGCTTGGGCAAGCAGTAAACAGTTAAACAGAAAAGTATCAAAATGTGTCAAAATTTTAACTAACTAACACACACACACACACACACACACACACATATATATATATATATATATATATATATATATATATATATATATATATATATATATATACACTCATGGACAAAAAAATTAGCGCACCAAGAAATAATTGCGGGATCGTAACGAAACTTGCAATGAAGGTACATGTCGGGGAGATATGCAAATGATTAGAAATGCAGAGTGATTGCGCAGTACGTATAGCCGGTAGAGGGCGTTGAACATCGTACTCTGTGGAGTATAAAACAGGTAACCAACGCTTGTTTGAGTGTGCTGAATCATTTACAAAGGAAGAGCTGAGATAGACATGCCATTACGCCGTGTTCGAAGACAATATAAGCAGTTGTCGCAGTTTGAGAGGGGGAGAATCGTCGGGATGATGGAAGCTGCGTGGTCAGCTAGGCGAGTAGCTCGTCAATTAGGCCGCTCTGATTGTGTTGTGAGGAGGTGTTGGGACCAGTGGACCCGAGAGATGTCATGTACACGAAGACCAGGCTCAGGACGCCCTCGACAGACCAGTCGTCGAGAAGACCGCCACATCGTAAGAAATGCACGCGTACAGCCAACTGCTTCATCGGCCGCCATCCAGGCACAGGTAGCACCTTCACTAGGGGCCTCTGTGTCTTCTCGAACCATACGAAGGCGCCTGGCTGAAGGACAGTTGGTATCGCGGCGCCCATTACGTGTGCTGCCCTTGACGCCCACCCATCGACGCCTCCGTTTGGAGTTTTGCCGCGCACGAGGAAACTGGACTGTAGCGGAATGGAACAAGGTCGTCTTTAGCGACGAATCCAGATTCAATCTCGGCAGTGATGACAATCGTGTTCGTGTGTGGAGAGCCCGTGGTGAACGCTTCAATCCTGCCTTTGCTGTACAGCGACACATTGCTCCCACAGATGGTGTGATGGTATGGGGTGCCATTGCCTACAATACACGATCACCCCTAGTATTTTTCTGTGGCACCATGACAGCCCAGCGGTATGTTCACGAAATCCTGCAACCACATGTGTTGCCACTCATGCAACGGCTCCCAGGAGCCATTTTTCAACAAGACAATGCTCAGCCTCATACGGCAAGGGTGTCACAAGACTGTCTCCGCACTGTTACTACCCTTCCTTGGCCTGCCCGATCCCCAGATTTGTCTCCAATCGAGCATATCTGGGATCATTTGGGACGACGAGTTGGGCATCCCACGAGTTTGAACGAACTAGAGGCAAGGTTACAGCAAATATGGAACAAAATGTCTCAAGACATCATACAGAACTTGTATGACTCAATGCCCGATCGTATCGCATAGTGCATTCGCGCTAGAGGGGGTCCAACGGAGTATTAACTCCTCCGTTCTTTTGCCTTTTTCTCTGAAATAAATTATCCTTTTTCTTTGATTTTCTTATCATTTACTTATATCAAAGTAGTCATTACGTATGTAAAATTTCATTTCATTTTGACGACTCCTTCTTGGTGCGCTAATTTTTTTGTCCATGAGTGTATATATATATTATATATATACATACGTACATATACATATATATATATATATAGATACATGTATACATACAAAAGAGGTAAGGAAAGATAAGTAATCCTACGTTAATAACCCACGGTAGTTTCGTTAGAAGAGACTGCCTGAAATAATTTTTTTTAGAACTTGCTAGGAATTGCTTTGCATAGTAGTAAATGAAGGTTTTATTCTAATAATTTGATGTTGGCAAATAAAATTTTGAATTTGAAACTTTGTCTGTGTAAATTTATCGAAGAAGAAGCTGATTTATTTACATATACCACGACTAAACAAAATTTAAGAATTTTGAAGGCAAGAAAAAGTGCTGTGTCCTCAGTTAGAAATAGTAGCAGAAAATCATCAAAATGATAAAGCATGTTTTAAAAATTCTTGAATATTTGTTCGCCTTAAATTTTCATATTTGAAGTGATAAAAATACGTAGATTAAATTACCTTCTTAAATTAAGCCGGAATAAATATTGACAGTCGCCTCTAGTAAAAGAAAACAAGTGAAATGACTTACGTCTCGGACGTCAAAATGGAGGATACTGCTGAGGTAAGTCGGCAGTTCTGTGAGTAAGATGAGAAATCCGAAGTTGTGTCCAAAGTGAGCAACCACGACGGCCCACATCGGAAGTGAAGTGAAGATGGCTTTCCATGGAGTTTTAGCTTTCTGTAAAGACAAATAATCATTGTGTACTTTGCAAATGAAAAAGTCATGATAACAAATACTTTACAAACCATGTGCTGTACAAGTAAATACTTAACAAATTATGTGTCATAAGAGTAAATATTTTATAAATAATGTGTCATACGAGTAAATATTTTACAAAGGATGTGTCATAACAGTAAACATCTTACAAGCGAAAGAGTTATAAGGGTAATTTGGCAGTTGCTTTTATCACATGGGGAGACCTCGCCCCGTAAAGAAAAAGCATCAGGGATGGAAAGCTAAGTAAGAGTTGCTTACAACAAACCTTAATCCCCGTGAATAAATTTGAACCTATATTACAGGCAGGCAAATGCATTCTTTTTCATCTATTTTCTGCATATGAAATTAGATCTTTCAACGCAATGCATGTATTTTTTAACTTATTTTAATTTTTTCTTTTTTTAAGGATACTTTGATGTCGCTTAAACAACTAAGTGTCAAAAAATTTCAAATTTTAATTTTTTTTCGTTTTTTACGTAAACGTAAGATCATCATATTGGAAAAACAAAAAAGATTCAATTACAGGTCTTCGCTTGTCTGTGACTAGAAAAATCAAACAGGGAAATTCTCCTTGGAATTTAAGATCTGCGATGTCAACTGATGCAGTCAATTTATCTGACAAAAATATGTTATTAGCACTAAGGTGCTATTTATTATCACTTTGACAGATTTTCGTTTCTTCCTTTTTCGAACCAATCAAACAACCTTTTTCTTCAAGTTTGTTGAAATCCCCCCCCCCCCCAAAAAAAAAAATAACATATTGTCTAGGCGATATTTAACAGAGGAAGAAAAAACAATGAATTTAATAACTCCTTAGGTGTATTTAAAATCTCAAAACTTTTAGTTTTTATAGGTTGTATGTTTTTTAATAAACAGGAAATCCAACGTAAATAAAGCACAAATAGCAGTAACTAAGCGACCAGACACCGTGTCTGGTCGCTTAGTTTTCGTCTTTCTTGAGCTGCCACTAAGTTCTTTGCACTGATGAAGAAGCTCCTTTGCAGCTTCTAAACGGCCGTATGCAAAATTGCACCTTACTGCTATTTGTGCTTTATTTACATTGGATTTCCTGTTTATTTCTCGAGCACAAAAGTTTTGTCTTTTCTTTTCAGAAAGATTGTAATCTGTAGATGTGTCAAATTTGGTTTTTTGTAACCGCAATTTCTATTATTTGGCGATAATTTACAAGTGAAAATTACTTTCAGTGCATTCTCAGTGACATGTTTAAATCTGGCTTTAGGTACTCACTAATCACGAGGCCGCATGAACACATTAATTTGTTTATGCGCATGCTCAGTGACATGTTTAAATCTGGCTTTTGATACTTACTTAGTACGAGGTCGCCTAAACACGTTGATTTGTTTATTCCGAGGAATCTCTCTAGCTGTCTTTCTGCAATTTCTATTTTTCATTATGTTTGTGAGATATAAAAGGAAACCTGGCGGAAATTGTGTTTATTTCGCGCCGTTGAGTAACCCTATTTCTTTTTATTAGTTTCAATAGCAATTTTTTAATGTGTATTTCTCTGTTCTTAATATTATGATTTTTAACATTTGGCAATGATATGCTGAGTATAATTTGCTTATTAGTACATTTATTTACTATCCAGCTGTCATGTTTTGACGGGTACCAACTAGTTTAATATTAAATTTCACAGAAAAAGTAACCCCTATGTAAACCAACATTAAACAAAAATGCATATTCAATAAAGCGTATATTTTTCTTCTACAACAGAACATTTGAAGTTTGTTAAATCTGAAGAACAGCAAAAATTTACCTTTTGAGGAGTTTCTTCATTGTCGACTTGGAAAGACTTCAGTTCTTTTTTAGATATGCTTGGATGTTCAGCTGGGGTTTCGTACACTAAAACGGCATACAGTAGAAACCATATGCATCCAATTGCACCTAAAGAGAATATGAGTTTCAATTATTTTCATGTATTTAATTTTAATTCATTCATAAATTTTATCATTACTTTAATTAAAAAACAGGGTCTGTAGGTAGTAAATAATGCAGGTTTGACTAAGCATTTTGAATAATATTTAAATAAATTCTGATCATTGAGGATTATGTCAAAATACTCCCAAGAAATCGATAAAGGTGCGTCTTATGGTCCGAATAATTACCGTATTATTCGGACCATAAGACGCATAAAAAAATCAATTTAATATTGGGGTGCGTCTCATGGTCTGAAGGTAACACTAAAATAAAATGAATATTTTATTATATATATATATATATATATATATATATATATATATATAACAGTGTTAAAATCACGAACTCCACTAAATAATCAATTCACCAGTTTTAATCTGAATGTTGCAGTGGATGGTCTGATGGAAGCATAACTCATACCTGAATCGTCTTAGCAATGCAGTCATCTAGGCTCGAATAAAACAAATACAAGTCCTTTAACTTTTCGAAACCTATTTATTAAATTCACATAAAATTTCTCAGCTCCATTCTTACTGCTATCGTTTCATTAATTAACTCATAATCCTAAACTTCTATTAATTTAAAATATCCCTACTCCGCTCATCTCGATTTACTCCATCCCTACTCAATTATCTTGCCTGTCAAACGGCATGTCTGCATCCTTTGGAAGCCTACATGTCTCTAACCTTTATTCTTTGTTCGCAAGCGCGCCTTAAAGAAATCTGCTTAGCTTGCATAGAACTTTCGAGAACTCTCCCTGCCTCGCCTGCATTATTTTCGCTCCAACGAAGCGATGAGCTTGCAGGACAGCCCATGGGAAACCGAGTTGAAACTCTATGAATAACTTTGTAAGTCATCGCCAACGATGTGCTATAATTCTCTCAATGATAAAGTATTCTACGAGGTTAATAAGATGCTGCTATCTGTTGATCTTTTAACAAACTATGACCTATTTCTATCTGAAATATCTCTATTTTTAGCATTTTAATCTGAGTTTCTCTGAAAACCCCCCTTTTTAGCCCCTTAAATTATCCTATCCTTTAAAATCATGACATATATTATCTTTATTAAGTAAGAAATTGAAAATATCTTTCTATACCTAACAAAATACAAAATATTCTTTTCTAAAAATCCTCCCGTACATTTGAAGTATGTCTTATCGTCCGGTGCGTCTTATGGTCCTTAAAATACGGTGTACTTATAATTTTATAATAAACGTAAAGCATTTTAGAAACAAGTTGGAATGAAGTTGAATAAACTCTCGCTTCAACGCCTACAACATTTTGCTGAGTTTTCGCTCTTTAAAATCGTGATGTACGGGCAAAACTCGGTTGATTCAGCAAGAATGTCTTGCATGTAAATAACAAAATGAGGGGTAATGCATAATTCAACACCTGTTGGCTTAAAATACGCATGACATTTAACGCCATGTAAGCATTTTTGAAGGTTGAAAAGACCTTGAGTAATGGTATTAAAAATTTTTCAATTCCTCGTATCGCCGGAATAGATCAGTTGGTAAAATACCACGCTTAAAGTGAGAAGATCTGGGTTTAGATACCGGATTTGGTAAATTGTTGCTATAAACTCATTTTTCTTTCAAATGAACTCTAAACATGAAGATATGAAATTAGTTTCCTCATAGATGTTCATATAGACGTGTGAATCATTTTACATACAAGTACGGAAGCAAGACTAAAGGTATGTCAACGCACTCCAGGGTTTTTAGCCGAACAAGTGGGTTTATTTTTGTGCTGAATTTCCTAAAAATTCAGAGGTAGAAGGCAGGTTGAAGAAAAGCAGGAGAGAGATTTCACTTCGTTACATTATTCATTGTCATAATCAGTTCTCCTTGATGCTTATAATTTCCCTTAATCCCGATAATCCGAAAAACCGCTTAATCCGAAACCCAAAGTCAAAAAGAACTAAGGTTACAATAAAACCACAGTGATACTAAGTAAAATAAAGTATATTTCTGAAAATTATAAGAAAATTCAAAGTTAGACAATGAACTGAACTAATTATTACTGAACAACATTAGTTTGAAAAAAATCTGTTATTTATTTTTTTTTTGTCGAAGAGAAGAATACCTCTCCCTTGAAGCCAAATTACGACAACGCGTCAGAAAAATAGTGTCGGCTGGAGTCGCGGTGGCGTGTCGCTCTATCTAGCGTAGCTCTACATGAAATGCAGCCGCGGCGTCTGAGTGGGATGTCCTCTGCTCGCTGTCACCGTCTGCTTCACCTTCACTCTCTTCTGAGACGTTAACAAGTTCTTTCAAAACCATTTCAACAATCTGCTGATCGTCTAAAATCCAACTGTCGAGCACTGTGACGTATTGTTAAAATAACTTACACTCTACTGGACTGTACTAGGCAGCGTTCCGCTCTTTTATCACCCATTTCGTCCCAAGATTCGGTTATGTTTAGACAGACCTTATAAAATAAACTGTGTAATCACACGTAATATGTAATAGTTATATAATCACACGTTATTATGAAATTTAAGTTTATTTTAAGAATTATTTCGCTTAATCCGAAAAGGGTCTGGTCCCAATCATTTCGGACTATCGGAACTCTACTGTATAGAGGTCAATATTAGATGCAAAAGTTGTAGACGGTCTGTAATGGAATGTTTGATACTATTTCCTCTTAAGGCCATCTGCACACGGGGCAACTCAAAAGAAACTGATAACTGACTCAAATCACAAACCAGCCCGTGATGAGTCGCAACCTATGTAATTGAATGGAGCCACGCACACGACGCAACTGGTTACAAACTCGTCGGACGAGTTCGTAACCAGTTGCGTCGTGTGCGTGGCTCCATTCAATTACATAGGTTGCGACTCATCACGGACTGGTTTGTGATTTGAGTCAGTTATCAGTTTCTTTTGAGTTGCTCCGTGTGCAGATGGCCTTAGGCTGCTGTGTACTAAACGTATTGGATTCGTTCACCTCAATGTTAACCTATGGAGAAAATTTGTCCATAGATTGCCGACTTGGATTGAAATATTTTTTAAAAAATTTGTACTCCGTATTAGAGTAAAACAATTTACACCTTGGGGCATTTTTCGTTTTTTTTTTTAAATGCAAATATTTTGAAATTAAAATTATTGGGGGAAAATATCTGGTATAGTGTGTTTCAAACGCTCATCATTTCCTTTGGTGGACTTAATTTATAAAATGAATCTTGTTGCTAGGTGTAGAAAAGTTCAGGCTATCTGAAAATACCATTTTTACCATGTTTTTATTAACTTGCTTTCTTGTGTGTTTGTGTGTGTGTTTGTCAAGTACAGATCTTGCAATCGATTTTTAACTAACTTCCCGACTAGCTAGACATTTGAAACTTTTAGATTAGTTCAGAACACGATGACAATGCATTTTTTTAATACTTTTAGCCATCTTTAAGCAGAATTAAATTAATTTTCAGTTATTTTCAGTTAATTTTGTTTTGTAGACTGGTGCAGCCATCTATCGGCCGGAACGGGAAAGTTAAACACAAGTTAACTTCTAATTAACTTCATTTTCTTTCAAGTTGATGGGATAATTCATCGAAAAAATGTTTAAAAAGTATTTATTAATACATAAAATTGCCAAGTTTATATGATTCAACAGAAAATTTAAAAACATAGTATATAAAAAGTTCTTTTTATCTTGTAATTATTATTGGATTATCATCATTTATGTAGCTGTAAATAGTAGACTCATTTTCTCCATAGGTTAACACTGAGGTGAGCGAATCCAATAGGTTAGTACACAGCAGCCTTAAACCAGGACTTTTTTCTTTTGAATGAGAGTTTTGAAGATATTTTTACACAGTAGCCTTAATACAATATTTTTTGTGGGCTAAAAATTTTTTATTGCCATGGTGTTACTACAATAAAATTTGTTTGATATTTATTTTCTGCTAAAAATAAATTACATGGTGTGATAGTTAATATTTATCATTGCTTTATCTTACAGCCATAATATTTAGACGACATACAAATCTTAATCTTATCATCGGGCCATTATTACATAAATCATAGCAAAAGATAAAGTAGAAATATTTAGCTTTAAGTGATAAATCCTATCATGAAGATAAGGCACCCTTAAATTTGATTTTTTTAAAAACTTTTTTTATCTTATATATGATGTTCTAGCTCATCATCTAGCTCATAAGTTTACCTTGCAGATTCTCCAACCTGTAAAGCCTTTTGGAGCCTAAGGGCCTCTTCACATAGAATCCGTCGCGTTAGCGTTACTCGTATTGAAATATATTTAACCAATTAAAAACCTCCAAACAATTAGTCACGTAATTGTTAAGGCCTGTGATTGGTTTAAAATGTGTCAATACGAGCAACGCTGACGCTGACAGATTCTATGTGAAAAGGCCCTTAATCTCGAAACAAATAAAATTTTTTTCGTGTGACGTCATCTTAACGTCATCGTGACGTCTGAATGACGAATGATCGTCATCGTGACGAATGAACGTGACGTCAATAGGACGTCATCGTGGCGTATATTCTTAATCGACAATAATGGTAATTAATAGATTTTACAAATATATGGCACAAAATCTTTATTTTCGCACGGAGAAATTTTCCTGTGCCCCGAGACTAACGCCCTAATTCTCGGTGTTTTTCTAATCCCAGATTAACAAATGCATATAATAAATTTACTTCCTGCCTTTGAAAATAGGTGCATAAATGCAATGCGCGGTTTTCAAAAATCTGTTTAATTTATTTTAATAATTTTCAAAAATTAATTTTAAATTTGTTGCGATAAGCATCAATTAAGTAATGACATGTAAAAATATCATCGGAGAAAATACTTTAAATTTAAAACACTACGGCAGCATTTCCAGGAGATGGGGAGAAATTCAGAGACGCGATATTGGTTAATATGAAAGTTTTCCACAACCACTCACCACTAAGCGTCAAATGACGTGACGCCTCGAAAAAGCGCCTTGGGTCCCTTTAAATCTTCACTTTCGTATGCAGAAAGTAAAATAACGAAATAAATACACACTAACCAATAAAAAATGTTTACTAATCTATAAAATTGAAATAAAACATATAGGGTGTCTCAAAAAACCTTGACACATTTAAAAAAATTATAAAAAAAAAGTATCAAGGTAGGAACTAAAAATTCACAGATGTGTTACCGCATATATTAGAGTTTTTTTTATGTGTCAAAAAAGTTCAACAGAGGGCGCTAGTTGTTCCGTGAAAGCGAAGTTGTAAAATGGCTGTAAAAGTGGTAAAATTTTTGCAGTCTCACAAATTTCTTATTTACATACCAAAATCATATGGCAACAAGAAGGTGCATCACTTCATTAGGGTATGATTGTACGAGAAAAGTGGACAATCTTAAAGTACTCAAAAAATGCATAATTGCTGCAATTTCATGTGTTACGGAATCCATTTTGGAACGCACGGAACGGACTGAAATGGATTACCGACTGGATATTCTCCGTGCCACAAAAGGAGCACATATTGAAATTTATTGACTATACTAAAAAAATATCTTATATATAAGGTAACACATATGTGAATTTCTAGTTCCTACCATGAGTACTTTTTTTTATATATAAATTTTTAAAATGTGTCAAGGTTTTTTGAGACAACCTGTATATTTACTAATCTGAATAATAAATATATATACTAATGGGTGATTAGAAAAAATTATGAAGGAAATTCGCCATAGCATAACACGGGGATTAAAGATGAGGGATGTAACTGATACGCTATCTTGACTTACTTTCATAACATACAGCAGCAGCAAAATTTGACGTAAGACTATAAAGAACTAATTACCAAATACGTAGAAGACAGATGGCCAACCACCAAGAGAGTCGGAGCTGCTCAGCCATCCCGATATTGGCATGGAGACTACGTTCCCAATTTGGGAACCAGTGAAAATCACTGTCGACAGCCGGCTTCTTTCAAGCTTTGGCGCCCATCGACTGATTATGAGATTCACGGCAGGAAAAGTCACGCCCTGAAAGAGGTCATGAAAAAGGAGAGTTGAGTCATTTTTTTAAAAAAAATGAAGAGTAAGAAATTTTGGCATTTGAAACATTTTGGTCTTAAAAATCATTGAAATTTTTTTTTAATTTTATAAATAAAATTTTTATAAATTTTACTTGGACATCTTTCCTAAGCACAAAAGAGGATGATTTACGCAAATAGATCAAATGGTTGGGGTTATAAATTAAAAAGCACAAACATGCTTTAAATTTTGAATTTTTAAAAAGTATTTTATAGGTCTATTTTATAGGTCTATTTTTATAGGTTTTTATAGGTCTAGATATCTTTGCAATACAGTTCATGAAGGGAAAAAAATCAACATAAAATGCTTGCAAATGAAAAAAATTTCAGGTAGTCTCTTCTAACGAAACTATCGCGGGTTATTAAAGTAGGATTACTTATCGTTGCTTACCTCTTTTGTATGTGTATATGTATGTATGTGTAATATTATATGAATCTATATAAATGTACGTATGTGTATATATATATATATATATATATATACTAGCTGAAAACCCGCGCTTCGCTACGGAGTACATTCAAATTAAATACAACGGTCAACGTATGCATTTTATGCCAAAAAATAAATATATATATTTATAATAAATGCGATGATCAATGTATACAATTGATGTAAAATGTATATCTATCTATCTATATCTATATATATATAACATTAAAAACCCCATACCATTTTAAAATCTAACATTATTCTAAATTCCCTTGGGCGTACGAGCTAAATTTCGCTTTTGATTCTAAGTTCTAATAACCTCGAGAGAAAATATTAAATGGCTTCCTTTTTCAAACCTGCGCGGCGACCCCCAACATTTCATATAGGCTCTGCGCAGATTACATAAAACCACATGTGACTTATCGACAACAGCAAATCCCTAATCACTATCATGATCACATGACAAAGTTTATATAAGCCGCCTGAACAACAAACCTGCGCGTTTTATGGATCATGTAACTGTATTGGGCAGACGTACTGAAACGAGATAAGAAATAACTCTTAATAAAGTTTTGTGATGCCGTAACTTGCAGAGTCGTCTATTCTTCAATCCACGACTACTCTTCATCCCCTGTGATGTGCTGGACGCCCATTCTCTCCTTGGGTTGTCCAGTATGTTACATATATATATATATTTATAAAAAAAACGTAAGGGATATGCATTTTTTTTTGGATAATATCGAATCGTCTGCTGCATTAGAAAGAGAAAAAAATATTTTTTTTGTCTATTTAGTTGTTACGCACGCGACGATAAATTTATTGAAAGTACCAGAAAAAGAAATCACGTGATCAGCATTTAATAAATTAAATTCTAAAAATTAATCTTTAAAAATTCACCAAAAATCAGGAAATGGAGGTAAAAATTCGAAAAAATTTCATTTTGAAGGAATTTTTATGATCTTTCTCGTGATATAAATTTTATAACCTTCAATGTATTATTTTAAATGCAAACGTAAAAAAAGTTTAAAAAACAGCTTAAAAATTTAATTTAAAAAAATCTAAGAAGAATTTTTGAAAAATCTTTCTTAGTGCACCCCTACACTATTAGAAGAATCGCCATGCAAAATTTCAGCCCTTTAGGTCCAGCGGTTTGGTCTGTGCGTTGTATGTCAGTCAGTCAGTCAGTCAGTGAATGCATGAGTCAGTTACGGAACTGTTTTATATATATATATATATATATATGTCAAAATTTTAACACATTTTGGTACTTTTCTGTTTAACTGCTTACTGCTTGTCGAAGCGATACAGACGGGTTTAGTACGCTGCTAAAATTGTAACACGCGAGGACGGATGAACGAACGGTTTTAGCGTCTGAAATTTTGCTTTCCGAAGGACCGTTGTGGAGGAACGTAATTTTACGTTAAAAATCAAAATTGTGTGTTCCGGATCGCCTAAAACGAAATTTTCTGCCAAGAAGAGATCTTCTAATAGGATAATGTTTAAAATAGAAGAGAGGAACTTGGTGCTTCCAAACAGTTGTTTGAGAAAATAGGTAGGTTTTTTATATATTTATACCTCAAATTCAGAATGAGGAATTTTGTTCTTATAAGCAGTTGTTTTAGCATGATAAGGACTTTTTTACTTTTATACCTCGAAATCAGAATGTTGAAAGTGCAACATATTAAACGCAACATACTTAACATATGATAGCAACTTGATGCTTCCAAGCAGTTGTTTAACAAGACCTGGCAGTTGTTTCTGGCAGTTGTTTATACCTCCAGATCATAATTTGCAACATATTAAGTGCAACATACGTTTAAAATAAATCACAGGAAATTCGTGCTTTCAAGCAGTTGCTTTACAAGAATTTAGGGCTTATTTTTTTACACTTATATCACCATATCAGAAAGTTCAACGTGCAACGTATTAACAGAATACTTACTTCTCCAAGTCCTTCGAGTACTCTAACTGCTATAAAAGGTGCAATACCCCAACTCGCAGCTAGTGGGGTGAGCAGTGACAGCACAGCTGTGACCAAGATCCCTCCTCCAAACAGCCATTTGGCTCCAAACTTCTCGGAGAAGTAGCCACCAGGCAACTGTGTGATAATGTATCCGTAGAAAAAAGCTCCTAAAATATATCCCTGAGTCTTTGCATCCCAGTTGTATTGTTCTCCCTGAAAAACAGTACTGCTTCATAAAGTGACCGACAACCGAGTTGCATAATAGAAATGCATCTGAGGAAAATAAGGAAGCAGACTCGTCATAAAGCGATTTGGCAACTCTCTGCAATACAGCGACCAACTGAGATGGCCACGGTAGTTTTCTGACTGGAATAATGCTATTTGCTTTCTATAAAGTGAAAATAATGCAGGCGGGAAACTTGTTACAATAACATTATGGTACAATGAACAACAGACTTGAAGGCTAAGTCTTCTGATTAATTTTCTGTATGGTTAGTGCAACAAAATTTCTTACTTTTTGTGGTAGTAAAGTGGCATTATACCTAAGAGAGAACCACCGTCATTATATTGCAGTGAGTCGCTAAACCGAGGGTCGCTGTAAGCCGAGTCTACACATTTAAGAAGCAACTGAGACATCAGTATCGTGTGACAATTTATTGCCAGTTCCTAATTTCAAACTGATACTTAATATACTCACTATGAAGGTTTCTGACCCGCCTCCTTGCTTCTTCGTGATGAGATTTGGGCATTCCACTATGGGGTGTGACCCGTTGCTGGAATAAGACGTGGTGTTCACCATGGCAACCATAGCTACACTGAGGTTCACCCTCATGCCGTAAACGTTGAACATGCCCATGAAGCTCAAAGCCGTGAGAATATACCGCTTGGGAAGATAGCATCGTTTCTGATGATTCTCTACAATGAGGATATATATATATATATATATATATATATATATATATATATATATATATATATATATATATATATATATATATACATATATATATATATATATATATATATATATATATACATATATATATATATATATATATATATATATATATATATATATATATATATATATATACATATATATATATATATATATATATATATATATATATATATATATATACATATATATATATATATATATATATATATATATATATATATATATATATATATATATATATATATATATATATATAACATTTAAATGCAATAAATAAAATTATAAATAATATATTTAAGAATAACTAAAGCTTTTCCAAGAAAATCGAACAGTGAATACATGAAAGGAAAATATATATATATATATATATATATATATATTCATTCAAGTTAATTAACATTATAAATAAATTGGACTAATTTATTTCAAATACATTTTTATACGCATTAATTTAATAGAAAACTCGAACCTTTTCTTCAGAATAATAAATTAGAACTAATTACAATAAATATTGGTGTCGCAAACTTAGACTTTGCGCATTCTACCAGAACTTTTTTTTGAAGGGAGTTTCACAGTTATTTTACTCTGACGAGCGGTAAACTAAAATTCAGTTCGTTACTTAATTCATTTATGACAGGTATCTCAGTTTAACTGTACCTTTAAAATTTAGAAAGTCGATACGACGCAAGTCATACATTTCTCTATAAAATTTTTAATACGGTCTAGCAGACCTTATAAATGTATTAACCTGAAAGCTAGTCACCTGGAAAATACTTTAGCGTTCAACAATGAAGTGTAACACACGTTGAAAAAAAATATTTTTAACAATCACAATGAGAAATTTATTGTACTAAAACATTGAAAAAATTTATTTTTTAAACAAGCATAATGAGAAATTTATCGTACTAAAACATTGAAAAAATTAATATATTTTACATGCGCAATGGGAAATTTATCGTACTAAAACATTGAAAAAATTTATATTTTTTACATGAGCAATGAGAAATTTACCGTACTAAAACGTTGAAAAAAATTTCTATTTTTAACAAACATAATGAGAAATTAATCGTACTAAAAAATTGAAAAAATTTATATTTTTAAAAAGGCCAATGAGAAATTTATCGTACTAAAACATTGGAAAAATTTATATTTAACAACCACAATGGAAAAATTTATCGTACTAAAACATTGAAAAATTTATGTTTTACATGCGCAATGGGAAATTTATCGTACTAAAACGTTGAAAAAAATTATATTTTTAACAAGCATTATGAGAAATTTATCGTACTAATACATTTAAAAATTTATATTTTTTACTTGCGCAATGGGAAATTTATCGTACTAAAACGCTGAAAAAAATTATATTTAACCAGCACAGTGGGAAATTTATTGTATTAAATTATTGGACAAATTTATATTTTTTACATGCGCATGGGAAACTTATCGCATTAAAACGTTGAAAAAAATTATATTTTTAACAAGCACAATGGGAAATTTATCGTACAATGCATTGAATTTTTTTTAACAAGGACAATGAAAATTTATCATACTAAAAAATCAATATCTCACACTACATAATGATTTGCCCTAAGCTACAAAAGGATGAAATTTAAAATTTTAACATCAGTAGAATAAAAAACAAATCTGATTGCGTGCAACTTACCCTCCTTCGAGAACTTTTCAGGTATAATTATCTTAGCAGTACTCATTTTCACCCTTTCGAAAAATAAAAATACTTAAAATTCTCGCCAGACGTACTTTTTATATGTTGCAGGGAGATAACAACAGAAATAAAAAAAGAACCCAAATTTAGTTTGTGTTCGAGATATCCAATTGTTTGTCTTTTATCAGTTTAATGCATTTGAGGAAAGCGGATTGTTTTTCGGCAGGAAGTGAGGGCTATTTTTCAAGACCTCCAGGATAGCAATATCGCACGTGAACATTCTGTGAGATTTTTTATGTTTTCGTTTAATCTGCACGTGGAAGGCTTTTATGGCCGTAACGGACGAATTCGTTACTTAAAAAGTGTTATGAAACTAGATGGCTGGAACATTTTTTAAAGGTACTTGTATATCTGCTTATGTTCGGAGCATTTTTATTAAAAAATATACAGTACTGATTAAATACATATATTTTTAGTTCAAATGTGATATAAAATCATGGAAACAAACGTAATTTTGGTAAAAATTTCATAATATTTAAAATATAGGAATTTTTTATAAATTTTTAGTACAATTTAGTGCTTACGCCAGAGACACTACACTCCATTCAACTAAATATACAGGGTGATTCAAAATGAATATAGCGATTACAAACGGCTATAACTATTTAATCGGAAAGAATTTATCGGTTTGAGAATTACACAGAATGTAAAAGGAAGTTCAAAATTTGGTTTACGTACAATATAAATGTTCTATGTGACTCTCCTTGGTGACACGGACAACATCTAAGCGGTAGTCCATTTCACGCCATACATTCAGAAGAATATGTGGAATCACCAACGCACACGCATTAGAAATGCACATTTTGAGTTCTGGATCTAATCCGTGAAATTGGATCTGTGATTGAATATCTAGCTGCGGCATACGGATTACATCTTTCAGCAAGATGGAACACCCCCACATTGGGGTATGGAGGTTCGCACGGTTCTAAACCAGCATCTTCCAAAGCGTCGGCCGAACTGGAGATTCCGACGATGTGTTCTGCTCTTGGCCACCTAGATCTCCGGACTTGACACCCTGCGATTTCTTTCTATGGGGTTATGTGAAAGACCTTGTGTATGTGCTTCCTTTGTCGAAAACAATTCCAGAACTCAAACTGCGCATTTCTAATGCGCTTGCGTTGATGACTCCCCATATTCTTCAGAATGTATGGCGTGAAATGGAATACCGCTTAGATGTTGTTTGTGTGACCAAGGGGAGTTGCATAGAACATTTATAAAGTATATAAACAAACTTTTGAGCTTCCTTTTACATTCTGTGTAATTCTTATCGATAAATTCTTTCCGATTAAATAGTTATAGCCGTTTGTAATCGCTATATTCATTTTGAATCACCCTGCATTTTTATTTCCTTTATACTATATTCTACTGTGACACTTATCTGTGTCCTGAAGTAAAAATTTTACAATATTTCCAAAAATCACTGAAATATACCAAAATAAGTGAAAAAACGCTGATTTAAAAAAAAATATTTTTTTATAAGTACAGGTACCTGTAGAATGATTAAGGCCGTCCGCACACGGAGCGACTCAAAAGAAACTGATAACCGACTCAAATCACCCGTCCGACGGGTTTGTAACCAGTTGCGCCGTGTGCGTGGCTCCATTCAATTACATAGGTTACGACTCATCACGGACTGGTTTGTGATTTGAGTCGGTTATCAGTTTCTTTTGAGTCGCTCAGTGTGCGGACGGCCTAACCCTCAAACGGTAGAGTGGTTTGAGACGAAAAAGATGGTACGATTGGGTCGGATCCTACCCGATCTCATTTTTGATGAGGTTTTCGGTAGATATAAGTACACAATAAGCATTTTTGTTGTATAATAACATTTATTGTTAATATTTTGCATGAAATAAAACCCTTTTTGTAGAAGAAATGGCCAACGAATTGTAATTTTGTTGAACAAAGAAAATCTCTCTGGCATTTACATAGAATGTTGTATACATCTGATCTAATATGTAATTTAGTCTACGAACTTTTAGAAGTTAGTGAAACCAACTCTCCGGGCGCAAAAATGTAAAAAATAATATATACTGACATTTTTAGCCTTGAAAATCGAAATAAAAATTTAAAAAATCTAAAATTAAAAATATTTAAAAATGACTAGTGATCATGAATAATTTTTTTTCAACAAAGACACACGTATTCACTTATATCTATATGTAGTAGGGTTGTCTAGTAGGTCTATCTGGTAGGGTTCCTTGTCAACTCGATCTCTTGCAATGAGAGGGGAGAGTACGGGAGGCAGAAGACACACCCTTGGGTGAGATCCTAAAAGATTGGCCGGGAGAAGACACACCCTTGGGTGTGTCTTCTCCCGGTTTTCCGACCCCCACTGTAACGTTTGAGGGTTAAATTAACACATATAACTTAGGTTTTATTTCAAAACTTAATTAGTAATATGTAAAATACTCTTACAAAATTTCATTGTTATATATTGAAAACTTTTTTAAATAATTAGCTTTCTCGTTTACAAAAGTAACTGAAAAATGAGTTATCTAAAAAATATATTTAAAGATGCTACTTTCGGACTTTTGATATCGCTTTCAGTTTATTGAATTAGCCATAAATTCTCATCCAATGGTCATACAAATAAAAATAAGGCAGGTTTAGAATCCTAAAAGATTGGCCTTTGAAATAGAGCAATAAAAAAAATCAAAATTTTGCACTAAAACAGCCAATGTAGGTAGATACCTTAAAAGAACATAAACATGAGAGAGCCCTAGTATGTATAGTACTTTAACTAACCTAATGAAAATAGTGCTCATACTTGTCATAATCCTATCCCTGAATTCCACTAATGCAACAATGTAACTTGAATTTTGATCAAAGTTTCAGAGAGCCAGTGAGCCCGTGCATGAAAGATACATACGATATTGAAACGCAGTAAAATAAAATCTAACAACATACAACGCACAAGACCATATATAGTTCAAATTTTACCATGCAAACTACCACTTGAAAAGTAGTACAACTGCATTGACAACTGTGTAAAAGAATCTTCGAGATTTTGGATATTACCACAATATACCATGCAAACAAATTTTTGTTACAAACTCAGTAAATTACCCAAAATTTCAAAATTTAGATAAAATCATATTTTTCAATGTTATACATAGTACATATCTAAACGTTATGCATTATGGGAGCACCATTTAGGTGAGCCAACATTGCTTCATTTTGTGGGTGTCACCACAATTTAGATCAAGCACCCCCAGGTACGACTTTTGGAGGGTTCGCACCATACTACAACTCCTACAAAGCCCAGGTGCGACTTACCGTTTCACAGATTTAACAAGTGCATTCCAAAGACACAACAGGTATATATATATATATATATATATATATATATATATATATGTGTGTGTGTGTGTGTGTGTGTGTGTGTAATATACCTATTACATCACGTCCTTAAATTATAATCTGAAACATAAAACTAACTCATATTTACATGGCTGGAGGCTAGACTCAGCCTGAAAAGAATAAAATTAAATTTGGAAGCAGTGAGGCCAAATCGTTTATTGGAGCAACAAAGGTACCATCAACTGGGGTAACTTTGGCCCTTGCGGGTAACTTTGGCCCATCAAACGAAAAAAGATTGTATGTGCTGTATCTAGAAAAAGGAGAGTGATTATCATTTATTTATTGAAAGGGCTAATAGGTGGCAATACTGCCTTGACATTCTCATAGTTTTGTCTTGTAGTTCCTCGGTTTACTACATCTACAGTACTGCTCCACTTTGGTATCACTAAAACGTATATTTCTGTTGTCTTCCAACTTTTCCTTGTAAATGTGATAGAGTACGTGATTCAGAGCAGCTAAGCGAATTGCCTCAGTTTATTCTTAATCGTTTCAGATATTTTCACTGTCATCTCGATTTATTTTGTGGTTTGCCAACTAATGAATATTTACTACATTAGGCAAACTTTGTCCCAGGTCTTGGGGTAACTTTGACCCAACATGGCAGTTTGGCCAAAGTTACTCCAACTACTCCTTCAACTTCTAAAAAGGGTCCAGTTTCAAAGAGGCGAAAACGACAATGCTCCGGCTCGTCAGAAAGTAATAAACAAAGCATTACAAACAAGCAAGTAAATCTCAAAGACAGGAGGACTCTGAATTTGTACATGTATGCTCTGAACTTGTACACGCATGCTGTAGATGATTTTGTTATTGTGAAGTACGATGGTGTTAAATATCCTGGAAAGAATTTAAGTTTAACAGATATTGGACCGACTGTGGAATGTATGGAAAGAAAACTCAAATTTTGGCAAACTCAAAGTTGGGTATAAAAACAAGACTGTATAAATTATGAGTGGAAGGAAGTATGCGGGAAAATCAATTCTACGAAAATTGATTCAAAGAGGAATCAGTTTATTGTTCCACAATTGGATTATGATTCTTCTTCATAGTTTGGACTATCAATTAATCAAAACATATAAGACTGTTAAATAACTGTTTACTGATTATCTATTAGAATTTTCTTTTCTTTGGAAATTCCACTTGAAATTTAAAAATAAAATCAGTTTTGCATAGAAAAAAATGTTGATTTATTGATTTTTTTCCACATTAAGCTTGAGATTAACTCGGATTAGATAAGATATTATTGACAGGTAATTTGACAATACGTGTACATGGTCTAACATTGGCCTAAGCTATCTCAACAATTTAAATATTTGGTTTTCAAGAGCTGGACCAAAGTTGCCCCAATTCAAGGTAACATTTGCCCAAAATTTTAACAAAATTAAAAATTGTTTGAAGTTTGTATATATACTTGAACAATGGTTTATATTACAGTTAAATATGTTTAAAATAATATAAACCTCTTATCATATCAAATTTTAATTGGATTACAACTATTATTTGCTTTTTTTGTGAAATAAACATGAAAAATGGGCCAAAGTTACCCCAGTTGACGGTACATCCGCTCATTTTAGAAGAACGGCTCGGAAGTAATATCACCTTTCAACATTAAACGGAAGGGCGATGTACACATGTGACCATTATTTGTAGGGTCCGCAGGTTTTGGGGCTCGCGATGCTAACCCACTCCTGAATCCGAACATATACATGTGTAGAAATGCAAAGGCATGCGATTCATGGGAAGTTCTGTGGTTAAGGGTTTTAAAGCGATAAATTAATATTACTGGGGATTGGATTTAGGAAAGGGAGTTTAAATGCTAGAATGGAGGGCATAATATTGAATATATTACTTACACACACACACACACATATATATATATATATATATATATATATGTGTGTGTGTAAGTAAGTAAATTTATATTTTTAACTAGGAAATTTTATCGGAATATTTGATGGAAGATTTATCATACTAAAACATTGAAAAAATTAAATTTTTAACAAGCACAATAGGAAATTTATCGCACTGGAGCATCAATATCTCACACTACAAAATTATTTGCCCTAAGTTACAAAAGAATGAAATTTTGAATTTTAACTATAGTAGAATAAATAATAAATCTGATTGGGTTCAACTTACCCTTACAAGTCTCTACATGCGCGCTTTCAGTGGCGCCTGACGGGACTCGAACTGAGCTTCCTAAGTATCCCGAAGCGCTAACCTCTAGGTATCCCACATATATAATTAATCACACATATATAAATTAATCAGTTTAGAAAGTCTAAATTCACATTAATTATCTAAACTGCAACGTCGGATATCCATACGCAATCGAAAACATCTAAATCAGGTCCTAGTCAATTATCCTAAGACAGATTATTGTGGCTTAATCAAAAACTAAATGCTTTTCATAGCTCTATAAGGAATAGAGGATTGTCAAATTTCTTTTTAAACTATTGGGATCACATATTTAATAATTTTTTAGATTTATTACCGTAATTGTAAGTAGAGGAAAAGATTTATAATAGAGATATTTAACTCGGCTGTGAGGTTTTTGAAAGTGCCATCTATCGGTAATATTTTAATAGTATTTTAATAGTTCAAATTTTTTTATCAGTTGGTAACATCACGTACATATTGTTTCCCTCTTTGCTGCTGTAGCAGGAAAAGTGCTTTTTAGATGCAAATAGAACAATAATACGACATTTATATGCTTTGATTGCAATTTTGTCCTTTTAGGAATATCCCGACAAGTCATCGTGACAAGGATTATTCATGGGGGATTTTCTGCTAATAGTGAAGGAGGAATATTACTAATATTTTGGCAACACAGCATTAAAAATATTTATGAAGTTCTTCATGGGAATAAAATATTTGTAAATTATTTATTCGTCGTTGGCAACACTATTACTTTTTGATAATGTTTAATTTTTTCTTCTTGTATGCTGCTGTTGTAAAATAATATTGAAGCACATCTCTTCTAATTATGGGGAATATTACATTAACATGAACAAAAGCCTTTTGCAATATCAAAGCAATATTGGGTGAATAATATTTTTTAATTGCTCCGATTCTTCAAGTTAATTTAAAAAAAGAAACAAATTAAGATATTCATTATCATTGACAAAAGGATTACTAACTGGTAACATGGCACTTAAAGTTCCTACATGCATCTGTTAAAATAGAAAAAGAACTTTTTAGAAACAGTTTCTATTCTCATTAACACATTAATCCCTCCCAATCCCATTCATTTCATACGGATTAACATGGATTACAATTGTGTTTTTTCAAGACTACACCCACTAATAATGAAGAATATTCAGCTGTTACTTAAAGAATATTGCCTTCAATATCAAAGCAACAGTGGGTAAATAATATTTTTGAGGTTCTTAGGTGATTTTTAAAAAAATATTCACCCATTAACATAACTTACAATTGTGTTTATTTAAGACTACACCCTCTAACAATGGAGAATATTTAGCATTTACTGAACGAATATTGCCTGTAATATCAAAGCAACAGTGGTAAAATAATATTTTTAGGTTCTTAGGTGATTTTTAAAAAAAATATTCACTTTTTGGTAACACTAAATATCCTACATATTGCTGTTGTAATAGAAAAGGGAACTTTCTAGAAATAGACGGAGCATGCACATCAAGTCTATTAAGATGTATTACATCTCTTCATTTTTGATGATGTTTAAACTAATCAATAGGGTATACAAACCAGCAGGGTCTACAAACCAACAGGGTATACAAAGCAACAGGGTATATTTCCAAACAGGGTAAACCAACAGAGTATATTCCACTAATAATGGAGGAATATTTCATGCAAAATCAAGGGAAAACTGTGAAAATAATATTTTTTAAGTTTTCCAGTTTAGGAAAGGACTTTTAAACTATTTAGATAAAAGTATTTTTGCTTAATTTTTAAGATAGTCATTTGCCATAGACAAAACTATTACTACTTGATAACATGGGGCTTAAATTCGGTGACGTAACAAGAAGTGAATTATTCAAAACAAGCGCAACAGGCACAACTTAAATCCACTGATTTCAAAAGTGTATTTGTAGACATATCTCCACTAATAATCAGCTTTAATGCAACTTTTTTTAAAAATTTCCAATGACAAGCAATAGACAAAAACAGCAAGACAAAAGGTACTAGAAAACAGACAAGAAGAAGAAAAAAAGGTAAACTGAAGAAGGAAACAGGAACTTATCAATTGCTCAATGTTCTTGCTTCCCAATATATATTTTTCCCAATGCTGGGGCACTTGTGTTTAGACATTCGCTTTTTGTTATTCATCACGAAGTCTTGCTGGCTACTTTATTGTGGGAGTACCATTTAGGCAAGCCAACATAGCTCCCTATGAGGGGACAATACCTTAAGACTGCTGTGTACTAACCCTGTATGATTCGCTAACCTCAGTGTTAACCTATGGAGAAAATTTGTCTGCTATTGACGGCTACACAAACGCTGATAATCCAATAAAAATGGTATTTTCAGATAGCCTGAACTTTTCTGCACCTTACAACAGGATTCATTTTTATAAATTTCGTCCACCAAAGGAATTGATGAGAGTTTGAAACACACTACACCAGGACTTTTCCCCGAATAATTTAAATTTTAAAATATTATTTGCATTTTTTTTCAAAAAACAAAAAATGCCCCAAGGTGTAAAATTTCATTCTCTATTACGAGTACAATTTAAAAAAATCTTTCAATCTAAGTGGGCAATCCTTCGACAAATTTTCTTCGTGGATAAACATGGAGGTTAGAGAATCCAATAAGGTTAGTACACAGCAGCCTTAAAAATCATTCCTTATTCGGGATCTGAACACATGCCCACTGAATAGAAGCTCACGACGGTAACCACTATACCCTGTGGGCAGCTGCCTTCCAATATCGGCTGCAGAAATCTCGAACTGACAGTGCCTCACAGGTTTGGAGGTAGGAAATGTCCATAAACTTGTGGCTTGCCACAAATAGTCCAGAAAGGACTCTCTAGAATTTTCAAACGGATTGTGCCTACCGTATGATGCTGATGTTTTTACTATCAATGAAGCCAACCTTACACTAGACAGTCCAGTATTTTATCCTTTCTCTGGATACTCTCTTTTATACAACTTATGATTTGCAATTTTCTGAACGAATGAATGAACAATATTTACAATATTCAGACGACATTGGGCATATATTTTCAAAAATTCCTAAATTTTGGTTTACCACAAATAGTCCAAAAAGGACTCTCCAGAATTTTCAAGCGGATCGTGCCTACCGTATGATGCTGATGTTTTTACTATCAATGAAGCCAACCTTACACTAGACAGTCCAGTATTTTATCCTTTCTCTGGATACTCTCTTTTATACAACTTATGATTTGCAATTTTCTGAACGAATGAATGAACAATATTTGCAATATTTAGACGACATTGGGCATATACTTTCAAAAATTCCTAAATTTTGGTTTACCACAAATAGTCCAAAAAGGACTCTCCAGAATTTTCAAGCGGATCGTGCCTACCGTATGATGCTGATGTTTTTACTATCAATGAAGCCAACCTTACACTAGACAGTCCAGTATTTTATCCTTTCTCTGGATACTCTCTTTTATACAACTTATGATTTGTAATTTTCTGAACGAATGAATGAACAATATTTGCAATATTTAGACGACATTGGGCATATACTTTCAAAAATTCCTAAATTTTGGTTTACCACAAATAGTCCAAAAAGGACTCTCCAGAATTTTCAAGCGGATCGTGCCTACCGTATGATGCTGATGTTTTTACTATCAATGAAGCCAACCTTACACTAGACAGTCCAGTATTTTATCCTTTCTCTGGATACTCTCTTTTATACAACTTATGATTTGCAATTTTCTGAACGAATGAATGAACAATATTTGCAATATTTAGACGACATTGGGCATATATTTTCAAAAATTCCTAAATTTTGGTTTACCACAAATAGTCCAAAAAGGACTCTCCAGAATTTTCAAGCGGATCGTGCCTACCGTATGATGCTGATGTTTTTACTATCAATGAAGCCAACCTTACACTAGACAGTCCAGTATTTTATCCTTTCTCTGGATACTCTCTTTTATACAACTTATGATTTGCAATTTTCTGAACGAATGAATGAACAATATTTGCAATATTTAGACGACATTGGGCATATATTTTCAAAAATTCCTAAATTTTGGTTTACCACAAATAGTCCAAAAAGGACTCTCCAGAATTTTCAAGCGGATCGTGCCTACCGTATGATGCTGATGTTTTTACTATCAATGAAGCCAACCTTACACTAGACAGTCCAGTATTTTATCCTTTCTCTGGATACTCTTTTTTATACAACTTATGATTTGCAATTTTCTGAACGAATGAATGAACAATATTTGCAATATTTAGACGACATTGGGCATATATTTTCAAAAATTCCTAAATTTTGGTTTACCACAAATAGTCCAAAAAGGACTCTCCAGAATTTTCAAGCGGATCGTGCCTACCGTATGATGCTGATGTTTTTACTATCAATGAAGCCAACCTTACACTAGACAGTCCAGTATTTTATCCTTTCTCTGGATACTCTCTTTTATACAACTTATGATTTGCAATTTTCTGAACGAATGAATGAACAATATTTGCAATATTTAGACGACATTGGGCATATATTTTCAAAAATTCCTAAATTTTGGTTTACCACAAATAGTCCAAAAAGGACTCTCCAGAATTTTCAAGCGGATCGTGCCTACCGTATGATGCTGATGTTTTTACTATCAATGAAGCCAACCTTACACTAGACAGTCCAGTATTTTATCCTTTCTCTGGATACTCTCTTTTATACAACTTATGATTTGCAATTTTCTGAACGAATGAATGAACAATATTTGCAATATTTAGACGACATTGGGCATATACTTTCAAAAATTCCTAAATTTTGGTTTACCACAAATAGTCCAAAAAGGACTCTCCAGAATTTTCAAGCGGATCGTGCCTACCGTATGATGCTGATGTTTTTACTATCAATGAAGCCAACCTTACACCTAGACAGCCCAGCATTTTATCCTTTCCCTGGTTACTCGCTTTTATACAACTAATAATTTGGAATTTTCAAAAGGAATGAATGAACAATATTTGCAATATTTTGGCAACATGGGGCAAATATTTTCAAAAATTGCTAAATTTTGGTTTACCACAAATAGTCGAAAAAGGACTCGAAAGAATTTTCAAGCGGATCGTGGCTACCGAATGATGTTGATGTTTATATAATCAATGAAGCCAACCTTACACCTAGACAGCCCAGTAATTTATCCTTTCACTCGATACTCGCTTATACAACTAATAATTTGGAATTTCCTGAAGGAATGAACGAACAATATTTGCAATATTTAGGCAACATTGGGCAAATATTTTCAAAAATTCCTAAATTTTGGTTTAGAGCGATACGGTCAATTTTTGCTACGCGAGGGCTAATTAGACCGAGACTTACTGCTTAAAACCGATTTCGAACGGCTGCAAACGTTCATGCAAAGAGTGGGGTGCGAACCTACTGACTCTAGTTCCGAATGCCAGCGCCCTAGTCTTTCGGCCATCGTCCCCTAAATCCAGGTTAATGGAATTAATATATTCATTCGATATAGGAAATATCATTACGTTGATAGCGTTAATTAATAATTTCGTTAATTATTAAGTTAATAACAAAGTACTTCACTGTTGTAAAAGAAATGGAACTTTCTAGAAACAAACAGAATAGACATATCCAACTTATTCCCTCTGATTACAGCTGTGTATTTTTAGACATATCTATAGCGTACCAATTAAAGAGCAAATTCCAGACTTCTCGATTAGAGATATGTTTACGTAAAGTAGAGCTGAGGGGATGAACTCTGATTTATTGATTCAGTTACGCAATTCTCAATTTACAACACCGTGACGATGTGGAATGGTCGAAGCTAACGGTTTAAATAGTTTAGACCAAGGTTTCCCAATTTTTTTCTGCTATGGAACACTTCGTACATCCTGAAATTTTAGCGGAACACCTTGTTTATTTTGTAGGGTATGTAATAACACATAATAAATAAAATGAGAGAAAAACATTAATTATTCATTTAGTGTTTAATTTTTTGGACATTTTAAAGCATTAATCGGTCAAACTTATTTGAATTTATTGTAGCCGTCGCAGGATATAAAACAATTCTAGGTTTTCGCGGAACACCTGTTTACTTTCCGTGGAACACCAGTCTTCCGCGGTACATAGTTTGGGAAACCTTGGTTTGGACTGCGTATATATAACCAAAACGCACACCTACGGTTTTAATTATCGGAGCCCGCTGAAAGGTCAAAATTTAGAGCACTTTCTTGATAATGTTGGATAATTTCCTGGATGATTTATTTTAAAGTAATTTAGCCTTTCCATCACAGTCTATATATATCCATTTGCTATAAAGAATGTTACGATACATTAAAACTTTTTTTTTCCTTTCCATGATACGAAGATAATGGACAATACATTTGAAGCAACGTGCTTCATAGATCAAATTTATAATCACATTCATGGGCTAGAGGTAGCCTTGTGGTACTTCGCTGGCTTTCGGTGCTGAGGGTGCTCGGATCAAATCTCAACACGCGTCATTAAATACCTCCGTGTTTAAGCCGGTTGGTCGGTTGGTGCTTAATGGCGCAAGGTCCAGATAGGTCATGCTGCGCCAAACACACGCGTGTATTGGCACGTTAAATCCGTAGACTGGAAAGTCCCTCTATGAGGTCAGAGAGGGTTGGAGAGGGTACGATTCCCCCATATGTTGCCCCTGGGGGTGGCTCGGTCAAAATTGAGGTGGCAACTAGCTAAGAGGGACTCCGACCCTTGTGGAGCTAAAATAAAAACCGGAGCCGCACACTTCAGCCCGAAGCTTATATGGGCCTGGTTTGGAACTTCCCTCCAGGGGGTATTAGAAACAACAACCACATTCCTACTCTTACATAAAGGAATATTAGCATTGCTCTTTTAGATCAAATGTTATGTCTGAACTTTCCATCCAACCATTGATATTTTTAGCATTTTTTTATCAGTGTCTCACATCAGCTGGCAATTTATGAAATTCATTTTTGATATGAGGGTGATCAATGAGGAATTTGCACGTTTTTTTATTTTACATTTATGATATAGAAAATAGAAAAATATGATCGAAACCATCTTTTTTTTTAGTTTTAGAACTCTAAAAGTTAACATAATTTGTTTTTAAACGCGCACTATTTACTTCATCTCAAAAACGCTACTTTTCCTACGCGGATACATGTGACGTCATAATGCTCCATAGCGAATTTGTTTACTTCGGTGTTTGGATTGTGTTGCGTAGTTTGAGTTTGATATCTAGTGTTTTTGCTTTATTTTTAAGATGTCAAAGTGTGTTAAAGTAAATTTTATATATTGTATAGTACCTTGCTGCACAAGCACGACGGTAAATACCGGTAATGAACCGGTCTTTCATTTTATAATATTTAGTGAGAACAGTGTCCTGTCTCTCTAAAAGTCTGCTTTTTTCAACACCTTTTGTTCGAAATGAGCCATGTTGTGGTATTAAAGGCTCCAAATTATTTTTTACTAAATCTTTCTCTTTAATGAATTTTATTGAATTGCCTACACAAGAAAGTTTTGACTTCTTCAAGTAACTCGAAACTGACGTCACTGCTGGTTCTTCACTCCGTCTATGAAGCCACATAATCAAAGCTACAGCATGTTTACATCCACCTGTAAAGAAATATATTTATAGAAACCCTCAGAAATATGAATATACAATTTAGTTAACAAAAATCAAAATATTGTCGGTTAAATTTAAACTAGCATTTAATGCAAAAATGAAAACTATATTCCGAGAATATCATATTTTATTGACTTGAATAATCATTGTAAAATGTTTATTTGCTTTAAAATTTTGATTTTATGAAAAATGTTTCAAATAAAATGCTGTTATTTCTGACTTTAATTTTTTTCTGTGTTCATTAAATGAATAAACTTTCATCCGTAATTGAAAATCGTTCAATTACCATATTATCTCTATCAGATTAAATTATTTTCAATATACCTGAATAACTTCAGAAAACTAGCATTCTGGATAGCGGTCTATAAAATGTTTGTTCACAGCAGAGATATGCAATATACAACTCTTAAAGTATATTACATACAGATACTTGATAATAGCTTTGATGCTGTCTATGCATAGCTTTGAATCTGAACTATGCATGATAATTAAACTTTATGTAACATCCGTTACATAAAGTTTAATTATCATGCATAGTTCAGATTTATTATAATTCCTTTACCATTTAAAATACACATATTTCTATGATATGAATGCAGAACACTGAACACATTCGTAAATTTGGTAGTGCTTTTAATTTCTGTCAACTTTTTAATAGACAATTAAAATTACTAAATATCTTATAACAGATACTACTTGTAATGTTGCAGTGCTAATTAATTCTACAAAATTAAACATGTACTATGAATGAATAATAATAGAAGCTGTTTATTAAACTTTTAGAGTACGAGATTAATTTAATAATATGCATAAGCAATGTCTAATTTTAAAGTTTGTGTAAAGTACAACGCACGTCAGCGTTCTACAATCTACATTACATAACTAGAATAATAAATGCAAACAAATATATACATACCTCTGAGATTTAAATCCTCGTATTTCTGCTCCCATAAAACTTGGATTATTTCCCAAAAAGGAAAACACTGCAAATGAATCCATTTTAGGCAGGTTGTCAGATTGTCCTTTTGCAAAACCGGGTAATAACGCCATGGTAAACAAAACAGAAATAAAACTAATAATAAAGACGACGATAGAATATAATTAAAAAAAAGGGGAATAAACAATAGCCACAAAATAAAATTAGAAAAATTAAACCAAATTAGAAAAAAAATATGATTTTAAAATGTTAGTTTAAGAGGAGGAAACGTAGAATTTCGCGCTAGAAAAATGTAAACATTGAAGCATGGGGCATAGTGACGTCAGAACCAATCACGTAGCGTTTTGAGGTCACATAATTTTTCAACACTTTTTGCTTATTTTAAATTTAAAATTTTTATTATTTAGATCTATATGTACGTTTTAATTGATGTTTTCGAACAATTTAATAACCAATCTGTTAATAAAAAATAGAAATGAGCATTTTCCCCACATGTGCAAATTCCTCATTGATGACATCTTTATACACAGCCTTCACAAGGAATTGTTGAAAAACTTAAAAATCGCCAAATGATCTCTTAAGCCTTGCTGAATGAAATTTACAACCTACTACAACGTTTTCTCCATTTCCGTGGGAGTTGGATGCGCAGGAGCCCTGCAAAAGTGGGAAATCTGTGAATATATTAGTTCCTACGAACATTAATCTTTCATAAAAAAGAGCATTAACCTGTTTTAAAACAGTAATTTTTAGTGTCAGCGATGTAGGGTAACATGCAAACGACTTTCCATAAAAACTGAGATCAAAGCGAAAGGGAGAAAGGAAACCAAAGACGATTGAATCAAAAAAGAATCTGTGAGCAAAGTTTTTAAACGTGCAGACCATTATGTTTTCGTCGTCGAGCAGTTGTTTAAAAAGCGTTTGCGTTTTGTATATGTGTTTTGCACTGTGAATCAGAATTAAATAATGAAAATCGTTGAGCATCCGTTGTTTATGGTCATCAATTTCTTACAAAATGCAATATTAAAACCATGTCACAACCTCCTTACAGTCCCGGCCTCGTTCCATGCTATTTTTGGCTGTTTCCGGCGAATTCTGGCGTTATTAAGCTGTAGAGGGTTCACTGAAGCACCTTTTACAAAATACGGAAGTCACAAGTTTTGAAAAGGGGACTGAACGATGGGACCATTGCATATCATCTGATCGAAGATATTTTGAAAAAATATAACACATTTTTTCTGTGCCTGTATTTCTTTATTTTTGTGATTTTACTCTCAGTTTTTACGGAACATACACATAACATACAGAGAGAGAGCAGGGCAGTACAAGAGGTGTACGATATGTGATGCAGTACATATGCCATATACTAATAGAAGTAAAATAATTAAAATTAAATAAACAGAGTTATACACAGCACTACAGCGCTGCATTTTCTGAATAATAAATTTTAATATGGTGGTTCGTTGTAAGACGAGAAAAAAAATATTTCAGGTAGTCTCTTCTAACGAAACTACCGCGAGTTGTTAACGTAGGATTACTTATCGTTGCTTACCTCTTTTGTATGTGTATATGCATGTATGTGTTATATATATATATGTACCTATGTGTATGTGTGTATATATATATATATATGAAAAAATTTTGACTCAGTCTGGTACTTTTCTGTTTAACTGTTTACTGCTTGCCCAAGAGATACAAACTGGGTTTGGCTCACTGCCAAAATTATAACTCGCGACGACGGACGGTTTTAGCGTTTGAAATTTTGCTTTCCGGAGGGCCGTTATGGAGGAACGTAATCAAATAGCTGATGGTAAATTCGGGATAGTCGAGTTGTCAACTGCCATACTTGCAATAAAGAATTGCAAATATTTATTGTAAAATCTTTTGGGATGAACAAGGGAATGAATCTGTTGTTTGAAAACAGAAACAATTGGATCGCATACAAACAAGCAGTAGTAATTTGTTGCAATATTGTTTACAACTTCAGGCGATTTTGCATTGATGTAAGAACACGAGTACCTTATATTAAATAAATGAGAAAATTTATTGAAAATTTATGAGAAAGTTTTGAAAACTCCAAAATTTTAGTATTTAAATAACAGAAAAGTTATTAAAGTACACAAAATGCAGCTATATAGAGCGAAATACAATATAGTGTAGTTATGTGTTCTATAAATTTGAGTAATTTTAGTACAGTAGGCTGCAAAATTGCAAAAAAATTAATTAATTAATTAATTAAAATTAAAATTAAAATTTTTTAAAATGTGTAGTTTCTGACTGAAAATTTGCGAATTATCAGATCTGCGAAAGTCTCTATTCGACATTAGATTCCCACTTGCACTGAAGAATTCAGAATACGCTTTGCAGTATCATAGAACACTCTGTGATAAGCACTCAGGCCTAAGGAACACGGGTATATAACGTGCAAAACAAGTTGCAGTCATTTTTATTCGCTGATGTCACTGTAAAATGTATTTTATAGCTAACATCAGGGACCATAAATACTCTAGTTCTCAAAGAATGATAATATTTATAAGTTTGTTAACCTCTAAACTTTATGTTATGGGAAAGTACACAATCACTACAAACTCGTTATGAAGTGAAAACAGATAAATTCGACACTGAAGACAGATTATAGAATACAGATGGTATATATTGGTGCGTGTGCACTTAGGCTTAGTTTTTCGTACACAAATAGCAGTTTAAGTGAACGAATCCCACACCACTCAATCGTATTTTTAAAATTAAAAGAAAGGTTCAGTTTTAAAATGATTGGGACATTTGGAGAGAAATTTAACCCTCTAAGCCAATGAATGGGGCTCAAACTGTGAGTCGCGACCCACAGAGGGGTCATGAAAATAATTGCAGGGGGTTCTCGGATAGTCTGAAGTAAATTTATGTGCTGAATTATTTAATTAACAAACATGCTTTAAATTTTCTATAATTACATGTCTTTAATATTTTTATTTATATTTTTATTTATATGTGAAAAATATATGATACTGTTAAATAAAGAGTTAAACAGTCTTAGAGACTACATTGCTTCCATTCGCTTTTATCTGTATGTGCGAGACGTGGTTTTCAAACTGAGTAGCTATAAAACCCAAACAATGGTGATATGAGTGTGGCATTCTCAAATATTTCACCAAACATTGAACAAATATTATATGAGGTCCAGGTTCACTCTCCTCAATTTTTTTTTCTAGTTTAGATTTATATCGATAAATTAGCTGAATACCCGTGCTTCCCTACGGAGTACATTCAAATTAAATTCAACGGTCAATGTAGGCAGTTAATGCCAAAAAAAACCAAAAAATATATTTATAATAAATACAACGGTCAATATATGTAATTAATGCCAAATATATATATATATATTTATAAAAAAATCGAAATGGATATTTTTATAGACAAAATAATGTAGAAAATATTGAAATTAAATCTAATAGAACATACTAAAGAATAAAGTACAGTTAATTTAGTACACTTTGAGGGACATTTCTTTTACTGTATTTTAACATTTTTTTGGATAATATCCAATCGTCTGCCGCATTAGAAAGAAAAAAAATTGTCAATTTATTTGTTGTTATTCACGTGACGCAAAATTTATTTAAAGTATCTCAAAAAGAAAAGAAACCACGTGATCAACATTTAATAAATTAAATTCTAAAAATTAATCTTTAACAATTCACCAAAAATCAGAAAATGGAGGTAAAGATTCGAAAAAGATTTCATTTAAAGGAATTTTTATGATTTTTCTCGCGATATAAATTTTGTAACGTTCGGATTAATATTTTAAATGCAAACTTAAAAAAAGTTACAAAAACAGCTTACAAATTTAATTTTAAAAAAATCTAAGAAGAATTCTTCAAAAATATTTCTTAGTGCACCCCGACAATATAGGAAGAATCGTCATGCAAAATTTCACCCCTTTAGGTCCAGCGGTTTGGCCTGTGCGTTATCTGTCAGTCAGTCAGTTACGGAACTATTTTATATATAGATAGATGAGGTTTATAATTTTCAGTGTTTTAATATGAAGCTTATAATTTTAAAATCATTCTCTTTTTGAATTTTATTTTTTGCCAATTTTTACCTAAATTAAATTCAAATGCATATTGATATTTAAATATAAAGTTTTAGTCACGTGAGACTTGGCATAAAACAAGTGTAGATGGTCAGGAATACTTTTATTTTAAATTGTTATCATGCAAAGTAAATATATACCCAAAAATTCACATTTCATTGGTTTTGAAATAGTTTCTCAAAATTTGCCTATTTCGTTTTTCTATATCTTCGTTTACATTTTCCAATTTTTCTCTATTTTTAAATTGCTGTCACCAATAAAGTGTCATTGGGGAAGCGGGATTTCTTCATTTAAAGAAAATGGGTCTCAGTCGACGAAAGTTTGCGCACCACTGCTCTAATGCTTAGTCCATACCAACGGTGAGAGACGAAAATCATGTATCTTCGTTGTTGCGCATGCGTATTACAGAAAATTTTTCACTTCTCGGTTCGTCTCCGTCTCTGGTCTCTGCAGTTTCATGTTGGAAAAAGTTCAACTTTCGTCTCTGCCGCCTTGGTCGACAGCCAATCAGAATAGAAAGAGAAGATTATGCGCATGCGCAAATAAATTGCCTCTTCTCCCCGTATCCTAGCAGTGTGAAGGCTTTTATGACAGCCACAGAGACAGGTGGCAAAATATATCTGCCTTTCGTTGCTGTTGCCGTTGGTGTGTAGTAAGCATTAGCGTTTGAGACTTTTGTTTCTCTTTATACTGGAAAAAGCGTTTCTGATGCATTTTTCCATCCCTTAGCGAGGTAATCAAGAACGTCAAAGTTGTACTATCTGAGACATGTGTGGACAAAAAATTAAGGATGGAATGATCTGTCACAAACACTTTTCAAGTTGAAAATGTTTGACGGGAAAAGGCGTCTCAAACGCTTAGAGGCATAAATGCAAATTCATAAACTTTAAAACAGATTGAAGCATTTGAAATGCAAATTTATTTTATATAAAGCCCATTTTTTAATGAGCAGTATTGGGCTTAGACAACGAACGTAAAGAAACGGAAATTTCGGTAGTAGAGTACCGTAATGTTCGGACCATAAGAGCACTTTTTTACATAAAAAAATAAATTGGGGTGCGTCTCTTCGTACGAAGGTAACATTAAAATAAAATGAATATTTTATTATATATATTCTATATAGATTATCTATATTTATTATCTATATTATCTATATTTATTATATATATTCTATACAGATTGGTGGCCATTAAAATTGCAACACCAGGAAGGAGAGCAAATAACAAAACTTTACTTATTGTACGTATACAGCATAGTAGGAAGAAAACATGATTAAATTTGGAGGCAGTTTGGGGGTATACATGGTGCCGAAATTGGTACACACAGCTGCCGCCTCCGGAAGCTAAAACGGCTCTAACCCGGTTAGGCATCGAGTCGAACAGATTCGAACTTGGATGACAGATACGGGCAAGTCATTCCATGCTGCTTCAAGTCTATGCCCCACTTCATCAATCGTAGTGGATGAAGAGCGGTGGCGGCCCAGTCTCTCAGCAACCCATGACCAGATGTTTTCAGTGGATGAGAGATCTGGAGAACGGGCTGGCTAGGACAACAGCCGAACACCCTCTGCGTCGAGGTAGGTCAAGACACGACGGGCAACATGCAGTCTTGCGTTATCTTGTTGAAAGATGACGTCTCCAAGGCCTCGAAGATAGGGCACAGCCACCGGCCTTAACACATTGACTACCACTCACTAGAGTTACATTGATAGTTAGTGCCCTGACATGGAAGTTAATTGTACCCAGATGCCAATTATAGGAAATATGATTTAAAAATAGTAATAATTACGATAAAAAGAACTTTTTATATACCATGTTTTTAAATTTTCTGTTGAATCATATAAACTTGACAATTCTATGTATTAATAAATACTTTTAAAACTTTTTTTGATGAATTATCCCATCAACTGGAAAGAAAACGAAGTTAATTGGAAGTTAACTTGAGTTTAACTTTTCGTTCCCGTCCCGGTCGATAGATGGCTGCACCCGTCTACAAAACAAAATTAACTGAAAATGAATTTAAATCTGCTTAAAGATGACTAAAAGTATTAAAAGAATGCATTGTCATTGTGTTCTAGGCTATTCTAAAAGTTTCAAATGTCTAGCTAGTCGGAAGTTAGTTAAAAATCGATTGCAAGATTTGTACCTGACAAACACACACACACACAAACAAGAAAGCGAGTCAATAAAAACATGGTAATAAAAGATAATTATGTGATACCCTAGTATTATTTAAGCCTTTCATTAAATAATTTTTTAACAACGCGCCAGCGCGTGATTGGCACTACATGTCAAAATTTTCCCAAAATGCCACATTACGCGCTGGCGCGTGGCATGTAAAAAGTGAATCAGAATAAGAAAAATAAGTGACAGTACGCATTATTTTTATATAAATCAGTATTACAAACAAATATACATATTACAAATGAATTTATTACAAGAAAAGACCCTACATTATCATCTGTATAACTCATATCACAAGATTATGTTGTCAATAAAAAATAGATTACTAATTTTGAAACCACGATTATTTATAGTTAGTTTCTAATCATCACTCCATGCCAATACCAGCAGAAATACCCTACATGCAATGCCAAATGATCTGGAGAATGAACAATCAGAGGATTTTCTTGCGCCAGCTCGTGATTAGCTACTCAGACATCACCCCACAACATGCGCCAGCACGTGATTGGCTTTTTGGTGATGACACTTCGTCTCGCGCTGGCTCGTGATTGGCAGTCAATGTGTTAAGATCAGAGAAATGAAACGCTGGCTGTTCAGATTACCGACGACTCGAACAAGAGGCGTTCGTGTCGTGTATCCAGTGGTTTCCCATAACTTCACACCAGGTGCAGGGCCCGTATGACGATAACGAATGCAAGTTATCCGCGTGCGTTCTCCTCGGTGCCTCCAGACACGGACACGTCCATCATGATGCTGCACGCAGAACCGGGAAACGTCGGAAAAGACGACGTGGTGCCACTCCTGTATCCAATTTTGTTGTTGGACGCACCACTGTCGCCGCGCGTCTCTATGCTGCAGTGGCAAGGGAAGCCTCAATAATGGTCGCCGTGAAGACTGTCCGTGCGGATACAAGTCGTGCTGTAAACAAGCCCATTTCCTGACTCAAGGTCCGTGATGTGGCTGTACGATCCTGCCAGGTCGACCTGACAACATGCCTGTCCTCTCGGGCGTTAGTGGCGCGAGGCCGTTGAGATTCTGCATCGCGTTCAGTATAACCCTTCTGAACCCATCGATTCCATATTCGTACGACAATCGTTGGATTCCGACCAATGCGAGTAGCAATATCACGGAACGATAAACCGCACTCTTGATAGGCCACGATCCTGCCGCTATCGAATTCCGACACGTGCTGGTCGCCATTTCTCCTTATACGAGGCATAACACGATCTTCTCACAAACAACCAACATTCAAATGCGATTTCCGACTGAGAAACCCGCTGGGTAACTTTCCTTTTATACAGAGTTTGAGATGCTGTTCTCCCTCCTGCGTCGTTCGATTGCGCTTAAATGTTAATCATTTGCATATCCCATCATCTTCTTCTTTTCACGCGAACATAAATTGAACTTGAAATATTCACAGCTCTTACAAGGTTAAACAGTTTTAATCAATTTCCGCCCTATAATAAACATGAGGCACTTTTCATCACAAATTAGCACTTTAAGCAAACTGCCCTTTATAAAAGACTAGCCGGGCTTCGCCCGTCTAGCCGGTCGGTTTAGGGACCCGCTGCCTTCAGCAATCATTGTCAGAGAATGGAAATACTAAAAAACCACTAATAAAGGTATTTAAATTTTGTGGTTACGCATCCCATTTCCTGCAAACAGTCGCAAGCAGAAAAAAAATTCCCCTCCGCCCCCCCCCCCCCGGCGAGCCGGCGTTGCCCGGGATTTTAAGAATGTTTGTTTGTTAACCAAAATCAATTTAAAAACTAAACACAGTATAAATTACATAGTAAAAAAATGTGAAATAAAGACTCTAAAATAAAACTGAGATTAAAATCAAAAGTGCAAAATTACAGAAAATGAAATGAGAAGTGTGTTTTAAAATTATAGAAATACAAAAATAAAATAAATTACTCAAAAAGTTTACCTTAAAACTGAGTTAAAATCAAAAGTTACAGAAAAGGAAACACAGAATAAATAAAAACTAAACACAACTTATATCAGAACTATAAATGAAAGACCCTGAAATAAAACGGAGATTAAAATCAAGAGAGCAAAATTACAGAAAATGAAATGAAAAGTATGTTTTAAAATTATAGAAATATAAAAACAAAATAAATTACTGAAAAAGTTTGCCTTAAAACTGAGATTAAAATCAAAAGTGCAAAATTAAAGAAAAGGAAACACATTATAAATAAAAACTAAACGCAGCTTAAATAACCTAGAATAAATAACAGTATAAATGAAAAATATATATACATTTATAACAAACCACTAAAAGCTGAAAACGAAAAATGTCAAATTGTGTTTTGGAATGAACTTCTAAAATGAAAATGGCAACAAAGAACGTTTGTTTACAATCTGAGACCGGTAATTCTTCAAAAAATCAATGGTAATTCTTCGAAATGTCTTAAAATATAAATTTTTTAGTATAAAATCTGACTTGAAAGATTATTATTTTCATTTATTATTCGGGTTTAATATATGACTTGAAACTTTTTGATTGTATTTATTTTTCTATCGTTTTTGCTTCTCGCTGTTCAGTAAGCCCAACATGGCTGGCTTGAGAGTTGTGAGGCTCTTCCATTTCTGGATTCACCCTTGGTAGACGGCTGTGAGGCTCTTCCATTTCTGGATTCACCCTTCAAAAATTGTTGGTTTTTTATTAATTAAAAATTAACGGCAATAAAATTTTAAATTCGGGCTTCGAGGTGCACGTACTCATCGTCTGCACTACCTGTGTGCCGAAGTTCATGACTGTAAGTTCGATAGATTCGTCTGGAAACCACCCACACACACACACAAACACTTCCTTTTATTAATATAGATATCACTTTTTCTGCCACTTTTCTACAGCTTTCTAATCCGAATCAGACTCGCGACAGATGTTACGTGAACACAAAAGATTAATTTAGTTAACCTGTCGATTTCAAAATCACTGCTTAAGGGCGTGTTCACATAGCAGCCGTTAGAGTAAGCGTTAAATTTTAACCAATCATATAGCTGAGCGCTATGACATCATCCGTTGACTCACGTATCATCATCCGAGAACACTCCTCTGACCTTTTACGCTTACGCTAACGGACTGCTATGTGAGCAAGCCTTTAGGGCCTGTTCATATAGGAGTGCGTTAAAAGTTTTGAAGTATATTTAACCAATGACAAACCTTCAAACGACTAACAATGAAATATTTAACGCCTATGATTGGTTTATTTCCGTCTCAACGCCATCTTTCCTTTTACGCATCCGCTACCGAGCTCCTATGTGAACAGGCCCTTACTCATGCGAGCTGTATTTGTGTTACTTTCTGTTTACTGTGACATCAGGAGCCGGAAATTGCGACGAATAAGGGCCTGTTCACATAGGAGTCCGTTGCGTTGCGTTAAGGAAAAGATGACGTTGACACGAAAATAAACCAATCATATGCCTCCAAACGATTAGCAATGAAATTTTTAACGCCTATGATTGGTTTATTTTCGTCTCAACGTCATCTTTTCCATAACGCAACGCACGGACTCCTATGTGAACAGGCCCTAAAGCAATTTTATGGGAACGTCGGTGATTCAAACACGTGAAAAACGAAGGACAGAAAATGGATGCTGCTCGTATTCTTTACTCGTGGGGCTCTGTGGTCTTCATTTTGCAGCTAGGCAGTTTCATGCAACGTCACTCCTACAACCACTTAAAAAAGAAGGGCAGAAAATTGCAGAAAATTGATGCAGCTCGTATTCATTACATGTGAGGCTCTGTCGTCTTCATTTTGCAATTAGGCAGTTTCATTCGACGTCACTCATGCAACCATGTGAAAAAGGACAGAAAGTGGATGCCGCTCGTATTCATTATATATGGAGCTCTGTTGTCTTCATTTTGCAATTAGGCAATTTCATGCAACCATGTAAAAAAGAAGGGCAGAATATGGATGCCATGTGTTTTACACTTGGACTCTGGTGTGCATTATTTCTATACGAGTTTTAGTAATCTATGCGTTTCACTGATAAAGTTTTGCCCTTCGTTTATGCCTGAGTTGCGATGTTACATACTGCGGGCAACCAGGGCCTTTTTATGGCATGGACAAATCGGGACTTTGCCCATTGCCCACCTGATGCTAGGGGACCCCAAAACCCCCTTGGTGTATGCACCTAGTACTTCTAATAGTATGTACAGCCCATGGATAGTTCTTATTTTTATAAATGTTCGTAAGGGGACCCCCCCCCCCAAATAGCATCTGCCCAGGGGCCCCCAGCGTTCATAATCGGGCCCTGCGGGCAACTGCCTTATGGAAAAATTGTTTTAGAAATGCTTCTCCTAATAAATTCGAGAAATCTATAAGTTTTTCAAAATATACTTTTCCCTTCGTTTTTGCAGGCAGATGCTGCGTATAACTCCCATATTAAAGAATTGACGTAAAATTTGACAATTACTAAAAAATAGGAGAAAATAAGCCATAAAGACATCAAAAGTGTTTTTAAGCTACTTAACTTAAACAACTAATTTTCGTTTTGATTCATTAATTTATCAGTTTTAGCATTCCAATAAAAAAAAATAGCCTTGCAGTAAGTTTTGCAATTTAGGCCATTCAGTTAAAGTTTATTACATAAGAATCGGTTTGTGAAGCCAGACGACATCCTTTTTCTGACAGACGTTCCACACATGGGCATCTATCAAACAACATCTATAGTCCAATTTCATGATAAATCTTTGAGACTAAGTTACGAAATTTTATTAATTAGGCAATCAGCAGAACTTAAAACTTACACGATTTCCTTATGCAAGAATTAAAAAAATATGTTTTCGTCCGAAGGGAACGTCATGCAATCTATTGTGGAAAATTCTTCGCTGTAAAATTGCGTACCTAATCCTTTGCAGAGAGATAAAATCGCAAAAAATGAATGAAAATTCTTATCATTAAAAGCACCTCGTAAAATTATCTAAAGCAACTCGTAAAATGATACGGTATCGCGCCATAAAAAGTTCGAAAAAATAAGCCTATAAAGATTGCATGGATCTTTTTAGTGCTCGTAAAAATTTACATTCTTGTACAGGCATTGTCCAAAAAGATGGCATTACGAAACATACTTTCAGGAGTTAAAAATACTTTGTAGGTTAAGTAAACCAGATGTCAGCATTACATGGCAAAAGTGTATACTGTAATTTCGTACGTACTGCTGACACAAGATTTAAAAAAATCTCCAAATGTACCCACTCATACAAGGATTGCTAAACCTTCTTTAACTACACTACATCTACAATAGGTAGAAAATCATCATTTCAAAAATTATAATTTAGGGATCACAAACATTAAATTCTCGCCCTTTAGTCAAGAGATGAAAAGCAGGGTAACAGAGAATCGAAAAATTTAGAATATTCTTTTTCAAAACTAAACACTGCTATTGTCACTGGATAATTATAAGCATTTGTATTAACGCTAACAATCATCATGCGTTACAGGAAGGTAAATGTCAGTTCACGAAATGCGCATTGATGATGAAAATTGACCTACTGTGGTAGTTGGAGTTAGGCCTTGTTCACTTTGCTTTGGGAGTGGA
This sequence comes from Dolomedes plantarius, assembly GCA_907164885.2. NCBI lineage: Eukaryota > Metazoa > Arthropoda > Arachnida > Araneae > Dolomedidae > Dolomedes > Dolomedes plantarius. The sequence goes on along the minus strand of OU015499.1, from coordinate 34,864,143 downwards.
GCGAAATGTCAGTGAATAAAAGTGTTATCCAATCACAGAGCTGAAGGCAGTGACCACGTGATGCGTCAAATCAATCATAGGTTTCGTCAATTATCTCGGTGCAAACGAAGAAACGCTAGGCTGCGATCCGAAAGCACTGTAAATAAGGCCCTAGAGCAGTGTTTCTCAACTTTTTCAGGCCGCGACACCCTTCGATGGTTTTCAAGCTCACCCTGCATATTTTCGTTTAAAAAAAGGCCTTTTAAGACATAAATAAATTAAAGTATAATGTATTTTTTATAATTTAATTCCAACAAAATGTTTAATTTAACAAAAATTGAATTTGTAAGGAATGGAGAAAATTAAGAAATTTTCATTCCTCAGTCAAATGTGTGTAAAAGTGAGAACAGAATAGAACAGAAACTCAAGCAAAATAATGCACCTACCATTATGGATTCAGAATTATGTAGTAGAATTAGAAAAACTCTTACCTAAATAAAAATTATTTATTCCATTGGAGAAACTACGATAGTAATGCCAAAATTGACAGTACAGACTGATGAAAAAACAAACTGACGTTTAAAATATATGTACTGTACGTAATTAGTAACTGCAATTTTCAATTACCAGTAAATAAAGATTGTTTTTCGTTATTATATTTCAACTACCGTAAGTCTAATCATCATGAATGCAGACTGTTGCATTGTGAATTCATTGATTTCGACTTGCCATAGGATTAATCGAGTTATAAAGCAATTTTCATTTACCTGTAATAAAGGTAATTCTTTGTTATTTTACTTCAACTATCGTCAGTCTCATAATCATGAATGCAGACTGCTGCAATATGAATTCATTGATTTCGAATAGCCATAGGATTAATCGAGTTATAAGGCAATTTTCATTTACCAGTAAATATAGGTAGTTCTTTGTTATTTTACTTCAACTGTCCTCAGTCTAATAATCCTGCAGATTAAGGGAGTTTCACTACAAACCTACCAAGAGAAACTTGCTTCGGCTTACGATTCAAAATGTTTCCGAAATGAAACATTGTTTGATCCTTAAGGGGACAATAGACTTTCAAAATTGTGAAATTTGTCCAAATATTCGATTTTTTTATTTTATTGAATTGTGAAACTACGGACGAGTAGGAATGTATTGCAAAAAGAATTTTTAATTTCTGTGATTACTTTCCTAGTTATAGCCATTTGTATTTAATTTAGATATTATGTGGTTACTAATAGCAATAACTTTAAATGCGTTTTTCTCAAAATAAAAATTTTCATGTCATACGAATATTCAAACTGCTCCATGCTCATTTCTAACTATCGTATTGCTTTGAAATTTAAGTTTTATATACTTAACTGTATTACAAGTGCCTCCGCATTGGCAAAAAAAAAAAAAAAAATACTTAACTGTATATCAAATAAATCTTATTGAAAAAATTATGCTTCGTAGCTCAGAATTTCTAAATTTTGTACTTGAAATGATGATTTGTGGGTATTTTGCGTAATAAAAAGGGTGTTTTCACTATTATTATTTTTTTCTCTTTATATTTTTAATGAATGCTTAAAATAAGCAATAAGTTTCATTGTTAGTTCTATAAGGTATCCTGTAAATAAAAATTGCCATATTATATGCAAAAGAAATGCTCATGGCACATTTTTAATTAGGCCAATTTTTTATATAATTAATAATTTATAATTCATAAATTATTAATATTTCATCTTTAAATTTTAACCACTTTTACATATCTATGGTACTAATCACATATTCAAATTTCAAGCAAGTCCATTCAAAACAAAAGAAAGTTAAGTTTGAAGGTCCACTGTCCCCTTACAAGTCCACATTTCGGCTTGCTAGAGTTTTGCCAGGGTGATACTTTTTAACAAAATTTCGTAATTCATCCTATTTCGGCCTTTCCTTTCGTCCGGGGTGACAGGATTCTGGGGGAGCCGTCTTGTCTCATGCATGTTTTAGCATGTGTGGCGAGTAACGAACAAACATCGAGTACGGAAGCATTTTTTTCGCTTCGAAATACGACGAGAATCGAGCAAACGTGGAGTATCGAAGCAATTTTTTTCACGTCGAAATAAGACGAGTACTGAATTCGACGAGTACCGAATTCGAGACGTAACGAGGTATGACTGTATTCTGTTATAATTTTACTTTACTAATCTCTAGAAATCCTCAGTAAACTAAAATATCAACAATAGTTAAAAATATTTGAAATTCTGCAACATTTTCCTCTCACTTGAACAGTACTATGTGCACAAAAATATCTGTATACGAAAAAAATTAAGATTTTGCTGAAATTTTCAACAAATTAAAACAATGCCTATTCAAAATTAAATATTTCAGATAGTCTCTTCCAACGAAACTACCGCGGGTTATTAACGTAGGATTACTTATCGTTGCTTACCTCCTTTTTTTACCATAAAATTCCTACATACGAACAGAAGGATGAGTGATAACTAGGGATATGTAATTTTCGTATTTACGAAATAGATGCGAATAAATACGAAATTTGCCGATATGAGCGAATAAAGGCGAAAATGATTTTTTTACTACTTTTCGGCGAAAACCCGGTGATAAACGTCTTTTTAAGCGAAATTGGGCAGTAATAGTAATAATTTGTTAACATAATTACTTATCTAAGACCATCCTCGGTCTTCAACTGAGAAATCTCACTCTCCTCCTGATTTCCCCCGGGCATTTTGTCCGTACCGGAGTCGAACGTAAAAAATCTAACTGTAGAAATCAACCATCAATTTAGTAGATTTAGCGCGTCTGCACACGGAGCAACTCAAAAGAAACTGATAACTGACTCAAATCACAAACCAGTCCGTGATGAGTCGCAACCTATGTAATTGAATGGAGCCACGCACACGGCGCAACTGGTTACAAACCCGTTGGACGGGTTTGTAACCAGTTGCGCCGTGTGCGTGGCTCCATTCAATTACATAGGTTGCGACTCATCACGGACTGGTTTGTGATTTGAGTCAGTTATCAGTTTCTTTTGAGTTGCTCCGTGTGCAGACGGCCTTAAGAATTTCTCTTGAGCTCCAAAGTCAAGGATATTTCGGCTACTTACAATAGTCAACCAAGAGACTCCTGTTGATGTTATACAGATTTTAAATTCAACGAAATGCTGCTACCTTAATTTTGCAAGGACAGCTATACAAAGCCTCTAGAGTCCCGTTAACAGAGTAGATGATGAGAGATTTTAGCATGTACAACACAGTAATTAATGACAGAAGGCAGACTTAATTAACATAATGTGGAGACTACTACAATGTTAGCAATTAACTAAGAATTTTGATACTTACCTATCCAAGTAAGTAAAATTGTAATTTTTTTTAAATAAATGCGAAATTTTTTAATTTATATTATTTTTGCGAATAAATGCGAAATTTTATATATTGCATTTTTTTTGTTGCGAAATTTGCGTATCCCTAGTGATAACCCTATGCAGAATAGGTCGATGGTAAAAAAAATAAGTTACATATGTCTACTCTGCCACTCTTGATTTATAACTCGCGACGACGGTTTTAGCATCATAAAGTTTGCTTTCCGGAGGACCGTTATGGAGGAACGTAGTTCTACATTAAATTTTTTTTAAATTTTCAAATTAATAATTTGGTTCCTTTAAATTTATAGAATCGCAGTCACTCAAACTTTTGTATAAACTTATGTATAAACTAAAATGTTAAGAAGTTTGTAAAGTTAACCACTTTACCCTTTAATAAGCGCACTGTCAGAAAACTGTAGCAGTACATCCAGTAGACTATTTAAAACTAAAACAATTTTAATTTTGCAAAATGTTCCCCTTACTTATTGAGCGACTAAATATCAGAAAACCCATTTTCTACTATTGCGTATGAGTGTAGAAGGGAATGGACTAAGCAGTGTAAATTTTGAAAAAAATTCTTTTTTAGTACTAAAATTTTACTTATTTTGAAATGATAGTAGCGTATTTGAAAACGGCATACATGTATACGGAAGAAAATATTATTTAAATTTGTAAAATTTTTCCATGAATTCTTGAGATGAAAATAATGTTGAATAACTTCACTTATATATAGGGTTAGCAAGAAATAAGATTCCCCACTTGAGAAGGCTCTAGAATGCGTTCTATTGGTCCAAATGAGATAAAATTTGAACTACAGATAATTCAAATGATAAGCTTGACATTTATTTTAAAAATATAGAAAATTCCGCCGACAGGTGGCACTGTAATACACATAAAACATTTAATATGCTTTATAAATGTTAAATAATAATAATAAAGTAGCATTACAACTGCTCAATATGTACCCCTTCATTTTCAACATTGAGCTCTAATCGCAGAATCACATTTTCCACAGCTGACCGAAGTGAGTCTGCCAGAATATCAAGAACATGACACCGAATGCTGTCCTTCAGATCTGGCACAGATGCTGACCTTTTTCGTTAGATATTGTCCTTCAGGAAACTCCACGACCAAAAGTCGCAGGCGTTGATATCCGGTGAACGAGGAGGCCATTGTGTAGGGAAATTATAACCTGTGCATCTGGGAAATGCTGTCTTAGCAATTGCTTTACACGACGATCAATGTGAGGAGGTGCACCATCCTGCATGAAAAGGATGTTCGATGCGCGTGGTGGTCGAATTGGCAAGAGCAGCGGGCCAGTGATCTGAACGCCTCTGGTACGATGCTCGACGCTGACAAAATCCCCCGTCGTGTACGCTAATGGCGGATAGTGCACGTAAAATCTGCCGTGAATGCAATGTCCTCCAAGTTGTTCAAAATTTACCTCTGGAGGTGCGGGGTCAAGTGTACCCGTCTCGTTACATGACTCGGTTCAAAATTACGGGACCGGTCCGTTAGCCAAGTCAGACTCCGACACTTGTGCTAACTTAAAACTGGAGCCGCATCTCTCAGCCCAATAGCTTGTAATGGCCGTGATCTGATGTTGCTTTCGATCAAGAGGCATAAGCAACAACAACAACAAAGGATGTCCTGAAGGCATCCACGCTGTTGAAGTTGTGCTGAGGGATTAGAAAATTCCTCAGCATATCTCGGTATCGTTGTCCTGTGACGGAACAGGTTTGGATTCCATTTGCAGTTATCTCTTCAAAAATTACGGTCCAATCATAAAAGTAGCAGTAAAACCACACTATACTGTCACTTTTCAGGATGCAAAGGTACAGCTCCACCTATCGGCGGAATTTTGTACTATTCTTTTAAAATATAAATGTCAAACGCATCATTTGAATTATCTGTAGTTCTAATATTATCTCATTTGGACCAACAGAACGAATTCTAGAGCCCTTTGAAGTGGGAAACTTATTTCTTGCTGACCCTGTACGTTATTGAGTTTAGGGTACATTTTCCCTATATACTTTTCCCAGTAGTAACAAGACAAAATTTCAATTTTCTCACGAACTAAACATTTTGTTGCGGGCAAACTACGTGCCTTATCAAATATAACTAGAAATGTTCCCTTAGGCGCTTGATAGTCATACATTTGAAAAGTTTAACTGCCGATGTCTTCGTTGGCTACTACTCATGAAAGAACATGAGATTAAAAAATCGCAGGATACATCTGTCGGGGTCAGGTACCTTTTAAAAGCTAAAGATACTCGACAAACATATCCCTATTTTCAATCATCAGTAGTTACTAAAATAATTTATTCAAAAATATGAAAATTTCACTGTGAGTTAAACACTCCTTCTTCTTTATAAATATGGCTCTAAGTTTTTTCTAGCTTGAAGAGAAATTTTTGAATTTATTTAAAATTTCAACAATGGTTTTTCCATTGTTATGTCATTGCGCACATGATATTACCAGAACGGTTCGCTAGAATACCATGAAATTTTATACACATGCAATACAAACATGTATAATTAAAATGATCAGTTATTATGCCATTCCTATTATAAAAGTTTAATTACAGTTAAATTTGTCAAAAAAAATTATTTTTAAAATTTAAAAATTTCCCTATGAAGAACTAAGAATTTTGATTTCAAAGTTGGTCATTTTAAAGATATATTATATAACTTAATTTTAAAATTAAAAAATGTGTGTATTCATTTATATACAGATTCAATTCTGCGCGCAATGACATGACACTGAAAAAAACTGGTTGAAATTTTATTAAACTAAAAAATTTCTCTTCAAGCTAGAAAATATTTAGAACCATATTCTTAAATAAGAAAGAGTGTTTAACTCGCGATAAAATTTTCATATTTCTGAATAAATGATTTTCATAACTACTGATAATTGAAAATATGGATAAGTTTGTCGAGTTCCTTTACTTTTAAAAGATACCAGACCCCTTAGCTATAATAGGCATACATGGAACATTTGCAACGGAATAAACCCGTCAGGTTCTTCGCGTCATTCTATAAACATTTCAAATGGCTTGTGTGGATACATAAGCCTATTAGTCAGAAAGAAACATCGCATACCTTTCATATTTCTAATTCGGCGAAACATTAACTGTAACAATAACTGTCTTGATGATACATCCAACAGCACAAATATCGCCTAATTCTTCGCTGGCAATAGAACCTCTATCCAGTTTCAATAAATTACTGTTATCAAACTTCACGAGGAAGTGGGGGGAGTGGTAAACAACAGGCAGTCCTCTTTTTCATGCGAAGCAACTCCCCCAGTTGTAACACACTCTTTTGAAACGCGTGACGCATTTCCGTTTTGCAATTCATCTCGCAACGATTTCAATGGGAAAACCTCCCCAAAAACATGTTCCATGTTAATTGAATGAGACAGCAGTATTGAACAGGAAGATGAAAGCTTAGCTCTGTAGCAATCCAATTTTAGCAAAGGACTTTTTCTATTAAAATCATATATATATACACTATCTACCAATAAGTATTTGGAGACCCATGCAAATGACGATATCTGCGGTCCTGATATACGTCACACCCTCCGCCGTTAAATATCGTGAAGAAAACAATATTGGCATTAGTCGCATGCAAGGTGCCACGAAGTTCAGAGTTATCTGATTTCATAAAGGGTGTAATAGACGAGTATCACAGAAATGGCCGATTCTTAAGGGACATATCTAGCGTGCTGAATTACCCAAAATCGACAGTGGCCCAAAATTCAGAAGTGGAAAGTGAGCGTTGATTGTCGGAATGTGTCCCGAGTCGGCAGACTAAGAAACTGGGAGATAGAGACCGACGGGTGCTGTCCAGAGAAACTCTGAAAAACAGCACCCAGCCAGGAGTTTCAGCAGACATCGGGGAGTGTTGTTTCGATGAATACCATCCGTAAGGAAGCACATCTGCTTGGTTTTCATGGTCGTGCTGCTGTCCATAAGCCTTCACATAAGAGATCACAAAGTCCAACCGCGCTGTTCGATTAATATGGGGCAAAGCACGTCGAAAGTGGACCGTAGATCAGTGAAAACGGGTTCTCTGGAGCGACAAATCAAGGTTCATTCTCTACCGTTCGGATAGCAGGGTCTGGGCTCTGGCGTCTGTGGGATGAACGCCTCCTGCCAGAATTCACTGTGCCCACAGTAAAGTTGGCGAAGTGGAATTATGGTCTGGTGGTGTTTCTCCTGGTATTGACTTGGACCCTTGGTCCCAATTCATGGTAAACTCAACTCCGACGCCTACTGCACTATTTTGAATAACTTCCTACGTTTTGGCAGTTTAACGGGTTAGATCCATGTTACTTCCAGGACGACAACGCCAGCTGTCATGTTGCAAGGTCCACCATGGATTGGTATGGGGACAATGGGGTTAACCGAATGGACTGGTTTGTCCAGAGCCCAGACCTGAACCCTATCAAGAATCTTCGGGACGAGTTGGATCGCGAAATTAGGGGTGCAACAACCGTCCAAAATCGGTTAAGGGACTTACATATCTTCTATAAGCCGAGGGGAAGAAAATACAACTATCCGTCATACAAGGACTTGTGGAAAGCATGGCTCTGAGGGTTGAGGCTGTAATTGCCTCTCGTGGAGGCTCTATCAATCATTGAATATGAATAAATTTTGTTCTTCTTTTCTATCACAGAATTTCTTCTTTTCTGTCCAAATACTTATTGGTAGATAGTGTGTATATATATATATATATATAGATAGATAGATAGATAGATAGATAGATAACTTTAAACCGGACTAACGATAATAATCTTTGTGTGACTTATCTGGATTTAAAAATTAAAATTCAAAATAGAGAATTAAAAATTAGGATTTGTTATAAAAGGTTAGATTTTAACTTCGAGGTTATTACGTTTACCAATTTCCATAGCAACTTAAACTATAAAATTTATTATAATATTTTTTACTCACAACTTTACAGAATAAAAAACATATGTAACAACGCTGGGGATTTTTTGGAGGCATGTAGCATTTTCGAGGAAAACTTAAGAAAAAACGATTTCCCTAAAAATTTCGGCAATTTAAAAGTTTTAAAAAAATGGCATTTAGACTCAGGTATTTTTAAAGATGTTTAGAATAGTATTTGTGTTTTCATTTGGTTAAGCTGTAATGGGAGGTGGCGCTATAGTAATGTTACAATGACGTAACTTTTAGGATAGAATTGACTGCTGTTTCGCCATAACCGTCACTTACGGAATTGGGGTGTGTATGCATCTTTTATTTTGCATTAGGATTTTGTGTGCTTGCATGTAAGGTGCGTTGAGCCCATACTGTAAGTTGTGTTTGTCTTTTCATTTTCTTTTTGACTTATTGCTTCCTTGGGGGACTTGGGACCTTGGGATGTTTTTTGCGCTTACCTGCATCCTATTCAGAAAGTTCCCCTTGAGGTAACTGATATGGTTAGGCTCCCTGATGACGAGACCTGTCGGTTACCTCTGTTGTTTTATGGTTCAGTTCCGGCACTTATACAGAATCTTGCCGTTGGTTCGTGGATGCCCAGAGTGCTTGATTTCTGTTTGTTTCTTGTCTATATTCGTATTATTTTATCTATCTCTGCTGGATTATTTGTTTTTTTCATTATGGGGATATGAAGCTCCTGCGCTATCCTCTATTGAAAATGTTTTCTTTGCAGGATATGTTTTATGTTAAAGTGATTTAGCAGTCTATGCTTGAATTTTAATTTTTGTTTATTTCTATTGTTTATATATTACATATTAGATAGATAGATAGATATAGATATATATAATACATGATAATTCACTGATGATCTATTTAATTTTCATCTTAATAATCATTCAGTTGAAATTTATACAGAAAGAGAAACATAATTTGCTCGAACTTTTACTCGCGTGAGAATATAGTTTGAAAATTTTTTAATTTTTCTTATAAAATGAAAGCTTCAATAAAAACATTGAAAAATATTTACACGAAAAAAAAAAAAACTTTGAAGATTTTTCCCCATATCAATGAAATATATAGAAAAGAAAACAACGTATTCTATTAAGTTTTTGTGTGGAAAAAAATACAGTGTATTTCTTTCTAACTATCGGGTTAATGAAGGGGTGGAGTAGCACGGATAATCCAATTTCTAATCAGTTTTATTGTATTTTGAAACTATAATACTACATTTGCTATTTTTTTATTTTATGAATATTATTTATGCATGTAATCGGTATTTTTTAAACCGAATTGTGGATTTGATTATTGATATCACTACGAAATTTCCTGACATATCATGATATAACTGTATACATAACCCCGGGATTTTAAAGAAGCGTTATTTTAGTGCATTATTGTATCCTATATCGAATAAATGGGATCGAGGTAGCCTAGTAGTAGCGCGTCAGCTTCAGGTGCCGATTTTGCTCTGATCGGATCCCGACAAGCGCCATTAAATATCATCTTGTCTAGGCAGGAGAGGGGCGCGTTAAATCCGTAGACCGGAAATTCCTTCTATGAGGTCATAGGGGGTGGGAGAAGGTACGATACCCCAGATGCCGCCTCCGTGGAGGGAGGGGTGTGCTCGGTGAAAAGGGAGGTGGTACCTGGTTAAATCGGACTCCGGTCCTTGTGGTGCCATTATAATCTGGAGCCGCACCTCTCAGCCCGCTAGCTTATATGGAGCTGGTCTGGAATAATTCCGGCCAGATGGCCTTAGAAACAACAACAACAACAAAAAAATATCGAATAAAAATCTTCTGAACAAATAGAAAATTGTTATTTAAATTTATATATATATATATATATATGGCAAAAGAAATTTGCATGCAGTTTTAATAAATTAAGTAGGTATTATTTTGAATAAAAATTCCAGATTTCTGCACAGATAATCCGAAGACCGAATAATCGGCGCTGTTGCGCACTGGAAAGATGAGGTTATTTTTCCAAAGAACCCACAAGCGCTTGGAACACAGCTACGTGTTTTCAATGTATGTGTTGTTCGGTTCCAAGCCACTAAAGCTGTCAGCGGATAATCTGCCGGCATCTGCCGCCCCCTCCACCCCTTCTGAAAATCCAGACATTGAAGAGAGACGCTGTATAAAATCCGAGCGGGAGAGATGTGTTTTTGCTAGGCTCCTGTGTTGTTGGGCCGACAATGGGCCCTGGAGCGCGTATTTGTGAATCTGCACGTAAATTGAGTGATTATGTCGAAAGTGTTTAATGTTCAATTCTTTTTGTAAATAAATCTGCTTGTTATGTTTTGTTTTAAAAAATTTGGCTTTCGCTTTTAATTAGAACTCTGTCTTTCTTTGGTATGGATCAATAGTTGTGAAATTTCTTCAAAATGCCTCAGAGAGAATCGCCTTAAATACTTGTCGTGACGCTACAGCGCACGGATAATAAAGAGTACACTGTAGTTTATTTTTTTTCGTAATCCTCTAATATAAAAAGATGACAAAATATTTGCAAAAATAACAGCACACAGCAAAATGAATTTTGAATATGTGTAACATTATCTATAACTAACAATAAGTTTACTAAAATCTAATAGTGATTCCCTTGTCTGTGAATGGAAAAGAAAAATCCTTCAAAATTACGGCTAAATTTGATTAATTTTTACGATGCTATTGAACGATATTACAGTCGGACCCCGTTATAACGAACTTCAAGGGACCAAAGGTTTGGTTCGCTTTATCCAACGGTTTGCTATATCCGAACAGTTAAGAAAGATGCTAGAGTTCACAAAATGTATAACTCGTTAGTTGCAATGTGTATTCAATAATGATGTTAAAAAATGATAAAATCTATTAAAAATGTTCATTAATGAATTAAATTGACTAAAATCGATTACATTAAACTGACACAATACTAATTAAATTACTTACAATGGGAAAACGGCGGGACCAAAATTTTTCGTTCGTTATATCCGTGAGTTCGTTATATACCGGGTTCGCTATAACGGGGTTAGACTGTACCACATTCGTAAACGGAACAAGGGACCTTCAACCTCATTTTTTTTCAATAATGTACTTTGTATACCCCATGAGTATAATAAACATTCTTTTTTATGAGATTGAAGTCACTTAGAATTCACAAATAAGTATTTTGTGGATGAAAAAGATCTGTTTTACAAAAAAGTCTTCAAAAGTGCTAGAATTTTTCAAAATGCTCCATGTTCATTCATTTTCTTCTGATTGCTTCGAAATTTCTCAGAATTGTTAATTGAAGTGTTCATTACAAAATTGCGCATAATTCTTTAAAATTACAAATATTTTTCAAATTTATCGACCATAAAATAAAGTAAAAACATAAAAAAATAACAGGAAGAATAGACAAAAAATTATTTAAGACTTGAGATTCATACAAAAAAAATGAATGCACAGTTATATTTATATATAAATGGTAAACTTAGAATGAAAAATTTAAGGTTAATCATTGATATGAAATGCGCTTGGAGTATTTTGAAAAATGTTGGCATTTTGAAATTTTTTATTGAAAAACAGGCATTATTCTGCCAAAAAAAAACTTATTTTGAGATCTAAGGGTCTTCAATGTAGTCAAAAAGAATATTAATTATTCTCATTTTGTATATAGAGTTAAAATTTGAAAATTAAAAAATTTGATGCTGAAGGTCCCTTGTGCCCTTAAGCAAAAGGAAGACAATGCTTTTTAATTTGTAAAACTGTTCTCCTTCTGATAATCAGTATGCAATTAATGACAGCAAATTAATTGAAACGTTTCCATGAAGAAGAAGATAATTTTCATTGTGTGAAACAAGCAACATATTCACCGAAATATTGGAAAAAGTATTTTAGCTTTTTTTTTTCGTCTATTCTCTAACTAATGATTCCTCTGCTGTAAAAGGATATTACAAATTCCTTAAACTCCTGTACATACAAACAACACATTTATTTAACATCTGTACGTTGTAAAAAAGTACTTTGAATTTCATAAATTGTTTTTCATTTTGTAATAACTGATCTGTTATAAAATGATAGCCGATGGCTTCTGTATAATATATATATATATATATATTTATATATATATATATATATTAAAATTTTTCTCCTGGTAGAAAAAACCCATTAAAAAACGATATTAATTCTTTTGACTGTAGATGAAAATATTTTGAAAAGTTTCATCTCGGCATGTAGATTTGCAATAAAAGGAAAGCTTGCGTTTGAAAGAGACTATTTTTGAAAGTTTTCATCTCATAGGGATAAGCCGTTATAAACAAAGAGCAATACCTCTGCGTATGAAAAGATCTGAAAAAATTTCTCTTAGTATGAAAGATCTCATATAGATTGACAGCAACAAAATATTCTTTAAAATTTTTCTCCTGTAATGGATAACATGTAATTAAACGATGGTAACTTGTCTGCGTATTGAAGAAAATATTTTGAAATAAATTTTGCTGGTAAAAACTTGTTCTGAAATGATATCAACATGTTTGCGTTTGGAAAAAAGTATTTTGGGAAAGCTATTGTCTGTTCAATGGCAACACGTTTTTGCTTATGGAGAAAAATATTTTGGAATTATTTCATCTGGTATGGAAGATCTGTTACAGAAAAGCAGCAACATTTTTTTCTAAAGTTTTCTCCTATTGTGGAAAATATGTAATAAAATGATAGTAACGTGTTTACTTATGGAAGAAAATATTTTGAAAAAAATTTCTCCTTGTATGAAAGACATGATATAAAATGATTATAACATGTTAACGTTTCGAAAAAAAAATGGGAATAGTATATCTTCTTTACGATAGCAACATAATTTTACGTATGAAAGAAAGTATTTTGAAAATGTATCTCCTGGTGCGGAAGATGTGTTATAGAAAGAATGTAAGAAAATATTTCGAGAATTTCCTCCTCTATTGTTATGGAATATTTGTTAAAAAACGATAGTAATTTTCGTTTGCGTACGGGAGAAAATAGTTCGAGAATTTTCTCATCTCTTCTTATGGAATATATGCTAAAAAACGATAGTAATTTTCGTTTGCGTATGGAAGTAAATATTTCGAGAATTTTCTCCTCTTTTGTTATGGAACATATGTTGAAAAAGATAATAATTTTCGTTTGCGTATGGAAGAAAGTATTTCGAGAATTTTCTCCTTTCTTGTTATGGAATATATGTAAAAAAACGATAGTAATTTTTGTTTGCGTATGGAAAAAAAAATATTTCGACAATTTTCTCTTGGTAAGGAAAACCTTTGACAAAATGGCAGCAAAAATAAATAAATTAATTAATTAATTAAAATTAAAATTAAAAGATAAATAAAACGTTCTTTAGATTTTATTAATGTTAGTTTTCAGATCTCAAACGAACTTAATATTTTTCCTTTTCACTCACAAAGTTTGTACATCTTACGTTAGAATATTAGAAATCTCAATATGCATCTTTGATAATAATTGAAATATTGGCTTACCTTCCATGAAGTAAATATATTTTTTCATTCTTACTAAACAATCTTTGACTTTACTCAAGTACTTATCTTCATATTTGAATAAATCCTTCAAGATAAAAGCCAACACGGCCCAGAAAAGGAATTCGTAAAATGTCGGCTTGTGTTGAATCTACCATATATATTACTAGCAATGATTTGACAGTTTATCATTTATGAGGCTTGTTTTTTCCCATCCAGCGTTAAATGAACACCATCTGTCGCAAGATTTAGAAGTCGAAAGCTGTAATGGAAAAATCGCCGCATTTTATTGCCTTAGATATTAAGCAACGTGGAAATAATTTTTGCTGTATAACTGAATAACGGAGACTTTCGATCACAAGTTTTCTAATCATAATATATATATTTTTTTGCATTTTTCCTTTATTTAACACACTCGGGGTTTTTGTTATTTATTTGGAGTAAATGTAGTGTGTTTTTTTAAAGTCAAATTTCTCCACGCTGCTCAAAGTTTTGTTAATTATGAATTAATACGTACTCCAGATCTCTAATATGAGTAGCAAATAGCATTTGTTACTCAACTTCTGTAGGATTTTGGACTTAGAAATTGAATTCAAATAGAGCATTATAATTATTTTACAGTGAAATGACTGAGGATTTCTCCTCCCTCAGTGGCAAATGTAGTTAAAAAAATCCTACATTTATTGTCCTCCTCGCTATCGCTTCTTTAGATTCACTAAAAATCCTACTTTATTGTCCTTCTCACTATCATTTCTTTAGAATCGCTAAAAATCCTACTTTATTGTCCTTCACATTATCGCTTCTTTAGAATCGTTAAATATCCAACTTTATTGTCCTTCACATTATAGCTTCTGTAGAATGGCTAAAAATTCTTCTTTATTGTCCTTCACATTATCTCTTCTTTAGAATCGCCAAAAAATTCTACTTTATTGTCCTTCCCATTATAGCTTCGTTAGAATCGCTGAATATCCTACTTTATTGCCCTTTACATTATCGCCTCTTTAGAATGACCAATATATGCTACTTTATTGTCCTTCACCTAATCGCTACTTTAGAATCGCTAAAAATCCTACTTTATCGTCCTTCACATTATCTTTTCTTTGGAATTACCACAAAATCTACTTTATTGTCCCTCACATTATCGCTTCTTTTAGAATCGTTAAAAATCCGACTTTATTATCCTTCCCGCTATAGCTCTTTAGAATCGCCAATGATCAGTCGATAAAATGAAATAAAAAACGTACTTTTGTAGTAAAGAGTCTGGTAGGAAGTTTCATATATTCGATAAAAAAGTTCATTAAAACCTCCAGACATTATTCAGTTGAGTTCAGAGGTGAAAGGTGTCAATACTTTACTTTCGAATTCAAGATTAATTGGTAAATTAACCTTCTAGACCAAAACAAGTAATGGTTTTGGGAACAGAGGATGTTAACAATTTTTTTTTTAAACATTTCAGTGGATTTATTTGAAATTTCGTTGTGTAATTAGTATTAAGGTCCAATAACCATGGTAAGAATTTGCGAAAAATATTTTATTAAAATTTTAACTCTTTAAATTTTATATCATTGATTAATTTTTAAATATTCCAGTTCTATTCCATACAACGTAGGAATCTTTATTTAAAAAATACTATACACATTCCAGAATCAAGCTTAGCTTTGATTGTCAGCACCCGCTGAATTTAAATTTTCCTTTAAATAACATTTATAACATTAACAGCCATTCATAACATTAACAGCCATTCAATATCAAAATTCCAAGCAAATTACATTTGTGTCACGTTTATATTTGCTACTATTTAATTAATATTGTAAACAGTTTTTTTTCGATGTGGCAACATTTGTCCTGAGGATATTCGCTCTAATATGATGTTTGTAGCTACTTTATTGTGGAAGCACCATATCTATATATATAAAACAGTTCCGTAACTGACTCATTCATTCACTGACTGACTGACATACAACGCACAGACCAAACCGCTGGACCTAAAGGGCTGAAATTTTGCATGGCGATTCTTTAATAGTGTAGGGGTGCACTAAGAAAGATTTTTCAAAAATTCTTCTTAGATTTTTTAAAATTAAATTTTTAAGATGTTTTTTAAACTTTGTTTACGTTTGCATTTAAAATAAGACATTGAGGGTTATAAAATTTATATCACAAGAAAGATCATAAAAATTCCTTCAAAATGAAATTTTTTTCGAATTTTTAAGTCCGTTTCCTGATTTTTGGTGAATTTTTAAAGATTAATTTTTAGAATTTAATTTATTAAATGCTGATCACGTGATTTCTTTTTCTGGTACTTTCAATAAATTTATCGTCACGTGCGTAACAACTAAATAGACAAAAAAAATATTTTTTTCTCTTTCTAATGCAGCAGACGATTGGATATTATCAAAAAAAAAAAATGCATATCCCTTACGATTTTTTTATAAATATATATATATAGATAGATATATATTTTACATCAATTGTATACATTGATCATCGCATTTATTATAAATATATATATTTATTTTTTGGCATAAATTGCATACGTTGACCGTTGTATTTAATTTGAATGTACTCCGTATCGAAGCGCGGGTTTTCAGCTAGTAGATAATAAAGGTAAATGCTCTATGAAACATAAATTTCAAAGGATTATAAGAAAAAAGGAATTAATATGGAACAATTCAGACTCATAAAGGGCATAATTTTTTTAATTTAAAATAAATCTTTATAAAACTTCTAAAGCCATATAAACTATAAAAGCTATTTTATAATAAAGGTGTAAGGTAAGACATGAAAACTTCATAAAGAGTAGGCGATTACATATAATTTTTACCTAGCTAAGCAATACAACTTATGCATATATTCTACGCTTCGTTTTTGAAAGTCCAGTATTCCCTTTAAGAAAAAAATAATTAAAGTTCTGTCTGATGTGAGAAAAAAAAATCGAATAAAATTCAAAATAACTTTTTTTCAAAACGATCCAATAAATACTAAACAGCTACAAAATGTGAATAAAATCATCTCTCCATAAAATATTATAAATTTGATTCCAGCACGGTTTGATTGCACCTGAGAGAATTGTTTTCAGATCTCTTCTGTCAAGTATTTCCAAACTTTATGACAGAACATTGAGTTGTAAACAAACCACACGCACAAAATCTAAATTGCACTCTAATACTCAACAGTTTGAAACCTACGTCGTTATTCTGATTATTTATTTACTTTTTTACTTATTTTTAAGGTAAATAAATAGATAGATAGATCACAAAAAGGGGAAAATAATTAGGCATGTATCACGAGAAATCGTCCATTTCGAATTTTTCTGTACTTAAAGGGATTTTCAACTGAACGAGCTAAAACAAATAAATCGAGGAGACAATTTCCGTACTGGTAGCGCCACCTGGGTGCTTCACGATTTCTGCGAAGCGTGTATTTGAAGTGTGTGCTACTCTTGAACGAATAAAAGTATGACGCTCGAAGCCTGATTCCTGAATTCTGAGTTATAATACATTTTGAATTTCTTTGATATATTAGTCAGTCTCTGTAAATTAGAAACATTAACTTTTATCAAACATACATTCTTCCTATTGAAGTGCAGAAAAACTTACGCTACGTTATTAGTTTTCAGAATACTTTAATTGTAAGAGACAGATTTTTTTTAAAGCCAAATATATATATATTTTTTAATTTATTTTTTAATTAATGCAGAATTTATATAAAAGATTGCATTGATAGAACTAAATATATTGTGTTAGTACATGTGTTTGATTTTAATTCATATTAGTCCATTTATAATTAAAAACATAACATTTTTCAAAAATATACCACTTTTGTATTGATTATCAGAAAAAATTAAGCATTGTTAAAATATTTTAATTTTAATAGGGCTAAATTTTAACACAGAAATAGATAAATATAAATATTATTTATCCAATGAATACAGAAATGTATTTAATACAGCACTCATAAAACTAAATATATTCTAGTAATCATAAAAAATAAGGAATAACAGATTTTCTTTAAAGTTTATTGCTATGAAGAAATTTTATTAGAAGTATAATAATTGGGGAAAAAAAATCCTCCCCGGCGGGGAATCGAACCCCGGTCTCCCGCGTGACAGGCGGGGATACTGACCACTATACTACCGAGGACTTGTCAGCGAAGGTTGAAAATAAAAACTGAAGCAGGCACTGAATTGTTGCACCAATCAAAATTCACCATTTTGTGAAACGATATCGCTGCTCGATCCAATGATCAACTCACCAACAGACTAAACTTATTTTAAGGTGCATTTGTTATTCCTTTCGGGATTGATTAATAATAATAAAAAAATGACTTGCGTAAACATATCTGGTTATCAAACTAATTTTTCAATGAGTCTCTGAATATTTTAAATACAATTAACTCACACTTAATGACTTCATTTTTTAAAAATTTTATTAAAGCAGTAACGAGAGATTACGAAATTTTAAAAACAATTAAAATACAGTAACGAAATAAATTTTTTTTATCGATAAAATGAATAATACAGATAAGTGAAATGTAGATGGAAAAATTTTTATTTTTCAAAATTACATAAATTCTATACTTGTCCAGTGAAGACTTTTATAGATTTTTCCAATTTATGCAACACGTATAAATTATGTAATCTTTACATACGCAAATATAAATTATTTTGTTAGCCTAGTTAACCAGATATGGAGCCAAAATAAACGTTTTAAATTATCCATTGAGAATTTAAAAAATTAAGTATAATCTGTCAAACAATGGAAAATGTTTACTGAAATATTATCTAATAACTTTTTTTCTTTATTATATCCTTTAATACATCTTTCTTGAATGAAATAAAGTCAGGCACTACATAAAATTATAAAACAATTCATATGTATGGTTGTTATGAGTAAGTTAAATTTTAGAGAAACATTTTTGGTTATACTGGCATTCAAACAAAACCGTCAACAAAAGTCATTAATGTTTTTTGTGATTTCATAATCAATTATTTTACACTCTAATATTTCAAATTTATATTCTCGCTTGAAACAATTAATATATATATATATATATATATATATATATATATATATATATATATATATATATATATATATATTTCTACAGATTTGCTGTTCATAACAAAAATGTCTACACCAGTAATATTGACTATGTTGTAATATGACAATAGTAATATTATTCTAGAGAACAATTTAACTTTGGGAAATTTTATCTATCATTATCTTGACAAACGTGAATTAAATTATAAATCATCTTCTTATTGCTCATTGATTCAAAATTATTTGTAAATACGTGTTCGCTGCTTAATTGAATGTCATCAAGTTGCCCTATCGATGTATGATTTATATTACAAAGAAAATCTAAAAGATGGCAGCACTATACTTAGTACATTAATCGTCTAAATATATATTTTCATTTTACTTCATGCAGAGACATTAATTTTTGTTCTTGCTTACAAAAGATTAGCAGTTTTTGAACAGGTTTTATAAACCAGAAAGATATAACACATAAAATTTACAGCGTAACTTGAAAAAAATTAATCTTATTTGTGATTAAAGTAACTAAACTTCTTTACAATACAGTCATCTGATACGCTAACAATATCTAAAATTACAATCAAAGATTGCATTATCTTAGAGTATATATATATATATATATATATATATATATATATATATATATATATATATATATATATATATATATATATATATATATATATATATATATAATTATTTTTTTATTTATTGCATGTTCTTTTCTAGAATTCATGTTACATAAATCATATATATTGCATCATGAAATGAAGTGAATAGAAAAGGGTGAAAATATCACTTCCCACGTAAGAAAGCAATTTTTAGATATTAACTTCCCGTAGAAAAGGATTTGCTTGGGTTGAACATTGCGGCTGTAGGTGGTGCATCGAGTAGACGAATAGGGGGGAGGGGGGGCTATACGCATATACATAAAATCGATAGCATAGAGGTCATATAGAGAGACCGTTGTTTATTTCACTTTGGGTCGACGTGCACGTATCTTAGACTATTAATAAATGGTCTTAGGTGTCTTATGCTCTCTTTTATATAACTTTACTGTATGAATTTGATCCTGGGAGGGGGGGGGGGGTCTAAACAACCAATTGCAGCAGAGAAAAAGCTAAGAGCTGCCATAATTCCACAGTAATAAATTTGACTGAGTATAGTATTCAGGAAATAAACAAATGTTTTCTCTATTTACCTCTACCTCTTTAATAATAATTATATTCTACATGGGAAAATCAATCAACTTTCAATATTTAGGAATAGCATGAAGTAAGTTAAACTAGTTCTATTAAGATTTTTAATGTTTTTTATTGTAAGCAGAAAAATATATCATTAAATTTTTCGCTAAACTATAATACCTTCACCCATCTATGTAATTGAGATAATTTAAACAGAGACATCAAACACATAGAAAAAGTAAAATAATAATCAAAAATTTAGTACGGATTATTTTGCTGCAATCGATTTGTGAATTCTCGCTTTGATTATAATACATTTTTAATTTTCAAAGCATTAATCGACATATAATTTTTTTAAATTTACCAAGTGAGAATTACGATATGCGTTTGATATTCAAAGTTAACAATACAGGTTAATAAACCCTTCATAACACAAATCAACATACATACATTAATTTGTATCTACATATACACTCTTAGACGGGGGGGGGGGGGGGGTCGCACCAAGAAGGGGTAATGCAAATTGGACACAAATTGATATGCATACATGTTTCGACGGAAAATACAAAATTTCAAAGTTTGGCGGCCAATGAATGAACATGTGACGCTGCAGCGCATTTTAACTGCGCAAATGGCAGGATATTAAAGAGGAGAAATTTCGATTCCAGGTCATAAATTCTTTGCGAATTTCATTCCGTGTACTCAGATAGACAGTAACTTTGCCTCGCATACAGGTGCGCGAACAATATGCGCAGATGTCAGCATTTGAGACAGGACGTGTAGTTGGTCTAATCGGCGAATCGCACGACATTTGGATAGGAGCGATGCCACTATTAGACGATGTTGGCAGGAATGGGTGAACCATGGCCGAACACAGCGTCAAGAAGGGAGCGGTCGGCCTAGAGAAACGACAGATGGTGAGGACCGAGCAATCGTCAGAGCAGCACTCACAGCCCCAGATTCATCATTATCAACGATCGTACGTGCAACTGGGGCTTCAGTGACCGCTAGGACCATTCATAAGCGGCTCAGAGAAAGTGGGCTGAACTCAGGGCACCCCTTACGCCGACTACCATTGATTTCTGTACATCGACAAGCCCGCTTGCAGTGGTGTCGGGCACATTCCACCTGAAATGCCACTGACTGGAGTAGAGTTGTCTTCAGTGATGAGGCCAGCTTCGAATTGAGCACCGATGACCAGCGAATACATGTCTGGAGACGCCCCGGACAGCGGTGGGATACCAACCTGACTGTCTTCCGCCATAGGGGCCGACAACCATGAGTGATGGTCTGGAGGGCCATTTCATTTCATAGCAGGGCCCCTTTGATTGTCATCCGCGGCACCCTTACAGCAGAGCGGTACGTCGACGGTATTCTACGCCCCGTTGTGTTGCCCTTCATATCACGCCATCCTGGGCTTACATTTCAGCACGATAATGCCCGCCCGCAAACGGCGAGAGTTTCTACGGCTTGTCTTCGTGCTTGCCCAACGCTACCTTGGCCAGCAAGGTCGCCGGATCTCTCCCCCATTGATCACTTTTGGAGCATTATGGGCAGGGCCGTCCAACCAGCTCGGGATTTTGACGATCTAACTCGCCAATTGGACAGAATTTGGCATGATATCCGCAGGAGGATATCCGCCACCTCTATCAATCAATGCCAAACCGAATATCTGCTTGCATAAGGGTCAGAGGTGGACCAACGAGTTATTTGATTTTTCACTTTGTCAAGCTATTTCTCTTGAATAAATCATCCAATTTTTCGCAAATTTGTTAATCAATAATTTGTTTTTCTGTACATGTACATCACATCTACAGATTTTCGTCCCGTTCGGATAACTCGATCTTGGTGCGTCTTTTTATCTTTTTTTTCCTTTTTTTGTCTAAGAGTGTATTTACATACATGATTTACATGCTTTCGTACTTGTAATTTTTCCTCCCCCTCCCAAATGTTCAATTGGGATGTTTCATTTCCTTTTTAATGCAAGAGTGATCTAATTTTCATCTATGGTCCATTTTTAAGAAACGTTAAATTGATTATCATTACAATGAATTATATTAAAACATCCTCTTTTTTTGTAAAAAAATATTTTCCATATTCCCATGCACCAAAGAGGACCCAATATAGCAACTAAGGACTTCCGGGATTGAATCCCTGCTGGTGTTGCTACCATAATTTGGACCGAGCACCCCAGGTGTAACATCTGGTGGGCTCACCATCACTGACCTGGACATATATATATATGTATATATATATATATATATATATATATATATATATATATATATATATATATATATATATATATATATATATATATAGGCGTAGCGTGTTTCTAACTTTTAAATTGAATAACAATAGAACTGATGTTTCAGTAGTATTCAAAAGTTATACAATGAGAAAAATATAATATAAATAAAATGAGAAAAAAAATAGCATCGATTTTTTGCTATGGATTATATCATTGTCAAAAACTATGTTAAGGCAAAAGATATAACTGGAATCTTCAGTTTCACAGTTTGAAAAAGCGGAAAAACCCAGCTTTCTTAAATTTTTTCTACATTTTTCCGATTTTAACTGAACTTCTATTAACGTTTTAATTTATTCCAAGCTAAGTTGGAGGGGGGTGTGTTCCTCCCCGACGCTACGCCTATATATATATATATATATATATATATATATATATATATATATATATATATATATATATCGTTTTTCAAGGGACTGAACTGAACTATAAATGTGGGAAAACGATAGATGCGGGAACATGACAAAGAAATATGATCGTCAGAACTAAGTGAAATAAACGACACATACGGGAAAACGATGATTCAGGGAACGCTCGATCGAGATTTCACTGTGTATATACATATGAAGAGAGATAGATATAGATATAAAGAGATACATATCGTCCCATTTCGCGATTGAGACATCCTTTACAACCAAACAAAACTCGATTCGACAAAATAAAACCGAAACTGTATCGACGCTTCATATCAGATCATCGCTCCCAATAGACCCACTTTAACATTTCAACTACTCAAATCATCGACGCTATAACGAGTCTGCTGTCGGCGGGAAATAACAATCCAAAGATTCATCGAGAGACTCGATGAATAAATAAACGACCTCTAAAATTGCAGCATACTCGGGGTTCTCGATCGGGCCGAAATTTCCGGTGCAATCCGGTTCCCCCCATGGATCGAAGACCTTGTAGTTTTGTGTCTGTTATAAACGTGATTATCAACTATCCCGTTTAATCGGCTGTCGGCATGGCGGTAAAATCCGGCTGAAAATGCGTTTAGTAAGTTAGCAGTACTCCGAGCCGGCTGTGTTTTCACTGAATTCTCTGCTGTGAACTGAGGATAAATTAGTCAAAAATGATTGATTGGATGCAATTCTATTCTTTGTAATGTGATTTACATGATGTGATTTTTCTATGGATATTTATTGGAGGTTCTCAAATTGGGGTAAGTTGTTTGTCTTCCCCTTCCACGAAATGAAATAGGCAAATTAGCTGTTGAAGTAAGCTAGTGAAATTATTATTATTAACTTGTTAAAAAGTAGGCGAAATATTTGTTCATGTTTAGGACACTATTTGCGATGAAAATATTAATTTTCTATCCATTGCTACCGTAAAGTTAAGGTTGCTGTCTACTAACCCTATTGGATTCGTTCACCTCAATGTTAACCTACGGAGAAAATGTGTCCAAGGGTTACCGATTTGGATGTAAAGATTTTTTAAATGTACTTTTTTTAATGTAATAGAGAAACAAATTTTAAACTAGAGACATTTTTCGTTTAAAAAAATTGCAATTAATATTTTAAAATTTAAATTATTCGGGGGGGAATCTAGTATGGTGTGTTTTAAACGCTCATCAATTCCATTGGTGGATGCAATTTATCAAATGAATCCTGTTGCAAGGTGCAGAAAAGTTCTGGCTATCTGAAAATACCATTTTTGTTGGATTATCAGCATTTATGTAGCTTTAAATAGTAAACACATTTTCTCCATGGGTTAGGGGCCCAGGGTTGCCCAAATTGGTCGTCAGATCTGTTCTGTCCGTCCAGCGCCCAGGCCTATAAAAATGAGCTGCTTCGAACTTGAGAAATCAACCCTCGACTGCTTATACAGGTTTTGCTACGTAATGACCGGTCAATAGTTTGACAAGGCGTATAGGCGAAAGCCGTGGTCGCTGTAATTTCCGAATACTTTCTCCATAGGTTAACATTGAGGTGAGAAAATCCAATAGGGTTAGTACACAGCAGCCTTAAATAGTTTATCTTTCTTATACCATGAGAATTCTGTTTCTTATCTATAAACGGAAAAGGTGCAGTTGACAGGTAATATTTGAGGATTTTAAAAACTGTGAGTAAAAGAATATTTTCAATGGAAAATGCGTATAAGTTCCAGACGACAGTCACAATAAAATTTTATACGGTTCAATAAAGTAAATCTAGTTGAGCTATTAATCTGAGTATTCAACAGTTATGAAGCTTTCAACTTAAAAATTTAACTATCGACTAACATATACAACGTAAATGTTAATGATTATAAATATTAAATGTTAATGATTATAAAAATAGTATTATTGATATTGGCGTGTATCAAATGAAACGGTGTAGCAGAGGCATTAAACACTGACAAAGGTAATCAAACAAGCGAGTTACAAACTAATTAAATAGTGAAAATCTGCTTATAAACAATTCAGGAAATAGCTATCTTTTGCATTACATACGTTTATATCAGTGAATAGGATTTAATTTGGCGGAAAAACTCGGAATCTTGGTAGAAGCCTTAAACACGGACAAAGGTAATCAAACATGCCAGCTACAAACTAATTAAATAGTGAAAATCTGCTTATAAGCAATTCAGGAAACAGCTGTCTTTTGCATTACATGTGTTTATATCAGTGAATAGGATTTAATTTGGCCGAAAATCTCGGAACCTTGGTAGAGGCCTTACACACGGACAAATGTAATCAAACATGCCAGTTACAAACTAATTAAATAGTGAAAATCTGCTTATAAACAATTCAGGAAACAGCTGCCTTTTGCATTACATGTGTTTATATCAGTGAATAGGATTTAATTTGGCCGAAAATCTCGGAACCTTGGTAGAGGCCTTAAACACGGACAAAGGTAATCAAACATGCCAGTTGCAAACTAATTTAATAGTGAAAATCTGCTTATAAACAATTCAGGAAATAGCTGTCTTTTGCATTACCTATGTTTATATCAGTGAACAGGATTTAATTTGGCCGAAAAACTCGGAACCTTGGTAAAGGCTTTAAACACGGACAAAGGTAATCAAACATGCCAGTTACAAACAATTAAATAGTGAAAATCTGCTTATAAACAATTCAGTAAATAGCTGTCTTTTGCATTACATGTGTTTATATCAGTGAATAGGATTTAATTTGGCCGAAAATCTCGGAACCTTGGTAGAGGCCTTAAACACGGACAAAGGTAATCAAACATGCCAGTTACAAACTAATTAAATAGTGAAAATCTGCTTATAAACAATTCAGTAAATAGCTGTCTTTTGCATTACCTATGTTTATATCAGTGAACAGGATTTAATTTGGCCGAAAAACACGGAATCTTGGTAGAGGCCTTAAACACGGACAAAGGTAATCAAACATGCCAGTTACAAACTAATTAAATAGTGAAAATCTGCTTATAAACAATTCAGGAAACAGCTGCCTTTTGCATTACATGTGTTTATATCAGTGAATAGGATTTAATTTGGCCGAAAATCTCGGAACCTTGGTAGAGGCCTTAAACACGGACAAAGGTAATCAAACATGCCAGTTGCAAACTAATTTAATAGTGAAAATCTGCTTATAAACAATTCAGGAAATAGCTGTCTTTTGCATTACCTATGTTTATATCAGTGAACAGGATTTAATTTGGCCGAAAAACACGGAATCTTGGTAGAGGCCTTAAACACGGACAAAGGTAATCAAACATGCCAGTTACAAACTAATTAAATAGTGAAAATCTGCTTATAAACAATTCAGGAAACAGCTGCCTTTTGCATTACATGTGTTTATATCAGTGAATAGGATTTAATTTGGCCGAAAATCTCGGAACCTTGGTAGAGGCCTTAAACACGGACAAAGGTAATCAAACATGCCAGTTGCAAACTAATTTAATAGTGAAAATCTGCTTATAAACAATTCAGGAAATAGCTGTCTTTTGCATTACCTATGTTTATATCAGTGAACAGGATTTAATTTGGCCGAAAAACTCGGAACCTTGGTAAAGGCTTTAAACACGGACAAAGGTAATCAAACATGCCAGTTACAAACAATTAAATAGTGAAAATCTGCTTATAAACAATTCAGTAAATAGCTGTCTTTTGCATTACATGTGTTTATATCAGTGAATAGGATTTAATTTGGCCGAAAATCTCGGAACCTTGGTAGAGGCCTTAAACACGGACAAAGGTAATCAAACATGCCAGTTGCAAACTAATTTAATAGTGAAAATCTGCTTATAAACAATTCAGGAAATAGCTGTCTTTTGCATTACCTATGTTTATATCAGTGAACAGGATTTAATTTGGCCGAAAAACACGGAATCTTGGTAGAGGCCTTAAACACGGACAAAGGTAATCAAACATGCCAGTTACAAACTAATTAAATAGTGAAAATCTGCTTATAAACAATTCAGGAAACAGCTGCCTTTTGCATTACATGTGTTTATATCAGTGAATAGGATTTAATTTGGCCGAAAATCTCGGAACCTTGGTAGAGGCCTTAAACACGGACAAAGGTAATCAAACATGCCAGTTGCAAACTAATTTAATAGTGAAAATCTGCTTATAAACAATTCAGGAAATAGCTGTCTTTTGCATTACCTATGTTTATATCAGTGAACAGGATTTAATTTGGCCGAAAAACACGGAATCTTGGTAGAGGCCTTAAACACGGACAAAGGTAATCAAACATGCCAGTTACAAACTAATTAAATAGTGAAAATCTGCTTATAAACAATTCAGGAAACAGCTGCCTTTTGCATTACATGTGTTTATATCAGTGAATAGGATTTAATTTGGCCGAAAATCTCGGAACCTTGGTAGAGGCCTTAAACACGGACAAAGGTAATCAAACATGCCAGTTGCAAACTAATTTAATAGTGAAAATCTGCTTATAAACAATTCAGGAAATAGCTGTCTTTTGCATTACCTATGTTTATATCAGTGAACAGGATTTAATTTGGCCGAAAAACACGGAATCTTGGTAGAGGCCTTAAACACGGGCAAGGGTAATCAAACATGCCAGTTACAAACTAATTAAATAGTGAAAATCAGCTTAAAAAACAACCCAGAAAATAGCTGTCTTTTGTATTAGACATGTTCATATCAGGAAACAGGATTTAATTCTGCCGAAAAACTCGGGATCTTGGCCGAGGCTGCTGGTTTTTGGCAATCTTATCTTTTATCCTGGTTAAGAGATAAGACTGCTGATATTGGGGTAACTTTGGGTACGAGTTCACGTACAGTTCCTATAGTAAAAATTCCTTTTACTGATGTTGTCTCCTGATAAGAAAGTTTCTATATGGGCTAATTATTAGTCACGGTTCCATCTCATACACTACTCATAGATGAAATGCTAGACTCCACCTTAAATATCTTTTGCAAAACGTTATATTTATCTACATCGTATTGCCGATAGTTAAAATTTTAATCTTAAAAAGTCAGTAAGTATGTAATCCATGTAGGGTCCAAAATTGAATGTGATGACCGTGAGGAGATAGTTAACAATTAGACCTATCTGTGAGACTTTTTATTAATTTACAATAAGTCATATTGACGAAAATTTGTGTTTTCCTCTTAATCAGGCATTTAGTAATTCAATTTAAATTTAAGGTTCAATTAAGATTACTCTGTACAAGTGAGGAGAGAAATGGCAAGGGCCACCTACTATGATGGGCGGACCCGGGGCAGTTGTAAATCGTCCCCCCCCCCTCCCTCAACTTATTAAGCAAGGTGAAAGTTTCGACAAAATTAGCTATTTAAAATAATTTTTTCTCACTGTCTACAGCTATAGAAATATCGATAATCCAATGAAAATAGTAAATTTAGACAGCGTGAACTTATTTATATATTCCTCCTCCTTTTTTTTTTAAAAAGTTTCGTCCATCAGATGAAATCATTTGTGTTAGAAACACAATATACTCAACAGTAGCGCATCCAGAAGGGAGCCATTTTTTTATTCGTCGAGTAAATTGAAAAAATGCTCCGAATTCAAATCGTGTTATAAAACATTTCAAAAACTGTTTGCAACTGTTCCATTAAAAAATACCATTGATGCAGTTTCGAAGTGAGACAAAATTATATATCCTGGCATCTATAACTTATTAAAAGCTTTCCAACGTTTCAGGTAACAACATGTGTCAGTGAAAGTTAATTACCACGTTTTTAGTAACTCGCTTTCTTGTTTGTGTGTTTGTCCAGTACAAATCTTGCAATCGATTTTTAACTAACTTCCCGACTAGCTAGACATTTGAAACTTTTAGAATAGCTCAGAACATGATGACAATGTTTTCTTTTAATACTTTTAGCCATTTTTAAGAAGTATTAAATTCTTTTTCAGTTAATTTTGTTTTGTATAAAAAGTTAGTTCGGAAAAAATCCGCAAGGTGGCGCTTCGATCGAATTCAATGTTTGCACTTTTGCGTAACGGCGTTTGACGATTTTGAAAACAGAATACATGTGAATGTAGTTTGTTTACAAAAATATTGTGCGAAAATTTTTAAAAAATTATAAAAGTTAGCAGTTTATAAAGTCTGCAGATAGTGGAAACAACTAAAAAGTGATTAAAATTAAATAAAAGAAAGTGAAAAAGAATAATTAAGTGAAGGTTTGTGCAATTAGTTTATATGATTCAACAGAAAATTTAAAAATGGGGTATATAGAAAGTTCTTTTTATCTTGCAATCATTTTCTACCTTACGCATTTTAAAAACCTGCTAGTCGGTACCCGTCAAAACATGACAGCTAGATAGTAAATAAATGTACTAATATAGAAATTATTTCAACATTGTTGCCAAATGCTGACAGTCAAAATTAAGAATAGAGAAATGCACTTTAAAAAATTACTATTCAACCCAATAAAAGAAAAAAGGGTTACTCAACAGTGCGAAATAAACAATTTCCGTCAGGTTTAATTCTATACGTCAAAAACATAACTAAAAATAAAAAGGACAGAGAGAAAACTAGAGAGATTTCTCGGAATAAACAAATCAACGTGTTTATGCGGCCTCGTGCTTAGTGAGTACCTAAAGCCAGATTTAAATATGTCACTGAGCATGCGCAGATAGTAATTTTTAATTGTAATTTATCGCTAATTAATAGTAATTACAGTTACAAAAACCAAATTTGACACATCTAGAGATTAAAAACTTTCGTTTAAGACCAAAATGAAGTAAATGGATGCAGTAGTTTTCTCTCACGAACAGCCCAAAGAATCGGCTTAGCAACTTAAATCGGCTTAGCAACTTAAGCCCGTCTGCACACGAAGCAACTCAAAAGAAACTGATTACCGACTCAAATCACTAACCAGTCCGTAATGAGTCGCAACCTATGTAATTGAATGGAGCCACGCACACGGCGCAACTGGTTACAAACCCGTCCCCGGGACGGGTTTGTAACCAGTTGCGCCGTGTGCGTGGCTCCATTCAATTACATAGGTTGCGACTCATTACGGACTGGTTAGTGATTGGGGACGGGTTTGTAACCAGTTGCGCCGTGTGCGTGGCTCCATTCAATTACATAGGTTGCGACTCATTACGGACTGGTTAGTGATTTGAGTCGGTAATCAGTTTCTTTTGAGTTGCTCCGTGTGCAGACGGCCTAAGATATACCATGACACAATCACTATTGAACGGACTTGATTTGCTATATGTACACATAGAGATCAATGTAACCACGACTGAAGTTCTTCAAGAGCGTTGTTAAAAGCAGTGAAAATTGGATTTTATTCTTTAAATCAATTTTTATAATCAACTAGCTGAAAACCCGCATTTCGCTACGGAGTACATTCAAATTAAATACAACGGTCAATGTATGCAATTAATTCCAAAAATAAATAAATAAATATATATATATATATATATATATATAATAAATACAACGATCAATGTATGCAACTGATGTAAAAAAAAATATATATATATATATATATATTTATAAAAAAAATCGTAAGGGATATTTTTATAGACAAAATAATGTAGAAGAAAATATTCAAATTAAATCTAATAGAACAGACTAAAGAATTTAGTACAGTTAATATAGTTACTGTTTGAGGAACATATCTTTTACTGTATTTTAATATTTTTTTGGATAATGTCCAATCGTCTACCGCATTAGCAAGAAATTTTTTTTTCTCTATTTCGTTGATATGCACGTGACGATAAATTAATTTAAAGAACCAAAGAAAGAAATCACGTGATCAGTATTTAATAAATTAAATTCTAAAAATGAATCTTTAAAAATTCACCAAAAATCAGAAAATGGAGGTAAAGATTCCAAAAAGATTTCATTTTAAAGGAATTTTTATGATCTTTCTCGTGATATAAATTTTATAAACCTCAAATTATTATTTTATATGCAAACTTAAAAAAAGTTACTAAAGCAGCTTAAAAATTTAATTTTAAAAAAATCTAAGGAGAATTTTTCAAAAATCTTTCTTAGTGCATCCCTACACTATAAGAAGGATCGCCATGCAAAATTTCAGCCCTTTAGGTCCAGCGGTTTGGTCTGTGCGTTGTATGTCAGTCACTCAGTTACGGATGTGTTTTATATATATAGATAGAGATCAATGTAACCACGACTGAAGTCCTTCAAGAGCGTTGTTAAAAGCAGTGAAAATTGGATTTTATTCTTTAAATGAATTTTTTTAATCAACTAATGAATTTTATTGAATTTGCACTAAAAATCTTTTTATCTGTTTAACTCCCCCCCCCCCCCTCCTAAGATAAAATCCTCAGTGCACCACTGATACTAAAAGTTTTTCTCAAAAACTTAAAATTAAAGATATTATTCATGCCTCTTTTGAAAAATGTAAATCATACACGGGTTAAGAATTTCTTTCGCTATTACCCGTTACATAAAAAAAAAAAACTTGAAATGCAAGTTCATAATTAGTGAGAAACTTTTCTCTAAGTTTCAAGAGAAATGCTATCACTTCTAGGTTACTACTTACTACTTGCGTACCCTTGAAAAACCAGTTTCAAAACTGTTGAAGTAAAGTGTAATAAATAATAAAGCAAAAGAACATCGATTATAATAAAGGAAATTTCACTGCCTTTTAGTTTCACTCTGAGCGGGGAGAAACTTTTAAACAGCTGTCTCATTAAAGCAGGAATTCCTAACGTTTTAACGTTCCCTTGGGAATGAGGTTCACCCTTGTTAATATTTAAAAAATTGAAATAACTAAAATTCTAAGGCTGCTGTGTACTAACCCAATAATGGAAGGAAGAACATCATTATTCCGGGCATTATTTTTAGTTAAATTATTATCAGAAATTAATTTATTTTAAAAAATCGTCACAATATGGATTTGCTCACTTCGATGTTAACCTATGGAGAAAATGTGTCTATTCTTTACAGCTGCATAAATGCTGATAATCCAATAAGAATGGTATTTTCAGGTAGCCTGAACTTTTCTGCACCTTGCAACACGATTCATTTTATAAATTTCGTCCAACAAAGGAATTGATCAGGGTTTAAAACACACTATATCAGATTTATTCCCCTTATAATTTAAATCTTAAAGTATTATATATATTTATAAAAAAAAAAACGAAAAGTTCCCCAAGGTGTAAAATTTCTTTCTTTATTGCGGAGTACAATTTTTAAAAAATTTTCAGTTATTATCTTCTAATGAAACTATCGCGGGTTTTTAACAAAGGATTACTTATCATTGCTTACCTCAATTGTATGTATATATGTATATATGTGTTATGTATATATGTATCTATATATATAGGGTTAGCAAGAAATAAGTATCCCACTTTAGAGGGCTTTAGAATGCGTTATATTGGTCCAAATGAGATAAAATTTGAACTACAGATAATTCAAATGATGCGCTTGACATTTATTTTTAACATTTTTATAGTTTATTAAATGTTTTTATGTCTATTACAGCGCCACCTGTCGGCGGAATTTTGTACTATTTTAATTTTTTTAATAAATCTCAAACACATCATTTGAATTATCTGTAGTTCAAATTTTATCTCATTTGAACAAATAGCACGCATTCTAGAGCCCTCTGAATTGGGATACTTATTTCTTAACCCTGTATGTACGCATGTATATATATACATATACGTATGTCAAAATTTTGACGCATTTTGGTACTTTTCTGTTTAACTCTTTACTACTTGTCCAAGCGATACAAACTTGGTTTGGCACTCTGCCAAAATTATAACTCGCTAGGTACGGGCGGATGGTTTTAGCGTCTGAAATTTTACTTTCTGGAGGACCGTTATAGAGGAACGTAATCCTACGTTAAAAAAATTGGTCAATCCAAGTCGGCAATCCTTTGACACATTTTCTCCATAGGTTAACATGAGGTGAGCGAATCCAATAGGGTTTAGTACACTGCAGCCTAACATCAAAGCGGAATTTATATCAGGAACATATCAAATTTAAGTTCAAATCAATACTGACTCCATTACTGATTTGATTTATTTACTGAAAGATTTAAGTAACAAACACCAGAATAGAATCTATTAATACAGTTTCAACGTTAGCCATGGGATTCAATGTAGTATCCTACTAGAGAATTACAATGGAAATAACTAAGAATAGTTATTTTTTTTTTATTAATGAGAGACTTGCAATTGGTGCTTAGAGAACCCTGGCACATTTGGCGACACTCCGGATGGAAATCACTGCCTTAAGGCTGCCATGTACTAACCCTATGGCCGTCCGCACACGGAGCAACTCAAAAGAAACTGATAACCGACTCCAATCACAAACCAGTCCGTGATGAGTCGTAACCTATGTAATTGAATGGAGCCACGCACACGGCGCAGCTGGTTACAAGCCCGTCAGCAACGCGTTTGTAATCAGTCGCTGGCAACTCAACGTGTCGAGTCGCTAGCAACTTCAGTCGCCAGTTTCTCTTGCGTTGTGCGTGTTATTACACAATCTATGTTACAGCCGCACTTTTGGCAAGCTGCCAAATGACCTACACGAGTCACGTGACTTCTGCCTAGCGATGAAATGAAATTCTAACGTTTTTTGTTGTATGAAATATGTGCGCCCATATATACAGTCCATTTTTAAACGATTGATCAAAGACAATCTATTGTGACGATTTTTTAAAATAAATTAATTTCTGAAAATAATTTAACTAAAAATAATGCTCGGAATAATGATGTTCTTCCTTCCATGACAGGTCGCAAACTATTGATTTGAATCACTTTTGAGTCGGCCCGTGTGCGGAGCCGCATCACTAACGAGTTTGCAACCGATAAGCAATTTCAGTCGCTAACCAGTTGAGTTTCCTTTGAGTCGCTCCGTGTGCGGACGGCCTATTGGATTCGCTCACCTCAATGTTAACCTATGGATAAAATGTGTCCAAGGATTGCCGACTTGGATTGACAGACTTTTTTTAAAATTGTACTCCGTGATAGAGAAAGAAATTTTACACTTTGGGGCATTTTTCGTTTTTAAAAATAAATGCAAATAATATTCTAAAATTTTAATTATTCGGCGAAAAAATCTGATATAAAGTGTTTTATACACTCCTAAATTCCTTTGGGGGACGAAACATAAAATGAATCCGGTTGCAAGGTGCAGAAAAATTCAGGCTATCTGAAAATGCCATTTTTATTGGATTATTAGCTTTAATGTTGCTGTAAATAGTAGGCAAATTTTAACGTAGTATTACGTTCATTCATAACAGTCCCCCCGGAAAGCAAAATTTCAGACGCTAAAACCGTCCGTCCGCCCATCCTCACGAGTTATAATTTTGGCAGCGCACCAAACCCAGTCTGTATCGCTTGGACAAGCAGTAAACACTTAAACAGAAAAGTACCAAAATTCATCAAAAATTATATATATATATATATATATATATATATAAACATACGTACATATATACATACAAAAGAGGTAAGCAACGATAAGTAATCCTACGTTAATAACCCGCAGTAGTTTCGTTTGACGAGACTACCTGAAATTTTTTTCAGTAGGTTAACATTGAAGTGAGCGTATCCAAAAGGGTTAGTACACAGCAACCTTAACATAAGATACAGTACTTTAGATTATCCGGTTTTGTCCGGACTGTTTGTGTCTTCTATATTGGACTGCTTTATCATCCTTTTGTAATGGACTTTTCTTTTAACCTTTCATCGTGGACTATATATATTTTCTATAATGGATTTTTTTTTATCTTCTATATTGGCTTTTTATTTATATATAGATATATTTTTTGCCATCGGTTTGATGAACTTTTAACCTAAAAATATTAACTTCTTTATATAATGATTTTTTTCTGTTTTTATCTTGTGTTTGGCGCAGCTAGTCCTCTTTAGACTTTGCGCTACAAAACGTCAACCAACCAACCATCCAACCCCTCTATCAACCAGGATAATCGGGAGTGCACTGTACTTAGAACTGGCATGGCCGAAAAAACAGTCTATTCAGTCAAACCTGTTTTTGTACGGTAGATAGGCACCGCACAATAAAAAATAGCCAGAAACTTCATAAATAGGTATAACAAACAATTTCTCACAACATATTAAAGAAAAAAAAATTATGCGGTGGAGAGGGACCGCATAAAAAAATCTCAGTTAGAAAATAGTCCAAAGCTTTACGAAATAGCGAGAACGTGCTTTATAAAAAAAAAAATAATTTAATTACACATGGAAACATTTTTAAAAATTTTAATTTCTCATTTTAAACATGGAGAAATCTTCAAAATGTACATAATTCAATGCTACTCGTCGTAGTTCCAAATGTGTATATTCTTATGGTGAAAACTGGTTCGTAATCACTGTCGTCACTTCAAGATACGTATTAGAGTTGATTTATTTTTTGTTACCACGTAGTCGGTGATAAGTTTTTGCGACGACGGTCATTTGATAAGCTGCTTGTTAACGTCCCGATAGCCAGATATACACGATCAAAGCTCTTTTTGCAATTTAAAATTATAATTTCAATTTTTTCATGCATATTCATAAACCGCATAAAAAAAGACCGCACAAAAACAGGTTTGACCGTACTTTCACAAGGCTGCTGTGCACTAACCCTATCGGATTCTCTCACCTCAATGCTAACCTATGGAGAAAATGTGTCCAATGATTGCCGACTTGGATTTAAAACCCTTTGAAGGGCGCCGTTTGCACAGTGCAAACACCTAAATCTAGTATTTTTTTCACTTGCATTCAATGTATTACAGTTAAATGAGCAGAAAAATGGTTAGTACTGCCATCTGTTATCAGTTTAAAGAAGTAAAAACATTGTTCTACCTTTAATTTGAAACATTTTTCAAGATTCTTTATGTTAACAAAACTCGGGAAAAGAATCTGCATCGTACAAGCGGGGGAGATTTATGCCCCTGAAAGGGTTAATGACCTTTTTTTTCTAAATTTTACTCAATAATAGAGAAATAAATTTTACAAGTCGGGGCATTTGTAGATTTTTAAAAATGCAAATAATCTTTTAAAATTTAAATTCTTCTGGGTAAAATTTGGTAGTTACGGATATATATACATGTGTGTTTTAAACGCTCCTAAATTCCTTTGGGGGACGAAATTTACAAAATAAATCCCATTGCAAGGTGCATAAAAGTTCAGGCTATCTGAAAATACCATTTTTATTGGATAATCAGCATTTAGCTGTAGGATAGTACACACGTTTTCTCCATAGGTTAACACTGAGGTGAGCGAATCCAATAGGGTTAGTACAGAGCTGTCTTAAATTCGAAACGACGCGCGTCGAATTCCCACGAGACAACCACGTTGTCGAGTAACCTCCGATTAGCAGACTTGAATCGAGTGACAAATACGCATCGCTATATGTTAAATGGGTCATTACCGCTTATCTCCGCCGTCGTGATACCGAAATAAATACATGAACTTGCATCGATTATAAATAAGAAAAAAGAGTCTCGCGACGAACCGTCACCTTGATTTTGAGACATTCTATGCTATAGATAGAAAGAAGTGAAATGAGTTGTGAGGTTGACATTGACTTTATCCTTGGAAATTATGAATCAGCATCTACTGGGCATGAACGATAACAGAATGAATGAATAAACAGCAGCTACCGTAAAATCTTGAGTATAAGCCCGTCTGCACACGGGGCAACTCAAAAGGAACTGATAACTGACTCCAGTCACAAACCAGTCCGTGATGAGTCGTAACCTATGTAATTGAATGGAGCCACGCACACGGCGCAACTGGTTACAAACTCGTCCGACGAGTTTGTAACCAGTTGCGCCGTGTGCGTGGCTCCATTCAATTACATAGGTTACGACTCATCACGGACTGGTTTGTGACTGGAGTCAGTTATCAGTTCCTTTTGAGTTGCCCCGTGTGCAGACGGCCTAATACGCAGGTTTTTTCACATTTTAGTCCGCAAAAATGAGGGTGCGTATTATACTCGTGTACAAAAAAGCGTCGTTTTAAACACTGGATAAACGACAAACAATAGATGAGCTGTATTCTAGTAAATGTTGTTTTTATTACAATTTTATTTACAATTTTATTTAATTTTATTACAAATTTTATTTATGTTGATAAATATTTGTGCAATTTTTAACTAAAATGTTGAAAGGTTATGGGTGCGTATTATAGTCGAATTTTAGATTTTTCCGAAAATTTCGCGCAAAATCAGGCCTGCGTATTATACACGTGTGAGTATTATAGTCAAGAATTTACGGTATGTTTACTTACACACACACATTATATATATATATATATATATACAGTGGAATCTCGATCTATCGTTTTCAAAGGGACCGATTGAAATGAACGGTAAATGCGGGAAAACGATAGATGCGGAAACATAACAAAGCAATATTATCGTTGGGACTGGATAAAAGGAACGAAACATACGGAAAAACGATGGATCCGAAAACGATCGATCGAGATTCCACTGTATATATATATATATATATATATATATATATATATATATATATATATATATATATATATATAAGACAAAGTTGAAAGTGAAAAACCAGTATAAGTTCGAAAACTACTTGCAGCCAGGAACTAAAAACATGAAAAGATAAGTATTACATAGGTTTTAGATAACATCTCTTCATCAGCGGTTCCGATACTGTCTAAAAACCAATAGATTGTTTCTGATAAGCATGATCTAATCAATTAACATACTTAGACACCGTACAATCCATAAGATACAGAAGAATTGAATAAAAAGTTGCTCAATCAAAGAACACCAAGACTGGCGCTAGACAAAGTGGAAGTTAAGAGTAGGAAACCGCAAGAAGACTGACATATATATATATATATATATATATATATATATATATATATATATAACAATCCCCTGCGTTCCATAGAAAAAGCTATAACAAGTAC
This sequence comes from Dolomedes plantarius, assembly GCA_907164885.2. Lineage (NCBI taxonomy): Eukaryota > Metazoa > Arthropoda > Arachnida > Araneae > Dolomedidae > Dolomedes > Dolomedes plantarius. The sequence goes on along the minus strand of OU015499.1, from coordinate 34,826,615 downwards.
TTACAACAAGTGGTCTTTATAGCGAAAATTGACTAAAAACGTAATGAACTCTCATCAGTTTAGAAGATTTTTAAAGAAATTACATATAAGCGCTCAGTTAAAATGTACATATTATTGTTTTCTTTGTTTATGAAATAAGCATTAGCAAATAACTTAAGTGTAAATAAAGAAGACGACAATCTCTAAAATAAAAATTTACAGTAAAAATTTGTGAAAACAAAAAAAATTTGGTCTGTCTTACATTTATTTCCTGGAAAAATAATTTAAAATGATTTTCTTTTTGTAAGCACTTAGGATGTTTTTTAAGACACAATTTTCTATCTCAGTTAAAGATCGTGTCTCGGGAATGAAGTGGGAAGTCTATATTGGGATTAAAAGATCTGCAGGGCAATTATATGGAATGAAAAAAAAAAAACAATCATTAAAAGGGATTCCATTTGGGAATTTTAGCACTGGTTCATCGTTGTATTGGACTGGTCTTTGTATTGGAACGGTCGCTGTAAAGTGTGGTCGTTATAACGAGTGCGAAAAGCATTATATGTACAGTGAAACTTCTCTAGACGGCCATCCCTATTTGATCCCTCAAAACGGCCATTTTTTCGGAACCATTACTGCCCGCCTTAGGGAAGTTTCATTATTTATATATATATATATATATATATATATATATATATATGTGTGTGTGTGTGTGTGTGTGTGTTTGTTTGTTTGCATTTACTCTAGAGCATGAATCACATATGACTTAAACAAAAGTAAACTATGGTACAGTACTATTAAATCATTAGCATACGCCAATGATACCACGATATTTTTCAGACGATGCGATGATGTCATATCTTTCATGTTGTATCATGATATAAAAAAGGAATTTTCCTGAGCAGGTAAAATCTGTTTAGAATAAAATAAACAGATGTTATTGGTCTAATACATTGAATAAAACTTTTTGAGTTTATTAAAATTTAAAAAAATCTTTTATTAATTCAACGAGTATCACGAGTTTGTAAACTGCTTAGCTGGTTTTGCTTCTATAGTAAAAACAGTCTTCAGTTTCTTCAAAATTTCAAAATGTTTTCCGTCTTAAAATTCAACGAACAACAGGCGTTTACTTAATGTTTCAACGGGTTTTGTTTACTTAGAAAAAATCACTTCTGTTAACAAAAGGAAAGACGTATATTATTAGTAAGCATATTCGCTATAAAATGAAGTAATCGCTATCTATTTGCTTGATCGTTAATTCTCCCCCTTCACCATATATCTAAAAAAAAGTTTATTCACATTCATGGAATGACATGTGCATGCTTGAATATATTATGTGCATAATACTAAGCTATATCTAAACTTTTGAATCGAAAATGATAAGAATGATAAGAGAATCAGATAACGGTAATTGATAAAGGTCTAAACATTTGTTTCGCATTTTTCTCTCTTTTCCTATGCTTATTGCATGTGTGAGCTTCAAAGTTCACAGCTAATCAGATTGATAGAAATTAGATAATATAGAATACAGTAATGTTGATTGTATGAGACTCTACCACGACGTACGGAAAGAACAAACCCAAGTCGATTTAATGTCGATGGGGCACCTTACTTTACCAGCACGTGATTTATAGGCGCAGGTGTTATTCTTTGAGGTAAGCGATGTTTAACTTTCTTTAGAAATATATGTATGATGTTCGTAACTCGTCAAATATTTTCTGATGTCCCTTTTCTGTTCTGATTGGATGTTTCATTAATTTTTTTAGCCTAGGTGATACTGATATTCTGTTAAAAAATATATTAATGAAATTTAAGAGTATTTTAAGGTTGTTGTGTGCTTACCCTATTGGATTCGTTCACCTCAATGTTAACCTATGGAAAAAGTTTTCTACAATTTACAGTTACATAAATGCTGACAATTCAATGAAAATGGTATTTTCAAATAGCCTGTAATTTTTTGCACCTTACAACTAGATTCATTTTATGAATTTCGTCCACCAAGGAATTTATGAGCGTTTAAAGACACTATAGCAGATATTTCCCCCGAATACAGAAGGTCGTTCGCACTTTATAGAAACGATTTCGATAGTTAAGTTTTATGTATAAATGCTGCATTTTTTGCGGCGATTTGCTTCTATCTCGTGGCCATGGTTCTTGACAATAGCTCTAGCTCGAATTTTCCATGAAAGTAAACTTTTTCTTAATACTGTCATGTCAATGTTACCCCATTCCTCTTGGACCGTTTTCCAAAGTCCGTTCAGTGTTCTTGGATGCCCCTTTCCTGAGGCTTGTTTTAATAAACCAAAAACGCAAAAGTCCATTGGAGAAGCGTCAGGTGATTTTACAAGTATATCATTAAATGGGATACACTTTATTCCTGTTTCTGATTCTTTCTTTGCTAAATAAGCGGCAGTCGATTTAGACGTGTGACTAGAGGCTTTGTCCATATGACACTCAATTTTTATCAATGTCCTTTCAATATAAGGCTGGAATTTCTTCTTCAAAAATTGGTTCTAAAATATTCTTCTGATAGTAGAGTGAATTAATTTTGGCTTTACTTGAGACTTTTTTTATTTTTAATTTGCCGTTGCAACAAAATCCTGCAACTATCATGAATCCCTTTGGGAACTTTTCTGTACACTGTCGAAGCCATTTCGGACGGTCATTCCCGTCAGTTGAGCAACAGAAAATTGATCTTTTTTTTATTACATTCACTTAAATACACGCATGATTCATCGAGTGTTACTACAAATTTCCATTTTTCGGCAGCTAGGTGCTTTTCATATAATTTTCTACAATTTATTTTTCTTTCAGCAATATGCTTTGTCAAAAGCAGATGAACTTTAGGTTTAAACATCTTTTTTAACTTCAAATCTTTATGAATGATTTTACTTACAGTGACAGAAGACATTCCTAGTATAGATGCAATGGATCTATGAGCCGGCGGATTTTCTTTTAGGATCACTTTCTTGATATTTACCTACGTTCAAACAGTCTTAGGATGAGGTTTCGCGGTCATGTTTTCATTTTTACTTTCAGTTAGACGTTTTTTCCCTATCTAATTTAATATATTATAAATACCGTTTTTATTTAAATACTATAACCACGATTTTTACACAGCTTTATAAGTTGTTGATATGAATATTTCTCCTCGGAAAGCGCAATTACTTAGCCATCGAGTCATCTATCAAATTTAGGAGCCATTTTCAAAATAAATCTTTTATTTTACATTCCAATCAAAACAAAACAGTAGCAGACAATTATTCTGAAGTTGCCGAATTTTTATCTTAAAATGCAAACGACAAAAATAAATTACAAAATCGTTTCCATAGAGTAACGACCTTCTGTAATTCAAATTTTAAAATATTATTTACATTTTAAAAAAAACTAAAAATGCCCCAAGGTGTAAAATTTCTTTCTATATTGCGGGGTGCAATTAAAAAAAACTTTCCATCCAAGTCGGCAATCCTTGGACACATTTTCTCCATAGGTTAACATTGAGGTGAGTGAATCCAATAGGGTTAGTACACAGCAGCCTTAAAGATTCCATGATCTATCATAAAAGGCACTGTGAGATGGTAAGAAAAATATTATACAGTTAACTCTCTGTTTAACGACGATCTCTATTTAAGGACGATATTTCACAGTCCCGACCCCTCCGACGTTATGGGAAAAGTTATCTTTTCACAAATTCTGTTTAAGGGCGATCTCTACTTAAGGACGATTTTCCACGGTCCCTTGAAAGTCGTTAAACAGAGAGCCAACTGTAATGGTGCATTCACATTCGACAGAGCTCTCTCCCCGACTCTCCTCTCAACATTAGTTACGGTAACATTAGACACGGTATTTAGAACCACCCTCATTCCAATGAACACGTGTCTTCCAGATATTCCCCCATTTAGAACCCCCCAAAGACTTCGTGTTGCTTTATCTAGTGTGACCCGCCCCCACTGTCACCATTTGACCCCCGGGACCTCGAGTTCGTCTTTGATACTCTGCTCACGGACCGCCATAGCGAGCGATCTACGCAGGGAACAGAGTACAGAAGACATAAATCACTGGAATAGGCAGAGAGCGCTGTACAAGTCTGCACGCGCTATAACAGGTCTTACGTGCCTATCTTTTCTTTTGACATCATGTAAGAAACTATTTAGAGGGAGAAAAAGAAAATTTAAAACTAACTCCCGAAGTTAGTTGGATTTATGCAACAAAACTTTTTGTACATTTCAACAGAGAAAAATAAACGCTTCTCTGTATAAACAAAACCCTCTGAAAATGTAGTAAACGTGTCTTCCACAGGAACACATATTTTTCTCTATTTCTCTTAAGATTTTCAACGTAGACAATCACTTTAATGCAGAAATTTACTTTTTGAAATCTTTGGCTATCAGCTTATGCTTCAACTCTTTGGTCATTGATGTTCGTCCAAAAATTCAGTTCATTCCCTAATGTAGTACACTTTCTTACATTAAAATAATTCTCAGTGTTATGATAGGTTAGTGGTCCTTTCATTTTATCTATCCCTGTGTCATAAATTTAGAGATTTTCTGTCTCGCCCCCTTGCTTAACTTAACCCCTTGGCTAACCCCCTATCCAAACTCTTAAATGAACTTCGTTTCCCTCCTATAAAAACACCCATATGTCTATTTCGTAAGAGGACGTTTATAGCATATCATGCAGCGACTCTAAATCGTCTCATGATGAACAAACTAACGCGCCAACGAATTCACATTTCCCGACGTGAAAATTGTTTACTCTTCTGGTTTCCTATCTGGATTACATTTTTAATAGAACTTTTTATGTGTACTAAGTCTTCAGTTATAGTTCAGGGCCTGTCTACTTTATCACCTGCTTGGAAAAATATTCACCTGTTGATACGTCTTTTTAATATTCCGTTTCACTTCTCTATTTTAATCACTTGATCATGTTTCTTTATATCTTACTTCCAGTTCCTAATTTTATCTTTATTTTCCAACTTTATTTTATTTATTTTTTTGCTGCTTTCGGGTGTGTCCATTTGCGTTGGCTTACGGTCATGGAATTTCTCACATACGTTCCTCTAACAGGTGAACCCCTATGTGTCGTAGAGTTAGGCTTACCATATTTTTTTGGTGTCCAACCCAGGACATATTTTTGAAATTACTTAACAGTTCTTAACAGTCTTAACAGTCTTAACAGTCTTAACAGTTTACTGAAACATTAAACTTTATTTATTCAGTTGTATTTTTCACTAGACAGGACTTTTTTCAGAAATGGTTTGCTTGTTTTAATTGCATCATAAAATTCACAACAGGAAAGTTCTGAATTAATTTAAACATTTAGCAAATGTGTAACAATAGATACTGAAAGTACCCCTTTCCCCATGGTTGAAAAAACTCTCTCAACTGGAGCAGATGTCCCAGGCAAAGACATCGCAAACTCAACCATTTTAGAAATATTGCAACATGAAATATCAGTCTTTTGAAACACCTTAAAAATTGTTTTCCACTTCTCTTCAATAGTATCTGGTACTTTTTCAGAACATGAACCACAACCTACCCTTTGGTTTTGAATTACCTGGTCCAACAATGTACGTTCATCAAATAGGTCATCAATATCTATGGAATATTTTATCATTTCATTAACAACTAATGTACTCTCTTCCAAATAAGACCAGGCAATTTCAGTTCGTAAATTTATCCACTGAAACTAACTAACTTTATCAAAACTGGTTCGCCACAACTCTTAAGTATTGGATACTAGACTATCTGTTGTGTTGCCTAATGACAAAGTGAAACGTTGTGGCAAAACCGGTAGCCACGCCTCCGTCAAAATCGACGTCAGCGCTTGCTCGGAGGTCGGCTGAGCGATGCACGGCCATAAGAAAATGTTTAAAAACACGATGTCGAACATAAAGGTCTAAAATTTTTAAAAAAATCCTCGCCAGTCATAAAATTCCCAAACCCCGGACAACACTAAATAAAACCAGGACTGTCCGGACTAATCCCGGACGTATGGTAATCCTATGTAGAGTCCTTCTGGAGAACTCTGTTGTTTGCCCTGTTTGTAAAAGAGTTATTTCATCTTCGCACTGGTTAATTTTCCACAGAGAAAATGACACCAAATGCTTCTGGACTTGATGAATAACTGTGTTAGTTCGTAACTAGTTGTCATTCTCAATTTGTACTGCGAATTTCATGAAGCTGTGTGTCCTGGTTATGCGTTTTTTCTAAAGTTTCTTGTAAGTAAACATGTATTGTTTGTTGAGTTTATTTAAAAAAATTTTTGAGTGTTTTAACATCACATGAAGAAAAAAAAAATTTTTGAGTCTTTTAACATCACATGTAGAAGGTTTCGATTATTTGAATATTAGTTTCTGTTATTCAAAGTATTGGTTTGCGTTATTTGATTTTGATTTAATTAGCCGTTAAAGTTTGAATTTATTTCTATTATTGCATTCGTGCAAGAACATAAACTAGTTGTCTTGTTATTCGTAATAAAACTATTTTTAGTGCCTGGATCATGACTAGATCACCGTATATTTCAGTCGCTTTTGTTATCTATTCATTTTTCTATCTATAACTCTGTGTGTGTTTAATAAACCATTTACCTACTGTATGTTTTATGATTTATAAAGTGAGTTAAGAAAAATTCACTGCTTTACAAACAACTGCTTTATAATACCAAAAGCCTTTATAGGTTTTATTTGATTTAAGGACAAAATCTTTGAATTTTTTAGTTTTTTTTTAAGGCAGGAAAGTAAAATCTGTATGCAATTAATGTGTTATAAAAATATTGCACTTATAATAGGGTAAATTTTAGAGGTACAATTTTATTGTGCACGTGAAATGTAATATACCACTTAATACTGTCATGCAGATAAGCTCTGGCGGTATGTAAGTAACCAAGGGGCGGCTCTTAGGGTTATACATTTATATATATATAATAAACAACAATTAAATGTAAATGTGCGTGTAAAACTGCATGTGCGTGTGTGTATATATATATATATATATATATATATATATTCCTATACATATACATAATACAAGTCCTCTGCGTTTCAGTTTTTTGTTCATAAAATCCACCCCACCGTTATCGACAATGGATCAGTGTGTTTTGGGGTGAGTGGGTGAGCTATTCGGCCTCTCCTGATGTGTGCCAGCGAGTGTCACTCGAAGGTCAGCATCGGGACCTCCGCGGATACGAGATGTGAGACGAGCGCCGGTGAGTAGGTCAGGATGGTGTTACACTGCACCACATCTTTATCCGGGCGAGTCGAGGTGGGTGACTCGGTCAAGGAATCTAGATCTCCGGGTTAAAACAGGGACGGAAGATCTGCGAGCTCACCCCCCTCTTCCCTTTTTTCTCGCAAAATGGACTCGTCCTTAAATGAGAGTAGATTTTGGGAAGTGGGGACGGAATGTGTGTCATCTGGAGGCGGGCGAGGTGGTCTTATTTTTCTGATAAGTCAATAAGTGTGAAGTGGAGGAAAAAAAGTTTTGTGAGTGCCTCTAGCTGAGGAATTGGGTTATACTGAAAGGGGGTTATTTTCTCTGGCTTTCGTATTCACTTTCATTCTTCATTCTTTTTTATTAACTTCAGTGGAGCATCTTTTCATTTCAGGACAGTGGCGTATATTTGTTTGAAGTGGGTCGGACACAATATTTGGTGGGTTGTTGTACTTGGGGCTCGATGAGAAACAGTATTTGGGGCTAGATTATGGGCATTACTTGGTGATAGGAGACAAGAGAGCAGCAAGTTAATACAATCAAAATAACCTTTGGGATTTATCGTTTTCATTTTTCTCGTCTGTTTACAATTAATTTTTCAGACATTACTTGGGGCTAAGAGATTAGTGAACAGCAAGTTAATACCATCAAAATAACCTTTGGGATTTATCGTTTTCATTTTTCTCGTCTGTTTACAATTAATTTTTCAGACATTACTTGGGGCTAAGAGATTAGTGAACGCCAAGTTAATACCATCGAAATAACCTCTTAGATTTATCATTTTCATTTTTCTTGTCTGTTTACAATTAAATTTATCAGACATTACTTCGGGCTAAGAGATTAGTGAGTGGCAAGTTAATACCATCAAAACAACCTCTTGGATTTATCGTTTTCATTTTTTTCATCCGTTTACGATTAAACTATCAAACGTTACTTGGGGCTAGGAGAGTAGAGAATAGCAAGTTAATGCCATCAAAATTATCTCTTGAATTTATTGCTTCCATTTTCTAGTCTGTTTACGATTTAATCTTCAGACGTTACTTGGGGCTAAGAGACTAGAGAATGGCAAGTTAATGCCATAAAAAAATCTCTTGAATTTATTGTTTCCATTTTTCTCGTCTGTTTACGATTAATTTTTCAGACATTACTTGGGGCTAAGAGACCAGAGAATGGCAAGTTAATGCCATCAAATAAATCTCTTGAATTTATCGTTTCCATTTTTCTCGTCTGTTTACGATTAAACTTTCAAACTTGCATGTCAGAATCACTACAGATTCAAAGAGCTGTGGATGGAACATCATGCTTCATTAAATGAGGAACGGCTGATTTTTTACGGGAACGTGCTGATATTCCCCATTTTCCGAAATCTTCAAACCTTTGTCATAAGTAACAGTCTAAGTATTAAAAAAACATGGTCGGCATTCGTTATAACGACCACACATTATAGCCACACATTATAGAGTTTCTTTCTCGATATCTGTAGCATCTCATTTTAATTTGTGCTCTAGCCTCTTCCCGTTTTCATGGGGTTTTGGGCCCCGAACAGATTCTCTACAACGGATGCTCGCGTAACTGTAAAAATAGCACTAAAGATTACAGGTTTGACAATTCTTTCCTTTAGTCGGGTTTCTGACCAAAATTTTGAAATTGGTTGTCGTTATTTGTTAACCAGTACTGAGTGTATTATATTATATTGTCGTTATTTGTAACCAGTAAACTCGTGTTTTTACACGCAAAGTCGAAGACAATTTTGGATAAAGAAAAGTCATATTGGACGAGTTTTTGATCCACTGAGCATTGCTTTTCTTGAAGACTACTTTTACAATGACCTGGATGAGATTCAGGCAAATGATCACATTTTATCATTTAAACTGTGAAACTCCCCCCATATAAAGAAAACAGATTTCAGAAAAGAAAACTGTCGTGCTTTATGCCAAAATTTCAGTCTTTGCCCATATGACTTGCGTGTATATTTAAATAAAATTAACGGCCAACAATCTGTTAATATAGTTTTTTGCGTCAGCAGTCGCTTCAGCCCTCTTAACCACTATAGTCCGGTTTAGAGAGAGAAAAAAAAATAACTGACAATGAAGAGACGTTCAAGTTAGATGACCGCGTCTAGACTTGATAGATGGATGCGTCTATTACCATTTCCATTTACTTATATTTCCTATTTATTAATTTTCTAGACTATATTACAAAAGTAATTTTTCAGTTACATGCATTGCAAAACCATTTATGCGAAAGTCGCTTCATATATGGGTTCAGTTAGGGTTTCTTTTGCCTTGATTTTTCAACGAATAGTCTGATGCTAAGATGTGTTTGAATATCCAAACTTTTAGAAAAGATTGTTCCTTTACCGTTCTCGGCACTATTGATCAAGTTATGTCAACAAAGCTTAATTTTCACGATTATTCTCAATTTGGTTTACCTTTATGTATTAGTTTCCAAATCCAAATGTTAAATACTTTTACTTCTTTCATTGGAGAGTGCTGCGCTGTACTATGAAATACTATATATATATATATATATATATATATATATATATATATTTCAATTTTGGACCTCCCCAGGGTGGTCCAAAATTATTGAGCGCATTTCATGTTTGAAAAAAAAGGTTGCAACGGATTTGCTTTCATAGAACCACAAAGCGTACATTGCTTTTCCTGTACGGCAGCCATTTGCAGACTGACGCAATTAGTAAATTTTTCTTGTAAAATTTTGTCGCGCCATCTACTGGCTTATGTGGAAGTTATTTAATGTTTAAAATTTTGTCGTGTAAAACTGTTTTAAATTGTCTTTCCAAGAAAACAATAAACATGTTCATACATCATTTTGTTCTTTTTTTCAAACATGAAGTGCGCTCTATAATTTTGAACCACCCTGTATGTATATATATATATATATATATATATATATATATATATATATATATATATATATATATATATATATATATATATATATATGCGTGTGTGTGTATGCATATTTGTGAGTAAATACATGCACAGATAGCAAGCTGTATAAAAAGGCTGAAGTAGCTATAAGACAAACAGTTTCTTAGAAATGTGTAATCGCTACTGTTTTTTCTTTGAAAAACAGTAAACAGTAAAAATCTGAGGACAAAACCTTGAAAATAGAGCTCGAATATTGGTTAACTTTAAATAGATCAGCACATGAGTCATTTAAACCGGATCCGAATCATGCATCGCATCAGGTCATGATATACAACGTTGATAAGAAGCGTTGTTTATCAACTTGTTGTCTGCGTATCTTTTAGCCCATAGCTTTCTTTCCCTTTTACAGGGTGGCTAATAAATACTGTGACAAATATCGAATCATTTAATTACACACAGATGAAATAGAAAATGGAAAATACAACAATATTATGAACATTATACATGAAAGTTTACCATGAAATAATTTTACTCGAATCGACCGCCATCTTTATCGATTACTAAAGATAATCTCTTACGCCACTGTCCTATTGCGGCACGAATCATTTTATGAGGTAATTTGTCCCATTCACTCCGTATGGAAGCTTTGAGGGAGTCCAAACTTCTGTGCTGCTTAGCATTTACTTTAGACTCTAAAATCCCCCAAATGCAATAGTCTAAAGGATTTAGATCTGGTGAAGAAGGTGGCCAATCTTCTTGCTTGATAAACTTCGGGCAATTGGCATGGAGCCATTCCTGTGTTGTTTTGGATCGGTGGGACGGTGCAGAATCTTGCTGAAATATCCAATTCTTTTTGGGATACAATCTGTTAGCATGTGGTAATAAACGTGTAGCCAATACTTCCTGTTTGTAATATTCAGCATTGATTTTTACCCCTTTATCGATGAATTTCAGAGGCAGTTTTCCATTGTGTGACACTGCAGCCCAAACCATAACAGAATTCTTGTTCTGAAAGCGTTTAACAGTTCGAAGATTTTCAGGTATATCCTCGAAGGTTGCTGAATATACAACATCATTTTTAGCATTATAACTTTGTTCTGTACAAAACAGCTTCTCATCAGAGAAAATTATTTTTTCAACACTTTTGCTACCGTGCCGGTTCAGCAATTTCTTACATCTTTGTAACCTTTTTACTATTTGTGCAGTAGTCAAACCTTGAACTTTTCTTTTGCGATAAGGGCGAAAACCCAGGTCTTCATTTATGATAAGTTGCATAGTTCTGCGACTGATGTTCTCTTCTGCAGCCATTTTATTTGCAGAACGTTGTGGATTTCTTCGTATCTTTTCACGAATTCTTTTGATACGTTCTTTTGTACGAACAGTGCGTGGACGACCAGACCTTGGTCGATCTTTACAGCTATTGGTATCCAATAATCGATTTATAGTCCTATATATAAACGTCCTATTAAAACCAAGGCATTTTAATTGCTTAAATATTTTACCTGCAGAAAATCCGCGATCAAAAAGCTGTTTAACCAATAACCTTTTGGCTTCCATCTTTAAAAATATTCTACATATTTTACTTTAAACAAAAATCGTCTGCGTTTACAAAAGGTTGCCAATCACACAAATAGATAGATAAATTGTTTTTCCAAACAATTAAAATTAACTCTTATTTTTTGGAGTGTTACAGTATTTATTAGCCACCCTGTAGATTCTGAGAAATTTTTACCTAGATATTGGTTGAGGCATAAAACAATATTTAAACCTAAGAAATTGTAGTTCAGTTTATACTGATTTAGTTGTTTGAGGAGTTCAATATTTAAATATATATTTAACCACTGTGAAAATCGAGAATAAATAAAGTGGGAATATGTTTATGACGTTAAGATTATGATTTAGACAGTAGATATATCGCTTTTTTATTTTTCACATTATGTAATAAACGTATAAATGCGCTTTGTATATTGGCATTTATTTTTCAATGAACATAAACACTAGTATTTCCTTAACTAACCTTAGTATTACGAAACCATAATATATTGCTTAAAGAGGAAAAAATTGTTTAAGTTTTTCTAACGAATTTACGGCAGAAAAAATATAATTAGGATGTTTTATGTGCACATAAATAGTATGGAATTATATAATTTTAAGTTTTAGCTAGTGACACTATTAGAGAAGAAATTTCGAGAAATTTCAATTATTATAAGAAATTTCGAGGAGGCCCACAGGTTTCATTTTGATTCACACAACTTTCAAAATATACGAAAGATCTGAATTTCTGAGTGGGGTTAGCCCTGGCCCCTAAACTTTGCCTATGTCCCTATTTATAGAAACTGCTTGGTTTTGAGTAACAGAAGAGCAACTAATTTTCTGAAAATTTATGACAACTGCAATTGATTTTATTTAACTTTATGTTGCTGTAAAAACGTATAAAGATTTCTAGACATTTATAAATATTCTTTGCTTTTCCTTAATTTATGTTTGTTTTGTGTTTAAATATTATTTAAATACTGTCATTGAGGGCTAAACTAAATTTCAATTTGTGACTCTTTGGTTATAATTCCGAGAATTTTGGCGACCCTTGTGATATTCGACGATTTTGGGGTGCCCGGAGAACCAATCAGATTTTTTCTATGTAACGTGGTTATAGAGTTCTGGAATTTTCCCTCTCTACAACAATCGACAATGTCGTCAAGGGTATATAAGCATGCTGATATGACACTAGCGCCATAGGGATATGACAATAGCGCCAAGGCCAAGTGCAGGAGAGTTGAAAGTTACGGGGCGAATTAAAATAATTGCACAATATAAGAAGGAAACAGGGCAAGGAAGCAAAAAGACTAGCAATAAAAGCAGTAAAGGGGAGAAAAGCCAACAATAAACCAAAACTACTACAGATAGATTGGGCACGAAGAAATAAAAGTATAATATAAAAAGGAAACGGTGAATCTGAAGAATGAGTTGCAACGAAAGGAGAAAAAAAAAGGGGAAGTCCTAAATTCCCATTCTTTCTTCCCATTCTTTTTTCTTCTTCCCATTCATACAGGCTTCCCATTCTTTTTTCTTCCTCGAACGCTGCAATATTTTTAAAAATTTTCTGAAGGAATATTTTGACTCGACTGGTATTAATTTATGCATTACTAATTAAATCCTCCAAATTTTGATAGATAGTCTCACAATGAGAAATAATACATTAGTCAGAAGCTGAAAAGCCAAATAATAATTCGAGATGGGTAAATGACAGCGTTCTAAGATTCCCCCCCCCCCTAATTTAAGGGGGTCCGGGACACATTAAAAAAAATTTATTTGAGTTAAAATTTTGAATTTTTTTGCGATGGTTAACCATACAATTTGTAAACAAAATCCCATCATAAAACTTCTCATAAAGTTTTTAAAAAAAATTTTTATTTAATTTTTTTTTAAGTGAGGCAATTTAATATCGTTATAACTCAAAATATTATTTGTCGAATTTCAAAGTTTTTTCATTTAATTAAATAGAAAAATATAAGTTTTAATTTTGATTCAACTTTTTAAAAAATATTAATTTGTAAAAAAAATTTTAAATATTTAGAGAAAAAATTTCAAAAAAATTGATGTAACTTACTTTAAAATATCATATTTTCAAAAGTAAATATTTTTTTAAATTTGCTGAAGGGAAATTAAAGTAAAAAAAAAGACATGTTCCAAGTCTGAATCTTTTATCTTTAACGGTTCTTGACTTACAACAATTCAAAGACGACAAATGGTGAAAAACGTATTTACATGTTTAAACAACGATTGGCTGCTATTAGAATGTCGCAAAAGAAAAAATTAATATCTCCTGTTCTAATTAAGATAGAAACATGATTTAAACGTCCTTTTAAGCGGAAAAGAATATAGAGTTTTTTAATTCGATAAAACTTTTTTCTAAAATTTGGAGAATTTTGTGTCCTGGACCCCTTAACTAAAAAGAAGGTAGACAAAGTAAAAGAGGTTAATCATAGAACAGAACCCTGATGAGATATATACCATATATGAACATTTTTCTACCATGAGAAGAATTTTGAGCTCATAACTCTTTTATTTGTGTTGTAGTTATTGAATTCAAAATATTTCATCTCTAATAAACGTCAAATAAATTGACATTTTCATATCTTTGCAATGAATGGTCCCTGGAAGAAAATTCAAGAATAAAAATTAAGTTCTTTTATTTTTAGGATTCCAGCATCATTTTGTCAACCCATCGGTGTAGACAATCTTAAGGAATGATGGATACTTTTTCCAGCCCAAAAATGTCTCAACGTTTCAGTGAGTACCAACTTGCAATGAATTTTTAGCTTTCAGGATGAATATCACGGTAGAGTTTCACTACTGTTTTCAAAATATTTTATGCAGGACAGCATTTTAAGTACGTTTTAGACTCATCCATCGGTCTAAAATCAGTCTAAACCTTACCTTTAGATGTCATTGGTAGAGATCGGAGGAGACCTTCAGGGTCTCATCGGTAGAGTTTTAAGAAGGTGTAGACTCTTTGATCGGTATTATGGAAGAGTCTAAGCCTTCATATATAATACTTCTGTATATCTGTCAGAAGATATATTATGGAAGAAGATATATGTTCTTTTAAATCGACGTAAAATTAGGTGGGTTTTACAACCTATTATTGCCACTCGCCGCTAAAGAAATTAAATCTTAATATTTAAGCATTTATATTTTGAAGTGGATATCAGTGGTCAATATTAAAGAAATCTAGATGAATTAGAAATGGAATACTTAGAAATAAGTCTCAGTTCAAAGGGTCATATTGAATAGGATAATACGAAATAGGTCTTAAAAATATTTTATGGCAAAATATAATAAAATACTCGTACAATATTTTGTTGGCGAATCATGAATTTGATAGTAATGCTTAACAAATTCATTTAAACATTGCAAGATTGATGGTATTTTGACCTTTAAGAACAAATAGATTTAGGTATTTAGACTAAAATTTTAAAAAATTGACAATAAGTATGTAGAACTAGCTGAATACCAGTACTTCGCTACGGAGTACATTCAAATTAAATACAGTGGTCAATGTATGCAATTAATGCCAAAAATAACAAAAAAAAATATATTTATAATAAATACAACGGCCAATGTATGCAACTAATGCCAAAAAAAATATTTATAAAAAAATTGTAACGGATATTTTTACAGACAAAATAATGTAGAAGAAAACATTCAAATTAAATACAACGGTCAATGCATACAATTAATTTGTGTGTTTAATATCCATAAAACATACTAATTTGAATTAAATTCTTAAAAAACTTCCATCTCAATTAGTTTAGTGGTTAAATTTTATCTTTTACCGTATTTTAATATTTATTTTGTCAATTTATTTCGCTATTATGCTCGTGACGCAAAATTAATTTAAAATATCACAGAAAGAAAAGAAACCACGTAATCAGCATTTAATAAATTTTATTCTAAAAATTAATCTTTAAAAATTCACCAAAAATCATAAAATGAAGGTAAAGATTCGAAAAAGATTTCATTTTAAAGGAATATTTATCTTTCTCGTGATACATATTTTATAACCCTCAAATTATTATTTTAGATACAAACTTTAAAAAAAGTTATAAAAACAGCTAAAAAATTTAATTTTAAAAAATCTAAGAAGAATTATTCAAAAATCTTTCTTAGTGCACCTCTACACTATATAGAGATTCTATGCTCACTTCTACCCAGACCTGGGTGTATATAATTTGAAGTGGCTCTCTATTTGAATTTGAACCACACACAGTTTATACATGAAACAATGTTTATTGAATTCGTTGCACATATAATTGGCTTTACAGCAATAAGCATGCGTACTACTTGTACGGAATGTATAAACACAGCTTTCAAGAACAATATATTTTTATACTCACGAACAGTAAGTCAAACCAGCAGTACTGCCATGTAAACTTCTGGCCCGCTAAGCACTAGCGCAGGATAACACCTTTTCAACCTTAACAACCTCCCCTTTTTTTAATGACGCTGCGTGGTATTTATACTAAGCGCGTATGCCGAAATTAGCATATCTAAAGCAGCTTCTTTAATTCACTCAAAAGTTCGATTCTTGTGAATCAAATCTTGTGTATACCTTACACTGGCCTCCCTCGAAAAAAAAAATTAGGTAACTGAGGTCTGAACGGCTTCAGTTAACTAATTGAAAACGCGTGCTGGTCTGACTTTTTACATAATGGGTGGCAAAGTCAAAAAACCTTCCACACGTTGTGTGGAGGAAAAACGCCACTACCATTTTACAAAACTAACCCCGAAGGGTCCAGGTGACACCATCAAACAGTGGATTTGCAGAGTTGCGGATACTGGGATGGCCAACTGCACCCTAGAATAACTATTTTAATTAAAAGTGACAACACAATTGCAAAGCATGACATTTCTTGACTGTATCTGCTCTCCCCCAATTTATAATGTACATGTGTTATTTTTTTGTGAAGTTAGTACATTAGTGGTTAATTGGTATATTGTGCAGTATGTATTTTTTTCCTAGTCACTACATGTCCCCTTCAAAAATTTATAAAACAACAGTATGCCGTTTTTTTTCAGTGGCTCACTCCTTCCCCTCAAAATGTTTACACAGTATATACAATGGGGAACTTCAAACCAATTTGGTTCGGTTTTATTAAAGGGTGGGAGTTAGAATAAGAGAATTGATACAAGACTTGTTCCTCATGAATGCAGCAACTTCCTTGCACCAGTCTGTCCAATCCATGGAACCTCTCTTGATGGTCGCAGTCCTAGTAAAGGGGTTCGTTGACCGTGTGGGCATCCTTTGTGCAGCAGGTCGTTGGTCCTGAGGCGCTGGTCCGGCTTGACGATGGACAGGAGATCTCTTGGGAGGAGGCCAACCTTGCTGGGCGGCAGAAATCTTCCGTTTCCTGTACTTATGCAAAGGAACTTTAAAATTGTCATTCTTCCTTTTGATAACCTTGTGTACCTTATCAGCGACGCATTCATCCTTTGATGGAGTTTTTGTAGTGCACACTTTACCTTTCTTCGTACTTTTGCTTGTATCGGTATTAAATTTTAATGCAGATTCTATTTTTTTCAAATTTATACGCCGCACCAACGCGTTTACAAATTGTTTCGCTGCTTGTATCATGTTTTTCAACAACCTGACTCTGTTTTTCGTATTTGTGCTTATACGACTTCTTTTTTACCGCCTTAATTACTTCAGTATTAGCAGTTTTAATGCTGGAACCTGAAGGCGCTTTTTCACGTTTTTTATCCCCATTAACTTTAGTTTTATCCTCTTTTGACGAAAAAGTCTCTTTGAAACTTGCGATATCAGAATCGTTATCATTTAAATTCTTTAACACTGCTTCAGTTTTAGGAAGATTAAGCTTTTCGTACTGGTGCGTTTTAATGCAACCTGCGTCTATAACTTCCGAAGCATCAGCTAAACTACTTACAGTATAACTCTGTGTCAACTTTTCATCCTGATTCTCAGTCTGGTTTTCATGTACTTTATTTAAAACCATATTATCAACCTGGCCTACACAATCCCCATTCGGCTGGAAACTTGAAATAATATCATCATTACCTAGCGAGTTCCTACTATCGTTTAAAGAATTTTTATTGTCGTCAACTAATAAGTATTCACTAACTTCCGTAACGCATACTTCGTCATCTACTAAATTTCCTTCATTAACAGATGTGTGAATATCATCTAAAATATCAGGTATAGCATCAATAATATCAGGTATAGCATTAATAATATCAGGTATAGCATTAATAGAAGTGTCCGATGATTTATTTTCTAAACCACTAGCATTAGTATCGGCCCTATTTTCAGAAATTTGTACTGGAATTACCGCATTATTCCAGCTAGACTCACTTTCTTTATAAGCCACAAAAATACCCTGACTTTCACTATTCTCAAAATAATGATTACTGCTCGGACAAAATAATACATTTGACCAAACAGTTTCAACAGGTTGAACCATATCATGTGAATCAACTTGCCAGTGCAAGTAAGGTGCTTGCATATTATTTTCTTTAAGTGCACTAATTTCATTATAACGCCGTGCGCTTCTATTATTTTGCCTGCGGTACTGCTTACGCTGCTGGTTTGAAACTCGCGAAAAATTTTGGCGCTGTTGTATAAAACTTCTCGTACCTGAATGACGGTGAGGGGTAGCGAAGAAATGCCTATTGTCATATTTAGCTAAAGCTTGAAGGAGGGTAACCTTGCTTGTAATTGTTTGATTATCTAAAAAATCTTGAACACTTGGCTTCAAACGTTGGATAACTATTTTTAAGATTACCGCTTCCGTCACCCCTTCTAAATATTCCTCACACTTGGAAATCTTTTCCATAGCAAAATCTAATGCAGACTGACCTTCGCGTTGCCTTAGCGAATAAATTTCCGCTTCAATTTCACTTTGATTAAAGGTCTTTGGAAAAACACTAAGAAACTGTTGCTTGAATGACAAATAGTCAAAAATCAGATTACTGCTTTGCATACACGTGTACCACTGATATGCACTACCTCTTAAAGCGGCTAGGGCAATTTTAAGTTTATCCCCCTCTGGGGTGCATTGTTGCTGAAAGTAATGCTCAATTTTCTTTAGGAATTGGCTTGAGGGGCCGCCATTGAATGTGGCTTCTAATGGCGCAATTTGCTGAACCATAATTACCCGAGGAAAATTTCCAGCAGGATTTTGTTCTACAACACTCATTTTTTAAATGGTATATAAGTACTTGCAACAATTTTATCAATATAAGTACACAGTACACAGTTTTTAATTTCAATTATGTTGTTCGTTACAAATGTAACGCTAACTACCAGGGTATATATATTTTCGGGCGCCAGTATAGAGATTCTATGCTCACTTCTACCCAGACCTGGGTGTATATAATTTGAAGTGGCTCTCTATTTGAATTTGAACCACACACAGTTTATACATGAAACAATGTTTATTGAATTCGTTGCACATATAATTGGCTTTACAGCAATAAGCATGCGTACTACTTGTACGGAATGTATAAACACAGCTTTCAAGAACAATATATTTTTATACTCACGAACAGTAAGTCAAACCAGCAGTACTGCCATGTAAACTTCTGGCCCGCTAAGCACTAGCGCAGGATAACACCTTTTCAACCTTAACAACCTCCCCTTTTTTTAATGACGCTGCGTGGTATTTATACTAAGCGCGTATGCCGAAATTAGCATATCTAAAGCAGCTTCTTTAATTCACTCAAAAGTTCGATTCTTGTGAATCGAATCTTGTGTATACCTTACAACTATAAGAGGAATGGCCATACAAAATTTCAGCCTTTTAAATCTGGCGTTTTGGTCTGTGCGTTGTCAGTCAGTCAGTTACGGAACTGTTTTATATATAAAATATAAAGAATTTGATAGTTATCTTTACAAATTCATATTAACTCTGAAAAATTGAGGGTATTTTTACCTTAGAAACAAGTAGAAGCAGGGAATTTTGACTGTATCCATCCAATTCCTGCTTTATCCATCCAACATCAAAACAAGAACGATCTAGTAGCTAAGACACGTAAGATCAACCTTTACAGCTATCTTTATTATCTTTTACAATCTTTTACTGGAAGCATGTCAACAAATATAACATATAAAATAGAATTTACGATGTAAATATCTGTATAATGAGTCTAAATATATTATTTTTTATTGAGTCTAAACATCTTTTCGTCGAATCAAAATATAGTTTCTTTGTATCTAATGGGTTTTTAGTCTAAATGTCTTTCCACTGTGTCTAGTACCTTTTTATTGAGTCAAAATTATATATTCATTTAGTCTAAATTTCTTCTCATGGAGTCTAAATATTTCAATCTTTTTTCGTTGTCTGGGGAGCTTAATATTTCATTGAAGGACACAATTTTACTTTTGTTTAATGTAGAATTAACAAGAATTGGCTCGCCTATTTACTATGATCTACTCTGATTTTTATTCCAGCTTTCAAAGGAACGCGGTATATATTCACCCTTATGGGCTTTTTCGGCTACTTCACCGTCTACGCCGTGCGGGTGAACATCAACGTAGCCATCGTTGCCATGGTGAATAACACAGCAGTATATCACCCCTCGGAGTCCACGTCTGGAGAATGCAAGGTGGACCCGCCACCTTTCCTATCCAATGACACAGCCTACAACCCACCAACAGTAAGTAATGCTGTAATTTAAGATTAATCACAGTCTTTCAAACTGACATTTCTAAACCTGCTAGACATAAGTTTACGTCATGAAACAAAGAGTCTAAAGCATAGTACTTATAGAAATCCTTTCTATCGGTAAACTAAGATAAATTACTATCTTTGAAGGCATAATAATAATATTACATATCTAAACCTGTATGTCGTAAGTTTGGGATATGAAGATTAAGAATCCTTTCAACCAGCAAACTAAGACAGATTAATAGTTTTGGGAATAATATATATAATTTAGGCAATTTTAAACCTGCATGTCTTAGCTTTAAGTCAGGACTTTAGAAAATTCAGAAGTTCTTGTGATCGGTAAAATAAGTCCAATTATTGCTTTCTTCACAGCAATAGTTATGAATTCAGCACTTCTAAATCTGCATGTAATAATTTTAAGTCATAGGTCAAATTAACAAGATAATAGAGGACTGTTCACATTGCATCCGTTACCGTCATCATTTCTCGCATCGAAATGTTTATAACCAATCAGAGCTTAACACAATTTGCAAGGAAGTTGCTGAGCTCTGTGGCTGTCTGAAAAGCTTTCGATACAAATATTGCTGATATTGCTATATATTATGTGAACAGCCCGAGTTAGTAAACTAAGATGAGAAAACTAAGATAAGTTACCGTCTTTGAGGTACTAATTAAGATATTTGTGTTTCTAAACCGGCATACCATAATTTTAGGTTATGGGTCAAAGTATCAACACTACAGATGTACAAGACTACAATAAGGCAGGATTTATAGAAATCTATGTTATGGGTAACTTTGAGTAATAACAATCCTTAAAGTGTTAATTACTTGTAAAACTTCAATTTAAATTAATCGAAAAACATTAAAAAAGATGGCATTGTCCTATTTTCCGCTTGTTCTTTTATAATTCTTTAACAGCAATTATATTCAAAGTGACTATATCTCCTCTATATTTTTTCATGAGTATTGAACAGAACCAAATGTATAATTCGACTTCATTTCATCACACACCTGCAAAGCAGAGACTATGTTCTTTTAATTCTATTCGATTTTAAACGGAGGCATATGACAAACTTCAAAGTACTTTTTCTTCCCGATTAGGATGGTGAATTCGTGTGGTCTCCAAACCTGCAAGGTGTGATAATCGGGGCTTTTTATTATGGATACTTTATAACCCAGATACCTGGAGGACGGATGGCAGAGATTTATAGCGCCAAGTGGGTGTATGGGATCGGCACTTTTATCACAGCTCTGTTGACTTTGGTAACACCATGGGCAGCCAGGTGGCATGTGGGTGTGCTCATTTTCATCAGGGCCTTGGAAGGCTTGGCACAGGTAATTAACTGTCCATTTTTCTACTATAAGTATTATTTTTATTAATGATCTTAACAAAGAAATTTTAGAATACCAGATACCGTAAGACTTTGTGACTGCAGGGGTTACTTTGTGACACATAGACATTTTTTCGAATTTTCGATCTCGCGCTGCGTCCGTGAACCGGGAGAGGAAAGAACAGCGCCAACATCTTGTTCGACATATAGACTCATTTAGCGGCCAGTGCCCGAATCTATTGGGTCTCAATTGTCTTCGGTGGCCAGTGTATTGTTGGAACCTGCTGTCACGCTGTTGACTCAAACTTCGGAAACTTTGTGTGCTTAAGCCTAACACCTTATAGAACCAACTACCACAGGTAATTATTTTTTATTGTCAATATGTTGGTTAGACTGTGGAGCAATATAACTTTTGTGTAGGGATATTTCCGAGAGATATGAGAACATAACCTAAATATCGAAAGGTAGCGGGTTACTTTGTAACACATTGACACTGTCTCAAAATAACCCACAAAGTCGACCCACCTCCTCCAGCCGCTCGATGTTGCATTTTTCCGTCCTCTAAAATACCACTGGAGAGAAACAAGTATTGACTATCTGGAAAAAACAACCCGAAGGAGCAGAATGTGCCGAAGGACGCATTTTCTCATCTTCTCAAAGAACTGATGGCTGCCCTGGGCACCCGAGGTCTCTTTGATGTCAATGGTATAGATAAAGCTATCGAATATTTGTAATAGGTATATATAATTGTGCATCAAGCTTTTAATAAGCGTTTTACAGTCTAACTTTGTGTCGAGTAATTTTTCCTCTCGGATTTCAAGGCGAAAACACAGATGTCACAAAATAGCCCCACTCGGCAGGGCAACTTTGTGACACATTTTAGCCTTAATTTCTCAATGGTAATATTAAAGATCCGGGTTAGCGCAATACTTTACTACGTAGGGAAAGGATGTACCAATGTTTTGCAATTGTTGGTTTTGCGTTGCTTTTAAATCTGATCGGCTGGCACAGGAAAAAAACGTAAAATCCGTCACAATGTAACCCCATCTTACGGTATATTTTTTATTGCCCGTCAATTTGCAAAGTTCCTTTTCCTATATCAAAAACGGTAAGAGTATATATAATTTTTTCACAGGGTGTCACAATGCCTGCCATGTATGCTCTCATGGGCCGATGGTTACCTGACTGCGAGAAAGGCCTGTTATCTGCCATCATTTACTGCGGCATAAACATGGGCACAGTGGTTACCATGCCGCTGGCCGGTTTGCTTTGCCGATCTTCGTTCCTGGGAGGATGGCCCTCTGCATTTTATGTCGTCGGTACGTAAATCATTTTGTGATCAACAAGTTAAACAGCATAAAATGGCGACGCAGCTATGTTTTTCCCCTTTTTGAGGCTCTCGTAATAAAATAGCCTTCAATAATCCCGGTGTATGGACAAATGTCCTCGGGAGGAGGGCCCGCAGCATTGTAAAAAATAATAATGGGGACCATTTTATGTTGTAGAAACGGGTAGAAAAGCTTGATAGACACTCGTAAAATAATACAATAATTTACAAGGAATTCGAAGTTGGTTTCTTTTTAGCCCTAAGGCTATCTTTTGTTGCAAATTGAAATTGTATATATTTGTTTTTGGCGTACTGGTAGCGCCACCTGGCTGCTTCGCGGTTTGCGTGAAGCGTGTGAGTAAGTTGTGTTGGACTCTTGAACGAATAAAATCCTGACGCTTGAAATCTTGGTGATCAATATTTCTTGAATTCTTGATTACTATTTCTTGAATTTCATCATCTTTTGCTGTATGAGGTCAAACGATAGCTTTTGTAGATATAACACCTAGACATAAACACTTTACGATACAATAATTATAAATTTTGAATTTTTTTAACGTAGTATTACGTTCCTCCCTCAGTCCTACGGAAAGGAAAATTTCAGACGCTAAAACCATCTGTCCGTCCGTCCTCGCGAGTTATAATTTTGGCAGCTCGTCAAACCCAGTCTATCGCTCGGACAAGTTAGACAGAAAAGTACCAAGATGCGTCAAAATTTTGACATACATATATGTATATACAGTGGAATCTCGATCTATCGTTATTCAAGGGGCCGACTGAACTGAACGATAAATGCGGGAAAAAGATAGATGGGGAAACATAACAAAGCAATATGATCGTCGGGACTGGGTGAAATAAACGACACATACGGGAAAACGATGATTCGGAGAACGGTCGATCGAGATTTCGCTGTATATACATACGTACATATATATAGATACATATATACATACAAAAGAGGTAAGCAACGATAAGTAATCCTACGTTAATAACCCGCGGTAGTTTTGTTAGAAGAGACTACCTGAAATCTTTTTGTAATTCACCGTGATGTACAAGCTACTTTATTATGGGGGCAAGTACCCTATAGTTGAGCCAGCATTGCTCCTTATGAGGGGGGACAACACGGAAACGAACAAGCCTTATTCGGGATTTGAACCCAAGCCCACTGCGGGGCAGGTCAGAACGCTAACCACTACACCATGTGCACGTCAATTTTGAAATATATTTTTAAAAATTTATTTATTATTATTTTTTAAAATTTTTAAATATAAATAATCAGTTTTTTTTTCTGTATTGTTCTATAAATTTGTTAGTTTTCTGCAGAAACATCTAAATAACAAGATTCTTAGCTTGTTTGCGTATAATTTGATACACCAAAATGGCGCACAAGTAGCACCACGTTTAAGAATATGATTTCCCTTATAAGGGTTAAAAATTAAAAGAAAACGGTTTCATAAAAATCGTTGTTAAAATTTAAGATTCCAGTTTTGATTAGATCCCATTTAAGGATTAGACTTTCACTAATTTTTGGAAAGGGTCCGGGGAAATGATGCTTTATATAAATCACCCTCAAAGCAAAAATAACATTCAAGGGTGAGAAATCACCCCAAAAATAAGAAACGTGTGGAAAAAATTAAGACATAAACAAAGTAGAGGGCTTTAGTGAGACTCCATTTAACGTACACATTTTCTGGATCAAATAGTTAATATTTTACTAAATAAAGCAAATGAATATTTTAACAAGTTATTATCTTGCATAGTTATATCTTTTAATTAGTAAAACACATCTGTGTTACGTGGTCTTTTGCAGTTTTGATAGGAAGGATAATACAGACACTAAGCAAGCTTTTAAAGACTTAGAAATATTAATCCCCAAAGCGTTTGAGACGTATTTTTCCGTTACTTTTTTTCAGCTTGAAAAGCTTTTAGGACAGAATATTACTTCCTATAATTTAGTATTCAAAAGTGTCTCAAAAGCACGCTTTTGATTACGAAACTAGAAGAGGGAATAAATCGTCAGAAATGTTTTTTATTGCTGAAAGAAAGAGACAGCATAAAAAAAAAACTAGAACGTTTAGAAGTTTAATAGATAGTAAGCATGCATACAGAAATAAATGATGCTTTTCCTGTCTGACTTGTTTAGTACTTTTTTTACTACCTGAATATTATAGCATATATGCCGCCTTCACGGTATATGGTTAGCGCCGTGCTCTTCCCCGCTGTGGGGTTGGATTCAAATCCCGAATAAGGCTTGATCGTTACCGTGTTGTCACTGTAGAAAATATCACTTCTCCTAGTGAAATCTAGGAGGCGCCAATCCTCCGTCATGGATATCCGCGCGTGTATATGAAGAACGCCAGTTAAGAAGTAGCCGGACGATGGCCGAATGGCTAGGGCACTAACATTCGGTACCAAAGTACGTGAGTCCTACTGTTGGCATGTATGTTTATAGCCGTTCGGAATCGGCTTTAAACAGTAGGCCCCGTCTAATTAGCCCTCGTGTAGCAAAAGTTGACCGTAGCGCCCCAAACCAAAACCAAACCAGATCAGCAGTTCGACAGATTTGAAGCTGGACTTAGCTGTTTCGCCTTTTGTGTTAGATTTCTTGTGTTATTTAACAATAAAGTTTTTTACTTTTTATAAAAGTGTTCGTCTTTGCAAAAATGGTTTCCTCGTGCTGTTGAAATAGCTATTGAGGTGGAAATTCGAGAACCACCGTTAGCTGATAACCTTTATCAGTCCCCTCATGGCAATACTGGCTCACCTAAATCATTCATGGCGCGCCAGCCCATTGTGGGCCAAGGCCTTCTAAACCAGACGTTTCCAGCTACCTCTACTGGCAGCCATACTCCTCCAATTTCTAGTTTTAAGGATTAAAGAATCCTCTTCAACTGCATCCACCCAACAAAGTTTAGGTCTTCCTCTTCTTCTTTTAGTATTCAAAAACAAACGTTTTTGAATACTAAACAATTAGTTACAAACCCGTCAACGGGTTTGTAACCAGTTGCGCCGTGTGCGTGGCTCCATTCAATTACATAGGTTGCGACTCATTACGGACTGGTTAGTGATTTGAGTCGGTAATCAGTTTCTATTGAGTTGCTCCGTGTGCAGACGGCCTTAAACTTTGACTATGTATAATTCAGTTTTCTTTTCCAATTATTTTTAGGAATTTTTGGCTGTGTTTGGTTCGTCGCTTGGTGCCTGTTAGTGACAGATTCACCCGTGTCTCATCCTTGCATCACAGAAGAAGAATTAAAATACATAACTTCGAATCAGAAAATAGAACAAAATGTTAAGGTAAGAAGGTTCTTCACGGTCAGTCGAGAAAATGTATATTTGCATCTGCCCATTCTGTTAATATATTCAAGAAATTTCATTTCGTCAGATATCTATGTCGTTTGTGTGATTGACGGAGCAATTAGGCATAAACAACATTACATTTTACTGAACTGTATTGTATAAAGCAACGGTGCGTAAACTGTAAAAAAATGAAAGAGGTCACAGATAGTTAAAAGTAAATTTATAACATTGAAATAATTAATTAAAAATATGCTTTTAATTTTCTATAATTACGTATTTTTAATATTTTTTATTTAAATTTTTTATATGTTAAAAATTATACTATTATATGACTTTGCTATATAAGGTGTCAAACAGTCTTGCAAGGATATACTTATATTGTTTCTATTCGCTTCTACCTATCTGCATGACAGTGGGTTTTCTAATTGAGTTGTTATAAAAACCATACAACGATTAAGACATAACACGGAATATGATACGAGAGTAGCACTCTCAAATATTTCAGAAAATACTGAACAAATATTATTCGAGGTCTAAACTCATCCTTCTTATTAATGTTTTGCTATTTAAATTTTAAATAAGTAAATGGGGTTTATAATTTTCAGTGGTTTAATATGTAGCTTATCATTTTGAAAACGTGCTCTTTTTAAAAAAAATTAATTTTTGTTAAATTTTATCTAAATGAAATGCAAATACATACTAATATTTCAATATGAAGTTTTGGTCATATGAGATTTGGCAAAAACAAGTGTAGACATTTTTTATCGTTATTATGAGGAGTTAATATATACCCATAATCTACAATTCATTGATTTTAAAAATAGTTTGTCGAAATTGCCTCTCTTTTTTTTCTATCTTTTGTGAACATTTTCCTAATTTTTAAAAAATTTTGCTACGACCAAAAGATGTTCATAAAGGGGTCGAGGGACTTTTTATTTAAAGATAGTGGATCGCGGTCGAAAAAGTTTCCGTACCACTGGTATAAAGAATATCCGCATACACGAAGCTCTGAGTAGGTTTATTTGCATTTTTTTTTATTTATTTATTTCAGCTGCCACCGATACCCTGGCTCAAGATCATGAAATCCATCCCGTTCTGGGCCCTTCTCATCACACAAATTGGGAACGATTGGGCCTTTTACACCATCGTCAACGACCTGCCGACGTTCTTCGCCACCATACTGCACATCAATGTAGAGAAGGTGATACTTTTCTTCTTTTCTTTCGTGAACGCTTAGAGGAAATTTAGAATACCTCGGGAGTAAAGTGCCCTTAATTAATTTCCTATCTTCTAATTTGGAACTATACGAGAATTAAAATTTAACCTATAAATTTTTAATGCGCTACACGATGTGCAGTGCTGCCATCTGTTGTCATCTACTAATATCACAACTGCTGAAGCAGATAATTGAAAAAAGGCAGTGCCAGATTTCTTTATTATTATTATTATTATTATTATTATTAATTTACGATAGTGTTAATGTACGTCTAATTCGCCAAACAAAATCTACCAATCAAGAGATTAATTATGATATAAAAGGCAGTTGCACGCAGCATGCCACACCTCAACTCGTGCAAAAACGAAGGGCGAAACATTTATTCGTTAGTGAATAAATTTCTAAAATTCACTTGAAACGCATGCCTGAGGTCCACATGTAAAACGAATGGCAATCATTTTCTGCCCTCCTTTTATCACATGGTTGCATCAGTGACGTTGGCACCAAACTGCTTTATATTTAATGAATATTTGATCACTAGTTTCTATAAAATATTTCATACATTGCATAAATACCTAAAGTTAATATCCATTAGCTAATTTCTTTCTAATAAGACAGTTTCACGTAGCATGTTAAATCTCAACTAGGCCAAAAACGAAGAGCAAAATGTTTGTTATTAAATGCATAGATTACTAAAACTCATAGACATACGTATGTCTATGTATATGTATGCGTACGTATATACATACACACACACACACACACACACACACACATATATATATATATATATATATGTGTGTGTGTGTGTGTATATATATACATACATATATATATATATATATATATATATATATATATATATATATATATATATATATATATATATATATATATATACAGCCTGTCCAGCGAAGGAGTCCCTGATTTCAAAATTAAAAATCTCGAAGACAAAGATCTGTAGAAGAATGCAGCAAACGGTATGTTTATCGTGAATGCTGTAAGAATTTTACACACTAATTTTCGAAATAGTTACAAAAGCTGCTAACAGATGGCGCTGTTCGCCAAATTTTACTGTCGCAGGCATGGATTGGCCTCCATATTCGCCGGACCTGAGTCCTTGTGAGTATATTTTGTGGAGCACATTAAAAGATACTGTCTACAGGAACCATCTCACTACGCTGGACGAGCTTCAATCGGCGATCTGCGTGACAGCTGAATCGATTTCTGTTGAGACACTATAGGGCAGAGCTGGGGAACGCGCGGCCTGCTTGATCTTCTTGTGCTGCCTTCATAAAAGCTAGCACTTGTATTAATTAATATTTAATTTTATAGATTACAACAATTTGCAAATCAATGGAATTAAATAAAGAGCAGCATGAATGTATGTACGAAGGCTTTGCGTTACGAAGCTTGATCCAAATATTCAATTACTTTCAAGCAAGAAACAAATGCAAATATCCCACTAGCTTAAATTTTCCTTCGGATTTTATACTTATTTTAGGAATTGTTCCTATGTCAGTAATTTTTAATTTAATAATATTATTTTTCTATTGTATTTCTTTATAATGTTAAAATTATTTAATAATACTTCTATTTTATTTTTTTATTTGAGGTGGTATTTAAATATGTAGTTGTTTATTAAAATTTAAAAATCTGGATGATTGAATATATATATATATATATATATATATATATATATACTAGCTGAAGTACCCGACGATGCCCGGGATTTTAAGAATGTTTGTTGTTAACCAAAATCAATTTAAAAATTAACACAGTATAAATAACATAAAAAATATATGTGAAATGTTATACACGTCTCAGAATTTCAGCCTTTCATCATTTTAATACTAAAATCTGAAAAGTAAAAATGCCAAATTCTCTAATGTTTGTTAACCAAAATTAATTTAAAACTAAGCACAGTATAAATAACATAGAAAAAAAACCTTGTGAAATCTATAAATATATAAATTTATAATAAACTCCTCAGAATTCAGCTAGAATTAGCCTTTCATCATTGGGGTAAAAAAAAGCTGCAATTACAGGTTCAGCAGAAATTTCCAATAGAACAATGATATGACTGCAGCGTTGCCTCTTAAAAAAATGAAGTGTTTGATTGAGGGCTGCAAACCATTCAACTCCTCTCCACATTTAACTCCTATAAACATCCTCTACATATTAAATTCCTTTTCTCTCCATAATAAACTCCTCAGAATTTTGGTATATTCAGCCTTTCATCATAGTACCACTAAAATCTGAAACATCCTCTCCAGAAATATAAATTTATTAATTTCAATAATTAAACACACACAAATATATAAATTGCGAAAAGTTTTTTAACCAACATTTGAATAATTCGTAAATGAAAAAGCATATGAAAATAAAGATAAGAACTTCCGGAATCGAAATTAATTACCCTTAATTTTTAATTAATAAAAAACCAACATAATATGAATAACAACGATAGTTGCTTAAAACCATATGAAAATAAAGCTATTATAAAGATGATAATAATAAAAAAAGCATAAGAAAATAATGCTCGCGCATGAAGTTAACGTTACGATATAAAGATAGTAATAATAATATAAACCGCGTGCATAAAATATTTAGCTTTTCAAGCGAAATAAATTGATTTTTAGAAAAAAAACTACTTTTAATCGAGAAATTAAAATACATTGCACAAAATTTTAATTTTACCAACTTTCCACCCTACAATTTACACGCTACTTCTTTTAAATAGGATGTAAATATAAAGTTTTAACAGCCAATTGAATGCCAGTTAAAAATAATGTGTGCGCATGAAGTTAACGTTACGATATAGAGATAGTAATAAAAATCTATATATATATATAAAACAGTTCCGTAACTGACTAACTGACTGATTGACTGACTGACATACAAAGTACAGACCAAACCGTTGAACCTAAAGGACTGAAATTTTGCATGGCGATTCTTCTTATAATGTAGGGGTGCACTAAGAAAGATTTTTGAAAAATTCTTCTTAGATTTTTTTAAATTAAATTTTTAATCTGTTTTTGTAACTTTTTTCAAGTTTGCATTTAAAATAATAATTTGAGGGTTGTAAAATTTATATCACGAAAAACATTCAAAAAATATTACATTCAAAAAATATCATCTGTAGATAGAAAGGGGAGAGAAAATTTAAAGAAATGTAAATTTATAATGTACTCAGGGAATGTATTATTGTGGTTCTATATCAGAAAAATAATAAAATACATAAATCATAAAATAAAAAATATACATTAGCATATTGGGCACGAAGTTGCGTATCTTTCATGTAACATCAAACTCCCTTATTTTAATTCAAATGTTTAAAAAAATTTAAAAATAATAACATTTGAAAATTTCGCATAAGTTCATTTTGAAAAATTCATGTATTTCATATATATCTTATTTATTCTGCACTTTGTAAAAAAATAGAAATATGCCTGTCAAAAAACAGTAATCAACTGCCCCAGAGCGCGCGTTGCAACGCTCTCATGTGTACATAGCCTAAAGGACTGAAATTTTGCATGGCGATTCTTCTTATAATGTAGGGGTGCACTAAGAAAGATTTTTTAAAAATTCTTCTTAAATTTTTTTAAATTAAATTTTTAATCTGTTTTTGTAACTTTTTTCAAGTTTGCATTTAAAATAATAATTTGAGGGTTGTAAAATTTATATCACGAAAAAGATCATAAAAATTCCTTTAAAATGAAATTCTTTTCGCATCTTTACCTCCATTTTCTAATTTTTGGTGAATTTTTAAAGATTAATTTTTACAATTTAATTTATTAAACGCTGATCATGTGATTTCTTTATCTGGTACTTTAAATAAATTTATCGTCACATAACAACGAAATAGACACACAAAAAATTAAAATAGTGGCGCCATCTACTGTA
Source organism: Dolomedes plantarius (assembly GCA_907164885.2). Lineage (NCBI taxonomy): Eukaryota > Metazoa > Arthropoda > Arachnida > Araneae > Dolomedidae > Dolomedes > Dolomedes plantarius. Next base: position 34,795,267 of record OU015499.1, on the reverse strand, counting down.
CGCTTGTGAATCGAGAGTTGTTGGTTATTTATTAATTAAAAATATTGGAAAGTTCTTGTGGATCTGTAAATATACATGTGGTAACAGTTTTAAAATTTATAAATTATCAACCTACACAGGTGATAATTTATCCGGCGTTGCCCGGGATTTTAAGAATGTTTGTTAACCAAAATCAATTTAAAAACTAAACACAGTATAAATATCATAGAATAAAAAGCATGTGAAATGTTATACACATGAATAAAAAGAAAACCCAACATAAAAAACCATAAATTTACAATAATATCTTCAGAATTCAGCTAGATTTAGCGTTTCATCATTGGAGCAAAAAAACCCTGAAAAGTAAAGCATAAAATATATACATTTATAATAAACCACTAAAAGCTGAAAAGGAAAAATGTCAAATTGTCTTTAGGAAAGTAAAGCTGAAAAGTAAAAATGTCAAATTGTCGAATGTTTGTTAACCAAAATCAATTTAAAAACTAAATACAGTATAAATAACATAGAAAAGATTTAGCCTTTATCATTGGAGCAAAAATTCCTGAAAAGTAAAACATAAAATACATAAATTTATAATAAACCTACCAAAATCCATTAAAAAAATAAACACAGTATAAATAACATAGAAAAAAAAGTATACGAAATGTTATACACATTAATAATATGAAAAATAAAATAAAATAAAAATAATAATTTTTAAAAATAATAAAATAAAATAAAAATAATTAAAAAAAATAATAAATAAAAATAATAATAATAATAATTTAAAAAATAATAAAATAAAAGCTGAAACAAAAAAGCCTCCATAAAAAAGCTGAAAATACAGGTTTAGCAAAATCTGTACGATCCGTATTCGAACCCGCGTCATGTTGTATAGTAAATTAACGCTCTTACCGAATGCGCCACAATAACATGCTGGTGTATTGTGTAAATAGGAGAATATTTGTATTAAAATTACTGGAAAGTTGCTATGGGTTGGTGAATATACATGTATTTATGGAGTAAGAGGAGTTTTAAGTTAGAAATAAGTTAGCAGGATAGAAGCTTAGTCTTTAACTCTTCAATAGACACAAAGACATAAGCGAGGGGGGTTGCAGTAGCGATTAAAAATGATCTTGTGACACTTAGCGTGGTTGATTCGAATTTTCCATCGCGTGTGATAGTGTCAATATGCCGTTGGATCCGATTTATTTTAGAGTATAAAATCTGACTTGAAAGATTATTATTTTCATTTATTATTCTGGTTTAATATATAACTTGAAACTTTTTGATTTTATTTATTTTTATCTTTTCGCTCGCTGTTTGCCAGCTAAGCCTAACGTGGACGCCATATTCAGAGTGGTGATTCCACAAAGTGTAACATCTTACATTTAGTTTCAAAATTTTTGGTTTTTTATTAATTAAAAATCAACGGTAATTAATTTCGATTTTTGAAGTTCTTCAGACCCTCGGCTGTTTTTAAAGACGCCTGTATGTAAAATTTCACGATCGTTGCTCCTAAACTGTGGATTTCTATACAATTACAGAGATACAAACATTCATTTTTATATATTAGATATATATATGAAAGATATAAAATTTAAGTTGATCCCCTGTAAATTCTCTTCCCTTCCCATGTTTAAGATGGCATTACCAAATTCTGTTTTCAAGAACCCAGGAATATTTTTCATAGCGTCAGCAATCCCTGGGCAAGCCACACTGTCTATGCCCAAATAAGGCAATCGTCCTGCACAACTGATGCAGCTTGCAAAAAACATCTTTGGTCAGCAAATTCTTCAACCGCAGATACCTCTATACTCAAACCCCGGGAATCACTCGGGTGTTGGCTTTCAACTAGATCAGATGTCTGTTTAGCCACTCGGAAATAAATTTCTTTTTCTAATAGTTCTGTAATCTGATCTTATTTCATTACAGAATTTATAGCCGGCAGGATTTCCTGCAGTGAGGATACCAGTTTTAAAATTTTAATTTCAATATGTAAACGGAGTTTTAATTAATTTTACCAGCACCCGTCGTAAAACTTAATTCGCCCTTTCGTGCGTCGAAAATAGCAGCGAGCAGAAGTGGATTACTGTATTACTGACCTTGGTGGATTTACGCTGTTCGGTGACCTAGTTTTGAACAGGCAATGAAGAAAGGGGAAAATCCGATTTTGAATCAAACCGTGGACTTAACCGGTGAAAATAACGAGCCATCTCACGTCCGCTTTTCCGATGTAAATGTGTTTATTAAACCCTATTCAAATGAAGTGCCAATCGAAAATTACATCGCAGAATATGAGCAGGTTTCTGAACTGTTGACATTAAATCCTATACAAAAAATTATATTCTTTCGCAAGCTGTGTACCGGAAATGTGGAACTATTTCTTCAATCCAAACCCCTGTTTAAAAACTTCGAAGAATTAAAAACAGAACTGCTTAAAGAATTTAAGACGGAGATAAGTAAGGCCGAAATACATCAGCAATTGTTAAGACGGAAAAAAGGAAGGGAAGAAACTTACGAAGCGTATTACTACACTATCCAGCAAATAGCTTCGAAAGCAGCGATGACCTCGGAAGAGCAAAAATTTTACATCATAAAAGGAATAAACGCACGCCCAGAAGTAGATCTCCAACTTCGTTCGACAAAAAATTGTGATGAACGAAAAAACATGTTAAAACTATTGGATAAGCAAAAGTCAGAGGAAAGGACTTTTTATACCCCCAAGCTACCAGTTTTCCATAGACCTCCAGCCTGGAGTCCACGCTTCCAACAACACCCAGGAAATTACCGACAGTTTCGGCCAAATTTTGATCTTCAACACCAGGAGTGGAGACCGAGGAATAATTTTTATCCGCCCCGTTTCCAGCAACGTCCCAGACCAGGGTTCAACACTAGTGCACCTTCCTTTCAGCCAAGAATGACAATGCAGAATCATAATAAAAACTTTAATGTGAGAACCAACGACAGTGACTGAGTGCCAGTAGTAGAGAGCCTGTTGTGTGGACAGGAAGTCCAGATTTTATTCGATTCAGGCTCAACTCTAAATATTTTACCGGGATCCACATTAAATAAAAATCACCAACTAAATTTCAAAAATTGCAACATTAACATTACAGCTGTGGGACGAAACGTCCAGGTAAGTCAGTATATAATGCTTCCGTTAAAATTGGGTGAAAAAATTGAAACATTAAAATTTTATTACTTACCTAATGTACAATTACCATATGTTATATTATCTGGTCATGCTATTGGACTCTTTAATGTCACTATTAATTTTAAAACTAGAGAAATTTTTCAGGATAATAAATTGCTTAAGCATTTTAATTGTACCAGCTGTCATAATAATAATCCTAATAAGAGAAGTGGTCATGGAAATAATGAAAAAGTATCTGCATTTTTAAGTAATAATAATGATTTATGTAATGTGATTTCTTGTAATAATGATAAGTGTGATATTGACAATTTAATTCAAAAATTTGATCATGTTTTTGCTAAGAATAAGTTTGATGTGGGAGAAATTAAATTAGAATCGCCAAAAGTAGTCTTAACCTCAGAACTTCCTATAAGTCAAAGACCATACAGAACGTCGCCTAGAGATGACGCAGAGATAAAGAAACAATTAGATGCCTTGTTAAAAGCTAAAATTATTAAACCTAGTTATAGCCAATATAGTTCACCTATTACTCTCGCATTTAAGAAAGAAGATAATGCTAGGACTCGACTATGTATTGACTATAGGAAAATTAACCAAATTACAAAAACCGATTGTGAACCCATTCCCAGAATAGACAGTGTTCTAGACAAATTGACCAATGCTAAGGTATTTTCTACGTTAGATCTATGTAGTGGGTATTGGCACCTGAAATTAGAGGATGAGGAAGCTGAAAAGCTTGCTTTCACTTCTAACTATGGCTTGTACCAATTTACCAGACTGCCGTTTGGATTTAAGAATGCTCCCGCAATATTCCAAAGAACAATTAGGCGTATACTTCATAAATATCAAGTTAACTTTGCTCTAAATTATTTTGACGATATAATTATTTTCTCAGAGACATTAGAACAACATATTCAGCACTTAAAGACCATTTTTGAAATTTGTGAAAAGGAAAATATTAAACTTAAAAAATCGAAATGTCATTTTGCTAAAGATACTATTGATTTTCTTGGCTATGAAGTTAAGCATGGATCATACAGCCCAAATAATACTAATGTAGAAACAATAAAAAAATTATTGGCCCCAAGGAACGTTAAAGATTTACAAAGATTTTTAGGCACCATTAACGTATATCATAAATTTATTCCTGATTACGCTAAAATTAGAATTCCCTTAAATAACCTTTTAAAGAAAGACCAGAAATGGGCATGGACGCCTGAATGTCAACAAGCTTTTCAAAAACTTAAAGATAGTTTAATCTCAAAACCCATTTTGGCCCTTTATAATTCAAATTATCCTTGCCATGTCTATGTTGATGCGTCAAAAGAAGCCATAGCCTCCATAGTAAAACAAGAACATCCTGATGGAACTCAACATCCAATTGCATATCACTCCCGACGACTTAGACCATATGAAATTAATTATACGATAACGGAATTAGAATGTTTGTCCATAATTGATAGTCTTGATAAATTCCATTGCTACCTTCATGGGTCACATTTTACTGTACATACAGATCATTACAGCTTAGTTTGGCTTAAAACTTTTAAAAATCCTACAGGTAGACTTTTCAGATGGTCTCTAAAAATTTCTATGTATGATTTTGACATAATATATAAGAAAGGTACAACTAATGTTGAAGCTGACATGTTAACAAGAAACCCAATTGCTTTTAATATAACTACAACCCCTCCAGAACCCTTGTTAGATATAAAGGAAATCATCCATTTTCAAATGTTAGAAAATATAACAGCACCCAGATGTTTTAATAAGGATAATATTGTAGTAGTAAAAAGACAAGGTTTAATCAAAATTGTAGTACCAAAAGCGTTAAGAATTAAATTAATAGAGAAAGTACATGAAAAATTTGGTCATCCAGGAATAGCTTCAATGTTAAGAATTATTTCACCTCAATATTATTGGACTAAGATAATTAATGATGTTGGAAATTATGTTAAACATTGTGAAACTTGTCAAGTAAACAAGAAGTCTCATCAGAAAAAATATGGTTTTATGCAATCTCTTCCTCTGTGTGAAAAACCTTTTGAACTATTATCAATTGATACTGTAGGTGGTTTAAGTTATTATAATTCTACTAAGAAATATTTACACATTGTAGTTGATCATGCCACTAGGTACATCTGGACATTTCCCTCTAAAAGTGCCACCACGGAAACCTATATAAATTGTTTGAATTCTATTTTTCAAAATCATGTACCCGAGAAAATTTTAAGTGATAGGAATTCCGCCTTTACCTCATCAAAGTTTAAACATTTTCTCAGACATAATAATGTTACACAGCTCTTGACATCTGCTCATAGACCGCAGACGAACGGAAAGGTCGAGAGAGTTAACCAAACCATAGTAACTAGATTAAAATGTAAAGTTAGTAATAGCCCTAGTAATGTGCCATGGACAAAAATCTTAGACTCTGTCACCCAAGAATATAATAATACCCCTCATTCGGTAACTGGATTTCCCCCAATTTATTTAATGTATGGCGAATTGCCTTATAAAATTTCTTTCCAAGATAATGAGATATACCCTCCTATAGAAGAAGCTAGAAAAATTGCACAAGAAAGAACTAGACAATATTATCAGTCGAATAAAATAAGATATGACAGAAGATTTCAACAAGTTATATTTAAAGTCGGAGATTTAGTTTTATATGAAGAATTTCAATATCCAAATACCCGAAAACTTGCCCCACCGTATTCAGGCCCTTATACTATTCTAAAAGAATGTTCAGATGTTCTTTTTGAAATTGATAAACCCAATGCTCTTTATAAAACTCCCACTGAGATTGTACATTCTACTCGCCTTCGATTTTTCCGTCCTAGAGAGAATTTTCAGTTAAATGATATTAAAAACCCAAGCGAACAGAAACCAGAGGATACTGATGGACTCCCATCAATGGACTGCCAATATTGTGAGTCTCCGAATCTACAACTACTTTTTAAGGACAACTAAAAATGGTATAGACTGATCATGTGAAGTTTATTTTGAATTTTGTAATTATCAAGGTGAATTTTGAATTTTATAATATTTAATTTAATGTCATGATGCATTCTTTTCCTCAGTTGAGTTGTTCTTGTTTTGTTTTTATTTTTCTAATTTTTTAATAAAATTGTCGGGTTGTGATGGCCACACAACTCGAAACTTTTTTTTTCATTCGGAAAAATTTTATTTTTGGTTTTTCGGGTTTTTTTTTGAGAGCAACTACAGTTGAGAAACTGAATCCATTTATCTACATTTGTTCATCCACAAAAATTTTCTTTTGAAGTGGCGGGAGGAATTTGTTTTAACCTCCTTTCCAACTTCATAGTAAGCATTCCTCAGCAAACGTGAGGATACACGGTTGTTTGAGAGAAATGTGATTTGTTTGTTAGAAGTAAGGTATGTTTAAGGTATAAAATGTGTATTGCTATTGAAACGAATTTTGATGTAATGAAGTTGTTTTATTAATGTAACAGTACTTTGAAGAAAAAGAAGAGATATTGATACGAAATGAATGTAAAAATTTACAATATTGTAATTTTACACGAATAGAGAATTGTAATGAATATAAGAGTACCCAAGGAAGTTAAATAATATAATAGAGTAAATTTTGATTGTGATATAAACAATGTCATTAATATAATATAATGTGAGAACTAATAATGCAATATGTGGACAATGTTAAGAGGTAGTTTCCAGGTAGTGTAAATGTTTATATTGTGTTTTATTCATATCAAATATATCAGGATAATATGTCATGTAGCCCTAGAATTTATGTTATCGTGTTATATTTCGAATACAAGTCTTAATTTTGAACTTATACTGTAATTATGGTAAAGTGCATACGAAGCAAATAAGATGAAGGATAGTAGGGAAACCGCATGGACCTGCTATCTGGAGGAACCATTGTGGACTTTGCCAGATATTTTTGTAATCTTCTGTTATATTCTGTATAATTGTAATATTTTGTAGTTTATTTTTTTATGTTATGTATGAGAGCCTCCACCCGGGTAGACAACGTTTTTAAAATGGGGGGATATGAAAGATATAAAATTTAAGTTGATCCCCTGTAAATTCTCTTCCCTTCCCATGTTTAAGATGGCATTACCAAATTCTGTTTTCAAGAACCCAGGAATATTTTTCATAGCGTCAGCAATCCCTGGGCAAGCCACACTGTCTATGCCCAAATAAGGCAATCGTCCTGCACAACTGATGCAGCTTGCAAAAAACATCTTTGGTCAGCAAATTCTTCAACCGCAGATACCTCTATACTCAAACCCCGGGAATCACTCGGGTGTTGGCTTTCAACTAGATCAGATGTCTGTTTAGCCACTCGGAAATACATTTCTTTTTCTAATAGTTCTGTAATCTGATCTTATTTCATTACATATATATATATATATATATATATATGTGTGTGTGTGTGTGTGTGTGTGTGTGTGTGTGCTTACATAAATAAAAATACCAACAGTGAAATATAAAAAATTACAGTGGTATCTATGAATCTAATAATTTTATAAAAAAATAATAATGATTAATGTTATAACAAGTTTTTACCCTTATGTGAATACAAAAATATTTTATAGTGTACTTTTTTATATCAAATAATGAATAAATAAGGACTTAATTATTTTTTTTTGTTATTTTTCTATATAATGCACCAAATTGTTAAAACTATACCTAACTATAATAATTTCATAAAAGTCGCATTTATGACTACATCAACTTATGAGGCTTCCTTTATTACTACCTAATTTACATGTGGCCTCTAATGGTAAAAAGGTTCCCCACCTCTGCTATAGGGTGTGATGCCAAATTTTATTGTCCGTTTGCGCCACAGCGAATGGTGCACATTTTGAAAAGATTGTGATGTAGTGATTGCAAAGACTGCTTGTAAAGACTACGAGTTTATTTATGCATGCTGATACGAGTTGTAGAGCGCCATCTGTTAGCAGCTTTTGTAACTATTTCGAAAATTTGTGTATAAAATTTTTACAGCTTTCACGATAAACATACTGTTTGTTTCATTCTTCTACAAATCTTTGTTTTCGAGATTTTTAATTTTGAAATCAGCGACTCCTTCGCTGGACAAGCTTTATATATATATATATATATACAGTCGAACCTCCATATATCGAAGTAGCAAATTGCGCGAAAAAAATTCGATATATAGAAATTTCGATATATAGAATTGAGCTTAGTCTTATCATAATTCTCCTAAAAAAAAATTAAAGCTAATTTTTGTATACGAAACTCCATTTCTAATTTATATGCGAATCCTATTAAATGAAAGTTAATAACTAAAAAATGAATTAATATAAAAGATTTATTGATTACTACATATCTTTAAAAAAAACAATAATGCAGACAGTGGTTACAATGATCACAGTTACATTCTTTAAAAAAAGAACTACGAATATATTGCTGAACAGTTAGTTTTGCGGAAAGTTCAAAGAAATGTTCGTATTTATTCAGTCCACTAAAAACTTTATCAGGGGCATTTTCTGCGAATTGAAGTCCACGACGTATTGTTTCAAATGCCAAAAATTGGGAGATTTTATTCTAAAGTGGAATAAAATCTCCCAATTTGTCTTGAAAAAAATTTCGATATATAGAGATTTTTTCGATATATAGAAACAATTTTTCTATGTAATGAACATGGAGATTTGCCAAGAGTTTGATATATAGAAAATTTCGATATAGGGAAGTTCGATATATGGAGATTCGACTGTATATATATATATATATATATATATATATATATATATATATATATATATATATATATATATATATATATACATACATACATACATTTATATGTTTGTTTGTTTGTGCGTGTGTGCGTGTGTGTGTGCGTGTGTGTGTGCGTGTGTGTGTGCGTGTGTGTGTGTGTATGTATGTGTATGCATATTTCATGCCTGAGCTCCATGTGTAAAACATAGGATATCAGATTTCGCCCTTCGTGCCCTTCGGTGATGTTACATGAAACTGCCTTGTTAGACAAAAAAATTTTCAATTGTTTGAAGTATCTTATCCGTGTGGTTTAAAGAAAATTGTTTTTTTTCGCTTGTTTGTTTGTTTTTTTCCCGTGGAATGGTGGGAAATTTTTTTTGACTAAACAACCCTTTTTCCCTTTAGAATGGATTTCTGTCTTCGTTTCCGTACCTTCTCCAGACCGCAGTGGGCACATCCGTTGCTTACGTGTCAGACATGATGATGCGCAAGGGAATGACAACTACCAACTTCGTGAGGAAGTTCTGCAACACCGTTTGTATGTAAAACGGTTATTTATTCTTATTAGCAAAAATTAGTCACGAAAGTAAATCGCAAGCTTTAAAATTTGACAAATTGAGGTTTCTCGTAATAGTGCGTTAAATTTTGGAAAGATGTAAAAGAGACTGCGATTGGTGTCTGTGGCATTCTATTAAAAAATAAGCATGAACTTAATTGTTTCAGAAAAAAAATTGAAATCAGTGTTACGGCCTGTTAACACTGAATCTGGAGCGTTTCGTAGCGTCAGCGTTAAAATTTTTAACCAATCACAGAAATCATTTCATTGACTACGTGATATACCAAACCATTCACAGGTCATGTCAACAATCTCGGAGCAAACGTAGTAACGCACCAAAACGCTCCGGTTGCAATGCTAACAGGCCTGTACTACAGAGAATATCACAATAAGGTATTTATGAGTGTGTAAGTACCCTGCAGCCTACAAACATAGTGAAGTATCCATTGACTTAACGCTTAATATCATACTCGTAAGCAATGAATTCGAGCTGTATCCTCAAAAGAATGCCAAAATGGCTGCACGGACAGGGAAAAAGGCCGTATCTAATTTTTTTAATTTTAATTTCAAATTAGCAAAACCAAATTTAGGTAGTAAAGTACATAAATCTCTTATATAATTAAAACTGTATCTATCTTTCTGTATGTATATTTGCTCTCTATACATTCCGAAACTCTATGACCTGATATGCTACAAATTGTGCATCGTTACCCTTTGCACTTTTGAAAATATAGCCTATCTTAAAACGCTTTGATTCACACAAATCTCCGATTTCATTTGCTTGATACTTTATGGTGGCCATATTGGGTTTTTATCTTTTCTTTAATTTGTTTACTAAGCGTTACTTTCTGATAAAACAAGATAGTGTTATTTCTGAAAATCAACTATGCTGCTAGCTACAGACCAAATGTGTGCGTCAGGAATAGTCAGCCAGTCGTTTGCACCCGTATTAGGTTATCATATTTGGATTCTAGGTCTACAGTTCATCTATAATTATAGATTCTCCATCATAATTTGTTCAAGTTAAATATTTTTGGAGATTATTTTGGTAGCTTTAGGGCAGATGAACAATTAAATTACGGAATACAGATGTTGTACCAATGAAATAGCTAATTCTATTTCTGGAGATACAGTAGTTAGACTTAAAATAGAAAAGGTGATGAAATTATTATATATTTAGAATTTTCTTTCACAAAAATTCGATCTAAAATAATGAAGAAATCGAGCATTTTTATTTTAAATGACACTTTTTAAAATTTTATGTTTTAAAAGGAAAAAAAAAACCGAAATTTAGCAAAATATTTTCTACTCCATGACAGAAGATCGCAGTAGATGACAAGTTGAAGCATCCCTGCAATGCACTGCATAACTCATATTGCTCGAACTTCACATTTTAAAAAAAAGATTAGTGATTAGTTCCGAATGATTAGTTCTAGTTGCTAGAATTAATAATTTGGGGTAATAAAATAAAATAAATTAATAAAAAATATTCATTTATTTTATTTTATTAGTTAATTTATTTAAAAATAAATTAAGTATTAAATCTGGGGTAATAATATAAAATCATTCGGGGTAATAACTAATCATTCTGCCTATAGTTTAAAGATTACAGTAACCACCGCTTATAGTGATCAGTGGTTATAAGAATCAACCGTTTATAAGAATCAATATCGCAAAAACTAAAACAAATGTATTATTTCCATGTTAAAATTTCCGCTTTAAAGAATCAATCCACCGGTTATAAGAATCAGTTTGCAATCTTCGCCTTCCTTTCATTTTTCCAAAAAATGCCACTTGAACTCTCAATAGGTACGAAATTCTTTCTTAAGTTTTTGAAAAGAAAGATTGATAAAACTTTGGGGTGGAAAACAGTCGTAAAATACATTCCTTTAGACATAACATAAGAGTTTCTCCTTATACGTTTTTGCTAAACATTGTCTTATTAGCTTTACCCAGGGGCATCTAACCCGCCCGGGTCCGATTTCGCTTTTCTCCAGACAGGCACTCCTTTTTTCCCACCACTTACTTCCTGGTTGCGAATTTCTGGACCCTGAAACACATAAATCTTCCGGGAAGTGTCCACCATCACTTACGCAAACGGGACAGAGGATTCAGCACTTCAAACCATGAAACGTAAACGGATCCATATTGCTGAATCAGATGAACCAGATGCTGAATCAAAGGTTTCACGGTTTGATTCAGAATCAAACCGTGAAACGTAAGCTATAAAGTGAATCTTCGTCTGAGACTGTAATAAGCATACGTCGCTAGTATTCCCTTTAGTTTTCTAACAAAATTGCCAGTTAGTGTTAGAACTTTTTGATAGTCGAATTCAAATATGATAAAAACAAGGAAAACTCTTAGTTTTTCTGAAAAACAGAACTTTTTAATTAGATATGATGCTCTTCCAAAGTGTAGTCAAAGAGAAGCTGCCTCTTGTTGATTTTATAATCATGTGTTGTTACTTATAGGTCTAGAAATTCAGTTATAGTATTTGTTTAGAAATTGAGTATTTTTAAAATTATAAAAAATAATTTTAATAAATGATAAATAAAGTAAATTAAAGAGTATTTAATGGTAAATTATGTATATATGTGCCTGTGTGTTTATATATATGTACAAGTATATATTTGTGTATGTGTGCCTCTCCAAAAGGAAGTTTCGGTTATAAGAATCAACCGCTTATAAGAATCAAAAACAGCAATAACAAACGTGATTCTTATAAGCGGAAATCACTGTAGTTCTAAACACTAGAACCACGGGAATAGCCTCGTAGCTAAAACTAGCACTATCTATAATTTTTTTTTTCTTTCTCTTGACAGCCTCTGTCGGCACTGCTGTTGGTTTGATAGGCGTTTGTCTAGCCGGATGTGACGTAAGGCTGCATGTTGCCTTCTTTACGAGTTCCCTAGCTCTTGGTGGTTTTTGCACTTGTGGGTACATGCTGTCTCACCTCGACTTGTCGCCGGAATACGCAGGTACGGTATTCATTTACCACCAATAGAGATATATTCTTTTGTCGTACATTTGCTGTTCCTAACACCTTAATATTACGTCGTTTGCTGCATCTTATACTAATAAAGAGACAAGTGGAAGTCGAGAGATCACGTGACTGTAACTCATCCGGGCGGGCACCGATCCTCGAAAAAAAAAATGGCCCACAAATATACAGAAAACGGTGTAATTTTTTCCCATGAAAGTACATAAATGTTACATATTTGGAAAGAGCTTCGAAAACTGATAAATTTTTCTGCGTACACTTATTCTGTTAATTCAATAGTTTTAGAGATATTTTCATTCTAAAATCACTCACTGCTGAGAAACCAAATCATCTGGTGCAGTGGTGCTGCCATCTGTCGGCAGCGACGGGAATGAAAATTGAAAGGAATTTATTCACTTGAATTTAATACATTTGTAGGCTTTTTTTTTCTTTTGTGGGGCCCGAAGTACATAAATATGTTACACGGATGGCTTGAGCGTAGCTAGGCGAAACCCGAGCCTAGCCGGGCGAAGCCCGGCTAGTGATACATAATTGTTTAAAACTATTTTTAAATCATTAAAAATTTTTGAATGCGAACGTCTTATCATTCATTAGCAAATTCCAGGTCTGTGGGTAGAAACCTGCTGTATACTCAAATTCCTGTTGTAGACTGAAATTAAGGGAGTTTCACTATGAACCTATCAGGAGAAACTTGCTTCTGCCTACGTTTCAAAATGTTTCTGAAGTGAGACATTGCTTGATCTGTAAACAAGTCCACCTTTTGGCTTACTAGAGCTATGTCAGGGTGATGCTTTTGAAAACATTTTTGTAATTCAGCCCATATAGAAAACATTTCAGAATGTGTGACGAGAAAACGTCGAGTACCAAAGCATTTTTTCCGGTCGAAATGCGACTAGTACAAAAGTATGACTGTATATATAAGCTGGAAGAATTTTTTTATACTGTCTCTTTTTAATTAACTGGTACAGAAATCATTATGAAAAAAAAAGTCTATCATACATTTTTGACGAAGTATGCATTCACTTTAAAAGCAGTTTATAATGAATAGTTTGTAATTTCTTGCAGGAACTTTAATGGGAATTGCAAACACTATATCAAACTTGTCTGGATTTTTAGCGCCACAAGTGGTTGGAAGTTTAACAGAAGAATATGTGAGTAACTTCATCAACTTTACATTGAAATAAAATATTTTGGTTTTTGTTTAAGTGTTTAGCATATTCACGATACATAGGTTGTTCCAAAAGCCACCATATATTTAATCATTCGACATTTCTACGTGTTTGGCTCTAAAGTGTGGGTTTTTCGTGAATTCACAGATCGACCTCAGGGCAATTTTAGGGAGAGAAATAATTTACTCTCCTGAGTTACTTGCACGACCGATAAATAGCGTTATACTAAGTTAAATCAGAGAACAGGATGAATGATAGTTATTCATTATGCTGAAGCTCTAGAGCGGGGGTTCCCCAACTTATTTGGCCTACCGCCCCATTTTCAGAAAAAAAAAATACTCAGTGCTCCCCTCCCTCCCAACCTTTTCCTTCTTTAGAGAACAAACCCTCCTAAATTTTTCATTCTTTAGAGAACAAACAGAGATGCTGTGACAGATTTGATTCCTTTTATGCATCTATATTTCTACTTATCTTCTTCAACATAGCAAAAAAATATGTTGGAAATAAGATACAAGGTGCGGCCATTAATTTCCAGGACTGATCTAATAACTCCAGAAAATATTACATGAAATACATGCCCATTTAATATGTTTCGAAGTAACTCCCACCTGCCGTAATGCACTTCTGTGCTAGGCTGTATAAGTTTCGGAAGCAACTTTTAAAGTCATCTTTCGGATTGTTCTTTAATGTGGACGTCACCTTTTCTTGGTGGCTTCGACATCCTCAAATCTTGTTCCCTTCAGCAAATCTTTCAGTTTTGGAAACAAGAAAATGTCTACCGGTTCTAACTTCGGAGAGTATGGAGGATGCTGCATCTCCACGACCTCATGCTGGGCCAATTTGCTGAAGGGAACAAGATTTGAGGATATCGAAGCCATCAAGAAAACGGTGACGTCCACATTAAAGAGCATTCCCAAAGAGGACTTTAAAAGTTATTTCCGAAACTTATACAGCCGAGCACAGAAGTGCATTACGGCAGGTGGGAGTTACTTCGAAACGTATTAAATGGGTATTTTTTTCATGTAATATTTTCTGGAGTTATTAGATCAGTCCTAGAAATTAATGGCCGCACCTTGTACCTTGGAGCTTGAAATTAGAAAATTATTTATTAAAACCAACCATGGTAACAGTCGCATTACACACAGAAAATGAAAATAACGGAGGATGATATTTAAGTAAAAATTACGAATAACATTAAAACTAATCCTAATAAGAAGTATGAACCTCCTGCGCTGCTATCAGTTTATTAATGCCCGGCTGTAGTTTTGCTAGCGGCATTATTGAAGTCATCACAATCAACTATTTGTAGTCGGTTTCTGTTCTTACTAAGCAAATTTGTGACTACACTGAATCCATGTTCCACTACATAGGATGACGGAAATGCAATTAAAAACTTTTGTACTATAGCCTATAATCCAGGGTAAAGTATTGGTATTTTTTAGGGCGCGGTGGCGCGGTTGGCAAAGGCGTCAAGCCAGTGATCTGCGGGTTCGAGGCCGGGCGCTGACAAAATCCACCGCCGTGTTCATTAATAGTGGCCGGGGCACGCAAAATAGAGCGTGGCTGCGATGTCCTCCAAGTTCTCAAATTTACCTCTGGGGGTGCTGAGGCAGGTGGTCTGGTCCCACCACTTGACTCGGTTCAAAATTCGCGGACCATCAAACGAGTGTATTGTGGACCCACCCCCTATGGGGCACCCGGGGCAACGCATGCGGAGAAGTGGTCTCACGTTTCCGGCTCCCCCGGAGAAGAACCTAGGCTCAGTTCTCCCAGCCATCAGAAAAAAAAAGTATTGGTATCTATTTTTGCAGCCAGAACTGTTGGTAGCTGAGCTTGAATTTAAATAAATTGCTCCCCTGAATTGTTCCAGCGCCCCCCCCCCGGGGGGCACGGTATCGCCCACTTTGGGAAACTCTGCTCTAGAGACACCAGAAATATTTCCATATATTTCAACTAAAACTGCTGGTTATTTTACAGCTGTCATTTATTCATCAGTTACTCTATTTAATTACAGAAAACGGAACATCCTCTAAGACGCAAACTAAGAGCAAACATTTTTTAACCGTGACTCACGATCTTTAACTAAAAAAATCATCCGACCCTAATGAAAATATTTTTTCTGGTAGCACATTATTTTTTAAATCAGGAAAATGTAGAATGTGTTTGTTTTTTTTTCGTTATATTGTTATCTATTGGTCATAAAGGTAACAACAAAGTAAAAGGCTTTTCGTCTCGACGGAATGACCCCCAAAGGAACATTGTGTGTATCTCACAGACATATTGCAGCTACACTTGCTTTGGAAAAAAATCGTCTAAAATAATACTCCTCTTAATCTAATTTTGCCGGACGATGGCCGAGTGGCTAGGGCGCTGGCATTCGGTACAATGTATGTGGGTTCAAATCCCACTCTTGGCGTGGATGTTTGTATCCGTTCGTAATCGGCTTTAAGCAGTAGATCCCGGTCAAATTAACCCTCGTGTAGCAAAAATTGACCGTAGCGCTCCAAACCAAACCAAATTTTAATCTAATTGACAAAAGCTCAACAGTTCTGCAACGGAAAACCACACATCCTCGGCAGAAAACTTTTGTGCCCCCCCCCCCATTGACACCTGACTTGCTTTTAGAACGGATCATATAAAATAATACCCCTCTCAATCTAATAGACAAATTATTCTCAACAGTTCATTAACGGAAAGCGAAACAAACATCTTCACACAAAAAAAACCCTTTTGTGACCCCCATTGACGCGAGACTTGCTTTTAGAACGAATCATATAAAATAATACCCCTCTTTATCTAATAGACAAATTATTCTCAACAGTTCCTTAACGGAAAACGAAACAAACATTTTCACACACAAAAAAAAACCTTTTGTGACCTCCATTGACGCGAGACTTCCTTTTAGAACGGATCATATAAAATAATACCCCTCTCAATCTAATAGACAAATTATTCTCAACAGTTCATTAACGGAAAGCGAAACAAACATCTTCACACAAAAAAAAACCCTTTTGTGACACCCATTGACGCCAGACTTGCTCTTAGAACGGATCATATAAAATAATACCCCTCTTAATCTAATAGACAAATTATTCTCAACAGTTTAGTAACGGAAAGCGAAACAAACATCTTCACACACAAAAAAAAAAAACCTCTTGGGGCCCTCATTGACGCCCGTCTTGCTTTCAGGACAAATCATTCAAAATAATACCCCTCTTTATCTAAAAGGCAAAATCTTCTCAACAGTTTAGTAACAGAAAGCGAAACATCCTCAGAAAAAAAATTTTATGACCTCTTATGATACAGACTTGCTTTGAAGATCATCGTCTAAAAAAATACACCTCCTAATCTCACAAAGTTTTCTCAACAGTCCCTAACGGAAAACGGAATATCCTCTAAGACGCAAAATAAGAGCAAACTTTTTTCTACCTCGACCCACTATCTTTAAATAAAAAATCATCCGACCCCCCAATGAAAATATTTTTGCTCGTAGCAAATTATTTTTTAAATCTGGAAAATGCAGAATATGTTTTTTTTTAATCAGGAAAAGAATAGAAAAAAAAATTCAGATAGTCTCTTCTAACGAAACTACCGTGGGTTATTAACGTAGGATTACTTATCGTTGCTTACCTCTTTTGTATGTATGTATGTATGCATGTGTTATGTATATATGTATCTATATACATATGTACGTATGTATATATATATATATATATATGTATGTCAAAATTTTGACGCATTTTGGTACTTTTCTGTTTAACTGTTTACTGCTTGCCCAAGCGATACAGACTAGGTTTGGCGCGCTGCCAAATTTATAACTCGCGACAACGGACGGTTTTAGCGTCTGAAATTTTGCTTTCCGGAGGACGTTATGGAAGAACGTAATCCTACGTTAAAAAGAAATAATCAAATTTTGACATTTTTTTTTCAAAATCGACTAGCTGAAGATTTTGGGTATATATTTACTTTCCATAATAACAATAAAAATATCTTTCTTACCTTCTTTCGACAAATCTCATGTGACAAAAACTACATATTTAAATATTAATATGTATTTGTACTTCTTTAGAGTAAAAATTAACAAAAATTAAAATGAAAAAATAATATGACTTAAAAATTATCATATTTATAGCAAATATTTTAATTAAATAATTCAATACGATATAAATTTACTTGAAACTACCTGCGACCCCTCCAATTATTTTCGCGACCTTTTGTGACACATATTGATACTAGGGTTTCTTTGAAGGCTAAACGTCTAATATAATGCCCTCTCCATATCTGAGAGATGTGGATCTTACCTTATTTGTATCTTTAGAATCAAATTTGATTTCCTTTACTTGATAAATGCCCACATTATAACTCTCTCTTCCTCCTTCCAGCAAACTCTCCACCAGTGGCACATAGTATTCGCCATCAGTATTGTGATGATGCTCACAACCAGTGTCATCTTCATAGCATTTGTTACCACAGAGAAACAACCCTGGGCAACACAGGAACCACAGTACACCGCCCTAGAACAAGCCGAACCATTGCAGATACAACAGAGATATGGTTCCGTGGACCTACGAGACGTATGACGCTAAATGAACTTAGAAAATGTCATATGTAGACTCATGTAAATAACAGGCAATTTCATATACATCGCCTTCATCCATTCCTGTGATAAAAATGTCAGTGCACTGAAATATAACTCTACTCACAAGCACTGACAGTCTTGAATAGGAAAAGATATATATTTTCAAATTTCTAAGTTTTTTGAACAATCGTACCACTTTCATCTAAGAATGGAATCTTTTGTACTGTTATTGTAAATGGTGTTTCACTTGACCTGCTAAAATAATAAAGTATATTTATGTAGTTTTAAAAAATTTCCTTGATATGTACAGAAATAACACATTGTGAGAGAAATTGATGGGTTTACTGCAAAAAGGAGGTAACTCCAATTTTTCAAATTCTCGGAAAACCGTAAAAAGCATTTGAAAATTCAAAATTCTAAGTTGTGTGAAAATATTCTTTCCACTCAAAAGTTATTTCTGATACAATTACATGATTTTCTAGAACGTTACATTTCCACGGATGACGACGACTTTTTATTAACATCGTATAAATCCGATCCTTACGAAAAACTGTCAGATCCTGTACTCGAAAAATATAAATGCTAAAACATCCTAATCATTTACGAAAGAACCTCAAAAGTCTTGGAGTATTGTCAAAACCCATAGAAACAAGAATTTATTTGCATAAACAATGCTAGCAAAATCTTTTTCTGCGACAATAGACCCACTGTACTTAAAAAAGAAAAAGAAAAAAAAAGCGACGTTACTTATTGGTGGTCCTTCGTTGTGGGAAATTTTCAGCTGAACCAGAATCGCGTTTCAGAATTTTCTCCCGATCTCTTGCAAACACAACGCCTACTGAAATTGGTCCATTATACAAGGTGCGGTCATTAATTTCCAGGACTGATCTAATAACTCCAGAAAATATTACATGAAATACATACCGATTTAATATGTTTCGAAGTAACTCCCATCTGCCGAAATGCACTTCTGTGCTCGGCTGTATAAGGTTCGGAAACAACTTTTAAAGTCCTCTTTCGGAATGCTCTTTAATGGGGACGTCACCGTTTTCTTGATGGCTTTGACATTCTCAAATCTTGTTCCCTTCAGCAAATTGGCCCAGCATGAGGTCGTGGAGATGCAGCATCCTCCATACCCTCCGAATTTAGCACCGGCAGACTTTTCTTGTTTCCAAAACTGAAATATATCCTCAATCACAGTTGCCACAATCTTCTTCTATTCTTGTTCGGAAGATTTTAACAGAATGGGGGTCAATAAGCTAATTTAATTAAGCTCTATTTGAAACGAAGGGTTTCCATTTGAAGCTGTCCCTTTATCCAGTGAAGTGTGATTGAAGAATCACTCCACAAATATGCTTTAGAAACTGGGAATTGAAGTTTTATTTTCAAAATTGGAAAATTCTAGAAGTAATCACAGCTACTAACAGTTCAAGTCTTGGGAGAGTTAACCTTTTAAGAGGTGCTATTCTAGATTTCGTTGTCATGAAACTCGTGTAAATACAATCATCGTTTGACACGTAGCGAAAACAAGCAAATGCCCCCAACGCTTTAGGACTAGCGTCGGAAAAAAAAATATGCAGTTCTAATTCTTTTGCTAGCTCCAATGGAAAGGAGTAATTTTCCTTCGATTGTCAAGTCTTTCAAATGATAAATCTGAGCACAACAAATTTCCCATTTTGTTCTTTAATTCAGTAGACAGTTCATCGTCTCATCCTAATCCATTTCCCCATATTTCTAGCATTAATAATTTTATGAGGACCATAAAAGGTGGACCAAATCCAACTGGGTCGAATATTTTCGATTCCGTTTGAAATACGCTGTGTTTTGAATTATTCAAATCACCGATCACATCAAGAAGGGGTTGCACATCTAATTTAAACGTGTCATCTTCAGTGTTCCAGATTATTCCTAACACTTTCAAAGGAATGTGGCCGGTTTAATTTATCCAGGCGTACAGTGGCGTAGCTAGGGGGGTGCGGCGTGTGCGGTCCGCACCGGGCGGCACATATTTTGGGGCGGCATATTTTTATTTAGTATTAGAAGGCCCTCTTGATCTACTAAAATTTATTCAACAGTATAGATAGGAAAATTCTGCACCCAACATTGTAATTTTGTTAAGAATTTTTTTAACAATTGCTATCAGTGTCGGTAGTTGCGAAAGGAGCTTCTCCAAATTGAAATTGATAAAAAATTATCTTCGTTCCACAATGAGAGATTTAAGACTACAAAATCTTGCAATATTGTCTATAGAACAAGAAATTACAAATAATATAAATTTTGAGAGCATTATACACGATTTTTCTACTATGAAAGTTAGAAGATTAAATATATAAATATGTTTTGTTTACATACACACGTGTACAATTTGTTTGTTTATCCAAAAGAAATGAAATTATTTATTTTTATTTATAAATATAAAAATATAAAATAAACATCTTTTATGTAATTTTTTTTATAAATTCGGTATATGTTTTGTCTCATAGGTGGGGAAATTGCGACCTCCGTAAGTTTCTTGTGGTCTTTATAAAAGTTGCATTTACAGGTATATCAACTTAAGCGGCCTCCTTTATTACTGCCTAATTTAAATATGGCATCCAATGATAAAAAAGTTCCCCACCTATAGTTTGTCTCAATTATAATTATTTATTTATGTTTATTAATTTATAAAAACCACCAATTGATTGACTTAGAAAGGGCGGCAAATTGGAGACCGCCCCGGGCTGCAAAAGTTCTAGCTACGTCACTGCAGGCGTACAGTAATGGCAAAAAATAATTATTGAGATAAACTTGATAAAACATTATTAATTTATTGTAGCCAAATATTAAAACCACTACTTTGGTTATAAGATTAATAAAGGGCCAGAATCAGTAAACAATAAAGGTGAACGAATCACCCAGCGTTAAAAAGCAGGAACATAGGCAAGTCCTATTCCCTACAGCTTTCCTCTTCTGTGCGGTAAGCTCATTTTTATGTGCTAGAAATGCACACGTGCCGTGGGCGTGTCTAGAGTTCAAATTTGCATTTCTACATAAGTATCGCCACAGATGACACCCCCCCCCCCCAGTCCAGTAACTGTAAGGAGCTGGGACGTTACGTGTGAGGAACAAGCAGGCGAAATCGCACCTTTCTTCCATACCGGGTAGCATATTACCATTCCTTACATGAATTCACGCCATTACATCTTTTGGCGGCTGCTGATTGGTCAATTGAGTTTGCATCGGTAATTACCATAATATTTGATCCATGAAGCTACAGATCCATGAAGCTCTGTAGCTTCATGATTTGATCCTAAGCGCATTTTAAATGAGATAAATGCTAAAATATATTTCTTAGTTGCTTTCATTTCGATAATTGCATAATATTTGATCCTAAGCGTATTTTAAATGAGATAAAATCTATTTCTTAGTTGCTTTCATCTTTATTTATTTTTTTACGCCATATTTTACAAGGAACGTGAATTTTTTTTAAGTGGCGCCACCTATTAATGTAAAAGTAATTTAAACTGACAAGCTATTTGTAAAAGAAATTTTCGCCATAAATGCCTTCATATTTCTTTTTTGTGCATGGAAAATTTTAAGAAATTACCAATTTCCGTAGTAATTTCACTGTAAAATTTTAGAAGTAGAATAAAATAGAGTAAATATTACTCAAAATTGAATTTTTTTCTTAAATTTAAGTGTTGAATTAAAAAGAAGAAAAGATATTTTCTTTTTTTTTAATTTAAATGTTGAATTAAAAAAAGAAAGCATTTATTTTTAAATTTAAATGTTGAATTAAAATTTAAAAAAATTAAATTGAAATCTTAATTGCAAGATGCAAATTATGTATTTTTTGCTGTTTTGCACACTTTAGTTTTTTAACTTTACTCTTAAAAAATAAAAATTACAAATACTCTTTTAAAAATTACCAAAATAGTGATGGAAGTTTTGATTGTTGAAAAACAGACATGCTTTCATAAGCATCAGCGCACCAAATACACAAATACCGATGTAAACTCAATTGACCAATCAGCAGCCGCCAACCGATGTAATGGCGTGAATTCATGTAAGGAATGGTAATATGCTACCGGGTAACGGGGATCTTAGATGTGTAGTCTGTGGAACTGGCAAGTTTTTTGAGTGCCAAACGTCTTGGGGTTAGTGGTGATTTCGAAACCTGTGTTGGGTCATCACTGGATAGAAATGCAGGTTTAAGCCGGTAGAATGCAATCCAGGATTCTTTCCCGTCTCAGTTGAGCTTGAATATTTTGTCCTCGCGTTCGAGAACCAAAAAATATTTGCAGTGGGTTTTATTTTTTGGATCTTAGAGTATTCAGTCAGAACAAATCTGCATGGTAAAAGGTTTTGCCATTCTGGCTTTTCATATGTAACTTGCATGGTACTAGGCACTGCGTTCTATTATATTATTATTGAATTTATTTTGGTTCTATGATGTTATTTAGTAAATTATTCATTAAATTCACAATTACCCGAAAATCATAGATATTTATATTTACCCCATTCAAAAAAAGTTAATGATATAATTGCAAAATTTGCGAGTCTAGCTTGAGCCTATTTTGTGAATACCTGTACATAACAAACACCTTTTTTAAAAATATGAGCCAGTAACTCTTATGTACAAAAAATTACAATACATTGATAAATTAATTATGAACACAAAACAGAAAATGTGAATTTTGTACACAAACCAAAATTACTTTAGACTGCCTTACAATCTGACGTATGCTAATACAGAGGAATGAGTATCAAATTTACTACTGATCGCTGAAAAACAAATTCTAATTTCTACAAATTAATTTTGGAGGTCTGAAATAAGTGAGGTAGAATTTGAGAGAAATAAAATGATTACAAATAATCTGTTAATACCAATTATTAAAGTTTTAAATAATATAAATTTTTTAAAGGTTAATTAAAAAAAATTATTCATGTATTTGTCAGAAATATCTGACACTGACTGAAAATTATTTTTATTATAAACATTCATTTTCAAAAGCAACTGCAGTATGTTAAAAATCCACAACAAATTAGAGAATTTAAAGCATTTTGATAAAGTTCTTGACTTTTTAGAAATCAAATGGAAGTAAATTCAATTTTTAAAAATTGGATCATAATTCTGACATTATGGATGAACCTTTCAGAAAAAGCAAGAGGCATAATTACATAGATTCTGATCTTTGGTGGTTATGTCAGAATGAGGAAATGGCGTAATTATATATTTTAGTCATGAAATATGGGACACTCTATTGAGTTTACTAATATTCGTGAGACGTTAACAATGAATAAAAAAAACGAAAAATCTAACTTTCAAATTGCTTGTCAATTTTCAAACACATCACTATAAATAATTTCAACAATCAATACATTAATTATGAACATAAAACTTAAAAACTTAATTTTATACACAAAGCAGAGTTACCAGAATATAGTGAAGAAATACAAACACAATTCAGCTCACTTTTTTCTTTACTGTAAAACATTCAATTGGAAATGGAAAAAATAGTAATTATGCTTTAAATTCTGATGACTGCAGGCAACAGCAAAACAGAGCATTATTAAAATAAAGTGTAAGATAACAAATTCTGTTTTGTACTGCACATTGGAATAGTACTTCTAGATACACGTTGCATATAAAAATAAGTAAATTTTTAAAACGAAATGTTTCCGATAATCGCGAAGGAAGAATTCTAAACCAGAAACCTAAATATCCCATCAAAATTATTGCTTCCAACACGTGAACATGATTGCCCTAGCGATATATTTATTGATCGCCAAAACAGAGCTAAATTTGAAATGTACAAAAGCATTCGCACTTGGCGACAATTAGCCAATTCTGTGCCAAATGTTTGCGCACAAAGTATAAAACAGCCGATTTTCAAAGAAACCATTCAGTTTTCTTGAAATATTGCGTTTGGAACAAGAATAAAAGTATTTATAAAATTAAGTTATTCGGTATACATTTACTTGAAGGTAATCAATGATGGCTAATAATACTTTATTAGGCATTTATTTATTACTAAAAGTTAAAGTTTTCTTAGTTACAATGTGACACACCACACGGTGTGTTTTCTGGAAACAGACAACTCACGGTTAGCAGTTAAAGTTTAAGTAGAAGTAGTTTACACAGGCATAGATTTATACATCAACACTTCCCCTAAATCTATACCTGTTATCAAGAGAAAACATGAATACAAAATAAACAGTCATAAAAAACACTAAACAAGAAAAGGATTAAGTTAGAGTCTTAATGTCAGACATGCCAAGACAGTCTCGAAGTTTCATGTAACGAAACTTTGGCAAGGGTTTTGTGAACAAATCAGCAACTTGTCTTTCACTTTTACAATATTGAACGTCTAACAGTCCATTCTGATATTTTTCTCTAACAAACTTAAAGCGAATATCTATGTGTTTTGTTCGACTGTGAAACTCAGGGTTTTTTATTAATCGAATAGCACTTTCATTGTCAATTTGTAGCACATGCCTATCAATTGAGGAACATAAATCCAGCAAAATTCTATGTAACCACACAGCTTCTTTTGATGCCTGACTTGCAGCAACAAATTCTGCTTCTGTAGTCGACAAAGCAATGCATGTTTGACGTTTACTGGCCCAGGTTATAGCTCCGCCACTGTACTTGAACAACATACCTGAAGTAGACTTTCTACTTACTGGATCACCAGCAAAATCACAATCACTGAAACATTCTAGTTTGGTGTTTGCACCTGATTTATACTTAATACCCCAACTAGAAGTTCCTTTCAAGTATTTCAATACTTTCTTCACTAAGCACCAATGTACACTGCTGGCCACTGTAAATGCAACACCCTGAAGGAAACATGCAAATAACATGAAATTTACAACATGCATTAGCGGAGGTGAGATATGCAAATTATTAGAATTTCAGAGCAGACGCACATCACGCGCGCCTGTGGCGCCACTTCAAAGCGCTATTTAAGGCTTGGAGATTTCGACGATTTCAAGTTCGGCAATTGTGTTTTTCTTGTGGTTTTTTCAAAAAAACGATCAATTATGCCTCGTCGAAAACAGCGATCATCTTTTGATCAAGTATCCGAGTTCGACAGAGGAAGGATAGTGGCCTACCGAGATTGTGGATTATCTTTCAGGGAAATCGGTAGTCGTGTTGGACGAAACCAAACAACTGTAATGCGGATATGTGATCGTTGGATGCAGGAGGGTACGACGGACCGGCGTATTCGATCGCATTCACCTCAGCGCACCACTTCACGTGATGAAAGGCAAATTGTACGCATGGCAGTGACGGATCGCTCAGTCACATCACGAACCATAGCACAGCACATGCAGTCTGTAACGCATCATCCAGTGTCTGCGCGTACCATTCGACGCCGTTTACAGCAGAGTGGTCTGTCCGCAAGACGTCCATTGCTTTGTCTACCCTTGACGAAGAACCACAGACGTCTCCGCCGCCAATGGTGCGATGACAGAAGGATGTGGACGGCAGAATGGAATTGTCTTTACTGACGAGTCACACTTCTGTCTGCAACACCACGATGGTCGCATTCGAGTCTGGAGACACCGTGAAGAGAGGATGCTGAACAGCTGCGTTATGCACCGCCACACTGGTCCTGCACCGGGTATTATGGTATGGGGCGGTATTGGACATCACTCTCGCACACCTCTAGTACGCATTGCCGGTACTTTAAACAGCCAGCGCTACATCTCCGAGGTGTTGGAGCCAGTTGCCCTTCCTTACCTCCAGGGCTTGCCCACAGCCATATTTCAACAGGATAATGCGCGACCACACGTGGCACGCATTGTCCAACGGTTCTTCGTCAATCGCCAGATTGAATTGCTCCCCTGGCCGCCTCGCTGTCCGGATCTTTCACCGATAAAAAACATGTGGTCCATGGTTGCTCTACGATTGACCCAGATTCCATCCCCAGCTGCCACAGCAGATCAACTTTGGCAACGTGTGGAAGCTGCTTGGTCTGCCGTACCCCAAGAACTCATCCAAAGTCTCTTTGAATCAATGCCGAGGCGTGTGGCAGCGGTGATCTCCAACAATGGCGGCTACTCTGGCTACTGATTTTGGCAGGAACCACACTTCACGGAAGTCTATAAATTTAATCATTTAATACTTGGTCAACATGTTATCTACAAAATAAATTTTGTTGTGATATTTCTTGTCTTTCTTGGTGTTGCAATTTGGTTGGCCAGCAGTGTATTTTTAAGGGTTTATCCAAAAATTCGAGATAATACACTTATGGCATATGCTATGTCAGGTCTGGAAACTGTACCTAAATAAATCAAACTTCCTACTGCTTTTCTATAAGGTATTTGTTCATCAAGTTTTACTGAGGTTTCTAAAGAGAGCACATTTTTGTCAATAGGAATGCAAACAGGATTTGCTGTAGACATATTAAAACAGTCCTAGACCTTCTTACCGTAATTTTCTTGATGTATAAAAATAGAACCATCACTTAAATATTGAATTTGTAAGCCCAAGAAATAATTAGCAGGTTCAGACCTTACAATGAAGTTTGCTGACAATTTTTCAAAGAACAGTTCTAGAAGTGTTTCATCTCTTGCAGCAACCAGTCCATCATCAACATAGAGGACCAAAAACAAGGATTTGTCCTTGTTTAAAAATAAGCAAGGATCACTGTCCATCTGGTTTAAGTCACAGCTCTGAAGAAACTTTTTAAACTTTTCGTTCCAGCATCGAGGGGCTTGTTTCAACCCATATATGCTTTTCAATAGTTTGCAGACTCACCCAGTTCCATCATCATACCCTTGAGGCTGCTTCATGTAAATTTCTTCTTGGAGCTCACCGTACAGAAATGCACTTTTGACATCAAACTGTGCTAATTTTAAATTCTCACTTGCAGACACACTAATTAAAGTTCTAACAGTGCCCCAGCGAACCACTGGACTAAAAGTTTCTTGAAAATCTGTCCAAAACTTTTGAGAGAAGCTCTTTGCAACAAGCCTGGCTTTGAATCGATCTACTTTGCCCTCAACATCTCGTTTGATTTTGAAGACCCATCGATTCTCAACTGCTTTTCAGTCTTCTGGCAAGTTTATTTATTCCCATGTGTTGTTTTAGACTAAGGTTTTTAGGTCTTCTTGCATTGCAATAGTCCAATTATCTTTGTGAGGAGAATTGAGTGCTTCATCAAATGTTGTTGGCTCATCTTCTGCAAACATAACATAGTCACTAAATCTAGCAGGTTTTTGCATTTGAGATCTGTCTCGCAAATTTAATCCACTTCCAACCGGATCAGTATTTTCTGTATCAGAAGCTTCTATGTTATTACTTCCAATAACATTTCTTTCTTCACATGTTGTTTCTGTTGAGCATAAAGGAATGTTGTCTACAGGCATTTTCTCACTGATAATTTCATTTCTGAAAACTACATCACGTGATAAAATAACCTCATTCTTTTCTGGGATAAAGACACGATAACACTCTTTGTTTCCACTATATCCAACAAGATAACCTTTCTGTGCTCTCTTGTCAAATTTCTTTCTTCTTTGTTTTGGAATGTGAATAAAGCACTCAGTACCAAAAACTCTTAAATGATTTATAGTAGGTACTTCATTGAACCAAAGTTCATATGGTGATTTTCCTTCTTCAGGTGTAGGACCTGTGCAATTTAATACATATGCAGCAGTATTGATAGCTTCACCCCACAATCTTTCAGGTAATTCTTTAGCATGCAGCATAGATCTTGCAGCTTCGACTAAAATTCTATTTTCTCTCTCTATAGCACCATTCTGCTCTGGAGTATACGGCATAGATGTTCGATGATGTAAACCAGCTTTCTGCACTATGTCATTGACTTCCAAATTGTCAAATTCTTTTCCTCCATCTGTCAAAAATTCTTTTAAAGTATAACCAGCAGTTTTCACTTCAGCTAAAAATCTGGACAACATCATTTTAACTTCAGATTTTTCTTTCATCAAGTAGACAGTTCTGTATTTAGAATAATCATCTTTAAATGTCACAAAATACCGATTACCTCCTAAGGACTTTTCAGGCATTGGCCCACATACATCAGCATGAACTAGGTGGCCAGGAGAAGTAGGTCTATTCTGACGAGTGCCAAAGCTTAATCTGTGCATTTTCCCATACATACATGCATCACAGTATTCACTATCAAGCTTTACTTCTATACCTTTATGTTTTAAAAACTTTTGAACATGGCGTTTGTTTTGATGACCCATACGCTCATGCCATAATTGAAGACTCTCATTTTCAACTGCCAAACAAGCAGTTTCAGGTCTCAATACACGCATAAGAAGTCTGTATACTGTATGATGTCTAACCCCAACAGCAACAGTCTCACCACTACTATTTCTGAATTCACGAAGTTTGTTATCAGCATGTTCAGTTAGATCATTGTCCAATGCTACACCTGATGAAAAAAAGATTTTGGTCACTCTCAGGAACATACCAAACTTTAGTGAGATGACCTGGTTTCCCTTTACCATTGACGAGCATCTCAATTTTAATTCGCCAATTCCAATGGCAAACATTGCTCTACCATCTCCGAGTCGTAGGGTTTTGGAGAATCAAATTCTTTGTAGGATGTAAACCAGCTAAGCTTTGAAGATATATGATGTGAAGCACGTGAATCAATAAGCCAATAATCTTTACTGTTATTTTCAGCAACTGTCATAAATGCTTGAACAGGATTTTGCTCAACTTTTTCAGCACCTTTTCCTTTTAGTGAATACCAGTTCTTTTCAAGTGTCCTAGGCGGCCACAAGCATAACCATTTAATCTTCTTATTCTTAGAAACCTTCTGAGAATTCACACCATTTTTATCCGAAAACTTTTTATCAACAACATTATTTGGCTTTACTATAAATGCTACACTGTTTTCTGTAATGCTACACTATTTTCTGTAAAAGGTTTTCCCTTAATTTCTTCCAACCGTTGCTCATGTAGGCGCAGTCTTTCAGTTAAGCCTGATATTGTTTTTTCTTTGGAAGGCACTGATTTCCAAGCATTTTTAAATTCCAATATTCATTAGGTAATGTATTCAATATTCTATTCAAAAGCATAGACTGAGGGAGTTGCCGTTTTCAGTCTTTAACTCTTCATGTAGCTCTTGCCAAAGTCTTTGCAATTTAAACACATGAATAGCTATATTGTCCATTGGATCTTTGACATAATTAAATAGCTGGGAATATAATATATCTAACCTCCTTTCATTCTTTGGCTCATAAACAGAATGTAGAGCATCCCACATTTCTTTACCACTTTTGCAGGTAAGAATATGTTGCTTAGGTTCAGGTCTTACACTGGAGTCTATAATGTACCGAGCGATCGCGTCCGCCTCTTTGTAAGCTTTCAATGAAGTTGCATATTGTTTACGCACAGCTTCCGTAGCATCCGCTTCCGGCACTTCGGGTTTCGTCTTCTCACCCAACACCAAGGGCATAGCTTTCTGTACAGTAAGTTGTAATTCTACATCGAATTTCCAACTTATCCAGTTCCTTTCGCCTTCTAATTTTTCTATGAAGCTGAACTTATCCATGTTCCCACTTGCAAAAAAGAAACACTGTTCTTAAAAACTGTCCGAAAAAGAACTTACGCCAGTTAGGCCTAACAGAATGCCGATCACGAAACGAAGTCCACGTTTAACAAAGTTCAAACTCTTAGCGTTACCATGCTGGGCCCATAACCACTTGAAGGTAATCAATGATGGCTCAGGGCCACCGTCAACTGAGCCAGGGCCCGGGGCAAAATAATACAGCGCCCCCCCCCTCTCCACTCAATATTTGAACATTGTATAAATTTTTTTAGTCAACTCTTATTTAACCGGGGCCCCTGCCAGCCCGGGTCCCTGGGCATTTGCCCCCTTTGTCCCCCCTGTTGCCGGCCCTGTGATGACTAATAATACTTTATTAGGCATTTATTTATTACTAAAAGTTAAAGTTTTCTTAGTTACAACGTGACACACCACACGGTGTGTTTTCTGGAAACAGACAACTCACGGTTAGCAGTTAAAGTTAAAGTAGAAGTAGTTTACACAGGCATAGATTTATACATCAACACATTTAAACGGGTTTCAAGAGTTAAAAAATATTGGCTTTGAAGTAAAAAATCATCGAAATTTCACTCTATGGACGTTAGCACGGGGAACGGTTAGTTCTGGTCTCCAAAGCTGAAAGTGACGTCACATTCCAATGGCGTATTAGCGGTAGCAAGGTGATAAGAAGGAGAAATCGACTAATATGTTACAACTGAATACAACCCAATATTTTGAGCGATTTCAATGTGTTTGAACGTTGGCAACGGTTTTCGAAGCTAAAGAAGGAGGAGTAACTCAGTGTTAAAAATGTGTCTCATATTTCGTCGCCGACACTAGATTGCGCGCGCCGATCACAGGGCTTTGACACGGAAACCATATGGATTTTTCGTATTTTTCAAGAGAAAACATGTATTTTGTTTTAGTGCTTATTTAATATGAATTTCTTTATTCAACTTAACATTATACACTGCTCAAAAAAAATTAGGGGAGCAAGCAAAGAAGTTAAGAAAACCGTGCGAGACTGCCACGTATTGGTATAAAATGGATAGTACAAGCGTATCAATGCGCAATACAGACAAAAGACGTAAAAAATTTATAATTAAGCTTTAATTCTTTGAAAATATGGAAAAAACACGAAAAGATGATTTAGGGCAACAATTTGGTTACATGTAAAAGATAAAAAAGTATTGTTTAGAAATAATGCAAGATTTTTAATATGGCGTGAGGTCTCCTCGAACAGCTAAGACTGCTGCACACCTGTTTTCCATGGATGCGATGATGTTATCGATAAGACTTTGAGGAATACTGTTCCACTCCTCAAGAAGTGCAATCTCCAAGTCTCGGAGAGTAAAAGGAGGCCTTGGTCTCGCAGCAATGCGTCGTCCGAGCATGTCCCAAACATGCTCGATTGGATTCAGGTCAGGAGAGCACGCTGGCCATTCCATACGCTGTATCGTTTCAGCATCAAACATGTTCTCCACAAGACGAGCTGTATGCGGTCTGGCATTATCATGCTGGAAAACAAAGGAATCTCCGATGGCTGCAGCGTAAGGTATGGCATGAGGTCTCAGTATCTCGTCTGCATACCTTCGGGTGGTCAAAGTACCATTCCGAATGGTATGCAGGTCAGTACGTCCACCTATGCTGATTCCACCCCATACCATAAAACAAGCTCGTCTGTATTGTGACCTTTCACGAACGAATGTGGGGTTATTTCGAGTGCCCCTTTCCCTCCATACCAAAACACGTCGGGTGTCACACTCCAGACTGAATCGGGACTCGTCTGTAAACAGCACTTGGCTCCAAACATGTTGCTCCCAATCTCGATGTTCAGCAGCCCATCTTCTTCGGGCCGCACGGTGGCGTGAGGTCAACGGAATGCAGACCATTGGCCTACGTGCGTTGCGTTAAGGAAAATATGACGTTGAGACGAAAATAAACCAATCATAGGTGTTAAAAATTTCACTGCTAATCGTTTGGAGGCCTATGATTGGTTTATTTTCGTCTCAACGTCATATTTTCCTTAACGCAACGCACGGACTCCTATGTGAACAGGCCCTAATTGTTTTGAGCAGTGTATATATATGTAGTACATCCATTACATCACGTTCTTAAAATATGATCTGAAAAGGAAAACTAGCTAATATTTACATGGCTGGATCTAGACTCAGCCTGAAAAGAATAAAATTTAGATGCAGTCTGGCCGAATCGTTTTATTAGAGAGACAGAAGTACATCCGTCCATAACAGAAGACGGCTCGGAAACGAATATCACCTTTCAACCTTACGCGCGAGAGGGCAAAAAAAAATGTGACTGTTATTTTGTACGGTCAGCAGAATATCCAGGCTCGCGATGTGAACCCACGCCTTTTTCCAGGCGTATACAAGTGTAGATATGCAAGGCATGCGATTTCTGGGAAGTTCTGTTGCTAAGGGTTTTGGTAGCGATAAATTGAGATTACTGCGAATTGGATTTAAGAAAGGGAACTTAAATGCTAGAATGGAGGGCATAATATTTCATTTATTACAAATCCCCCCCCCTAAAAGGGGAAAATCGTCACGTTGAAAGGTGACATTTTCACAAACATAATACAACAACATTTCTTATAATAAAGTGAGTACAATTACAATCAACATATCAAAATTAATTACATCATAAATTTACATTTCTCTGAATACAACATTGGTGGAAAGAAGTCACGACAAACAGCAAGGTGGTGAGAATTAGAACACATCAAGGTTACAGAGTCAAGAGCTTTGTCCGATACCCATCATAAATTAACTCCACCGAAACAAAACCAAAGTTAAATCTTTTGAATCTTCACCATAAAACTAAACTCACTCTTATGACTTCGTTGCACCATCACACAAAATATATGAAATTAAAAATAATATACAATGAAATTTAATGAACATTCAAAATATAGGGAAATCAATATAATATGCAATAAAATTTATAATAACTACTACAATGTACAATGAAATTCACACAACTGAAATATTATTGGCTTATACAATGTAAATAACTTTTTAAACAAATCAAAGTTCTTCATTCAATAAAGAGTCCTAAAATAACATATAATTCTTGGAGTCCTTAAGCTCAGTTTAATTTCATGTCGTTATACAGGGTTTATCAAATAAGTCCTTATTGTATGTGGTTTATATTCAGTGTCTCCATCTTACACATGATTTCACATGATTTCAAAACTTCATGATTTACATCAATTATACATCGATCTCCATTTTCATATTCCTAATCTCGAATACTTACATAATTTTAAAATAGACTCATGTCCATAAATTAAGGATAATGCCAGCTCCGGCAGATAAAAGCTCAGACACAAAACAAACGTGACTTATTCATAAAGCCCATTTATTAAACAAAAGATAAAGAACAAAAAAGATGGTGTATGTATGATACCATTCATAAAAACTACGATTTTTGATCCCTGGAGCAATTGTAAAAAATATCTCCTTTACAAAAACTTAATATTACATAGTTGGTATGATGGTTAATACATAGTTGGTATGATGGTTAATACATGTCTCCTATGCGAAGAAATACAGTGCATACAACGCCTAGGCATGCTGAGTATCAAATTTTCGAGCTGATCTTGGGGAAGATTACTCCACTCAGCAAGCAATGTTCTCCCAAGTTCCGGTACACATGTAGGAGGTGATTGACGGGCTGCAACTCGTTGGCCAAGCATCTCCCACACATGCTCTATCGGATTCAAATCAGGTGAGAATGCTGGCCATTCCATACGGGTGATATCCTCAGATTGAAGGCATTCGTTTGCGATATTTGCTCGGTGAGGACGGGTGTTGTCATCCATAAACACAGATTCTGCACCCATGGCACCCCTAAACAAACGTACATGTTGTTCCAGAATGATGTCCCGATAAATGTGGCCGTTCATGGTTCCGATTTGAACATGAAGATCTGTTCTGGAGCCCAGTATAATTCCACCCCAAACGAGCAATCCTGCACCACCGTAACGGTGTCATTCAATGATGTTATCTTGGTGATAATGGGTACCTGGCGTTCTCCATATGAAGATCCGACGTGAATGAGACTGCAAGCTAAACCTGGACTCGTCTGAAAACATCACACAAGCCCGCTGTGACGATGTCCACATTGAATGTTCTCTACTCCAGGCTAATCGCTGCCTACAGTGAGTTGCCGTGAGCGGAACACATCTGACAGGCCTGCGAGCTAAACCAGGGGTCGGCAAGTAATTTTAGGTGAGGTCCGGATACTGTTGAAAATTTTTATAGAGGTCCAGAAAAAAAACTTACTAGTTTAATACTAGTTATAATACTTACTAGTTTTAATTTTTTATTTTGACACATTTAAGTAATTATATAAAACACAATAGATAGGTATTCTTAAAACATAATGCGAGAAATTACACCTGCGGTCTTGAGCCAGTATTTTATAGTTTGGATCACGCGGGGAAAAGCTAATGTGAAGAGTGTCTTCAAGGTGGGTGTCCGATAATCTCGATGGATATTTGTTCTTCAAAAAATTCATTTTTGAAAAAAGATGATTCACATACATATGTGGAGCCAAAACATAGTAACCAGGTTGATAGCTAGTTTTTGCAATTTTCATACTTTTCTGAAACATATTTACCCCAAAATTCTTCAGTGGATGCAGATTATGCATTTGCAAGGAAATATCTTCTTGCAAGTCAATTTCTCCATTTGAAGTAAAGGCCTTTGAAAGACTGAACAACGTCGCAGCCACGTGTAGTCCATTCTGCCGCTGCAGCAACTTCATAAGGCGATTTAAGGAATTGAGAGAGCTTCCTATCTCTGCAAAGTCTTGGAATCTTGCAGTAAATTCCTTCCAAAATCTGATATAAACCTTAAAATACTGCAATGTCTTCTTCAGAGTTCTTCTTTTAATATATAAGAATTGTTGGGAAATGAATAAATTCTTGACTTGCAATATATTTTTCAAAGATATCCAGCTTTCGAAGGAAAGCAGACACATTTTGTATCAGATCACATATTAATTTTCCGTTTCCTTGTAACTCGGTGTTGAGCACATTTAAATATTTCAGAATGTCTTTCAGGAAAGCCACAGCTAGCATCGTTTGTTATGCGTTCGTTTGTTATGAACTCCAAGTAATTCCTTGCTTTCTGCGTATCCAAGTTTTGCAAGAAGAAGGTTATTTGTTCTTTAACGTTCAATAACTTGACCTTTACTTAGCCAACGAACATTGTTGTGTTTCAGTAAGTCAGAATACACCGAATCACATTCAGAAAGAAACTCCTTGAACTGTCGGTGCTGATGAGCAGAACGAGACCTCATAAAATTGATCAACTTGACCAACCTGTCCATTACTTCTTTCAGAGTAGCACTAAGCTTTCCACAAAGGACTGTCTGGTGAATTATGCACTGATAAGATATTAGGCCTGCATTATTATCCCTGATTCTCTTTACTAATCCTTGTTCTTTGCCAGCCATCTCTGGGGCTCCGTCACTTGAAAGGGACGCCATTTTATCATAACTAATATTTGATTTTGTTATGAATTCATCAAAAGTCTTGAATAAATCTTCTCCATAAGTTTACCTTTAAACGACAATATTGCTAGCAATTCTTCCCTGGACAACTTTACTTTCAATGTCAAAAAATCTCACGAAAATAGACATTTGTTCATCATCAACAATGTCACATGATTCATCAAGTGCTACGGAGTAGCAAGGTGGCCTTCTGCAGAAGTTCGAGCAAACTACTTTTGTTGTCAGCAGCTAAAATTTCGGTTCTTCTTGTACTTCTTGGCCGACAATGGAATACCTTGAATTGCGGCGACAATATTCTTTTTCTCTTCAAAAGTGACGTGGCCCCTTCCAACATGCATTCTTTTACTATCTCAGAGTCTGAAAATGGCTTCTGGTGTTTATTAAGCGCCAGCCACACACGCAATGCTGCTTCTGTGGATTTTCTGCTCGCTCATTCAGCGAACTAGTGCTTTTTTGTAAGAAGTTAGATATGCTTGGAGTTTTCTTTACGAGCTACACTGCCAAGGAGAAAAGTTTTTGGGAAATGCTGATGATGTTTCGTAGTGTCGCTTTACATTTAGGCACTTTAACAATAGCGACAGTTTTGTTGTACATAAGGCAAACTGGAACCTGTTTAGGCCTAGTCAGGGCTAGGCGTAAAACAATATTGTTCAGTCCACTCAGTCAGAAACTTCCTATTTTCACTGTCAACTTTTCGGTTTTAGGATCCATATTGATGTAGGTATGAAACGTTGTTAGTACAGGACAAATTATAACACAAATTAACTATGCTCCTCACAAGATCGCAACGCAACTACCTAATAACGACGACGTGTCGAAACATGCCGGACCAGTACGCTCCCTCCCGCCCGCACCCTCACACTCCAACGCACTCTCTTGGCTACACAGCAGAGCATAGCAACAGCTATGTATCTACCTACTAAAACTAGTTATATAAAAATATGAATTAAATTGAATAGGTAGGTAAGTTATTTAACAAGATCTGGCGGTCCGAGTTTCGACCTTCCGCGGTCCGGATACGGACCGCCGCGGTCTGCCTGTTGCCGACCACTGATATAGACCAATATTTCACAAACGTCTGTACACGGTTTGCCTTGAAACTGTGGTACCGTGGCTGCGAGATAGCTGACGAGACAGGTCGGAGCTGTGCTCCGTCTGCTTCTTTTGGCAGTTAGCTACCAAATACCGGTCTTCATTGCAGCGGTTGTAACTCGGGGGGCGACCTGTACTGTAACGTCTACTGACATTTCCATCATCTTGGAATCGTTGCCAAAGCCTAGAGAAGACACTTTGGGCAATTCCAAGTTCCTTGGATACTTCCATCTGAGTACACCCACATTCCAAGCGGCCGATAATTCTCCACGTAAAAAAACCATCCACATGAGTCCTCTGTATCATAACTATTCGGTTATGGCACCGAGGCGGCTTACAGAACGCTTGTGAACAATTTTTACTTCTTTGCCACCATTCGTGTATATACCCCTCTCTTACACTCCGTCATTGTGGACGTACTATCGGCGTCCATCTGGTGGCTTCCTGTAATTTGCATATTATTCTTGAAGATGTGTGTGATAATTCTACAGGTGAAATTTTTACTTAGAGTTCGATTCGTTGATTCTGAATTTATCCGTATTTATAGGCATGAGTGTACTTCAACAATGCATCACACAGAAGAATTTCAATAAGTTCAAGACAACATTACTTTAGACATATTAATATTGTCCTAATGTTGTCTATTAATATTGTCTAATAATATTACAAAATTGATTTGTTATATTATTCTGAATGTGTCACTTCAATTACAGCAATAGAATTTAGATGACCTGTCAAGTTTCTAACAATACATACGATCATAAATTAAACAACTCAAAACAAGTTGTTATAAATCTTAATTAAGTAAATGGGCATCATTTGCATATTAGGTAATA
The DNA here is from genome assembly GCA_907164885.2 of Dolomedes plantarius. NCBI lineage: Eukaryota > Metazoa > Arthropoda > Arachnida > Araneae > Dolomedidae > Dolomedes > Dolomedes plantarius. The sequence continues at coordinate 34,758,114 of OU015499.1, read as the reverse complement.
TTCGAAACATTATGTGCTTTAACATCGTCACTAGTTTCAATTCAAAATATTCAAATTCTAAAATCATTGGTACCAATCATGATAAAACTGACAACCTGGAGGGGAAATGGCTATCCTCTGTGATGTCTAACGTGAAAGATTGTTAGTGATCAAGAGGGTGCTGGATGCAAAGACAGCAAGAGGCTCATCCCTCTGCGGGAGGAACTACCCTTGTGCTGGCAAAAGGGTTCTCCGGTGTCAACAAAAATAATAACTCAATCATCAACACACTTGACAAAATTAGGGGTAACCTGTGACATGTCATGTTAGCCCCAACCTTGGCAAAAATTTTTCTTTAACTTAGCACATCAACACTCTTTTTAATAAATATCGACTTAATTTTTTTCATAAGAGTCCTTATATTCCATTCTCAAATTAAATCATAATAAAAATTGAGTTTTTGAAGGGTTTAAGGTGATCTCCCTCCTTAAAGGAAATGAGTAAAGTAATGATCCATTATTTTCTAGAGCGAGCTAGTTACATATAAAAAAGCACACACCAGCGCAGCTACAGAGTATGCAATGTCCAAACATGAGTTGACAAACATCTGACACATGAAGTGTCATACTTCATTATATAACATTTTCAGAATAATTGTTGTATTAGTTTCCGAATAAATTAGTTTCAGAATTTTGCAATAATTGAATAATTAAAGAAAATGAAATTACATAAAAACATTGTGAAAAATACTACTGATTAACCAAAACATACACACACTAGTGATATAAGAATATTTTTATTTTAGATAAGTATGAATCATACATTCATACATAGCAGTCTTTAAAAAGAAAAGCAACATTTTCTATCAATAATCACAAATGAATTCTAATCAAGACTTAAATAGAATAGGAGAAGTCAATTCTGTATTTAATCACACAACACTTTTATTATCTTCCTTTGGAAAAAAAAATCAATCAAAGCATCTCAGATTACACTTTTAAACGTGAAGTATAACTGTCAATGTGGGTAAATTACTGAATACAAAGTTTTTTTGGTGAATTAAAAAGAAAAAAAAAACCAAATAACATTGACAGGACAAATCAGCTATTTTTTGCACTTTCACAAAGTATGGGTTTCATTGTACACGCAGGTAAAAGATCATAAAATCTATTTTTTTAAATTATATACACAACAAATTTGCATAAGCATTATAGTGACAATATTATCAATACAACGAAAGCTTATTTACTTATCGAAACTAATTTAATAGTGATTAAATTCAATATTAGGTTCTAGCATAGTCAGGAATTATCTTCAGTTGGGAAGTTAGCGATTACAAAAAATTTCAGCGAAGTTAAAAAGAAAAAAAACCCCAATAACATTGACAAGGACAAATCAGCTATATTTTTACATTTCATAATTATGGGTTTCCATTGTACTCACAGTAAAAAGATGGATAAATATTAAATTTTTAGAAAATTTATACACAACAGATTGCGACAACATTGTTTATCATACATGAAATTTATTTACTTAGTTGAAACTAACTTAACAGTAATTAAATTCTATCTTAAGATTTCAGCATATTCACCAGTTTTATGAAGTTTTCATAGGGGAAATATTTTATTTCCTTGAACGAATTTTAAAAAATGATGGATTTAGCTCAGACGTGTATCTAATTTGCCCTAACCACAAATATGTTGAATAGAAGAAAAGTATTTCATAATTATAAAGAATTGAACTATTAAGTACACTATATACATACACTATTATACATTAAAATACTTATTATACAATAAAAAAATAATGCTTGATATACAATTTACTATAGATAAATGTTGAACAAAAATTATACATGACATGTTTTTACAGATATTTATAACATTATTATTGGATATTGACAAGGGAATAACTTTACAAATTGAATAGCAATTCAGTTAGATTTATCGTAGTTAATTTTAATGGTATAATAAAATATATTATTCAGTTAAATTATTAAATGAGTAGAATAATTCAATAAATGTGATATATAATTTTGACTGTTTTTCTTAATTTTTTAACTTTAGCACAGAGTTGAAAATTTTTATTTTCTTGTTGCATATAAAATGCATGCGTCTAATTAGAAAAAAGTTGATAACATTTTGATTAAATTAATGTTATGTTGCTCATTGCAACCTATTACTGGCATAGGAGGACTAGTATAAATTCTTTTATCCCTTGAAAAATTAATTTATTATTTAGTTTATTAAAATTGTTAAGTTTTGATTATTGCAATTTCTAGAATATTAATTACTTTTAAAAACAAATCTGAAGGGTATAATAAAGAACCTTTACTTTAAAAAAAAATAAATTTATTTTGATCAGTATGCTGTTTATAGTGGTTAAGTTTGAATGCATGGCCACATTTAGCAAACTACTGATCCTCCTAACAACATAACCAGCAACATAATTTATAATGAAATCTGGCACTGAACAACCAGGTTCAAAACATGTTGGCATATCTGTGCACAGAATATATTAAAAATTTGTAAAACAATTTTCTAAAACACGTGTCCATATAACTCAATGAAAAATCGGCTGAAGTAGAACATGTCGCGCCATCTGCCAGTGAGCGACCATAATCGTTCCATTGTTTCGAGGAATTCCCCATTGAAGCTTACGCTCCTTCTTTAAACTTTTCCCCTCTGGGGGATGGTGTAGGAGACTAGCGCTTCTTTCCCAACCCAAATCCCTATGTGTGGAACAGTCCATTTCAAACAAGAGGTGAAAAAAAGCGTCCACAGACAGCAATCCAGCATCAGTTTCGATTTACTCCTGCTGCCATCTGTTGAATTTTTAGGAATCTGTTTTATTCTCTAAGAGATTTTAACAAAATAAATAGAAAGAGTATATGATTGAATTTTAAATTTACTTTCTTCAAATATCCACAATAATTTTAATTGTTAATTAGAAAATAAATTATTTAATAAGGCTTTAATTAAAAAAATTAGTTGCATAATTAAAAAATTTAAAGTTTTAAATTGCAATAATTTAATTTATTATTTAGTGTTTTGATCTTTCTTTGCTGTAGATTTCCTTTATTTCAGAATTAATTGAAAATAAGTGCATTTGAAATCTTGCACTGGAAGCAGAAAGTGAATTAAAGTCCAGTACTGTATGTGCTGAAGTATATACATCTGATGAATCTTGCCCAAAAATGTTCATAAAATCTTTTTCTAATATATTATCAGCTTACATATCATGTCATCATCAATTGGAAATATCTTGCTTCCTGTACATTCTTACCTTAAAATTTGTGGTCAAAGTTTCAAATGTGTTGACATCTTTACTTTCAGCTGTAATTAATTCTATCTGTTGTACGTTTTAAAAGTTTCCTCTATGCTGTCAGTTGCACCTTTCCCACGCCTGCCCTCTCTATAATTCCATGTCACGTTTGGGATGCTGGGAAACAATTATTGTGTGCGTTACCTAAACAAATGAAACATTTTGTTTCTGTATTGTGTACAGGGTCCATCACCTAACATATGAACAGTATTAATTGAATGCTGGTTCTTGAAAAAGTATTTGGAAATGGTTGTAGATGAGCCCAGATGACCGATGTTCATTTGCTTGCAGTGGCAAAAGGAATCAATGTTACGAAACCTTTTGTGCCTGGTAAAGACACTTTACGTTGCACATATGTTTGAAGTTTCCGCTTCTCTCTTCTACTCTTTTTTTTTTTTTTTAATTATACTGCACATTAACTGTAGAAAATTAATTTAGTTGTTGAACAAGAAAGTAGTCAGTGATTTAAAGTAAATAATAAATAAATATATATCAATTCAATATTTGATAAAGTTGGTAGCCAATACAAAATCTTATAAATTTAATGTTAATATAGTCCTCTATTTAATGTTAATATTGGCTGTAATATTTAATGTAATATTGTGTATATTTAATGTTATATTGTGTAATATTTAATGTTAATATAGACTCTTAATATTTATCAATTTTCAGACTTTGAGTATTCAAAGACTGATTTGTATAGTTTTAACGGTGTTTTATTATGTTGGTTTGAATATTAAAAATTCAGAGCATTTCTGAATATAACGTAAAACTTCTGAATTCAACATTTTGTATTTGTTGTGTATGATCATATAAGTCTTTTAGGTATATTTTATGGTGATACAAATACACATTGCTTTTTTTTATTAGTAAATATATTTAAATTAGGCATTTATATACTTTCTTATCAAGACCTGTAAAGATTATATTTTTCATTTGTATTGTACAGCGGGAAAAACAGTACTTTGTATTGGGATGCTAGAGGAGAGCTATGGTCTCTTGACTGTCTCTCGACGTAGGGGATGAAAAAAATGTATTGTATATAACAATACTACTGAACTCTAGTATTCAATAACCTCAGAAGCCAGAATAAAATATTTTTCTTCGGTATAAATTAAAGGATGCTAAGTGCAGTTTTAAGATTACCCAAAGGGAGAAAAATAAAACACTGTAAATTCTGTAACACTTTTTTCAGTAATAGAGATAAATACTTGTTTCTGGGTATGTCCATGAGAATCTAATGTAAGAAAAGTTAGCGTACATATTACACTAGATAACCCAACAAGGCATATTTTAACTCCATTAATAGTAGCCATAATTAGTACCCTTATAGTCTTCAACCTTTGAATTCATTTAGTAGCCTAGAGTTTATGCCTGAATTTAATACAGGTTTATGATAATGATTGAATCATTTTAAAGAGCAAGATATTTTTATCTCTAATTATATTAACCTTTATTTAGATGCTTGTTTTATTACAAATTCACAAAAATACAAAGACAACATTAAATTTGGGACCTATTGGAATCAGTTGGTTGATTTGTAACTCTATGGTCAATTATGCTCGATAGCTAATAAGACTGGGACCTATGGTTTAAAGTGGATTCAAAATCATTACAACATCCAAGCCAACCTGAGATCAAATCTGATTCTTTTCATACGTTAGGTCAGAACGCTAACCATGTACAACTTAAAATTGATTGAGGAGATAGGTAAAGAGGTCACAGTATATATTTCATATCCATGATCTTAGATTTCGTTTTCTTGGAACTGTTCCCGTTCCAAGAGTAGGTGTCCTACTACCCCCAAATGATCTAAAATATTCTCACGTTGGCCAAGTTTATGGGGGATTCTCCAAAACCTGACATTTCAAATTGCAAATTCTTTAAAAGCATAAGTGCTTTATAAAAAATCTAAAAAAATTCATACTTACTCTTTATAAGGCACTTAACAAGGAAAAAAGATTCGGAGATAATAAAAGAATGGAATATAAAAACAAAGAATTAAATGATAATTATCTAATGAATTAGAATTAATGAATTATCTTTAGATAATTATTCCAAGATTAAGACAGGCCAGGAGAGTGACTTCCAGTGATTTAAAAAATTTTTTATAGGAAGTAGTAAATGAGTAATCTTTTATATGCATGGGAATACATAGGAAAAATTGTTTTTAATATTATAATATTCATACCAAAATAGTTAATATTCATGTGTGAAAATACAAAATAAAAATTTAATACTGCATATTAAAAGTCAACTTTTATTTTGTCTTTGGTTCTTTTTTCCTATTTAATGGAAATTTTCTCTGCTTGCTAATAAGCTTGTTAGGTGGAGCTTTGGATGTTGATTGTTCTGCTATCAAGTTTGTACGAGACGTTTGGTTACACATTCCTCACAGCTGATTACCTGTCATGGACATTTCTTCACCATGAACTTTTCGGTTATGACGGTAAAAATTACACATTTGACTAAATGTTGTATGACATTTGTCACAAACAATATCAGATGAGTTGTTGCGCCGTTTTTTAAAAACAATTTCAGGGTTGTTTGGCCCTGAAAAGTGCCGTTTTGTTGAAAGAACTTCAGACATTTTGTAACAGAAATAACTTGAAATAGACAAGAAAAGCGAACTTAACTTGATACACACAATAGCAGCGAACAACGTGTAACTGGGATGTGAAGCGGAGATAGTGAATAGATGGGCGCCACCCTTAAACCTATTCACCTCTTGTTTGAAATGGACTGTTCCACACATAGGGATTGTGGTGGGAAAGAAGCGCTAGTCTTCCTCTGTACCAAAACAAAAGCTTTTTCATGAATTGTGCTGCATTGTTTATTTAGCTGTTCTAAACTGAAACTTATTGATACGGGAGACATGAGTTAAAAGCCATAGTAAGAATGCAATAGAATTTTCGTCGATAATTTGTTGCAGTTATGTAAATATGGTACTAGTTATTGTAAAAATAGTAAATGGGGAAGTAGGTTAGTTGTTTTTATCGACAATGATTTGACTAAGATTGCATTGTTTTCAAAAGCAATTTTTAGCATGACTTGATTCTCTTTTTAATACATTTGAAATTGTCTGTTAAGATGTGTTTGGTTAATTTATTTTCGAAATATAAACGCCAGTTAAAGGCCCCAAACTAATTCTTTCACTATTCTAAAAATGACAATGACAATCAAAGTATTGATAATGGCATACAAAGTTTGGATTTTTTTTCAAATATTAAGCAGTTTGTTTTGTTAATTATATCCTAATTATTTTCCCAATTCATTGTCATTCTCTTACAGTCAGTTCTTCGTTGCAAACCAAGAATTAATGATTTTGTAAGTTAATTAAGCTCTGGATGAACCACAGATACATTCTAGTCACTAGCTTATACCAATTATATTGCCTTAAGGTATGTAATCGAGTTTCTGGTAGGAGATTAACATTTAAGATGTATAATTAAATTCTAATATAGGAAAATTTTCAAGTACACTCATCACCAGTTTCGTGCTGACAAACTTATTGGTTCCCATATATGTAAAATGGTCAAAATTGTATGTTCAATATCAAAGGATAAGTTTTGAAATTTCACCTTATATAGTTTAATCATTAATGAATTTATTTTCAGGTAAATTACCTTTATCAGTATCATATACATAACCCACAAGAAATAAGGCTGAATTTTGTGATATTTCGTTTTGGATGATAGTAAATTTAATTTTTACTATATGTTAAAGATGTGCTTGTACAATGGATAAAAAAATGGAATTTAGTTATGAGTAGATTAAATAATAAGCAAAGTAGTAAAAATGAATGTAAGATTTATTTTTAAATTTATGTATAGATATAAGTTGAAAATTTATAAATTTAAATGAAAAGAATTTCTTTTAATTAAATAAAGTATCAAAAATTTGTGTTTATACCATTATTCCACAGTATAGTGGAAAGCATGTTAGATGCAATTTTTTCTTTCACTCCTTGCAAGCTAATCTTATATTTATTATGCACATCTACCTTGTGTTATTTGTATAAGGAAATGGCCATCACTCTTTCTCTGTGATATAGGGAGGTGAACTTTGGGTCCTTGTTGAGGCCCATCCTTTCTTGGTGCAATTCTTAGATGAGCGATTGTAACCTCTCGGCAAAACTCCAGATGAGTCAGCTCGGTATTTTTTCATGAGTTGCTGAATGTAACAGCAAACCAATGATAACAGCCATATTTAATGCATTAACAAATAAATTCCAACACCATTTCTTATTGCGAAGCGTAGGACAGTAGCTGCCTAACATTCTATCTAGCAGGTCATGTGAATGGGACTGCCGAGCCTGAGACAAACATTACATCGTATGGAACTGGCCTCTGTGAGAAAGTTTTACTCCTGACCAAAAAAAGTCACTCGCGATCCTCTGGTCTCGAAGAAAAATATTTACTTGCCGCCTTTGTACATCAAACTCTGATTGAATAAGCAATTTGTGAAAGCAATGGACAAGATAGGTAAGGCATTTCAATTTTTGAAAACTAAATTTCCTTGTCTTAGTGAGGCCGAAATCAAGGGAGTTTTCGTGGGCCCCCAGATTAGACAACTTTTCCAAGATCTGATGTTTATTTAACACCTGAATCAAAACGAAAAACGAGCTTGGTTTGCATTTGAAAACATGTGTGATAACTTTTTGGGTAACAGCAAAAGTGGTGATTATGTCACTCATATCAAGGAATTGTTGTTAGTGTACAAGGCCATGGGGTGTAACATGTCCCTTAATGTGTATTTCCTTCACTCACACCTGGACTTCTTCCCTGAAAATTTAGGAGCAGTTTTGGATGAACACAGGAAACTATTCCATGAAGACATCAGGTTTGAGGTTCATCTAAGTTTGAGGAGATTTTCAGGAAAGTGGAATGTGAGCATGTTGGCAGAGTACTGCTGGTTTTTGGTACGAGAAACTTATACCTCAGGGTATAAAAGGAAAGCAAGCACCAAATGAAGGTACTTATCTATTTATTATTTGTTAGATTTATCATTTTACTTTTTAAATTTATTTATTTTACATTATTTTACTTCTTATTTATTATTCTTTATAGCTAAAATAATCCTTTTCGCCCCTCCAAATCAAACTCATGGCCATAAAATTTCTATCGAAAAGTGATAATAATGAGGGAAGATAAGGATTACAGAGCAGGACTGTAGTGATAAGAGCAATGCAAGTTTAAATTTCTCAAAGCGTGAAAATTCCTGTGCAAACCTATGCGTGTGGGATATTGTAAATCGTCCGAACTGTTGCTATATATTTTTATTATTCTTACTATATATTTTTATTATTTGGGGGTGTTTTAGAGAGGATGAGGGGGGGGGGGGCTAGAATCTGGAATATATAGAAAATAAGTGAAAAACTGAGAAATCTATCATTTTTAATAATTTTTTTACAATTTAAGGGGGCAAATCCCTCCCAAATCTATCTCCTTGCTACAAATGTTCATGTTTTAGAACTTTTGATCTCTCTAGCCCCCCCTATCCCAGAAGAAATGTAAAGGCTAAACTAATTCTTTTCATTCCTCAAAATTATCGAAAAGGGATAAAAATAGGTGTGGGGGGGGCTTCCCCCCAAAACGGTGGGTGATGGGGGAAAAGAGGGATTATATTCAAATTCAAGAAGTCATTTTACATAAGAATCTGCAGGAATGGTGTCAGGGCCTGAATTTTTTCTTTTTTTACAGACCAGTGTAATCAGTAGTCTTGAATGTAACACTACAATGAAATTCAGGTGGTGTGCCCTATTCTAAAGAGACCAAACTTCTACAAATTTTTTAAATTATAGGTATGAACCAAAAAAATTCTGTAGAGTAGATTTATATACTGGATTTGCAAATTGTGCTGAATTGAAACATTTTGTAGTGGAGTATGTTTAACTGCATTTTATAATTCAGTTATCAGACTTGTTCAGATAATTCAGTTAACTACTATTTTACATTTAGAAATCTTTATGAAATTTAACACACTTACTCTAGTGACATGACGAAGTTAATGTGTTTTTACCTATGTGTATCTTAAAGGCATATCCTATGAAATTCTGTTTATTTATAAATTGATCGACAGGGTCCAAATCGTTTCTTTCAGATTCTTTCCTATGCCTTATATTTTAAAATAATGATTTTTTTTCTCTTCTAGGATTTCTGTCTAGACCTAGTCATAGAATGGAGACAAATTTTAAATAGATGATAGACTTTAAGGATTCATCCAGTTCCTTGGTGTTATAATAGAAATTTTTGAAATATGTTCCCTTGGGGGATCCTGTAACCCCTAGAGGGTGTGTCCCCAGGTGGCAGATTGGGGAATGCCTCCACTGGAATTTCTATTGTGTGGTAGAAGGGAAAAATACCTTCCATGGACCAATAGGTAGAAGTCCAACCTCTTTCGAGGCAATGGCTCCCCTCTTCTATGGATAGTACTGCTTTCTTTCTTCTTTTCTCTTCTGTACTATCCTTAAGCATGATGACTGAAAGCACAACAAAAAATTTGCTGCCTGTGATATATAAAACTGACAAAATTTTATAACAAATTTTTTACTACTTTGATACTGACTTTTTTTTTTTGCCATATCAATGCAAAAGGCTGTCTACCTTATATTATGTTGCAGATTATTCCATATACAGCTCGCTTCAAAACTAAAGACAAAGGGAAGGGCAAATAAATAAGCATAAAACAGGTATAATTGTCACTTGTGTTGAATTTGATCTTACAGGAAAGGGGTTTATTCCTGCTTTTGATCAATGTTTAAATTTTGAGTTGCCGAAGACTGAAGTTTTGAAATCAGTACATTTGACTACTACTTCTATTTAAACTTCTACTCTTCTATACAATAGAGCAGGGGACGGCAACCTTTATTACTAGAAGGGCATATTTCAGAAATGTGGGAGATCAGCGGGCACCACTGGATGGAGGAGGGGAGGGGGGGTAATATTTAAGTATGAAAATATTAATGTGACATAAAATTTCACAAATAAATGGAAATTTTAATTTAAGCAAAATAATCTTAAAATTTATAATTTATGCGATATTGGACATTGCAAATCTGCGGCCAACTCGTTGTAATGTGGCACATAAGTGAAATTCTCTTTTCTCAGGCACTGGTCCAAATGAGGGTCAGTTAGGCTTGGTCGGTACTTTGATTTTAAGTATTTCATACTGGAAAACAAATATTCACAAGCATATGTTGACACACGAAGAGAGTTCAATTTCAGAGTACATTTTGTCAACAATGGGAAACTATTCATTCACTAAATTCCAGAATTTTTCTTCGTTATGATGTGATTTTAATTCAGTGTTATTTCTTAAATTTATAATTTCCAATTCTATGTCCACCTTATTGGAAATATCAAAATATGTTGTGATTTTATGAGTCATAGCCTCCTCTGTATGAGAGAAAGGATTAATAAAAAATGTCAAGAATGCCTCCAATGCATAGAATTCTTCAAATCTGGTATTCAATTCTTCCAATAAGGAATCAAAATGTTTAGGAAACTGACAGGTTGTAGCATTTCAATTGCAATAATTTTCTGTCGCCCTTTTTAAAATTTGGAAATGTGGTAAATTATCTTTCTCCATATGCGATTTCCAGAGCACCAATTTAGCTTTAAATGCATTTATCGTACTCACCATAAAAGCAAGGGGAGAGCGATGCTGTCGGAGGCTGGTCAGTTTTTGATTTTTATGGTTTTATGATTTTTAATTTTTTTCATTAAAATTATTCATTACAACTACGAGCGTTTGTTCGATATTTGAATGGCGGGCACTTTAAAATCGTCTCGTGGGCCCCCTGGTGCCTGCGGGCACTGTGTTGCTGACCCCTGCAATAGAGGTTTGAAATATTTAAATTTTTGAGTTTTATATCTCAGATTCAAATTTCAGATGTAATGTGTTTTCATCTATTAGTTATTATAAGATTGATAAGTTATTTGATTTTGTCATGTGAAAGGAATTTTTGAGTAAGCATAGCAAAATACAAACATCCATTTAAAATTTTTTTTTTAATCTACAGGAATTTATCAAGAATAGACAGACACTGGTGAAGCATTTGGTTTTTTTCCCATAAATAACCAGAAGATTGCTGCTATAGTGATTTAAATAAAAAAGAAGAATTTTCTTGTTTATACTGAGGAAGATAGATAATGCTAGTCCTTCTGTATTCCAGAAGTGGAGTAAGACCAGGTGAATTAATTAGATGAATCAATCTACAAGCTTAATGCTTAGTAGGTTACTTTATAACATCATCAAGGAAGTGGTTTGATCTATGCCCAATAAAATTGTAGGTGTTGTAAGAACAGCATGGATAATTGAAAACTGAACTATAGGCTTTTTTTTTTTTTTTTAATTGCAACGGAACAGATGCATAACAAGTTTCAGGAGACAACTTAGAAAACTTTGTGGAACTGAATGCATTAATTGAAATTTTATATGGCTGTTGCATGTAAGAAGCAAAAAAAACTTATGCTTATGGGCTGTACATCTGTGGCTTGGTTCTGAAAGAGCCAATGTCAAAATTGTTAGTTTTGAGAAAAAGGCATTCGAAGATATTGAACATTTTGCTGAATGTTATATCTTTCTTATACAATACGTCACATTATTTTTTTATTTGTTCATTGTTAGTGTAGTATTTTCATCATATAAAAAAAAATTTCATCTGTTACTATTTTATATAAAAAATATACCTTTGGCTCTTTTTCGATCTGAAGTTACTGCATCTTAAATGACATTGGTTCATTTGCTGAGAACCATTAAGAACAGCTAGAGGAAAAACACTTTTAATTTTAACATTTTATTCAAATAATTCACATAGAAATAAGCAACATTTTAAAGTACATTTTCTCAGAATTCTAGAACATAGAATATTTTGTCATAATTTTCGTTTTCATTCAGTTTCATCACAATCTAAAAGTGTATCCAGAATATCTGGTGAACTAGTCAATTTTTCTAAAAATGCATTGTAAAATAGACGACTATTCGGCTGTATGTATTGCATCAAGTCTTTAAAGTCTCTCAGTTTTTCATTACTTAATGGTAATGACTTGTCTGTTATGGGGGGCAAATTAAAGTTGATGTTGGTTGTATAAAGTCTTGTGTGTTTTCTTACAAAGTTTATTTTCTTGAATGGCTCATCACTTTCAAAAGAAATTTTGTAATGAATTGCATTTTGTTTGTCCCACCGAAATTGCAGCCATTTAATTTTAGTCTACATTACTAGCTCGCCTGCAGTATTGATTTTTTTTTTGCAAACAAATGCTGTTCCATTCTAATTAAATTCGCCCAGTTATGAGGAAGTTCAATGACATCATTTGTTTTTTCCTTGCCTTCTCAATTACTGGCATGCAATGAATCTGCCTCCATGTGTGTATGCCCAGCTTCCAGAAACTTGTGGTTGATGATTATTTTTCTACCATTAATAACTAAATCTTTAGCTGTGACTAAAAATATCAAAGCTACTTATATATTTTTATTTTGTCCTGGATATGAATCATTGAAAAAATTAATTTCTTAAATGTCACCTGGGATTTGTTTTAAATAGGCATACCGGCATGATGTGATTTCTTAACCTCCTCTAGCGGCAATTGTCTCATCCCATAGATAACAAATTGTTGCAGGGTTTTGATTCCTACTTGTAACATAAAGTGAGGTCCAGTGTCCACAGCTGTCTCTTATAAAATGATATTCCGCTGGATAAAAGTGGGGTTGGGAGACCTTTTTGTAAATCAAAACTTAGTCAACAATTTTTCATTAGATTTACTTTCTTCGACATACATTTTTTTCTCATCGTAGCAAGACTTACCAAAAATTATATGCTTATCTCTTTCACTAAGGATTTTATTTTTTTCACACTCGTTTGTCTGTTTTAATCAACATTTCAAATTTGTCACACTCTCCACATGTATAATTTTTTGGTTTGTGGAATGAATGATTAAATTCTTCCACAAAAATTTTATGATAAAGATTCATTTTGAGGGCCGACGTCATTTATAGCACTGTCTTCCTTGTTTAATCTGTACATTTGCGAAATTGACAAATCAGATTGTAAATATTTTGTTTCGAGAATGAGACCTAGAATAATGACTTTCGTAGGATGGGAATCTGTTTATATGGCTTCTAATAAAGTCTTTCTCCCTTTCTGGGATTACGGGCTGTTTCCCATGTTTTCCTCTTCCATCTGAAGTACACAAACCCTTTTCACTAGCTCTTTTTTTTAAACACACACCCTATTTCTTTTAATCGCTATATCTAAAGTGTTAGTAAATATTTCTTGGCATATTTCTAGCCTAATAATACCTTATTTAAAGAGTATCTGCGAGTATACTGACACCTACTTTCTTTTTTATCACTTGTTTATAGCCTTATTGTAGCTTTTTCCTTTACTTCTACAAAATCCGAAATAAATTGTGATTGTCCGTCATAAGATAATTGACAAAAATTGTTAAAAATCTTTTCTCTCACTCATTACTTATAAGGTCAAACCACTTCTTTCTACTGTTATAAAGTTGGATGTCCAATTTAGATAGATGGAAACAGGTATAAAACTCAACAATAACTTTATTCACAACAGAAGGAATACAAGCTCCTTCATCATCTACCGGTTACAGATCAGCGAGCAATAGTCCAGTCAAACGGTGATTTGGCCAGGAAAAAAATATAGAAGTTTTTTTTTTCACTCGTTCTAGATCAGGGGGTTCCAACTTACAAGTGTCCAAGGGCCGCAATCGAAAACACCTGTCTAGTGGCGGGCCGCAATTTAATCAGGACCATACCCAGGACTTTTTTTCTTGAGGGGGGGGGGCGATTCGGAGGATATGTGTATAGTATGTATTATGAAATTTTTAAAAATTCGAGGATGAACCTCCAACAACGACCTTGATTATAACTGGCCAACTTTCGTTAAATTACACAGACACATACAAAAAAAGTCAAGAAGTGGGTATTTTTACATCATTAATTGCATATGTAAAATACTTCCATACTAAAATGATTTTAATTTTGTATCAAGTGTACAGACATTTACATAAATCTTAAAAATTTCAAAAAGAGAAAAAAAAAATTCATAAAAGCACGCAAAATGTTAAGTGAGAGAATTGAAGTCTGTCTGCTGCAGCCACCAAAGCACGTATGTCCACCTCAAGCTCTGTTGCTGAGAGTCTCAGGAGATGTTAGGCGGCTTCTATTGTTGTTCTTAATAAATTTCAACGCAGGACATACACTTTCGCATAAGTACGTACTCCCGAACATTGATGTAATTTTCTGCCCAAAGTCTCGTAGATTTGGAAATCTTTCTTTTGTTAATAATTTAAAGAAATCTGTTCCTCTTTCTTCCCTTGTTTGAAAAAATGTATCCGCTTGTAGGTCGCATAGTTCAAGTTGAAGATGAGTTGGTTGATCTTCAATCTTTGCTTGAATAGGACTACTAAATAGTAGCATGCTATTTTTCAACGACTCAAAATCTTTAAATCTACTGTCAAACTTCTCTATGATTTCTTGGACATTTGCAGCAAATTCAGAGAAATCAAGTGTCTCATCATCTTCAATTTCTTCAGCAAACTTCCGACAGCTTGTAAAATGGACCAAATCGTTTTTCTTTAAGGTAACTTTGACAATTTTTAATTTATTTCGAAACCCATTTACGCGGCCCATCAAATCTGACATCAGCTTGTTTCTTCCCTGGAGATTTAGGTTCAGTTCATTAAGATGAGTGGTGAGTGTCGGTGAGGAAAGCCAATTCTTTTCAGAAATCTACACTTTTGAGCTCTTCTTCCAGTTGTGTAGTGTCTGTTGAAACAAACTTGTTCAGGAATTCTGGAATGTGTTTTCTTATGCCAAAGAATCTCCCGAGACACTTTCCAGCACTCAACCATCTTACATGATTGTAGAGCAGCAAATCCCCATATTCTGCTTCCATTTCCTCTCAAAAACTGCTTTTGCTGCCTATGTAAAAGTGCACGATTTCCACCTCTTATCATATTGATAACTTTTATCACAAGTTTGAAAACTTGATTTGGTTTCACTGACTTTGCACACAAAGCTCCCCGATGAATAATACAATGGATTGTCGGACAAATTACTCCATTTTCTCTTAGTAATCCAACCAGTCCACATTTTCCTCCTACCATTGCTGGTGCACCATCCGTCACAATTGCTGAACATTTATCAAAACCTCCGATTTTGTTAACTGCTTTTTTCACGGCTTCATAGATGTCCTTTCCTTTCGTGGTTTCAGTCATTGGACATATTTCCAATAATTCTTCCTTGGTAGCAAAATCTTCTTGAGTTACACGTATAAATATTAACAACTGACTTACATCTGTTTGGTCAGTGCTTTCATCGAGACAAAGTGAGAAATTGGTGCTTTTTTCAACTAAACCAATTAATGATTTTTCTACCTGCTCTCCCATATCAATAACTCTTCTTTGAAAAGTTTGGTTAGAAAGCGGCACTGAATCAAATTTCTCGGCTAATTTAGCCTCCCCAAAAGCCTTTGCCATTTCAATAGTACATTTTTTTACTAAATTGCCATCAGTAAATGTTTTTTTTTTTCTTTAGCAAGCTCAAGAGAAACGGCATAAGAATACAAAGCAGATGATCGACCGTACGATATTTTGGAAAAAAAAAACTGTCTTCTGTTTTACTTTCTTCTTCAGCTCTGAAGTCAAGATATTTCGATCTTCTCCTCCATATCTTCAATACTTTTCTTTATGGCTTGAATAATGTCTTTTCATATTGTATTCTTTAGGCACTGATACTACTTGCATGCAGACCAAACATTGGAACTTTTCATTATTATTCGTAATTTAGTAATTGCTTTCCCAATGATCATTGTAAGCTCTGTTATCATTTTCAATCTTATGTTTCTTTGAAATTCCACCCATACTTATAAAATTAATAATTAGAGAACATACGCACAGTAACGTTTTTAAAGAAAACCCTATCTTGTAACACTTGGTCACAAAAGAAATACACCTATATTTTCCTTTCAGGAGAAGAGACTTGGGAGAACCCCTCACAGGACGAGTTTATTTTACTTGAAGGTTCGAATGCAGCGATATGGGGTAGGTATCCTGGGGCTGCTTTTGTTCAGCTTTGTATCCTCGAGAAAACCCGTACCCCCTAAAGCCGGAGAAATGGACAGTCCATGCAGAAATGGGCGGTGATCACATAGC
This sequence comes from Dolomedes plantarius, assembly GCA_907164885.2. NCBI lineage: Eukaryota > Metazoa > Arthropoda > Arachnida > Araneae > Dolomedidae > Dolomedes > Dolomedes plantarius. Next base: position 34,741,633 of record OU015499.1, on the reverse strand, counting down.
AGGGTCAAGTCTTTTATGGTGGGAACAATTGAGTCAACAGGGGTGAAAGAAAACTGGTTGTGGTCCTGTGTTAAAAATAAGTCAATGGATGTGTTCTCGCACTTGTAACAACTGGGAAAGGGAGGAGGGGGGGGGGGTTATGAAATAGAACATGAGTGGACACCCTACTTTTTATGGAATTCGAGGAAAATCAATCTTTTTTGTAAATGAACAGCATTTGAAAACAATATGGATTTTTACAAAAACATTTTTCGTTAACTAAGAATATCTAAATTGATGCTGCAAATTTTTTTTCCTAGAAGTCTTCGCGGGCCGCAAAAAAAAAAAAGGCACCGCGGGCCGCCAGTTGGAAACCCCTGTTCTAGATGTATTTTGGGGTGCTGAATCCGAATTTCAACTTTGCCCCTTCCCACGGATGTGGCTTCACAACGAACATCGCAAAAAACCTCAAAATTTTCGAAATTTTTTCATTTTTTTGCCAAAAAGCCATAAAAAATGCACTTTTCGAGGTAGACCCCCACTATGCAAAATAAAGTACATTAAATTTCCTACAAACAGCACCCCTCAATTTTATTTTTTGGTTGAACGGTTTGGTCGCTAGAGCGCGCTGAAAAAAAAGCCAAAATTTCCTACTTTGTGGAAAGTCCAGTTTTCTCGTTAATATTTCGCTTGTAACTCAAAAACTATGCTTGTAATTACAAAAATTTGGATTCTATTAAAACTACATTAAATTATCTACAAATTGCATACCTTAATCACTTATTTTGGCTAAACCGTGTAGCCACTAGAGCGCGTTGAAATTTGTCATATTACGCGAAACCGCTAAGTCAAGAGCCCTTCACCCTAAATTCAGCAGAGATCTATATTATCACTATTTACTTATTAAAAACTATTTATTTGGTCATTATAATTAATAATTAATATAATTACTTTTTAATCGTATACCAATTTAATTATTACTTATTAATTATATCAACTTTTTGTCCAAAGTATGTTTGGGTATTCAGACACAAAATACTTATATAAAATGTTTCACAAAAACAATTTATTATAAATTTTCATTTTAATTATCATTATTAATATATTTTTATTTCCAATGGCCAAGGTTACAAAAGACCACTACACCACAAAAAATAGGATGAACAAATACAAACAAGAAGTAAACATAAAAAAGAAACGTGGAGAGGAAAGTCTATGAACACAATAAGTCCCTTGCACGCCAGTAACGGTCGTATAAAGAGGTGTCTCTCAGTGCCAGGCAACGACGAAGGTGGTCCGCATCCATCTCCTCCCGAAGGTCACAGAGTGTGCAGAAAGGAGCTGACACAACATGGATTCGATGTAGGTGTTTGAGGAGGCAGTTATAACCAGTGGCCAGGCGAAACTCAGCAACTGCTCTACGTCTTGGCCACTTAGGAAGATCGTGGAGATTATTCCACCAGATCTTTCCAGAATTTCTCTCTGTGTATTGATTTAGAGTGAAGTCCTTTATCTTTTTCTTGATTATCCGCTTGGCATTGGTAAGAGGGACAGCTTTCCTTGATGACTGTAGAATAGAAGCTCCCTGTTTTGCAAGGTGGTCTGCTAACTCATTACCAGCTACACCACAGTGTCCCGGGATCCACTGCAAGACAATTTCCCTAGAAAGCCCAGACAGACTCTGCAGGAGTTTTTTACACTCGAGGATGTTAGAGGAGGCAGGAGTAGTATTTGAATTCACAGCGAAAATCGCCGCTTTTGAATCACAGGAAATAACGGCCCTCACAAAACTGTTCAGATGACAGAGCAACTGCGACAGGACTACACGAATGGCAGCAACTTCACCATCGAAAGCAGTTGTGCATTTTCCAGTCGAAAATTAAAGGAGAAAAAAGGGAAATAGACCCCTGCCCCTGCGTTATCGGTGTCCCTCAAAAGACTTCCATCGGTATAGATATGTACCCATTCGGGTTCAGGATATAGGGTGCTTATCGTTTCCAGAGCAAGCCCTCTTAAAATCGCAATGTCTTGCTCTTTTTTGGAAACCGCTTGGATGACTTCAGTACGGATCCGGAAACCTTTGTCAATCGTTGGATCCAAAGGTAGGGCTAAAGGCTCGGGATCGAAATTTATATCAAGCAATTCTTTTAGTTCCATAACACCCTGCACAAAACCACGCTGGGACTTCAAACGCCTCATTGAGCTCAAAGAGTCTACGCTCAAAAGAGAGAGGCAATCAGGTAATTGTATAATTCTTCCCCATAGTAGCAGGGCCCTCTCTTGAAATAAATTCCTGAAGGGTTTGTTTTCTGTCATCACAAGCATTGCGTCGATCGGTGTTGTTTTTACGGCCCCCGTAATGATCCGCAGTGCCTGATTCTGGGTCCTGTCAGGTAAATCAGTACCAGAACCAGAAGCTGTAATCAGAGGCTCACAACAGTAGGTTATAATGGGCAAAATAAAAAGCTTATAAGTTAAATTTAAAGTATGGCTAGAACAGCCCCATCTAGAGCCAGTCAGTCGTTTCAAAAGTTTCATTCTTTTAGAGACACGATTTACAGTGTTTTCAGTGTGATTTCTCCAGGATAGTTTCCGATCATAGGTTACATCTAAATAATTGAAACTGTCAGCAACCGGTATGATATGTCCTCGATACAGAAGATCGATATGTAAGGGTTGATGTGTCAATGAGAAAGTGACTGAGACTGTTTTGTCCAGGTTAACCTTCATATTATTTTCATCACACCATTGCTCCAAGACCCCCAAAGCTAAATTCAGGCCGTGACTAATTTTTTGTGTAGCTTGTCTCCTGGGGGATTCCGTCCAAATCACAAGGTCGTCCGCGTAGAGTAGACATTTAATTCCAGGCATCGTTTTAAGTTGGTGGACAAGATTATTAATGTAAATATTGAAGAGGGTGCAACTTAACTGCACCCTGAGGTAATCCAGTATTTAGAACCCCGTACTTGGAAAAGCCTCTACCATATCTTACCTTACATCCCCTCAGGGGGTTTACCTTCTTTAGATAAACACGGGTGTCGCAATCCCGAGGTACCCCAGCGAACTATCTCTCCTTTCCTTTTCCTCTCCTCTCTTCCTTTACTTTTTTCTTTTTTTCTCCCTCGGTGTGGTTCCTCTTCGGAGGCGAGGGCACCTCTTTAGAAGCTGTTGCCGCTCTGTTGCTTCCTGCTTCTATTGGGATTTTTATCACCCACGTGTTTGTCGTGCGTGGAGACCCGTGTCCCTGGAAGTGGGGATCCTGGTAGTTGAGGGATTTTATTCTTCGCCATAATGTGGGCTTTAGTAAGATAATGCTCAAACACACTGCTTTGGCCCTTGCTTCAGGTAAACGGGAGGAGCACATTGGTCCTGTGTGTACCAATCGGCTGGTCCGTTAGACTAAGGTCACTGGCTCAGGGCTACGGAACCGGTCATTGGCCGCGCGCGTATAGTTCCCGGTTAGCACTGGCGCAGTAACCGGCGTCCCCTTCTTGGGCTCCATGATGGGTGGTGCTGCCGGGGGGCCGAACATACGGCCCATTTTTATGGATAAATCAATCAACGAAAGTAACAATCATGCATCATCTGTTTCAAATATCATCAATCAAACTACTCACTTTTTCATAGTTAAGCGAATGGAAGGCAACTTCACCACTGTTTCACCTTTTGTCATTCAAAAATGTATAAATTCTGCAATAGGCCATGTGAATTCTATAAAGAAACTCCGTTCTGGTGACCTCCTTGTTGAAGTATTGACTGCAGTACAAGCTGCGCAGATGTCTAAAATATGTTTGGAAATATTGCTGTGTCCGTTGCTCCACATGGATATTTGAACTCTTTGAGAGGAGTAATATCGGAGGCTGATCTCCTCCATACCCCCGAAGAGGAAATCCTGGAGCTAGGGATGCGACATTGATGTTTTAAACATCGATTTATTGAAGCCGATGTTTTTTTAACATCGATGTTTTGTGCTCGATGTTTTACGTTGTCTCGATGTTTTTTTTAATGAAAAAGTACCGTAATAAAAAAAATTTACCACACAGCATAATTTTCACACTTAGTAAATGTAAGTCTGAATTTTGAAAAGGACGAATACAAAAGGGGGAATGATTCCTTAGCAAACAGACAAATGGCAATTAACAACCAATGAACCAATCAGAGCGTTTGGAATGTTCCTGACACTCCAGAACCTTCCATGGGGTTTTATTTTACAAATAGTATATACACGAGTGCATCCATTTAAGTTTTTGTTTCGTTCTGGTTTTATATAAGTTGACGTTAATATTATTAGTAAGATGCTTCCCAAAAGTACCTTTTGGAAATATTTTTACAAAACATCTGACAAATTGGCAAAATGCAATATTTGCCTTAAGTCCCTTAAAACTTCTGGCAATACCACGAATTTATCTGGACATTTGAAAGCAAAACATGGCGGTATTTACAACGAGAATTTTGAGTCATCAATGTAGCCCAAAGTAACCAAGTTTTTGTCATTTTTGTCTGCGCAATCAGAGAGTAAAATTAAATCACCCCTCCCCCCCACGACTAACGGAAATAACATTAATGTTAGAGATTACTAAACCAGTTTTAAAAAATGGATGTTCTAAAACATCGATGGTTTTTGGGCGATGTTTTATTAGCATCGATGTTTTAATATTGAATATCGATGTTTCAAAACATCGATGTTTTGTTATCGATGTCACATCACTACCTGGAGCATCTACGTGACCAATATGCGTCTGGTGTTCGTCGTATTAATATCCGTCGAGATAGGAAAGTGCTTCCAACGAAACATCTCTTCTTGACTTTCGACACACCTAAATTACCATCATTCCTTATTGCTGGGTACCTTCGGTGTCCCATCAGGCCCTACGTTCAGAACCCTCTCCGTTGCTTTTAGTGTCAACGTTTCGGGCACTCGAAAGCTTCGTGTCGTAGTTGCATGGTCTGTGCCCAGCCTGACCATACATCAGAGACCTGTACAAAGTCAGCTAAATGCGTCAACTGCCAAGGAAATCACACATCATACTCGCGCTCCTGTCCAAAATGGATAGTTGAGAAAGAAATTCAGACCGTAAGAGCCAACAATAGTCTGTCATACTTATAAATGCGGAAACAGGTCGAGACTAGAAGCCCTAGAGTTGGTGTTTCATACGCCTCTGTTGCCGCTTCCAAGAAAGTGATGTGTAACACCTTAACACAAACAGAACCTCTGTTTACAGCCAATAAACCAAGCCATAGTAAAACTCCAACAACCCCACCTTCAAAATCTAACTCACAACCGAATATAACATCCCGTTTTTCTATCTCAAAACCTTCCACTCCAAATTCGCTACCAAACAAAAAATTAAAACATTTAGAGACTGTACAGCGAGTGAGTCATTCACGTAAGGTGAAAGACCCTCGCAATGTGGCGCGTATGGAGGAGGATTCCCTCCAAATTTGCGCGTCCAATTCGGATCTTTCTGATCCTGATGCTGGGGTGTCTATGGACACCTCAACTCTTCCAGCTCGTGTTCCATATCCGTCTTCCTCCTGATGGCGACTTTAATTTCCTGGAACTGTCGCGGTTTCCGAAATAAACTATCAGATCTGAAGTCTTTGATCACAGCACAGATTACCATCCGGCCTGTGTCGCACTTCAGGAAACTTTCCTGAAGTCAGCGGACACGGCCAAATTACGTCGTTGTAGTATTATTCGGAAGGACAATGTTTCGGGTGTGTGAGCGTATAGAGGTGTCACTCTCCTGACCTCTCACAGCTATCCCTACTTTGTCCTATCGTTAAATACTCCACTTCAAGCGGTAGCAGTGCATTTGCAGATGCGGATATTAATCTCCGTGTGTGTAATATATCTGCCACCTAACGATGTTGTTGATCAAAGAACTTTAGACGACTTGGTGACTCAGCTTCCGGAACCTTTTATTATAGTCGGAGACTCTAATGCTCACAATGTTTTGTGGGGGAGTAGGTGTAACACCGCTCGAGGTAGGCAAGTGGAGTAGTTGCTAACTGACCACAATCTTTGCCTCCTCAATAGTGGTGATCCTACTCACTTTCATGAGCCATCTCGGACTCTACACATCATTGATCTTGCCATCTGTTCATCGTCAATCTTTCCATCTTCAAACTTTGGGGTCGGGACAGATCTTCAAGATAGTGACCATTTTCCTATATTTGTGTCACTGTCCGGCACTGGATCCGTAGTTTGTCGTCCTGCGCGATTCATATATGAATTGGCGAATTGGTCGCAATTCACAGACCTTGCGGTTATCACCGAACCTATGGTAGACGGTGATATTGATGATGCGGTTCGTCTTGTCTCCGACGTTATAATAGAAGGTGCCGATGCAGCCATGCCCAAGAGTTCACCTAATGGTCGAAGAAACCGGAAACCGTGGTGGAACCTTGTGTGTTCTACCGCATTGAAAGTACAACGTAAAATGTGGGGGATATTTCGCCGATATCCCACCACTGCAAATTTCATTGCTTTCAAGCAAGTGAGAGCTAACGCTTGTAGAGTGCGTCGACGTTGCCAGAGAGAGTCGTGGAATAAGTACGTTCCGGAATTGACACCATCCACTCCCAGTAAACAGCTTTGGACGAAAGTAAAGAAATGCATAGGGTTATATCCAGACGAGCCAGTACCGTGCATTGTTCAAAATGGTGTTCGACTTTCTACCTTAGAGGAAGTAAGTAACGCCATTGGCAGCGCCTTCAGTTCAGTGTCAAGTGCGTCGTCGTATCCGACCACTTTCATGCGACACAAACTGCGTGCCGAGTCAAGAAATTTGCGTTTCGAAACCCAGTCCTATCTGGCTTACAACTGCCCCTTTACGGAGAACGAGTTGGAGAATTGCCTTCGGCAGACTCGGATGACTTCCCCGGGTCCCGATGGCATTAGTTATGCTATGTTACAGCATCTCTCTCGCAGCTGGCTCCGTAATTCACTTCAGGAAACTTTCCTGAAATCAACGGACATAAAATCGGAAACAACGGACACAACGGTCAAAAAATTAGCGCACCAAGAAGGAGTCGTCAAAATGAAACGAAATTTTACATACGTAATGATTACTTTGATATAAGTAAATGATAAGAAAATCAAAGAAAAAAGATAATGTATTTCAGAGAAAATGGCAAAAGAACGGAGGAGTTAATACTCCGTTGGACCCCCTCCAGCGCGAATGCACGATGCGATACGATCGGGCATTGAGTCATACAAGTTCTGTATGATGTCTTGAGACATTTCGTTCCATAATTGCTGTAACCTTGCCTCTAGTTCGTTCAAACTCGTGGGATGCCCAACTCGTCGTCCCAAATGATCCCAGATATGCTCGATTGGAGACAAATCTGGGAATCGGGCAGGCCAAGGAAGGGTAGTAACAGTGCGGAGACAGTCTTGTGACACCCTTGCCGTATGAGGCCGAGCGTTGTCTTGTTGAAAAATGGCTCCTGGGAGCCGTTGCATGAGTGGCAACACATGTGGTTGCAGGATTTCATGAACATACCGCTGGGCTGTCATGGTGCCACGGAACAATACCGTGACCGTGTATTGTAGGCAATGGCACCCCATACCATCACACCAGCTGTGGGAGCGATGTGTCGCTGTACAGCAAAGGCAGGATTGAAGCATTCACCACGGGCTCTCCACACACGAACACGATTATCATCACTGCAGAGATTGAATCTGGATTCGTCGCTAAAGACGACCTGGTTCCATTCCGCTGCAGTCCAGTTTCCTCGTGCGCAGCAAAACTCCAAACAGGAGGCGTCGATGGGTGGGCGTCAAGGGCAGCACACGTAATGGGCGCGCGATACCAACTGTCCTTCAGCCAGGCGCCTTCGTCTGGTTCGAGAAGACACAGGGGCCCCTAGTGAAGGTGCTACCTGTGCCTGGATGGCGGCCGATGAAGCAGTTGGCTGTACGCGTGCATTTCTTACGATGTGGCGGTCTTCTCGACGACTGGTCTGTCGAGGGTGTCCTGAGCCTGGTCTTCGTGTACATGACATCTCTCGGGTCCACTGGTCCCAACACCTCCTCACAACACAATCAGAGCGGCCTAATTGACGAGCTACTCGCCTAGCTGACCACCCAGCTTCCATCATCCCGACGATTCTCCCCCTCTCAAACTGCGACAACTGCTTGTATTGTCTTCGAACACGGCGTAATGGCATGTTGTCACCGTAATTATTTAATAGTTTAGAGTTAGTGGTAGTATGAGTAATTACAGAGTGATGCTCATATGTATAGATACAAATCAATTTATTAAATCAATCAAAATACATATACAAACAATACTATTCATTGCAGACTTCCGAATTTTCTATCTCATTAACACAATATATATATGCATTCCAAATTATCCTTCTTCCTATATCGTATCAAAACATTAATTATTTTTTATTCATCTAATCTTCATTCTTAGCAGTACGAAATACTCACATTCTTTATCTACTCCCTAACATTGTTTGATTATCCTACATTCTTAATCGATACACATAAACACATTACAAACACTGGATTTTCGAAGATTTATATTCATGAGCTTCGCAAATTGAATGAATTTCTCGGCCGTAAATTGTGGACCGTTATCTGTTAAAATATTCTGAGGAATTCCGAATGTTGTAACGTATTCCGTGATTTTCTCTAATACTGTCTCAGTATAGGCGTTTCGCAAGGGGTACGCCATTGCAAATGTTGAAAAGTTATCTAATATTGTTAATATGTACACGTGCCCTTTATTTGATCGCGGAAGTGGTCCCACTATGTCCAACGAAATTAAGTGTTGATTTTCTTGAATTCTATCCATGGGCATAATACTATATTTAAGCAAAGGCCTGTCTTTAAATTTATTGCATTGGTCACATTTTCGAACAAATCTGTCTACATCCTTAAACATTCCTCTCCAGAAATATCCCTTTTTTATTAATTGGGGTGTTTTGTCTCTACCTTGGTGTACCGCGTGAGCTATTCCAATAATATCCACCACCAAATTATGCGGCACTACGATTTTTGGTTTCTCTTTTATTTTATTATGCCGACTATCGTCCTTAATCATTAACAATCCTGATTCGTCGTGTATGATATCCTTTTTGTTTACCCTTTTATTTTTGTGTGACCCGTCTTTTATTTGTCTAATCATCTCTTGAATGTTCGCGCCCTTCTCTTGTTCCAATTTGATCCTCTGTACAGTCATTGTATTATCTGGCTTAAATAACGGGTTTATATAACTCTGTGTTTGGATTACATTCACCGGAAATATCTGGCGTGATAAAAAATCTGCCGGATTTTCTGTGCCCTTTATGTGTCTAACTTCGAAATTGTAATTTTGTAAATTCAGTATCCACCTCACAACCGGTGCTGTTTGTTGGCTGATATCAATTTTGTGCTTTAGGATAATGGCATCTGAAATTAATAAGAATTTTGACCCAAATAAATATTCGTGAAAGTATTTAACTGCAGAATATACTGCCAAAAGTTCCACGATGCATATTTACTTTGTTGTTCATTTAATTTTTTTGAATAATATTCAATGGGAAATATTTTATCGTCCCTCTCTTGAGCTAAAATAGCACCCAGAGCTATTGAACTTGCGTCTGTGATTAAAATAAATTCCTCATCTAAATTTGCCTTAAATATGGTGGGTTTGTCGGCTATTTCTTGCTGTAAAGCCTTAAATTCTTTGTTTACTTCCGGAGACCATATAAATTTTTGGTTCTTTTTTGTGAAACCCAGTAGTAACTTTGATTTTATCGCGTAGTTTTTTATGAGGTGTCGAAAATAGTTCGCCATCCCCAAAAAAGATTTTACTTATCGCACCGTCTTAGGTTGAGGAAAACTGATTATTTTATTAATGTTCTGGGTCGCCAGTCGAACACCTTCTCTCGAAATTTCGTATCCTAATACTTCCACTTTGTCTTTACATAATTGTATTTTTCTTGGGTCAAGTGTTAAATTATTTTGTATTAGCCTGTCGAATACCATTTGAATTTTATTTTTAATTTCTTCTCTATTATTCCCTGCTATAATTATATCATCTATGTAAAAAATTATTCCTTTTTCTTTCAACCCGGCCAGTACCTTCTGCATAAATCAACAAAAATGCTACTGCTATATTTGAAACCAAACGGATAACGATTAAATGTAAAATTTCCCACTGGGCTAATAAAAGAAAATACATGTTTATTTTCCTGCGGTAGAAATATTTGAAGGAAAGCCGCCTTTAAATCCATTGTCGTATAATATTTATACCCACTTATTTCTTGCAGTAAATCCTTGATATTTGGTACTGATACCTTGTATAGTTGTGTTTTGCTATTCAATAGTCTGAAATCAACCGCTAATCGAAATTTACCTTCCCCTTTTTATCCTTTCTTTTTGACCATAATAATTGGGAATCCATAGTTTGAACAAGAGGTTTCAATTATCTTTGCTTGGAGTAACTCGCTTATCTCTTGTTCTAAAGTCGGCAATATTTTTTTTGGAATCGGGTATTCTTTTTGTTGTATCGGGAAATCATGTATTAACTTTAATTGTGGTGTGTTTACCTGGGTCGCTCCCAATGTTTTGTACGATTTTGAAAACACAATTTTTTGCTAATAACTCCCGAATTTCGTCTCTTCCTTCACTATCAATGTGCGCTAATTCAAAATCATCTATGCAAAATTCCTCTTTTCTTAATTTTATCATTTCCTCCGTAGTTATATTTGCGATATATTTCTGCTCTCCCTCTTCAGTTTGCATTTGATCTGTAATTGTCTCAATGCTCCCCATCTTTTGATTTTTATTATAATGAATACTCTTTGTGGTGTTATTGCAAAATATTGTTTGTATTTCGTTATTTTGAGTTAAATGTATGGAGTTCTCTTCGAGCGTTTGTATTTTAGGCAATTTCTTTAAAACTACTGCTGAGCCATTCTGGAATATACCGTTCACTCGCAGTGTGACTATCTTTGTTTCGCCCAGTTGCAATATGATTTTAGATCTTGTCCTTACTATAGGAGAATCTTTAATTATTCCGGTACTTTGCTTTTGCGTATTATCCTCCCTTGTTGGCTTCTCTTTTTCAACTATCAAATTATCGGGTATTAGATTGATTATTTTTCCCTCGGATAATAATTTGCATTCTGCCGCGTTTAATATCATTCTATGTTTTGTTAGAAAATCAATTCCTAAAATAATCTCAAAATCTGTATTCTCCATGGCGTTTGTTATGAACAAAGCTTGCTTAAATCGCAATTTCTGAATAGTTAGCGTAATCTCTATGCATTTAGAATAGTTTATTTCCTCCTGCTCAAACAAATATTCGATATTCTCTATTCCATTCCCGTGGAATTCGGGTAACATTGGGATCATGGAAATATTCTCTAATCTCTCATTTACTTGTGCCCTATCTCTTTCCTCTCTCTCTAGCTCTAGTAGCTGATTTGCCCTTTGTTCCCTTCGGCGTGCCATTTTTTAAAAATTTATTTATTTATTTTTCAATTATAATTTAAATCTCGCTAACTCGACTAATATTAATATACCCTTTTTATGTCTACCTTTCTTTATCGTGTGCAATTTCTACTGTATTATAATATTATAATATAACCTGGCCATACTGTTCTTTAACTTGAGCATAGATATCTATCATAAATATATATACAGTTTAATCACTTGATTCACATTCATACACAGAGCAATCACTTCTTTCTCAGTGGCGTTGGTCCACATATTAAATTTCTACAATACTTAATTTAACAAATTCCATTATTTAACCTCCAACTGTTTGTCAGGGCACCATTTATGTCACCGTAATTATTTAATAGTATAGTGTTAGTGGTAGTATGAGTAATTACAGAGTGATGCTCATATGTATAGATACAAATCAATTTATTAAATCAATCAAAATACATATACAAACAATACTATTCATTGCAGACTTCCGAATTTTCTATCTCATTAACACAATATATATATGCATTCCAAATTATCCTTCTTCCTATATCATATCAAAACATTAATTATTTTTTATTCATCTAATCTTCATTCTTAGCAATACCAAGTACTCACATTCTTTATCTACTCCCTAACATTGTTTGATTATCCTACATTCTTAATCGATACACATAAACACATTACAAAATTATTGCAAGATACTAATCCAATTAATACGGATATACACAATCACTATTTTATGATAGATATTCTATGCATATATGTTAACATGTCACGTTAATCTGTCCCATCTAATTATCTGCGCTCTCTAGTAGGTATTGGGCATTGTTAGGATAAGTCAAAATACTCTCCTACCTAATCTGACGACACACCGACATCACAAGCCTTGCTGGGGGGGGGGGTCATAGGACTTTTCCGGGCATCGGGCTTTCGGGTCCAGGGGAACGGCTGTCACTATCTGCTTACGGCGGACTCAGCGTGCACGTCTCCGAGAACACACTCGCTTCGGGGGAGCGTTGGTCAATCCGAAGGTCCGTTCCTCATCACAAGCCTGGCTGGGGGGTCATCGGACTTTTCGGGTCATCGGGCTTTCTGGTCCAGGGGAACGGCTGTCACTATCTGCTGGCGGCGGACTCAGGGCGCTCGTCTCCGCATAAACGCATTCGCTTCGGGGGCGCGTTGGTCCAGGGGAACGGCTGTTACTATCTGCTGGCGGCGGACTCAGGGCGCTGCAGCTAATTGTTGGCGGTTTGCTTTTCGGGTACCGAGGACTTGGTCTGTCTCTCCCGCATTAAGTTAGCAGCCCGTCATCTCCTTCTCTCTTCCTTCGCCGACTACGGGGGCTTATGTGTTCCTCGTGAGAATTCTCAAATCATTCTACTCTCTCTAAAAACTTTTTCTACCGAGCTCAACTTCTCTCATTATTTATTCAGGCCCTCATTGGTGGCCACCTTCTGTCCTATAGGTGGATCCGGGGCCCCTTCATTGGCCGACCACCCATTTTATATTCATATTTTCTCCAATGAATATTTAAGGGGGCGTACGCCCTTGCACCTGTCTGGGGTTTCTTACATTTTTAACTTCTCACGCTCTTCTCCGGCCTCCTGTGGTGTTTTAACGCCGGTCAACATCGTAAACTGCCTCACCCCTTTTCTTATCCTAACTCTGACTCCGTTTTCAGATTTCCCTTAGCTTATTATCACCAGCTGGGCCCTGCGTTAAACGCATCTGTTGACCGTTTTCTCATTTCAATTGCCCCCTCTCAACTTGTCATCTCTCCTTCCGATTCGCATACGCAGTACATTATCCCGCTGTTCAAGGCATCTCTTTTGTCTGATTCTCTGAATTACATTCTCTATCGCCCCTTTTTCTGCACACATGTCGTGTCTCCACGACACATGTCTATCTCAGCTCTTCCTTTGTAAATGATTCAGCACACTCAAACAAGCTTTGGTTACCTGTTTTATACTCCACAGAGTACGATGTTCAAAGCCCTCTACCGGCTATACGTAATGCGCAATGACGCTGCATTTCTAATCATTTGCATATCTCCCCGACATGTACCTTCATTGCAAGTTTCGTTACGATCCCGCAATTATTTCTTGGTGCGGTAATTTTTTTGTCCATGAGTGTATTATTTGGAAGGACAATGTTTCGGGTGTGCGAGCGTCTGGAGGTGTCGTTCTCCTGACCTCTCACAACTATCCGTTTACTGTCCTTTCCTTGAACACTACACTTCAAGCAGTAGCTGTGCGCGTGCAGACGTGAATATTAATTTCCGTTTGCGCGATATACCTGCCACCTAACGACGTTTTTGATCAAAGAACTCTAGACGACTTGGTGACTCAGCTTCCGGAACCTTTTATTATACTCGGAGACTTTAATGGTCATAATGTGCTGTGGGGGAGTAGCTGTAACACCGCTCGAGGAAGGCAAGTGGAGCAGTTGCTAACTGACCATAATCTTTTCCTCCTCAATGATGGTGATCCTACTCACTTTCACGAACCATCTGGAACCTTTCATACAATCGATCTTGCAATTTCTTCACCGTCACCTTTTCCATCTAGTAACTTTTGGCTCGGGACAGATCTTCGCAGAAGTGATCATTTCCCTATATTTGTGCCACTGTCCGGCACAGGATCTGTTGTCTGTCGCCCTGCACGATACAAATATGAATCTGCGAATTGGTCGCGATTTCCAGACTGCTGTCACCACCCAACATGTGGTCGACGGTGATATTGATGATGCGGTTCGTCTTGTCTCCGAAGTTATAATAGAAGCTGCTGATGAAGTCATCCCCAAGACTTCGCCAAATAGTCGTACAAATTGGAAGCCGTGGTGGAACCTTGAATGTCGAGAAGCCTTGAAAAAACAACGTAAAATGTGGGGGATATTTCGCCGATATCCAACCACTGCCAATTTCATTGCGTTTAAGCAAGCGAGAGCTAACGCGCGTAGAGTGCGTCGATGTTGCCAGTAAGAGTCTTGGAGAAAGTACGTTTCGGAATTGACAACATCCACTCCCAGTAAACAACTTTGGACGAAAGTGAAGAAATGCATGGGACTATATCCAGACCAGCCAATACAGTGCATTGTTCAAAATGGTGTTACCCTCTCTACTATAGAGGACATAGGTAACGCCATTGGCAGCGCCTTCAGTTCAGTGTCGAGTGCGCCGTCGTAGCCGACCACTTTCATGCAACACAAACTGCGTGCCGAGTCAAGACCTTTGCGTTTCGAAAGTCAGTCCGATCTGGCCTACAACTGCCCCTTTACGGAGAACGAGTTGGAGAATTGCCTTCGGCAGACTCAGATGACTTCCGCGGGTCCCGATGGCATTAGTTATGCTATGTTACAGCATGTCTCTCGCAGCTCGCTCCTTAATTTGCTGTATCTATTTAATAGAATCTGGGAGGAACATGCTTTTCCATCCTCTTGGCGTAGGGCAATAGTGATTCCTATACCCAAACCGGGAAAGGATGCCTCTAGCCCTAACAATTACCGTCCAATTGCACTCACCAGCTGTTTATGCAAGCTGCTGGAACGAATGGTTAACATTCGGTTAGTGTATCAGTTAGAATCCCAGCTTTGTCTGTCACCTCTACAAAGCGGTTTCGGCGTGGCCGGTCCACGATGGATAATATCATAGCCTTAGAATCCGAAGCTCGCAATGCCTTTGCCAGAAGAAACCACTTAGTGTCTGTTTTTTCGACATTGAAAAGGCTTATGACCGGACGTGGCGATATGGCATCCTTCGTGACCTCTATAATAACACCTTTCGTGGCCACTTGCCGATTTTCATTGCGAACTTCTTGTCACTACGAGAATTTCAAGTTCGCATTGGTACAACGATTTCCGATGTTTACATTAAAGAAGGAGTTCCGGAGGGAAATGTTTTGAGTGTTACACTGTTTTCCCTGAAAATTAACGACATTTTGCAGTGTTTAGCACCATCCGTTCATGGCAATCTGTATGTCGATGACTTGCAGATTTCGTGTCAAGGTAAGGATATGCGTTACATCGAACGACAATTGCAAGCTTCAATATCTCGCATGATGACATGATGTTCGGAGAATGGTTTTACGTTTTCGGCCGAAAAAACTTCTTGCATTCATTTTTGTAAACGCAGAGGGTTACATCCTGATCCGCAGATTTACCTCGGCGATTCAGCTATCACCATGGTGGACGTTGTTCGTTTCTTCGGCGTGTTTTTCGATAGAAAGTTAACTTTTCTTTCGCACGTAATGTACGAGGGGTATTTTTTTTCAAGGTCCGATGGGTCGCTAAAGGAAAGCTTCGGGGAAAATCCGCTAGGTCTGTGCGCAGACGACGCGTTGTGTCTGTAGTTGGCCAGGGGAACGCGCCGATTCGCGGTTGTCATTTCTGAGTACGTAGGGAGCACATAAACATGCTTCGATAAATAGAGTCTCCCGCCAAATGTGAGTCGCGTTCAGTCATTCGATTTCTGCATGCTGAAGGAAGCAATGCAGCTGAAATTCATAGACGAAAGAGTAAAGTGTACGGAGAAACGTTCATGTCTGACAGCAAAGTGCGGAAATGGTACAGTAACTTTGATGCTGGACGCACAGATGTTCATGATGCAGGCGGCCAGGGCAGGAAGCCAGTGTCAACCGATGATCTTGTTCAGCGCGTGGATCAGGCGATTCGCGGAAATCTTCGGTTCACAATTTCTGGGTTGGGTGATTTGTTTCCGGAAATTTCCCGGTCAGCTCTCTATACCATTGTTAGTGAAAGACTCGAGTACCGCAAACTCTGCGCTAGATGGGTTCCCAAGATCCTGTCTGACCATCACAAAACTCAGCGAATGGGCGCCGCATTAACCTTCCCCCAGCGCTACCATCACGACGGAGATGAGTTTTTGGACAAAATTGTCACAGGAGATGAGACATGGGTCCATTACAAACTGAAGAAACGAAAGAGCAATCCAAACAGTGGATGTATTCACACTCCCCGAGTCGTAAACCAGTGAAGTTCAAGCGCACGTTCTCCACCAAAAAGTGTATGGCTACAGTGTTTTGGGACCGCAAAGGTGTTCTCTTGGGGGAATTCATGCCACGTGGCACAACCATCAATGCAGCTTCGTACAGCAAGACTCTTCAACGTCTTCGAAGTTCAATTCAGAACAAGAGAAGATGAATGTTGTTGTCAAGCATTGTCCTTCTTCGTGACAATGCGAGACCGCACACTGCAGTTGCAACAAAGATCCCCCTCTAATGTTTTGGATGGGAAGGTTTTGATCACCCAGTCCTGACTTGGCTCCCTCAGATTTTCATCTGTTTGCCTACATGAAACGCTGGCTAGGAGGACAAAAATTCGCCACAGACAACGAGCTGCAGACCAGCGTACAGAATTGGCTGAAAACACAGGCGGCTGCTCTCTATGATGAAGGTATTGGAAAATTGGTACCACGCTACGACAAATGTAAGAATCCGAACGGCGATTACGTCGAAAAGTAGCTTGATGTTGTATCACATTGTTCCATATAAAATTTTCTTGATTCTGACTGTAATTTTCATTTAGCCTTCTATCGGACCTTGAAAAAAAATAACCGTACCTACGGCGGAAGTCTGCGCAGGCTCTCAACTTGCTGAAAGTTTTATCCAACACGTCCTGGGGAACTGAGCGATCTGTTATGCTTTTAATTTTATCGCGCGGTCATATTATCGCGCAGTCGGGTTTATCGCGCAGTCATTCGATCGAAATTGGATTATAGATGTGCCGTGTACGGCTCCGCACGTCTCTCTGTGCTACGGAAGCTGGACACCATCCATCACTCCACCCTCCGAATCTGTTCTGGGGCTTTCAGAACGTCGCTAATTAAGAGCTTAAATGTCATCTGCGGGGAACCTTCATTACCATCTATTCACAAGCAATTGTCGCTTCAGTTGTACTACCGTATCCTATCGCATTCTAATCACCCGTTACATTCTGTTCTACTTGACAGCCAGAATGACCGAATTTACCAAAAACCGGCCATCTTGCTTACCACCATTTGGACTTCGCATGAGGACGTTTCTTAGTTCGTCCTCGCTCTGTGATGTGGATGTCATGCTGCTACCGACTTTGCATTTTCCACCTTGGCGTAACCACAAGATCTCGTACTTGCGCCCCTTCCAGGGTTTTGCAAAATCGAATACGGATCCTGTCATTTTTCGCCAGCTTTTTGCGTCGCACCTCGCTAGTTACTCGAATTATGTTGGTGTCTACACCGACGGTTCAAAAGCGGGACAACAGGTTGGATGTGCCTACGTGTGTGGCAGAGACGTTAGGAGCTATTCACTTCCCAACTGTTTTTCTGTCTTTTCAGCAGAGTTTGTGGCTGTACACGAAGCTCTGAAGTATATCTTCCGACAGAGAACCAGGCGTTTTATTGTGTATACAGATTCCATCAGCGTTTTAGAGACTTTGGAGAATGGTGAAGTGTCACACTCCCATTCCCTTGTATCTCCGTTGTTGGATCTGCATCGTCGCCTCTGTTGTCGTGGCTTCAGTGTCCTTTTCTGCTGGGTGCCTGGTCATATCGACATATCGGGTAACGAGCAGGCAGATACTGCGGCTAAAGGTGCTGTGCATCGGCTGAATCAGCTTGTGCCTATCAGTGATGTAAAGTCCGCTGTGAAGAAGTTAGTTTGGAACGAATGGCAACTAGATTGGGATCTGCAGGTTACTAATAAGCTGCGACAGGTTAAACCATGTATTGGTGCTGGGCCATCAGCTCAACTGCGCCGTGCAAACGTCATACTCACACGTTTGAGAATCGGGCATTCTCTTCTGACGCATCGACATTTGTTAATGGGTGAGGATGCCCCTCTCTGCCAACATTGTCAGGATCCACTTCCAGTGGGACATATTTTGACGTCTTGCCCTTCGCTTCAAGCCCAGTATAATAGCTTTTTTGGTTCCAGTTCACCTATCTTGTCTGAACTGCTGGGGGAGCCCCCCCCCATCCATCTGTGTTTGCCTTCTTATCTTTTACTGGCTTTATACGCAGTCTGTGCTTTAGCCATTGATTTTGTAAAACTTTTATTGCGCTTTACAATATTTTTAATTCCTGTTTATAATCTTTTTATCAATTTTATGTATCATTGTTTTTACCACCTTATATATCACCGTTTTTTTATCACTTTACATATTATCTTTCTATAGTACCTTGTATATATCATCATTCTAACACGTTTATACATAATTTTTATCATCCCTTTTATTCAGTTTTTCACGGTTACTCGTTTTTATATTTATTAGTGTTGATTTTAAATCTGTTATTTCACCGTTGGTTCGAGCGTGGCGACTCTATATAATCTCTTTTTGCTCTAGTCTTGTGTATGGCGCTTTATGTCCTATTTTGGATCTTGCGCCATAAAACTCCAACCAACCAACCAACCAACCGAACACGTCTTGGGGTGCGGACCGCATCTCTATGTTGAGAATTTACAGAGCATCTATCCGCTCGAAACTGGATTATGGCTGTGCAGCTTATGGGTCAGCACGAGCATCAACTCTGCGACAGCTGGATACCGTTCATCATAGAGCATTGCGTCTTTGTTCCGGAGCTTTCCGCACGTCTCCCATAGAAAGTTTGTATGTGATCTGTAACGAACCATCACTAAGTTTAACTCGTCTTGAACAGTCGCTAATGTTATACTTCCATATCCTATTTCATTCAAAGCATCCCTTACAAAACTTGTTGCTTGATAGCCAGCATGATTTCTTTTATAGGAATCGCCCGCCGTGTATCCCATCGTTTGGTACTCAGATACGAAATCTTCTCAGTGATACAGAGATCAAAGATCTGGACGTTATGAACGGTCCCCTCTGGGTTGTACCTCCATCATACTATCCATCACTCCGCCCTCCGAATCTGTTCTGGTGCTTTCAGAACATCGCCTATTAAGAGCTTAAATGTCATCTGTGACGAGCCCTCTTTACCATCTGTTCGCAAGCAATTGTCGCTTCAATTGTATATTCGCATTCTTTCGCATCCTGCTCACCCACTCCATTCTGTTCTTCTTGACAGTCAGTTTGACCGGCTTTTCGAAAATCGGCCATCTTGTATACCACCGTTCAGACTTCGAATGAGAACGTTCCTTTCTTCGACGTCTCTCTGTGATACGAATGTCATGCTGCGACCGACTTTACCTTTTGCACCTTGGCGTGATCACAGGATTTCATACTTGCGCCCTTTCCAGGGTTTTGTCCCCTCAGGGGGTTTACCTTCTTTAGGTAAACACGGGTGTCGCAATCCCGAGGTACCCCAGCGAACTATCTCTCCTTTCCTTTTTCCTCTCCTCTCCTTTTTTGTACTTTTTCTTTCTTTTCTCCCTCGGTGTGGTTCCTCTTCGGAGGCGAGGGCACCTCATTAGAAGCTGTTGCCGCTCTGTTGCTTATAGCTTCTAATGGCGTGTATATCACCCACGTGTTTGCCGTGCGTGGAGACCCGTGTCCCTGGAAAAGGGAATCCTGGCAGTTGAGGGACATTTTTGGTATCCCAACACACTGCTTTGGCCCCCGCTTCAGGTAAACGGGAGGTACATAGTGGTTCCCTATAGTATCAATCGGCTGGTCGTTGACTTTTGTCTTCGGCTAGGAACCAAGCCATCGTTTCGGTTTCTGGACATCTTGTTAAGGGTGGAGATCGTTTCAGGGTCGTTTCGTTCGCGTATAGTTCTCGGTTAGCACTGATGCACGTATGTGCATCCCCTTGTTGGGCTCCATGGTGGGTGGTGCGGCCGGGAACTGAATTTTAAGCCCCTTTCTATGGATTCGTTTTTTCAAAATCCCACGGTGAGGGATAAGTCACCAAAGCCTCTATTTTCAGTCATGGAAACTTCGTCACAATCATCTCTCTCTAGAAGGGAGCAACAAAGCCCACCTCATTCAAACAATGCGAAATTCTTTATCATTAAGAACCTGCAGGGTTCTTTTGCAACTGTATCGCCATTTTTGATCAACAAATCAATTACATCAAGTATAGGGAATGTCTCTTCAATAAAAAAACTTCGTTCAGGTGATATGTTAATTGAAGCCACGTCCGCTGAACAAGGATATAAATTACTGTCATGCACGACTCTGGGTGCCTTTAACATCTCTGTTTCACCACACAGGACGCTAAATCATTCAAGAGGAGTTATATCTGAATCTGATTTGTTTCACTGTACAGAGGAAGAAATTCAAGAAAATCTGAAAGAGCAGGGCCCCTCAGGGGGTTTACCTTCTTTAGGTAAACACGGGCTTCACAACCCCGAGGTACCCTAGTGTCTTTTTCTCTCTCCGTGGGGTTCACTGTCTTTGGTGAATGTGGGTGTAGCGTCCCCTAGCGATCCATCTCTCTTTCGCTTCTCCTGTCCTGTTTCTTTTGTTTTCTCCTTTCCGGACTTTTCTTCCTTTCCAACTGGAGCTTCCACTAATTTTTTTTTTGTTGCTGTTTTCTTTCTTAACCCCTTTGTGTTTTTTGTTTGTCATTTCTTCGTTTTAAAAAATAAATAAAAAATCAAAAAAATGTGAAAATATTAAAATTTCCAAAAAAAGTTTCTGTGCTATCTGTCCCCTTCGGAGCCTTCATAGTATCAAAACTGATCTTCACCCACCCAGCCTTGACGCTACTGGGTCCAGTACCACTCTTCGGCCTCTCCCGTGAGGGACACCGTTTGGGCTCGGGAACCGACCCTGTTGGGGTTGTGTTGGCGGAGAGAAGTGGAGTGCTATGTCGGTAATGGTTGTGGTACGTTTTCCTTAAAATGTCCCAGAGGTAGAGGCCCTTGGTTGCGTGTATCTTTATGGCAGACGTCGCGAGGTAGCGAGAAATCCTCCTCGATTCTGTCGGGGACCGTGCACGAGGTGCACGTTACATCCCGGCGTCTGTCATTTAGTTGCGAAGAATCCGGCGGTTACACTGGTCACGATAGAAAAGTGTGGAACGACGGGGTCTGGCGGGGGCCCCGATCGAACTGGAAGCAATCCGTGGTTCTAATAAAGTGATTATGGCTGCAACTAAAGAGAATTTAGTTACAGCTTCCTGGGCGGATCGCTCAGATTCTGAAACTCCTTCTCTCCCTTTGAGAGAGCAACGTCTCCCCTCGAGGGAGCAACAATTGTCTCGTTTTTTCATAATAAAACGTACTGAAGGGAATTTTGGAACGGTGTCGCCCTTCTTGATACAAAAATGTCTTAATGCATCCGTGGGACAGGTGAATTCTGTTAAGAAACTGCGCTCGGGCGATTTATTGGTCGAGGTCTCAAATGCAAACCAGGCTGCGCAATTGTCAAAAACCAAAACGTTCGGTGATATGACTGTGTCCATCACTCCACATGGTTATCTAAACACATCAAGAGGGGTAATATCGGAGGCCGATCTCCTCCATACCACCGAGGAGGAAATCTTAGAACACTTGCAGGATCAACTTGTAACAGCTGTCCGTCGAATTACCATCCGTCGGGATGGGAATATACTTCGTACGAAGCATCTCATACTGACATTCGGAACACCAAAACTACCATCTTTTATCACAGCAGGATACCTTCGGTGTTCCGTAAGACCGTACGTGCAAAACCCTCTTCGTTGCTTTCAGTGCCAACGCTTTGGACACTCGAAAGCATCGTGCCGAGGTTCAGCCATTTGTGCCCGTTGTTCCCAGCCAAACCATTCTTCTGAGACCTGCAACTTGCCAGCAAAATGTATTAATTGTAAGGGTGACCACCCCTCCTACTCCCGTTCTTGCCCTAAATTTATAGCCGAAAAGGAAATTCAAACACTCAGAGCCCATAAAAATATACCATATCTGGAAGCCCGCAAATTGGTGGAAGCTAAAACACCTAGAATAGGCGTTTCGTATGCTTCCGCTGCCGCTCCTAAAAAAATTATGTGCGATGCCTCTACACAAACAAGTAAAAACAATAGTACCAATAAACCTCACGAAAACAAAAATACAGTACCATCCGTTAACAATTCTGCATCAAAGCAAACCAAAATCCCTCGACTTAACGTTCCGACTACATCAAGCTCCATTATAAATAAAAAATTAAAAAAATGTAATGTTGTAAAGCGTTTCAGTCCTTCCCGTAAGGTGAAAGACCCTCGCAATGTGGCGCGGATGGAGGAAGATTCCCTCCAAATTTGCGCCTCTAATTCGGATCTTTCTGATTCCGATGGGGGGGTGTCTATGGACACCTCCAGTCTTCCTGCTCGTGTTCCTTCCCCCTCGTCGTCATGATGGCGTCCGTAACTTGGTGGACTTTCGTCCTTTTTAAAAAAAAAAAAAATCTCTCATCATGGCAGGTATCATTTCATGGAATTGTCACGGCGCTCGTAATAAGCTCGGCGAAATTAAAACTCTGATTTCTGTCCACACTCCGGCCGTCTTTGCGCTACAGGAGACCTATTTTAAAGACTCTGATAATTTTAAATTTCGAGGTTACAGTGCTATCCGAAAAGATCATGATGTTGGTGGTAGGGTATCTGGAGGCGTTGCCCTCGTGATATCCAATGACTACCCGTCTACGATCATACCATTAAATACAAATATGCAGGCAGTCGCAACCCGAATCCACATACGTCAGCTCACTACCATTTGCAACGTTTATCTACCACCAAACGAATCAGTAGATCAAAATTCCTTGGTACATCTTGTTAACCAACTACCTACCCCATTCATAATAGTCGGAGACTTCAATGCCCATAGCCCCCTTTGGGGAAATCAAAACACAAACAATAGAGGACAACAAATAGAAACCATTCTATCCGATCTCTCACTCTGCATTCTCAATAACGGTGATAACACATACTTTCATCTACCGACAAAATCATTTCATGCAATAGACCTAGCCATATGTTCCCCTTCTCTTCTGCCATTTTATAACTTCCGGGTATCAAATGATCTGTACAATAGTGACCACTTTCCAGTATTTCTCTCCCTAGTAACCAATGACTCTCATACTACAGCTACTCAACCCCGTTACATTTACGATCGAGCTGACTGGGCGACCTTCACCTTTCTTGCAAACATCCCCAGGCAAATGGTGGTGGGTGACATTAATGATGCCATAAATAGCATAACTAATGTAATAATTCAAGCAGCTGATACCTCCATACCAAAAACCTCCTCAGTTAAACTCAAAATCAGAAGACCTTGGTGGACAGACGAATGCCGTGATGCCAGGAAACGACAACAGAAAGCCTGGAATATTTTCCGGAGATACCCGACGACGCAAAATCTACTAAATTTTAAACAGGCTAAGGCATACGCTAGGAAAGTACGTCGACAGAGCCAAAGAGAGTCGTGGGCGAAATACATATCCAGCCTATCATACAACACTCCGTCTAAGCAGTTGTGGACTAAAGCAAAAAGGGCAATGGGTTTGTACACCAATCATCCAATTTCCTGCATTGTTAAAGATAGCCAAACAATATCAGACCCTACAGAAATCGCAAACGCAATAGGCACAGCCCTTGCTTCCAATTCTTCAGCCATTTCATATAAAGACTCCTTTCTAAGATACAAACAACAATCTGAACGCCGAAATCTCAACTTCAATACACGTACCTCTCTTCCTTACAATAGCCCATTTTCAAAATCTGAACTCATTCAGAGCCTTCATAGCACACATAACACTTCTCCAGGACCAGATGGAATAACCTACAGCATGCTAAAGCATCTTTCACGCCGCTCACTCCGTAACTTGTTATTCATATATAATAGGATTGGGAAGAACATGTTTTCCCTGTAGCTTGGCATAGAGCCACTATTATCCCTTTTCCAAAGCCTGGAAAAGACGCCTCTGACCCCAATAATTACAGGCCGATTGCCCTAACCAGCTGCCTTTGCAAAATTTTAGAAAAAATGATAAACGCCCGACTAGTCTATGTTTTAGAAACCAGAAACCTCATTTCTCCGAATCAGTGTGGTTTCAGAAGGGGTAGATCGACGACGGACAGCATTATTGCTCTGGAATCTGACGTAAGGAGAGCTTTTCTCCTAAGAAATCATTTAGTATCAATCTTCTTCGACATAGAGAAAGCGTATGACCGTACCTGGCGCTATGGCATCCTACGAGACCTTTTTGAACTGGAGTTCCGGGGAAATCTCCCAATTTTTATAAAGAATTTTTTAGCTACCCGACACTACGAAGTACGTGTTGGCACTGCCGAATCCAACCTTTTTATTCAAGAAGAAGGGGTTCCTCAAGGGAGTGTCCTCAGTGTCACTCTCTTCTCAATAAAAATTAATAATATTTTAAAACAATTACCACCTTCTGTGCGGGGGAACTTGTATGTTGACGACTTGCAGATTTGCTGTCAAGGTAAAGACATGGCATTCATCGAACGGCAACTGCAAACTGCAGTCAGACGTATAATGACTTGGAGTGATAAAAATGGTTTTAGTTTTTCTTCTGACAAAACTTCATGTGTGCACTTTTGCCGTAAACGTGGGATCCACCCGGATCCCGAAATTTTTATTCAAAATCATAAAATAAATGTTGTGGACACAGTTCGTTTCTTGGGCATTGTCTTTGACCGGAAGATGACATATCTTCCACATGTTTTACAGCTGCGAAGAAAGTGCGAGAAGTCTCTTAATCTTCTTAAAGTTTTATCGAATACATCGTGGGGTGCTGACAGGACATCTATGTTACGTATATACAGATCGGTAATCCGTGCAAAACTAGACTACGCCTGCCCATCATATGGTTCGGCTCGTGACTCCGTTCTTAGAAAACTTGACACTGTGCACCACAGTGCACTTCGTATATGCTCTGGTGCTTTCCGAACTTCACCCATTCAGAGTCTCTATGTCGACTGTCACGAACCATCTTTGTATCATACTCGCCATACACTTTCATTGAACTATTTTTTTCGTGTCTTATCTCATCCTAATCATCCTTTAAATGTCATGCTACTTGATAAGCAGTATGATCGCCTGTATCAAAACCGGCCATCCTGCATATCGTGTTTTGGCTTTCGTATGCGCTCCTTTATCCAAAATACTCCTCTGGAAGATATAAGTGTCTGTGTACGTCCATTATTTGACTTTCCTCCTTGGAAGAAAAAATCTATATCATACATTAATCCCTTTCATAATTTTAACAAAACCGACACCGATTCATCCATATTTAAACAACTTTTTTACTCTCATCGTCACAGTTTCTCTAAGTATACAGATATTTATACGGACGGATCGAAGACAACACATCACGTGGGTTGTGCCTTTCTTTTTAATTTGGATATTCATAGTTTTAAACTTCATTCATCATGCACTATTTTTACTGCGGAAATTTTAGCCATCAAACAAGCACTTGATTTTATCGCCAATCATCACA
The DNA here is from genome assembly GCA_907164885.2 of Dolomedes plantarius. Classification (NCBI taxonomy): domain Eukaryota; kingdom Metazoa; phylum Arthropoda; class Arachnida; order Araneae; family Dolomedidae; genus Dolomedes; species Dolomedes plantarius. Next base: position 34,715,886 of record OU015499.1, on the reverse strand, counting down.
ATAAAAATTTTATCATATACTCGGACTCTTTGAGCGTACTCGAGAGCTTAAAGTCTGGCAACAATAATCATCCTTTGGTCTCATCTGTCATATCTCTCCATCATCGGTTAAAATGTCGTGGTTACAGTATTCTGCTTTGCTGGGTTCCAGCTCATGTTGGAATCCCTGGCAATGAACTTGCTGACACAGCAGCAAAAGATTCCACAACAGTTTTAGATCACCCTATTCCTTTCTCTGACGTCAAACACACCATTAAAAATTTTATTTTCAGTAACTGGCGTTCGGTGTGGAATCTCCAAGTAGATAATAAACTCCATCACATAAAACCCGTCATCTCTATCTGGCCTCCACTATATCCAAGGAAACTTGACGTCATGATCACCCGTCTAAGAATAGGACATACTAGAGTCACCCACAGACATTTGTTGGAGGGGGAAGATACCCCAATTTGCTTTCACTGCAACTGTGACCTTACGATTTTGCATATTTTAACCGACTGTACAGGACTAACCAATTTTTACTATAAATACTTTGGTTCAACTTCTCTCACTTTAAAAGTTCTTTTAGGCGAAACACCTCACCCTGCTATTTTCCCATTCTTGAAATGTACAGGATTTTACCCATTGATTTAATAACTTTTTTCATTCCTTTATATCTTTTTGTAATACTTGACTGCAATCTAGATGGGGAAACCCCATCTAGATGTTTTGACATTAACACTAGTGCGTTTTTATCACAGCCTTTTACTATATTTGTGTTTTAAACTTTTATACCTGTGTTATTTTATCATATCTGACTGTTTCTTTCATTTATGACACGGCTAGTTTTATCATACTTCTTTACAATGTCTTCATGGTTTTACAACATGTATAAGCTGATTTATATATATTTATATCTCTGACTTTACCTTGTGTTTGGCGCAGCATGTCCTTTCTGGACCTTGCGCCATTAAACCCTAACCAACCAACCAACCAACCAACCTGAAAGAGCAGGGGGTATTGTCAGTGAAACGCATCAATATCAGACGTGATGGGAAAATCCTACCGACGAAACATTTGATAGTTACTTTTGATACCCCGGCTTTACCATCAAAGGTTAGAGCTGCCTACCTATGTTGTAGTGTTAGACCGTATGTGCCGAATCCTCTACGCTGCTTTAAGTGCCAGAGGTTCGGCCATGCGAAGGATTCTTGTCGAGGTTCACTAACTTGTGCTATTTGCTCGCGGTCAGGTCACGACTCCTGTGAAGAAACACCCCGGTGCGTCAACTGTAAGGGTGAACACCCTGCTTTCTCAAAAAAATGCCCCAAATGGATGAGCGAGAAAGAATTACAAACTTTAAAAGTATCGAAGAACATCTCATTTGCAGAAGCGCGACGTATCATCGATAGCAGAACACCAACCGTCGGTTTTTCCTATGCCGCGGCAGCCGCCCCCAAACCCAAAATGACAGCTTCGACTCAGACAGAACCTGCGGTATTCTGGCCGATAGGAATGGCAAATACGACGACGAAAACACAACATACATGTCAGGAAGCCACCTCACCAAAAAATATCTGTAAAGCAGTTCAACAAACGGAAATTAAACCTGTTAAAAACTCTAACCAAAATGATTCAGGGAATAAAAATAAAAATATTCTGTCCTCACCGCTTTCTATTACCCGTAAAAAAGTTTCTGATTCCGAATCTAAAACCATAAATGCAAGACAATCCTCAACAATTTCTGCTTCACCAAATATTACAGACACAAATCAGTCGTGTTTCTATCATGTAAGTACAAATTCCCCCATTCCTCCTAACCCTAATCGTAAGAAAGTCGCTATTCCTAGAAAGAGTTCTGAAGTTTCTAGGAAAGCTAGGGACCCTAATTACATTTTAAAAGGGAATCAGTATGTCCGCAGGCTCGCGGACAATACTGTATATTTTGATGTGTCCGGAGACTCGGACAATGATGTTGTCTTTGAGGAGCCTGTGACTCCTCCCGCTTGTCGTGTGAGTTCTCTATGTCGTGGCGCAAGAGCAGGCGTCACATAATTTCCTTCCTTCCTTTTTTTTTCTTTGGGAAAAAAATTTCAGCTCAGTTCTTTTCCGTTTTTTTTTTTTTTTTTTTGTCAGCCTCAGTAACTTTTATCTGTTTTTTTTAAAACTGCACTTTTTTTTTAACGTTCTTCTGAGAGAATAATTTAATTCAGCATTATTTTCGGTTGTTAAATGGACTGTCTCTTTCTCTTTGGTTTAATCCATCACAACTTTTGTCACCCTTGTATGTATCTTTAAACCTTTTTTCACTGTCTTTATGGATTTTATCCCATATCACTGCTTTATCGCTCTTTTTTATGACTACTTTTAATACCTGTTTTGTAGGACTATTTTATCACCTGCGATATATCACTTGTTTTGTCACCAATATATGTGACTGATTTTATCACCTGATAATTCGGACTGATTTTACAAACTTCTACACATCGCTGTTTTTTTCTTTCCTTGTTCTTTTTACCTTTCTTACCGCTGTTGTCATTAAGTCTGCTTGTATTGTATTCACTGTTTTTATCGCACTGTTATCTTTAATTTATCCTATTCTCTATCTTTGATTTATCATTTCCTTTTCGTGTTTTATCTCTCCTATGTCTTTGCAGTTATACTTCTTCATATGGCATAGTTTTAACAATTATATATATATCACTGTAACCGTTCAAACTATTGATTCATTTCATCACTTTTTTATTATCATTTTTGTCCCCTTTATTATTATCCTTTACATATCATCGTTTATGTCATCTTCATACTTCATTTCTTTTTATAAATAATATTTTTATCATGTGTACACCGGGTTATGGTCTTGAAATGCTGATAAGTAATATTTTTCAGGTTTTACCATGTGTTTGGCGCAGCATGTCCTCTCTGGACCTTGCGCCATTAAACCCCAAACAACCAACCAACCAACCATCCAGGGTTTTGTAAAGTCAAGTACGGATCCTGTTGTGTATCGCCAGCTTTTTGCATCGCACCGCGCTATTTACCGTAACTATGTTGCTGTTTATACCGACGGCTCAAAAACAGGAGACCATGTTGGTTGTGCCTACGTCTGTGGCAGAGACGTTAGGAGCTACACCCTTCCCGACTGTTTCTCCGTGTTTTCAGCAGAGTTTGTCGCTGTTCACGAAGCCTTGAAGTACATCTCCCGTCAGAGCAGTAGACGATATATCGTGTATACAGATTCCATCAGCGTATTAGAGACTTTGGAGAATGGTGAAGTGTCACACTCTCATTCCCTTTTATCTCCGGTGGTGGATCTGCTTCGTCGCCTCTATCTTCGAGGTTTCAGTGTTTCGTTCTGCTGGGTGCCGGGTCATGTCGGCATAGCGGGTAATGAGCGTGCAGATGCTGCGGCTAAAGGTGCCGTGCATCGTCTGGTTCAGCCTATTCCAATCACCGATTTGAAGTCCGCTGTCAAAAAGTTTGGCATGAGTGGCAGTTAGATTGGGACCTACAAGTTCAGAACAAGCTGCGACAGGTTAAACCTCGTATTGGCTCTTGGCCATCTGCTGGACTGCGCCGTGCAGACGTAGTACTTACACGTTTGAGAGTTGGGCATACTCTTTTGACACATCGGCACTTGCTGATGGGTGAGGATGCCCCTCTTTGCGAACACTGTAAGGCTCCGCTTTCAGTGTCACACATCTTGACGTCTTGCCCTTGTCTGCAGTCTCACTATAACAGGTTTTTCGGTTGTAGTTCACCCAATTTGTCAGAACTGCTGGGGGAACCACCCCATCCTTCTCTCTTTCCCTTTTTGCTCTGTACTAATTTTATAAAATGCATTTGCTTTTCTGATTGATTTTATTCTTAAAATTTTTGCACTTTTCATTATTTATGTAACCATTCATATCATCTATACATTTTATAAATTTTTATATATCATAGTTTTTATCCCTTTTATGCATCATTAACTTATATATATATATATATATATATATATATTTTTATAACGTTTACACTGCATTTTTACTACTTTTTTATACCTGTTTTACACTCTTTTATGTCATTTTATTAAGAAATGGTGTTGGTTTCGTACCTGCAATTTCTATCGTTGGTTCGTGTCAGGCGGTTTTCTATAAACAATATCCTCGTTCATGATCTAGAATCATTGTTTTTTTTTTATCGTTTTCTTATACCTGGCTGTATACTGGATGGGGAACCCCCATCCAGTTTGTTTCTTTTATTTTTGAGTATCGTTTTTCTGGTTTTACCATGTGTTTGGCGCAGTATGTCCTCTCTGGACCTTGCGCCATTAACCCGTTCAGGACCGGCGAAAGGAGAAAGAAGCGCTTCCCCAGGCCCGCGCGCTCAAAGAGACTACGCACGCACGGGACCGGGCATTTTCCCCGTTAAGCCTAATTTCATTTAAAAATTCATAAAAAATCATTACTGCAGTTAAATACGTTGAAATTTGCAGATTATTATCATTGATAGTATCTGAATAAACTGTAGTAAATTTTTCACGATATTTAAAAACACAATTGCGTAATTTCAAGAAAATATTTTCATTTTGCTAAAAAAAGTTACATAAAATAACAAAAATATAAATAACAAAAAATTATAAACTTACGAGTATTCAAAATATAGATAAAATATTATAAAACTGAATATAAGAAAATATAAGATAAATGTAAGAAAACTACTCAATAATATTTAAAACTTTTGTAACTTATGATACATTTCAAAACACTCTCCAGGACAAAGCCCTACGTTGCAAGTTTTGCATTCATAATAAGTCAACTTGCGTTTTTTTTCTTTTACTGAACTTTTTTTGCATACAATGCATTCTCTTCGTGCCTTTTTACCTTTTGCGTCTACATATATGTTAGGAAAATGTCGCCCAGTCAATCGCAAGGGGTTTGCAACTTTTGCAGTTTGTAGTTTCGAGGGCTTATTTTCTTTATGTCTTTGGACAATTTGCTCAACAACATTTGTTCGGAATTCCAAAGATGAAATTTTTCTGCCTTTTTGCTTGCAGAACAGTATGTTTGCATTTAATAACGCCATGTCAAGAAAACCGAAAAATAATTTCCTATACCATTTTACAGTTTTTCGGAAAGCTGGGTAATGATGCATGATGGAGTCCCCTGTATCTACTCCTCCCATATACTTATTGTAATCAATAACGCAATGTGGCTTTCTTATGTCCTCTCCTGTTTTTCGATGTTTTTTTCCTGTAGGAATTAGTTCCTTACCGTGAAAAGTGGTCAACATGGTGACATCTTTCTTTTTGTCTTTGAACCCTATGACATTCATACCCTGCTTTTGAAACGCAACAATACGATCATTTTGGAAATGAGTCGGTAAATCTTTTGGCATGCCTTTCCTGTTTTTTTGCACAGTGCCACACACAATTGTTTTTTTCTGCAAAAGATGAGTGGCTAGTTCAGGAGAAACAAAAAATCTATCAAGGTATAGATTATAGCCTTTATTTTCTAAATCTGCCAACAGAGTCTTCACAACATGTTCTCCATAAAGTGCACCTGGCTCCGATAGTTCAGTGTCTTTGCCAGTGTAGACAAGACAATTCCAAATGTATCCAGAATTGGAATCACATAATTTGTAGATTTTTATGCCATACCGTGATCGTTTGGAAGGAATATACTGACGGAAGCCGAGTCTCCCTTTCCACGGAAAAAGACTTTCATCGATAGAAATTTCTCTTCCGGGAATATAAAGAGTTCTGAAATTGTGTACCAGTTTTTCCAGAACTGGGTTTACCTTTTCAAGTTTTTTTGCATCCTGTTTTGATGTAAAATGAAGACATCTCAAAATTTCCAAAAACCTATTTCTCGACATGACAGAACCAAAAAAAGGAGTGCAAAGCATTGGATTTGTAGAAAAATACATTTTGATTGTGGGTTTCTTGATTATACTCATTAGTATAATCAAAGATATAAACACCCTAATTTCATTTCCTGTCACGTCTACAATGCATCGAGGATCTGGAGATTTCGATGAACTTGCTTCTGTTTTGGATTTTTCAAAATAAATTTTGAAAAATTATTTGTTTCATTTACTATAATTTCAATAATTTCATCCGTGAAAAACAAATTAAAAAAATCTAATTCCTCATCAACTGGTTCTGCACTGTTTATGTAGATACCACTATTTGCAGAAAACTCCATACTTGGCAATTCTTTGATATCCGTTTGCCAGTCACTAGCACTTAAATTGTCCGCACTATTATCGGCATAATCAACTATTTCAGTGTCATCTGAATAGTCAGATTCACTGCTGCTAATATTCGAAAAATCACTTTCCTCCGTTTCACTATCAGATTCGTTCATCAATTTAAAAATCTCGCTCTCACTTAAATATTTTATTCTTTTCGCCATGATGGCTAAGATAAAACTGACCCAAAACGTACAAAATACTATCTTGCTAACTACTCCCAACCCTAAGCAATAAACATTTCATCCTTTCCCCCAATCCGCGAAGAAAAAAAAAACAAAACAGCGCTCTGTAAATCACAGCCCTTTAAATGCTCAAACCTTCGGAAAAGAGCGAACACGTGCAGTTGTTTACATTTTCGAATCCCCCTCATACAACAACAAGCAAAAAAAAAGCTCGGAACTGAAAGTGCAAATTGAAGGTCAAAGCTCTCTGGAATGATATTTGAAAATGTAACGGACTTCAACCGCCATCTAGTGCCGTTTAAAAATTCAAATAAAACGTTCGAATCTGAAATCACGTCTGTGCGATGATGGGCCGGCTGGCACGGAAACACTGATCACAAATACGATATCGCGGGCGGTGAGGGGAGAATCGTCTGATCACATATACGCGATCACGGTCCTGAACAGGTTAAACCCCATCCAACCAACCAACCAACCTTTATATTCAGTTCTAAGCCGTATTCCGAAATTGTTTTGAAAACGCGTTTTAATTTTTGAATTCCTTCTGCCTCATCCTTCGAGGGAATTAAAATGTCATCCATATACAACACGACTGTTTTGTCCTTTTATAAGTCCCGAAAAACATTATAAATATATCTCTGAAACACGGAGGGTGAGTTAGAAAGTCCGAACGGCACTTTACAAAATTCATATTGGCCTTCGTGAGTCATGAACGACGTGAATTTCCTGCTCTCTTCCTCTATGTTGACATGAAAGAAACCGTTTTTCAGATCTAACTGCGTAAACACAGCTGCAGAATGGAGACTATCAATGACGTCTTCAATTAATGATAACGGAAAATGCTCACGTATTATCTTTTTATTTAGTTGCCTATAATCTATGCACAACCTAGCCGAACCATCTTTTTTTCTTGCCAAAACAACGGGGGAGGAAAACGCAGATGCACTTTTGCGAATAATTTTATTTTCTAGCCACTGTGTCAGCTGTTCTTCAACAATTAGTTTCTCCATCGGCGCCAAGCGTCTGGGCGGCAAAGCGACGGGAATTTGATCTGACAGCGAAATACTCATTTCTACGTCTACCGACTTTGTTTTATTAGGGCGAAAATTTTCGATGAGGTCTGACATTTCCGCTTTTACTTCCCTGTTCATGATGTGAGACAGGTCTACCGCTTCCGTTTCTAATAAACATCCTGTCACACTCATGACATAGAAATCATCGCATTTTTTCACCATTTTGATTTGTTTTTCTGACACGGTCAATGTACATTGCTGAATAATATCAGTACCTATTACTAGACCAAAGTGCAGGGCATAATCATCAATTACGTAAATATTAGCTTCATACTCTGTATTATCGATGCTGAGAGTTGTTTTAAAAGTACCCAACGGTTTAATTGAAGTATTTCCCAAATCACTTAATGTAACATTTATATTCTCTAATTTTGGAGCGTTGATTATTTTAGAATAAACGTTCTTTTTCATCAATGTTTTTTCGCTACCTGAATCTATGAGAGCCGATAAATTTAGATTGCAAATTTCTACAGTCTTGGTTAACAAATTTGAAAAATTAACATTTCTTTCAACAGTTACATGTGATGCTTCGTTTTTAACATTACAGTCACGTGACACATGACCCCATGCATTACAGCGAAAACACTTCCCCTTATTTCTGCACTCGGTAGAACGGTGCCTCCTTGTCCCACAATTATAACAGCGAATGTCTAAGTTTTGTTTTTGGAATCTGATTTTACTTTCGTTTTCTGTTTTCGATTTGACTCCGTTCTCACTTTCGTATTTCGGCTTAGAATTTTCGAATTTCGATTTAAAGTGTTTACTCTTAGCCATATCTCCTCGCATTTTACCATAAATTTTAAGTTTATGCTTAAATTCTGAAACATTTTGACAACCATATAATATAGATTTTCCAGTTACAGAGTCGGGGATTCCACTAATCACGTACTGAATTAATGCAGCATCTTCTATATTACATTTATTACACAATTGTTTCATCGTCAAAAAATACTCATCTAATGTTTCGTGATCGCCTAGTTTACGTTTTGTCAACATTTCATGCAATTCGGCAGAATTACACGCTACACCAAATTCCGAAATCAATAATTTTTTTAATCTTTCCCAAGCATTCACTTTAATTTCGCTTTGTATGAACAACTTAGCCTTTCCAGCCAAACATCTTTTAGCGAAAACTAATTTATGTAAGTCGGTTAATTTAAACAAATTAATCACATCTTCAAAATTATCTACCCATTCTTCAATACTTTCATATGGGTGACCTTCAAATGGAGCAATAATATTCTCTATATCACTAAAGTTAATAGACATTTTCGAAAAGTTTTGATTCAGAACCGAAGGTTGCATGGATGATTGTTCATTGGTGCTTTCATTATCGTCCTCACTTTCAATTGAATCATCTTCTGATTCTTCGTGAATAATATTATTCTTTAGAACACTTAAATCACATAAACAACTTATTATTCTGTCAACAACTTCTGGTTTCGCGACGTCATTTTTTATACTTAGCGTATTACAAATAGTAATTAATTCATTAAGTGAAAAGTTCTTGTCGGTAAATTCGAGTTTTTCTTTATATTGCTTATCACCGGGTGAAAATTCAAAGCCCTCAAACTTCCTTAACTTTTTGCGATTCTGTCGATCGCCATCGTTCTTGAAAATTAATTTATATAAACATCTTATGCTAGATACTTTCTCTTTCTTCAGTGCAACCTCCAATTCTGGAATATCTTCAAGATTCATATTTTACCAATTTACAAATATCTGAATTTTCACTCACCGTTAGTTCAGAATTAATCCGAATCCCAAAGTCTTTATCACTGTGGTTCTATCCTCATATATATTTCACATCCACTGCCGAGTCCCCATAATATAAAGAACCACACACCTTGAAACTTCCAATGAAGAGTCGAACTTGGCAAATACACATTTAATAAAATATTAAGGACAATTACATGTAAACATTTAAAGAACATAACACCTTAACATCATCATTTACGCGCCACACGTCGAGAGCGCTCGTCTTCGAATCCAATCCAGGTTCTCTTCTCGCGTTTGGCAACGCGTGACGTCATCATCTACGTCAGTGGTGTTTCTCCTCTGGCGACGCGTGTCGGAGAGGGATGTAGGTGTCCAGGGGTTTCTCATTTAAATCTCACACACACACACATATATATATATATATATATATATATATTATGTATACAGAGTTTCCCCCAAAAGCAAATTATTTATTTTTTTTTAGAAAAATTTTTCTGTTGTGAAGTGGTTAATCCTGTCAAATGAAAATAGCTTTAAAATATTATATTATTAATACAATTACAAATATAAAATGGAGGTTTTTATGTTACGCGAATTCAGTTTATGTCATGCATGGAAATATTAATATCTTAAACAATAGGTTGACTACTGAAAATATCAAAATATCGGATATTTTTTATATTTTCGAAAATATGATATTTACGAACTCTCAGATAGTCTAATGACAGTATTTGTTTACATGTCACTATTTGGCGACCATATTGGCGACAAACTGACTCGTTACACAAAACACGAATTTTGGAGAATGATATTATTCAAATAATATTGCTGCGAATATGGACTACAAAGATTAGTGTATGTAATTATGAAGCAACAGCCATTTACAAAATAAATTCGTACATATCAAATCAAATTAACAACAATGAAAGTAGCATCTACCTTTGGTAAACAGACTTGAGTGACTGGGCCAGTGTGATGTCATCAATAGACTAATTTCCTGGTATCTCAGGTGTTTTAAGGTTTTTTTGTTATAATTTGGGTCTGTTATATCCCACATGCATTTTTTTATATACTTCATCTATGAATAATTCTTAAATTTCCGAAGACCACTGTGCAGCCACCTTGAATTACAACAGTCGTTGTGACGTATGAGAAAGGGTGAACTTCTTCGGCCGCTGATTGGTCGATTTCACGATTGTAAACGCGTACGCGTTGCATTTTCCGTACATGTTGGAAAATGAATCGGATTCATCCGGTGCCTCTATCACACGGGGAATGTGTGCCTTCTTCATCGCAAAAGGTAATCGTATCTTGAATCCGTTGCATTTGAAACGCGTACACGTTGACGTGTGATAGGGCCTTTACATAGTACAATTGGCACAGCAAAATCTGAAGAACTCTCAGTAATTATTCCGTCAGATAACCATGTGTTTATTTGGCGGTCAACTTCCTGTTTTTCAGTCCCCTCAGGGGGTTTACCTTCTTTAGGTAAACACGGGTGTCGCAATCCCGAGGTACCCCAGCGAACTATCTCTCCTTTCTTTTTTCCTCTCCTCTCTTCCTTTAGTTTATTCCTTTTTTTCTCCCTCGGTGTGGTTCCTTTTCGGAGGCGAGGGCACATCTTTAGTAGCTGTTGCCGTTCTGTTGCTTCTTGCTGCTATTGGGGTCTTTATCACCCATGTGTTTGCCGTGCGTGGAGACCCGTGTCCCCGGAAAAGGGAATCCTGGTAGTTGAGGGTCAGTTTTTGTTGCCCAACACACTGCTTCGGCCCCCGCTTCGGCTAAACGGTAGGTACTCTGTGTTCCCCTGGGTATCAATCGGCTGGTGGGTTAGACTTCTGTCACCTGCTCAGGGTTCAAGCTATCGGACCGCTTGTGGTCAGTGTGCGTATAGACCTGGCTAGCACTGGTGTAGGAACCTACATCCCCTTGTTGGGCTCCATGGTGGGTGGTGCCGTCAGGTCTGAATATCCGGCCCTTTGTATGGATACTTTTAAGGAAAATCCCACGGTGAGGGATAAGTCACCCCGTAGAACGAAAGAACAGACCTCTTACGTTACTGCTCGATTTTTTATAATAAAACGAAAATAAGGTACATTTAACAACGTTTCGCCATTCGTAATTCATAAATCTATGCTGTCAGCAATTGGTGAAGTTAAATCTATAAAAGATTGCGTTCTGGGGATCTTTTACTAGTAGAATCTACTAGTAGAATCATGAAATCTACTAGTAGAATTTACTAGTAGAATCATGAAATCAGAATAATCAGATAACACACGTTATTAGTTATACAAGCATGTTTATTCCCTAACTGACAACGACTGTTGCCAAAACCTGGCGCTAAACTTAGCATGAATATATGTTGCCACAAATATGAATATTATAAGTAATGACATATAAGTACATGACATAACTTAAAGTCCATAACGGACAAAAATAATTGGATAAATAATTGTATAAATAATTGCATAAATAATCTTTAAACGGACATAAAAATTTTATTCCAAGTTAAATAAAATCAGTTCTGAGGGCCAGTGGGAAGAATTCCTTCATACTGCTTGTAACAGAATTTCTCTTCGGCAGAGCTGGTGCGTCAATCCATGTTCAACTAACATCTATTGCCAGGAGATCTTTAAAAGTTACAAGAGGTTCGAAACGTTTACTATCTGGCCGTTCAGCTTCAGGTGTATCAGTAAAAAGAAAAAGGAGCCATTCCTTATGTACTAATATAAAGCTTAATCAACCAAATGCAAAAATGCACGGGCATGGATATTAGCTCACGTTGTTTATTTTTTTTTACATTCACTGAAGAAAAACTATACTATGTAGCATTCTGAATTTTCATGTAATTAATAATTCTTGCATTAATAAAACAAATGCTAATAAAGTTAAAACATAGTGTGAGTGTGGTTATAAAAAAAAAACCTCAAAAGAAAAATTAAATTTTTTGTTTAATTTTTTTTTTTTCCTTTCAATAAAAAAAAATGCGACTTGCAGGATATTTTTGTTTTTCAAAACAACCAACAAATGTAAATTTAAATAAAACATCAAATAAAGTGGTGTAAAAAATAACAGAAAACTAACTTGGTTCATACACCATGAAATAATAATTTAAAATTAAAAATGTGACATGCAAGATATTTTTGTTTATTCAAAACAACCAACAAAATAAAAAATTAAATAAAACATTAAATAAACTGGTGTAAAAAGTTACAGAAATTTAACTTGGTTTATACAACATTAAATAATTTTAAATTATTGTAATTTTATAGTGCATTAAATGGAAAATAAACCAATTTTCCATTATAAAAAAACAGCATGTTAAGCATTTTTCAGCATTCTTGCAGCTGTTTTAGAAAAACACGAATATTCTTTCCATATTTCCTTTCGAATTGATCGATAACAGCGATGAGTTGGTATAAAGTTTAAAGGAGTTCTTACAATTTTACTTTGTAACTTTTATTACTTTCCCTATCTTCATACAGATGGCATTACCGTTTTCACACATAAGCATATTTTCATAGCTTAATTTACGATTGCTATAATTTCTTGGCAATTTTTAAACTTTTTCTTTCGCCTATTTCAAAATTTATTTTAAATTTGTACGCATTTTAACTTGTGTTAATCGTATTTTCACCGTGGCTTTATGTCAAATGCGTTGTACTTATCGTCAAATTTCGTGTTTTTCACATACAGCCTTTTATCGGCTACGAAACTAATGGTATTTCATATATTAAGTATTTTAGCATAGAGCATAACAGTAAATCATTAAAAATTGATGAGTGAAATCATTATGAGCGTATATACTCCTTAAAAGCGATACATCTTCGGCTTTGGTCGAAAGGAGAACGCCTTTCAGGAATTGGAATGAATGACAGGACGATTCGACCAATGATAAGCGCGCATTATCCTCCAGGTTTCTATCCAAGTACAGTTTGCTTATATGCGGCCCGGTGATCACGATGGCCCCGATAGAATCGTCTTGGCACTATGCCAACCGTGGTTCTTCGTACTGTGGCAACACCCCCTTTATCGGAAAGACGAGTCTCATGAAGTACGTCATCACAAGTCGTCGATCGGTCGTCCATCGCATGGTTACCACGCGAACGCATTTATCGCTCTTTCTAATTCCGTGACGTCGAAATCGCTGTAGCGCTCTTCCAATGATTGTGAAATGCGTTTTCTTACCAGCTGCCCATTATAAACAATTACCCAAGCTTTTTTAAAATGACTTTACCGTCGTCTTTATTTTATCCATAATGTCCTTTTTCAAATATTAAAATGCTTATTATAAAATCTCGAAACTCACTTCTACCTCTTTTCTAAATAATGCATATATTTATTTTTTTTTAGCGAAACAAAGCCTTTTCGATTGTAGACTTTATACATGTCAATTTTGAGCAAAATTTGTGCTGTTTTAAATAAAATGTTTATTCTACAAATTTATTCCGAAAAGAATAAATATTTAGAGGAAAGTTTCTTTTATGAGAACACTTAATTTTCTTCAAAACTAGGCTTTACCAAAAGGGAAAAGAAAGCAAAATTTGGTAGGTTTAATCAAAGCCATTAGCAATTTAGATAATAACTAAAAGCTCTTCACTTTACCTTTTTAACAAGGCTTCTCTTCTAAATTTTGTATGCACACTCACTAGATTTGTTTCATTCGGTATGCACATTTGAACATTTAATCACAGTTAATATATGTATGTAAGCGTTTTCTTAATTCTCACTGGACTCCTCCTCATAAAAGTAACTTATTTTATTATTACACTTACCATAATTTAACTTTTTTAAAGAGCATCAATGATTGTAATTTTTATAACTCAAAAATAATAAAAATTATTTTAAACGTTTGAGTGATTATGTGTGCATGAGAGAAATTCTGAGATTTTTAAGCATTGAAATAGTGACCAAAAATAATTTTTTGGTTTGTTTTTGGAGTATTAAACTCTGCAGAATTACTTTTTTAATGAACAATTTTTTATACTTTATATATTGATCTATTTAATGCTTTATTTATTTATTTATTTATTTATGAATTTATTGCTTTAAATTGCTACATTAATTTATGGTAACTTTCTGTTTAACAAAAATTGACATTAACATTTGACACAGACTCAGATATGGAAACATATATCTTTATTTAACATATTGAATACAGAATGCAAAATTTCATTAATAAAAACATGAAGCATGAATTATAAAATAGAATTCAAAGTACAACCAATTTCATGTAAATTTTGTATTATAGAACATCCGCATTGTTACACAGTTTGAAAATGATAGTCCTAATAAACTCAACAGTCAATCTACACCATTGATCAAAAATACTTCTTCAAATAATGTAAACTTTAACAAAAACTATTTCACAATTTCATAGCTTTGAAGCATTTATTACAAAAACTTGGTTTAAAAAATGAAACAATATGAAAATTTTTTTCCCAACTATCAAGATAAAATTCTCCCCTTTTAACAATTTAACTTCTAGTTTTGGTACTGGCTATTCCTTCATAATAAAATTAAGATTAGCAAATGTATACAAGTTACTTTTATTTTCAAATTTACTATGTCTTGTTTCCCTTAAACTCCTAGCTTCCTTTTCGATGAATGTATTAAGTGAAGGAACCGAATCACCATCCAAAGAGAGCTCCCACCGTTGTTTAATGGGCTCATCAAGTTTAGATAACATGAAATTTATTAATATTAAGTCACTCAAAGAATTAGATTCTAAGCTTACTGTTTTCAAATTTCGAACCGATTCATTACAAGTATTTAATAATTCAAGTAACGATTTTGAATTATTTACTTTAGAAATTTTAACTGAAAAGATTTTATTTATTTGGCTTAATGCCAACTGTCGTTTGTTCTCAAATCTATTTTGCAATATTTCCCAAAAGTGGAGCAAATTTTCCTTTCGTAATGAAAAACCCCTAATTAATTTTGATGCATTGCCCCGAACAGCAGATTGCAAATATTGTAACTTTTGAATATCTGATAACTGTGTATTTTTCAAAATAGAAGATTCGAATATCTCTTTGAACGATATCCATGCTTCTGAATCACCATAAAAATGAGGCAATTCGAATTTAGGTAACTTAGCTAATGCAGGTTTAGAATGAGAGTGTATTTCGGTTTTGTTATTTACAATTTTACTTTCGAGTTCCACCGACACATTTAACAAAATATCCTGATAGTTTATATAAGAATCAAAATTATCATCACTCTCACAATTAGATAAGTCCGAGAATGCGCTAATCAAACGTTCTTCAAGAAATTTTAGTTTCGCTTTCGAAACCGAAATTCGAGATTGATTATCAGCTCCTATACCTTTAGCCTGTTCACAAAAATGATCAATTTCTTTACACAATCGTTCGAAACATGCAAGATTTTTTGAAGATTTTGGTGCCATAGTTACGGCTTAAAAGTTGTAAATGTTTAGAATATAAAAAGAAATTAAGAATATTACGAATAACAAATAACAAGATTTAAGATTTAGAATTTTCAAATCCATAGGTCGCTCCGGCTCGACGGACCAAAACATGTCGTAGCAATGGCGACACGACGAATAGAGTTAAACCATGTCGCAGAAATGGCGACACTACGAATAGAATTTTGAATACGAATGTTGGACCGATCTATGGGTAATGGAAACCGAATAATAGTGATATGAATACGAATAATGAAAGGGGGTACTTATCCCTGCTTCCAAAAATCTTCAATCCGTACGGCGAGAGAAGAACACATAAAAAAATAAGACGTAGCCATTTAAACTGTATGCAAGCGACTTTTATTCTCCTTTACATCTAAAGGTAAACATTTCTCTTTTTGCGGTTGCCACACAGGAGAAGCTAACGTTGCGGTTCTCACGGTAATCGCGAGCGCTGCCATCTAGCAGTCAATAGCTCCCTCTACCGGGTTTTTCAGAACAACGTCTATAATTTTATCATCGTTTTGATAGACTGTGGTTTTAAAATGACTTATATGTGTTTTTTCCGGTTTTCACCATGTGTTTGGCGCAGCATGTCGTCTCTGAACCTTGCGCCATTAAACTCCAACTAACCAAAACACCCAGTCCCGCCGAGGGTACCACTATGATGAAAAATTAAGAGTTCACTCACTGGCTGCATCTACCCGATGCTGGGTGCATTTGGAAATAAAAGACAAAAGATCTTTCTAAAAACAAAAATATATTTATTCATATGACAATAATCCTGCTCCATAGTCGGAGCTCATTCTCTTACAAAGACAAACACTCAACTGCCAGTCTGACGTCATGAACAGACGCGCGCAGCTCCAGTTACTATTTCACTTCACTGCGCAACAGTTTCGGTTATCCTGGAGAGCCACTTTTTTAATACACATATTTATTTCTAACGCACACATAAAGAATACACAAAAAAGAACACGTAACGAATCGGTAACGGTTCTTTCTCAGTCAGCCAGAAGAGAATTCAGTGTGAAAAACAGAAGTTTTTAGTCTCTTCTCTTCACTTCCGCTTGTGACACGTTTCAACCGGTTTCAAGAGTTAAAAAATATTGTCTTTAAAGTAAAAAAATCATCAAAATTTCTCTCTAAGGACGTTAGCATGGGGAACGGTTAGTTCTGGTATCTAAAGCTGAAAGTGACCACACACTCCAATGTCGTAGTAGTGAGCGAATCGATAAAAAGGAGAAATCGACCAGTTTGTTACAACTGAATACTACCCAATATTTTGAGCGATTTTAACGTGTTCGAACGTTGGCAACGTTTTTCGCGACGCATGGCTTTGTCCTTATGAACGGCTATTGGTTCTCTTATTTGAATTATTATAGGAAGTGTTTGAAATTGTTCTTGAAAGCTGTATATATTTGGAACAGTATTAATAGTTAATATGCTAAATTTCCCTCTGTACGAAGAGTATTTTCACGAATTGTGCTGCTGCATTGTTTATTTAGCTGTTTTTAAGTGAAACTTAATAATTTTTGATATGTGAGACATCAGTTAGAAAGCCATAGTAAGAATGGAATAGAATTTTCGTCGATAATTTGTTGCAGTTATGTAAATATAGTACTAGTTATTGTGATAATAGTAAATGGGGAAGTAGGTTAGTAGTTTTTATCTGAATTAATTTGACTAAGATTGCATTGTTTTCAAGAGCGAACTATAATTTTTAGCATGACTTGATTCTCTCTTTAATACATTTGAAAAGTGTCTGTTAAAATTTTCGAAATGTAAACGCCAGTTAAGGGCCCCAAACTAATTCTTTCACTGTTCTAATAATGACATGACAATTAAAGGATTGATAATGGCATGCAAAGTTTGAATTTTTTTCAAATGCTAAACAGTATGTTTTGTTAATTATAACCTAATTATTTTCTGAATTCATTGACATTCTTTTACAGTTAGGTCTTGGTTGCAAACTAAGAATTAATGATTTTGTAAATTAATTCTGCTCTGGATGAACCACCAGAAACATTCTAGTCGCTAGCTTATACCCATTATATCACCATAAGGTAAGTACTCGAGTTTCTAGTAGAAAACTAAAATTTAAGACATAATTAAATTCCAATATATGAATTTTTTCAGGTACAATCATCCCCAGTTTCTTGCTGACAAACTTCTTGGTTCCCATGTATGTAAAATGATAAAAATTTTATGTTCAGTATCAAAGGATAAGTTTTGTAATTTCACTTATTATATTTTTATCATTAATGAATTTATCTATTTTCGGGTAAATTACCTTTATTAGTATCATATACATAACTCATGAAGAATAGGGCTGAATTTTATGTGATATTACTCTTCGGTTAATAGTAAATTTAATTTGTGATATATGTTGAAGATGTTCTTGAAAAGCTGTTCAAATATTTTATAGCAACACTTTATATAGTGTATGTTTTATGAAGATTATGTGTGTGTATGAAAGCTTAATTTATTTTGAAGTTTGTTTTGTAGTATTTTAAGTTTTAAGCCATAAAAAAAGACAAATATAACTAAATTGAATTTTTTTTGTCTATCTGTGGGAATTTAGGAAATAAGAATTAATATTGCAGTAGTATCATTCTTTAAAACTAAACAAGAATTGAAATCTTGATTTTTACTTGTGTTAATTTCGGGTTTTAATTGATATGCATAACGTACATCACATTATCTCTAGTTTAACAAATGGTATCTTCAGCATAGTTTTCAGAGAAATAGTAATATTTAATGACTTCTCAAATTTCAGTAAATGTCATGCGAGAAATATGAAAGTAGCTTTAGCAATTTGTACCAAAATAAAGTTAGTATGAGATTTTTCAATACTGGTGAAGGAAAAGCTTTTTATAAAGTTCTTTAATGTTATGGAAATAAGAATTTCAATAAAATTAGAATGATAAGTATAAGATTTATGTTTAAAAGTCAGTCTTCAGTATAAGGAAAAACTGTTTTAAGGTCTTCAGTACTTTGATTGATCAGTCCTTGTTTGAAATTGTATTGTTTAGTATATTTGATTGAATTGTTTGTTACTGTCTGGGTTGCCGTATAAAAACACCCAAAATAAGGGACAGGTTTTGATAAGTATACTACTAGGGAGTATGGAATTCCCCCCCCCCCCCTGGAAAGGGGGTCCGGGGGAGTATCCCCGGAAATTTTTCAAATTTTAACCTTTCAGATAGCCATTTTCAATGCATTTTTTGTTCAGTTTTGCAACTTACATAGTTTAGGTTAAGTAAATAATAATGTAATTACTAAGAAAATTTGTAAATCAAAAACAATTTAAAGTTGGTTTTAGGCATATAGTACAAAACTGATTTTTATTTTATTAGTTTACTACAACCAAGTGTCTTTATAAAGTGTTACGGACATGTATGTAAAAATTGAAATTTTATTATTGTACGATGTACATAATATAGTGTGCGCAGGAAATCTTTGGGGCGACTTTTGAGTAATAAAGAAGTTTTCGAATGAACGTTTTCCCACAGTCCATTGAATTGTATGATATATTGTGCTTTACTGTGTTAAATACAGTAGCTAACTCTACAAAGAGCGATTTTGTCACTTTCAGAGGAAACTTTAGTGGTGAAAAACTTTGACAGATTGCTTCAAGATGAAACAGTTGTTTTGGTTTTTTTGTTTGTTTTCCTTGTATCAACACGATCAACACTAATCTGCATTCATATTTAGCACTAGACTGAGACTGATGTCGTTGTGATGTTCGGATCCTGGTACATACAATCTTCTCGTCAAGGGTGTGTTCACATAGGAGTCGGTAGCAGAAGTGTTAAAGTATTGAAATACATTTAACCAATGACAAACTTCCAAACGATTAGAAACGAAATTTTTAACGCCTATAATTGGTTTATTTCCATCTCACCGCTATCTTTCCTTTTGTGCTTCCGTGCCGGTTGTGAACAGGCCCTTGTATGAGCCCAACTTGTATACAATAAATTTCTCATTTCGGCGAAAAACGGGACTTCTGCCGTCCCATATCAAAGTTCCCCGGGACGCGGGACAAAATCTATAAATAAGGGACTGTCCCTTAAAATTTGGTACGCTTGGCAACCCTGGTTACTGTATCATACTGAAATGTAGTAGGAAATTTTCTCTGGCCACCCCATGTTTTATGGAAACTGAACTTGATCATTTTTGGGCATGAAAGAGTTTTTCTCTTGACCAAAATTTTGAATGCTTTATGAAATGGTCTTTATATGACCTTTCCATTCATAGTAATTAAAGTGTCGTTCCTTATCAACTTTTAATTTTTAGTCCAATTTTTATTTCTTTGAGACTATTTATTATGAGGCTTTAATGAGTGTGTTTGAAACAATTTAGGTATATAGTAATTATTAATTTTTTAGTGATAAAGTACAGTCAAACCTCGATATCTCGAACTTGAAGGGAGAGACAAAAAAATTCGAATTATCGAAAATCGCATGTTATCAATAGTAGAATAGAGGAATAAAGCTTTTTTACATACCTTTTAAAAAAGTAATCCATTTTTTAATTTTAATAAACACTATTTACAAAATTATTTGAAAAAAGATTAAATTGTTGTTTGCTTCAGAGAAGAGTATGAAATTTTATCTATTACACTTTCTAAGTGGCCAATGGCTTTAAAAATGTCCTCTGACATATTTGACTGACTTTCAACATATCTCCTCAAAGTGTCCACTGCAGATAGTGCTTCTTTGTTTGTCCCATTTGGTGGCAAATGGCGGATTTCTTCCTCCTCCTCTTCTTCTGATAATACACAAGAAGCTTTCGTCTGACTGATGATTTTATTGTCCTCCCACTGACCACACACTACTACTGCATCATCTACGACAACAAAATCATTGAATTCCATGTTATCAAGGTGCATGAGTCTGCTTAATCGGTTCCAATCATTTTCTGCGCAGTTGTTAGCAGGGTGGTCGATGTTGATTATCTGAGAACTTTCGTGGGCCTTTATGAATCCAGCCTTTTTAAAGCTATTCATTATCGTAGAGGAAGACACAATGTCCCAAGCTTTGTCTGCCATTCGCATAGCTTGTAGAATATATACACCAGATGGTGAAACACCTTCGTCCATTTTGGACAGCATTTTTTTAACCACTTGATGACGATACTTTACTTTAAAACTTTGGATGATGCCTTGGTCAAGTGGTTGAAGTTTTGATGTAGTATTCGGGGGGAGGAATTCAATTCTTACGTTTTCCATTTTAGGTATGGTACTGTGCCCCGTACAATTATCAATGAAAAGCACGATTTTCCTCTTTTCTGCTTTCATTTTTTTATTTAAATTCTTGATTCAGTTTTCAAAAAGGTTAGATGTCATCCAAGCTTTTCGGTTAGCTTTGTAATTCAAAGGAAAAGATTTTATCCCGCTGAAACACCTTGGTTTTTTCGATTTTCCTATCATTAACGGCTTTAACTTCTCTGTTCCATTCATTTTCACGCAAAACAATAAAGTTAAACGCTCTTTACTGCTCTTCCCTCCATGACATGCTTCACCCTTTAGATGCATGGTTTTGTCTGGAGTGCATTTAAAAAAAAAGTGTTCAATGCGGATGAAACTGGACATCTTTTTCGTCGTAATCTTTCAATATCAAGCTTACTTTTTTTCTAAATTCTACACAAGCATCTTCATCTACGTCAGCACTTTCAACACACATTTTCAAAAATGTAATGTTGTTTCGTTTTTTAAAATTTTCGAACCAACCATTACTGCCTTTGAAATTTAAATAACCTAATTCTTTTGCAAAAGATTCAGCTTTATCTTTGATTCAACAGAAGTTGTGATTTCATTGTGTTATCTTCTGTTCTTATATCCCTTCATTTTAAAGTTTATGCAGGGTTTTACCACTGTAATTTTTGAATAGCTTTTCTATTTTTTTGGATATTATTTTTTTGTCTTTAGAAAATATTTTCTTCTCCATTTATGGAAAAAAATTCAAGTTATCGAGGGATGAGCCAAAAAAATTCGTCAAATCAAGGTTTTTTTTTAACATTGAGTGCATAGGAAATTTGAAGAGAATTTTTTTTTCTTCGAGATATCGAAAAATTCGCAAAATCGAGGTTCGAGTTAGCGAGGTTTGACTGTATTTGTAACTTATAAAAATTTTGATTGTCATTACATGCTATGCATTTTTCAATGTTTCATTGCAGTTGCTTTTAACTCAAAATAATTGTATGTTTCAAATTCTCTTACAGATAAATGGAAACAAGGTGTTTCTTTTCAAAGAATTCTTGATGTAAGAGATTCTGTTGGCCAAAACGAACTTCAGAGAATCGATCTTCTGAATCACAAGTATTTGCATAATATATCTCACTCACTGTAACCATTTGAGTAAGAGTCTGAAGTTTAACTCAGTTGATGCAATAGGTATGAAGATATGGGTCCAGGCTATGAGTGATTTAGAAGGGATTTACCAGTTGCCCTAAATAAAGAGCAGGGAGTCGTCCACAGAATCTTTAAAAAAATGAAGGTGTCTCGTTAAGTTATTAATAACTAAATTTCAATGGAAAATGTTGAATGTCAGTGCAAACTGAGCCAGCTGTTTTTTTTTTCCATTCATCTCTCTCTTATTTCAGGAGTGCATCTCTCAAGGATATAGTTTCTATTGATAATAGTTTTATATGCCTTATTGCCAAGAATTAGTTCTTGGCAAAATTTGATATTAACTCCTTACACTAATAATAAATTGTGTGGCTGTCGAAAATATAATCTGGCTTCCTTCGAACTGATTACCTCCCCTCATTCTTACAATCTGTCTATCTTCATCAATGTTACATTTTCCCCAAATACCTTCTTTTAGGATGTATAATTTTATTGGGAGGTAATTTGTGCATACTGGAATGTCTGCCTGGTAATGTCAGGTAATGGAAAAATCAGGTAGCTTCTATTTCACAACTTGGCAAATCTCAGAAACCCAGAATCTTAAAAAAATTATGAAACACAAGAAAGTAAATCATGTACTGAGTTTTACCATGAGGAATATGTAGGGTTTTCAAAATTTGAAGATAAAATTCTAATGTTACTGAGTTATCAAGAAATTTGGCAGAACTATTAGGTAGTAGGTAATAATATACATTTTTAGGAGCAATATAAAGGGTGTGAACTTCATTACGGAAAGCTATTTTTGAATATTTTTCCAAAGGCATAAATTGAGAATAGATCTGAGATGACTTCTGCACATATATGACCATCAATTGGAGACCCATCTTTATAAATGCGTATCCAGTCCTATTCAGGATCTTTTGTTTCAGTTGTCTCCAGTTCAAAATCTCTCAAAACTTCCAATGTGGTAACATTCAATAATGCCTAAATAGTATTATTAAACTGAGATTCACTTCAGCATTTGTTGTAGTCAAAATATTTCTAGATATTAGTTGAGGTAGTACAGGTGTGTGTGGGGGGAATTCTAGCTATTTTCTAATATCTGAAAGTATGTAAGCATTTTGAATCTTAAAATTACTAGTTTAAAATTGGATATCTTTTCAATAGTGTCTTTTTAATCTTATTAATTTTTTTGCATAAAATCAAAGCCTTTTCTGTGATAAGAATTGTTTACATTTTGTTTACAACATTGCTTCCCATTTGTTCCTGTTTGCTCGCCAAGCCAATTTTTTTGTGTCAACCTTGGCACCATTCTTGTTTACCCCAGCCCTCCGCACGTTAAGTGAGTATGACTGGTTCTTAAACCCCGTCCCTTTGTGCTACTTGTCTGATAACAAAGCTTATTAACCATTTTCAATAGAACAAGAGTATAAAGAAATTTTTAATAAATAAAACTTACTTGTAAATATCCGGTGATGATTTTTTGAAATATTGAAGTTTATTATTAAAAACGTAGTCTTGAAAAAAAGCTGGAAAATTTTTTTTATGGTAGTTATGGTCTCGGATACATTCCATATTTTTGTTCATCATTGAACATACTACAACTACATGTAGAACTATAGCAGGCTGCCTTGTTAATTAAAATTTAAAGAAACTATAGCATTTAAGTTTAATCACTTAAATAAAGTAAAAAGAAATTCAAATTTACCAATCTAATTCAATCTATTTTAATTTAATATAAATATATGATATACTAATGTATTATGCTATATATATGTATAAATATATTGAGCAAAAATAAAATATATAAACTAAAGAAAATCAGATTAAAAAATCATTCAAATTATTCACATGCAAAAAAATTGTGCGGTCTATTTCAATATAATGTAAATATATATTAATATAGTAAGCTATTTATATATGCATATATATGCTATGTATAAATATATTTAGCTTAAATGAAATATATAAACTATAAAAATGGGATTAGAAAATTATATAGTTACTAGGTATATGTTAGATAACGATACTCCAATAGATTCTGCAGCTTGATTATCTCAAGTCACAGTCAAGCAGCAGATATAGCAGAAAAAAATCTGGGCACTGACTTTTGACCTTCTGAACTGGTTACCTTACTATTACAGTAACCCTTGTGACATAGCTCGTAGAGGCGGGTTTTTCACGCCAAGCAAACAAGCCACTCCACAAGGACTGGTGCTAAATCATTTGGAGCAACTAGGATGATAAGGAATCTTAACCGTGGATTTCAATACACCATGGCTAACCTTAATGCATGGTTCTGTAGTTCATCCAATTCATTCAGTATTTATTTATTAACTGTTATGAGGATTATTGGGGTGCATTGTAGACCCACCTCCAAGTGGTGCACCCTGGGCAACGTCTTTGACGGCAAAGTGGTCTACAGCTATCAGCATGTGGTCTTCTGCTTTTTACTCATTTTGGGTGTCCTTGATGATAATCAGTGGATTTGAACGTAATACTACAATGAAATGCAGGTGGTGTGCATAAAAAGACCAAAAATCTACAAATTCTTTTAAATTATAGATAGGATAAGTGCTCAAATTATTGACACCTTTAGGCCCGTATGCCGATCAAACACTTACGAGAGCAAAGCTCTCGCAAAGCCCCTCCCTTCCGCAGAGGGGTCGCAAACGCGATGCAGATCAAACAGCGAGACCTTTTTCTCTCGTAAATACGAACGTCACGTGATCAAAACTTGCGGCTAGTAGGGAGCTCTCGTAAGACTCGTCTTTTCTCTCGCAAAGCCGGAATAGTCATTCGCTTTGCGAAGGAGAAGGATGTTATCCCTTTCTTTAAGCAGGGAATGGATATTACAAGATACGGATAATCCACTTGAGATGGAAGATGAAGTTTTTATTACAAAAATTTAGACTGTGCAAACATGAATTTATGTGTTTATTACATTTTTTCTACAACATCTTCAGCATTTATGAGCTCTAAAAGCTTTTTATTTCTGACTAACAACTATTTTTGTCTTCCATTATTTTAATTAATGTTTCTAAATTTTGATTAATTTTTAGCAGAATTCCTTGCCGGGATGTTGTTTCGATTTCTTGCACCATAGTTTTTTGGGTTTGAAGAGCCTCAGCTTCAAATTTGCTGCTTCTCTTTTTCTTTTTAATGCTAGATGCTTCCTGCCACGTACTGTTGAACTGTTTAGAAAATAATAAAAAATACATAGTAAATGAGATAGCACATGGAACAGAGCTATTATGTCATACATAAAAATCAACATATGTTATTTCATAGAAGTTATTGTCACAGATTATATAGTAAAACTGCAAATAATTATGAAGAATAGTTCTATGCAGGCATTTACATAAAACTATGTATGTTACGTAAAACATACAATTGTTTAATTTCTATAAAATATGGTACTAAAAAAATTTTAATTATCTCCAACAATTTCAGTCTGAAATTTATATTTTAAAACTTGTTACAAAAATTTGATTTAAATTTATCAAAATCCAAATACTTGATGATTGAGCAATATGTCAAGACTTTGTTTCTGCTGTTTTAGTGGTAGTTACAATCTTAGGTATTGTAATTCACTTTGAATAACAACAACTTTCTGGGGGAGGGGGGGAATTAATTAGTATAAATAGCAAATAATTTTACTTTAAATTTATTTAAAATATTCAAATTTTCCAAAAGCATTATGAAACAAACATTCATTTTGTTAGTTACAATAGCTATTTTTTTCTCTGGGATTTTTCTTAGCTTTATGATTATTAAATACATAGTTGCATTTAACAATCACAAAGCTAAACATAATTCTGATATATGACTGAGCATTGGCAGTAATCTTTTGAAGCACAATTATTAAATTTATATTTGCTATTTAAGTGTACAATGTCATGGTCTCAATCCCCACCCTCAAATATTAATAATGCGGTGATCTTTACCTGGTAACAAAGCCTCCTGCAACAAAATATTTTGATCTTTGTTTAATGATTAACTAACAGCATTTTTAAAAATTTATAATAAGATTTATAAACAAAAATAGAAATATGATATTCTTGTACACAAATGCCAGAAAAGTCTAACAGAACATTTTTAGTACTTAATTGTCCCTTAAATAAGCATTACGACATTTTAAAATTTTGCTTTAATTAAATTTATTTATGATAAATATCTTGCAATGTAAAAATATGATATATTATAAATAGCATTGAAAATGATTAAAAGAAATTCTAATAAACAGGTAATTAAATACAAAATTAATAGTTTACTTACCATCCATTTTTTTCTGTTTTAAAACAGCCTACAAGTAAAAAAATAATAATAAAATATTAGGATATTGCTAAAGTCAAATTACATTTTTTTCTTTTCAAATACAACTGAAATTACTTACCAATGCAGATGAATAGAATGACTCATCAGTGATGCCTTCACTGCACTTTTTTCTCGATCTCCTCTACTGAAAAATTTGATGTCCTTTGAGACAATTTTATCTACAAAATGTAAAATAAACAGCCACGTTGATCGAAGTCAAAGCGCGGGTTTTTTCCTATACTGTATACTTTTTCTTGAACCCCAACGCAAGGAAGCAATTAAAATGCCGTGTTTGAGGCAGTTCAGTCGGACGGTTTCGCTAAATTGACCGTCGAATCCCCCCCGCAGGTTAGGGTTCACGAGGGACCCCAGCTCCCGCAAAAGGGAGGAGAAAAAGGGCGTGGCTTGACCATATAAGGTTTCCTTACACATCTTGACGTCATCATTTGCGGAAGCGCAAATTGTTTGATCAGCATAGCTAAAAAGAGTGCTCACCCCCTACTCTCGCAACAACCCCCCGTTTGCGAAACGAGAGACACAAAGCTCCAGCGTTTGTTCTGCATACGGGCCTTAGAGTGATTTGTCACTTTTTTTTATGTTTTAGTCATCAGGAATTACTTTTGCGTTGTTGTTAAATTAATATATAAGTCATAAGACATTCAGGACCATATGTTACAGTATATCCATTTGAGAATTACTTTTTTTAAATGAATTTTTATTTTATACCAATGTTTCAGTAAAATTCACTCTGGTAATTGACATGCTATATTTAAGCACCCATATGTGAAGTATTTGCTTAACATAAACTTAATAGTACATACAAAGTAATTTTTCTATAACTTGTAAGCCTAAGTAAATTTATTTTAAACATTGTTTTATCAAAAGTGTGATATATTCTCATATTACAAGATATTGGTAATAGCAAAAGGCATTTTAAAATCTGTTATGCTA
This sequence comes from Dolomedes plantarius, assembly GCA_907164885.2. Lineage (NCBI taxonomy): Eukaryota > Metazoa > Arthropoda > Arachnida > Araneae > Dolomedidae > Dolomedes > Dolomedes plantarius. The sequence goes on along the minus strand of OU015499.1, from coordinate 34,688,650 downwards.
ATTGCAGAAGGCCGTAAGTATTTTTTATTTTACGAATGTCATTAGTACTTAAACTGAATGGTTTATTTCCATGAAAGTTGATTGGTCCATAAAAAAAAGCAAAATTATTTTTTAGTCTTCATCAGAAGGCCATACGAAAAAATTCTCCATTATTTCTGTCAAAACTTCACAGGTGATTCTTCTTCTAACAACAAAATTATGCATCCAATGTAATATTTATGCTCATGGTATACTGCATAGTACTTGTCATAAGCAGAAGTAAAGTGAAGAGACTGAACTTCTGTTTTCATGCTGAATCTCTTCTGGCAGAGTGATTCAAGAAAAGAAGTGAACTGATTATTTTGTGGTATTGTTTATGTGTGCGTTTGAAATATGTGTACAAAGAGTCTCTCCAGGTTAACCGAAACATACACACGTCCATTGAACTCCTGAAAGGTAAAGTTTTATCTTATTTTCCTTGAACAGTAAGGTTTGAACTGTACATTTCCCACAGTACTTTTCTGCTTGCAGTACAACTTTTTTCTCAGTTGTGTTTTTGTTCTCTTTATTTGCATCCACATTGCTGTCAGGTGAATCTGCATATACAATTTTACCTGACTGCGATTTAGAATCCTCGCTTTCGGATTCTGATAACTCAGGCCTAAGCCTTTTTGTAATTTTCTTCTGTAGACTTACTGTTTTCTTTTCATGTCGCAATTCCCTAGCTAATTTTCTCTACTTTGGCTATTTCATTTTGTTCTTCCTCGTCTTGTTTTTTCTTAATATAATTTTTCCATTCACTAGAAGTAGCCACAAATGGTATCTTTTGAAAAATTTTCTTTTTCCATTTAACGTCAGGATTGTTTACTGGCCGAAATGGAGCATATTTAAAAGGACTCCCAAGACTTTCTTCATCAGCTGTTAAAGGCATTTCTTGGTGATGAATGTTTGAAGTGCTTGGTTCAGAACATATTTCGGAAATGGCTTTTCTACTTTAATAAGTATAATTGTTGAACTAGGACTATTGGAATGAGTGCTTAAATTCAATGATTTAGATGTCGCTGAAGCTATGGATGGATCATAGGCTAAGGATTGCAATTCATTTTCCTCTGAATAAATTAAGTTTGAAGAATCGGCATCAAATTGATCCCTTGTAATAGTGGTTAATTGTTCAGAGGTCTCTTCTACATTGATGTTCTGCACTGCTGTAGTACATGGTGTCTGATGTTCCATTTTTCATTTTGAACCAAACAATCAGTCAGTAGCAGTATTTTTTTCCAGTCCAATCTAAACTATTTTAAAAAACATAAAATTGTGCAAGTAAATCAGAATCAATGATTCAATTTGTGTCAGATATTTGAGGTTTTTTTTTTTTTTTTTTTTTTTTTAATTCACTGTGTTATGTTATTCTGGTTTACAGATTCATTTACAACTGTAGTACAGCCAGGTTTGCATTTCCTAAAATCTGCATTATTTGGATTATATGGTGAATTCCACATCTCTGAAACCCATTTTTTATGCATTCTGAAGTTACGATATTTATTACATTTTGGAGTAACACTGCAAAATTATACTTTGTAACTGCTGTATGAGAATTTTCTAGTCTCCATTTATGAACGGTACTTTTCCATTTTTGTTTTGGTGGCTTAAATAGACTAACATCACATGGTTGCAAAATATGTGTTGCATTGGGTATTAGAGCCATTAGTATTATGCCATGTTCTGAACAAAACTCACTAAGATGAAGAGTTAAATGAGATCTGTAACCATCCATAAAGACCAGGTGTCGGCACCTTGGTGCCCGCGAAACAATTTTAAAGTGCCCGCCGTTGAAATATCTAAATTTTAGGTATTTGATTTTAGATATTAATGATTATTTGAGTTTAAATATTTCAGAAAGATTAGTAGAGGAAAGGTACTTGAGCGTTTTTTAATTTTGTTACCACGGGTGAAAGAATTTCTCTTTTCGAGGAATGAAATTTGTTTAAAATTAGAGCAAAATCCTAAGTTGTGATTGAGCTAGCTGATTTAACTGTAAAATTGAAGGAACTAAATTTGAAATTACATGGTATAAATCATCATATTGCTTCTATGACATTTACGATAAATGCATTTAAAGCTAAATTGACACTCTGGAAATTGCATATGGAGAAATATGATTTATCACATTTCCTAAATTTAAAATGGTGATAGAAATTTATTACGATGGAAATGCTACCACCTTTCAGTTTGCCATTTTGATTCCTTATTGAAAGAATTTAATACCAGATTTGAAAAATTCTACGAATTGAGGACATTTTTAGCGTTTTTTATTCTCTTTTCTCTCATACAGAGGACGATGTGACTAATAAAATCGCAACATATTTTGATATTTCCAATATGGAGGACTGAGAATTGGAAATCATATAAATAAATTCATAAATATAAGAAATGACAATGAATTAAAATTACATCATAACGAAGAAAAATTCTAGAATTTAGTGAATGGAAATAGCTTCCCATTGTTGAGAAAATGTGCTATGAAATTGAACTCTCTTTGTGCGTCGACAAGTACTTGAGAATCTTTGTTTTTCAATGAGATACTTAAACAAAAGTTCCGATCAAGCTTCACTGACACTCATTTGGACCATTGCCTGAGAATTGGGAATTCGAATTAAGTGCCGCATTACGAGTTGGCTGCAGATTTGCAATGTCAAATATTGCATTCATTATCAATTTTAAGATTATTTTGTTTAAATAATACCTCCTCCTCCTCTTCATCCAGCGGTGCCTGCCGAGTAAAAAAGGTTGCCGACTCATCATAAAGACAATAACGGAAATGTTACTTTTTGCTTAATAAGCCACGGATAGAAAACATTGGAAACATACTCGGAAAAAGTCTCTCCAGTCATCCAACCACTTGTACTTTTCCCAATCCCCCAACTGATAGGTACATGCTTTGCAATATCACTATACTCGGGGCAATGCTAACCGGAAAGCACTAAATGTGCTACAGCGACCAATTTACACCCGCAATGCAAGTATGTTTCCGTCGCTGCAAAATCCGGATTACCATATTTGGTCTGTTATCGCCTATTGAGGATTAATTTTCCATATGTTGTTTTCCGGTAAAGAGGGAGACAGTCTTGTTTTCACATCAGTTTTAACAAATTTTCTCATGTTCAAGTTCAACAACATAAATTTGCGAATTGTAATTACTATAAAAATGGTTTCCTATTTCAAATAGCATGTTGCTCTCATAAAAACCATGCATTCTTATAAATTTGTGAATTTTTTTGCTCTTCGAAATATGTGAAAAGGAGATGGGGGGGGGGGGGGGCATTGGATTGAATTGGTCGTGGTGCAAATCCAACCCGGCAACTGATGAACCGAACGATTCAGAGTTACGAATTCGGCAGATTTTGTGTTCAAGCCAACCAATGTTGAAAAACGTTAAATATAACTCGTGATATTTATACTTCCGTATACGATGGAAAGTGATTGATTTATTTTTAATGTATTGTAGCCCTGAAAAGGACTTTTACGAGAAGGACTTTTTTTTTTTTTTTTGTATTACAATGTTTCAATCTTGCTAAGGCTACCATCGTCACTAAATATCTCGGAATCGTTAGATGAAACTCCTACTTTAAATTGTACGGCTTCAACGGCGCTTTCTGCAAGTTCATCCAAAAACCACATATTTTTCTTGTAATACGTGTTCAACACACTTAGCCGAAGAAGCAGCTGACATTTTATCTATACCTTCCTGGGTAAGTTTGATAACTTCGTGCATTTTAAAAGTGCGATTCTCTGCAGAAACGTCCCCTAAAGGGGTTTACATACTTTAGGTAAACACGAGTGTCGCAATCTCGAGGTACCCCAGCGAACTATGTCTCCTTTCCTTTATCCCCTCCTCTCCTTTTCCCCTCAGGGGGTTTACCTTCTTTGGTAAACACGGGCTTCACAACCCCGAGGTACCCTAGTGTCTTTTTCTCTCTCCGTGGGGTTTACTTTCTTTGGTAAATGTGGGTGTCGCGTACCCAGTGTCCCATAGCGATCCGTCTCTTTTTCTCTTCTCCTATCCTCTCTTTTTTGTTGAATTCTTTCTGGGCTTTTTTTCCTCTCCATCTGGAGCTTAAACTAATATCTTTAGTTGCTGCTTTCTTTTTTAAACCCTATGTGTGTTTTTTGTTTGTCTCTTCTTAGTTAGAAAAAAAATAAAAATCAAAAAAATGTAAAAAATAATAAAATGGACAAAAAAAAGGTTTTGTGCTATCTGTCCCCTTCGGAGCCTTCATGGTTACAAAACCGATCTCGACCCACCCAGCCTTGACGCTACTGGGTCCTTGTACCACTCTTCGGCCTCTCCCGCGAGGGACACCGCTTGGGCTCGGGAACGGACCCTGTTGGGGTTGTGTTGGTGGAGAGGAGTGGCGTTTCCATGTTGGTAATGGTTGAGGTACGTTCTCCTTAAACGATCCCAGAGGTAGAGGCCCTTGGTTGCGTTTATCTTCATGGCAGACGTCGCGAGGTAGCGAGAAATCCTTCTCGATTCTGTCGGGGACCGTGCACCAGGTGCACGTTACCTCCCGGCGTCTGTCATTTAGTTACGAAGAATCCGGCGGTTACACTGGTCACGTTAGAAAAGTGTGGAACGACGGGGTCTGGCGGGGGCCCCGAATCGAACTGGAAGTAATCCGTGGTTATAAAAAAGGTTATTATGGCTGCAACTAAAAGTGATTTAGTTACAGCTTCCTGGGCGGATCGCTCTGAGAGCTCCTTACTAACTGTTAGTCGGGGACCGAGTACCCGGCCCGTTAATGTAGAAGTAGAAAATAATACTACTTCATCTCACTCCTCGAGGGAACTAGTAATGTCTCGCTTTTTTATTATAAAATGTATAGAGGGCAATTTCTGTACAATGTCACCTTTCTTAATACAGAAATGTTTACTTTCATCTGTGGGTACCTTAAGATCTGTTAGGAAACTCCGTTCTGGCGATTTATTGGTTGAGGCGTCAACTGAAACACAGGCTGTGCAGTTGTTGAAAATTAAAACATTTGGGAACATAGCCGTATCCGTAACTCCACATGCTTATTTAAATTCCTCTAGAGGAGTAATATCAGAGGTCGATCTTCTCCATGTCACCGAACAGGAGATCCTAGAGCATTTAAAGGAACAACATGTGTCAGCTGTGCGTCGAATTACTATTCGTCGGGATGGGATAGCACTTCCTACGAAGCATCTCATCTTGACGTTCGAGACACCAAGATTGCCATCTTTCATAATGGCTGGGTATCTTCGATGTCCCATCAGGCCATACGTCCAGAACCCCCTCCGTTGCTTTCAGTGCCAACGCTTTGGACACTCGAAGGCATCGTGTCGTGGTTCCATGGTCTGTGCCCGTTGTGCCCAGCCTGGCCATCCCTCCGAGACTTGCAACGGAACACCAAAATGTGTCAACTGCCAAGGTAATCACACCTCTTATTCACGTACATGTCCGAAGTGGATTACTGAAAAGGAAATTCAGACCATAAGGGCCCACAAAAATATATCGTATATGGAAGCGCGAAGACAGGTGGATGCTAGAACTCCCAGGGTTGGTGTTTCATACGCTTCTGCTGCCGCCTCGAAAAAAATCATGTGTACAGCCTCTACGCAAACTGATTCGAATCTCCTTTATTGTAGCCCACAGAAAAGTAATAACAATAGTACACCAGCTGTAATACCTTCCGATTCCCAGAATGGAAGGAATGAGAAACCAAAACCTAAATTTCTGAAAAAGAACAATAAAAATAAAACAGGCACACAAACCGCCAATCCAGTAAACTCTTCCAAATCCGGAAACGACGAAATATCAAATTCACAAAATTTACCGCAATCAAAACGTCCAAAAAAACAATCTGAACCCATCCCCGTAAAATTGACTCGCAAAGACTTTCTTAAAAATAGAGCAATCACACCTGAGCCTCATGAACTAGATACAGATGAATCCCTTAAGGTTTATGTCTCCCCAGAGGAAGATATGTTAACGGACAGCTCGTCGGATTCGGATGCAGTTGCATCCAATTCCGCTAGCTGATAGTCCGTTTCTTTTCCCTTTCCTTGGGAAATTTAAATAAAACTTTCATTATGACATCTATTATTTCGTGGAACTGCCACGGCTTCCCCAACAAACAAGACAATATTAAAACCTTGATTTCTGACCATAACCCAGCCATTTTCGCACTACAAGAAACATATTTAAAAAACACCGACAATATAAAAATTCGAAGGTACAGCACCGTTAGAAAAGAACGCGATATTGGTGGAAGAGTATCAGGAGGAGTAGCACTTCTAATATCTCATGACTACCCATCCACTGTCATTCCACTTAAAACAAATTTACAGGCTGTTGCAGCGCGTGTCCACATCCGTCAACTCACTACCATTTGCACCGTCTATCTACCACCAAACGAACCTATTAACAGAAACTCTTTGGCTAATCTTTTAACACAACTTCCGGCCCCTTTTATAATAGTTGGAGATTTTAACGCCCATAGCCCACTTTGGGGTAGCCCGAACACTAACAATAGAGGACAAGAAATAGAAATATTCGTATCTGACTTCTCACTCTGTGTCTTCAACAATGGTGAGAATACTTATTTTCATCAACCTACCAAAACCTTCCATGCAATAGATCTAGCCATAGGTTCCCCTTCAATTCTGCCCTTTTATAATTTTTGGGTTTCAAATGACTTGCACAATAGCGATCATTTTCCAGTCTTTCTCTCCTTGCTGACCGCTGATTCTAATGCCGTTTCTTCTCTACCCCGCTACATTTATGACAGAGCTGACTGGCCAACTTTTACATCCCTTGCTATCATCACCAAGCAAATGGTGGTGGGCGACATTAATAGTGCTATTCAAAATATTACTTCTGTTATAATTAACGCAGCTGACGCATCCATCCCTAAATCCTCTTCTAGAAAGCGTAAAAACAGGAAACCGTGGTGGTCAGAGGAATGTCTTATTGCTAAGAAAAAACAGCAAAAGGCATGGGGCATCTTTCGCAGATACCCAACAACAGAAAATCTTATATCTTTTAAACATGCAAAAGCTAATGCTAGGAAAGTACGGCGACGCAGCCAGAGGGAATCATGGATTAAGTATGTCTCCCATATATCGTATAACACACCGTCTAAACAATTGTGGTCAAAGGTTAAAAAGGCAATGGGCATATATACGCAACAACCACTTTCTTGCTTAAATCTCAATGGCCAAATAATCTCAGACTTACCAGAAATAGCAAATGCAATAGGCACCTCCTTCTCTTCTTCCTCTTCTGCTGCTTCTTATCGTGACTCTTTCTTGAAGATCAAACAAAAATCTGAAAGCCGTTCTCTGAACTTCAACTCAGTCTCCACATTTTCCTACAATAGCCCCTTTACTGAAACAGAACTTATTAGCAGCCTTCATAATACTCGAAATACTTCTCCAGGACCAGATGACATTACTTACAATATGCTAAAACACCTTCCTCGTCGTTCCCTTAATAATCTGCTTTATTTGTATAATAGGATTTGGAATGAGCATGTTTTTCCTGCTGCCTGGTACAAAGCTATCGTTATCCCTTTCCCGAAGCCCGGGAAAGATGCTACAAATCCTAACAATTATCGACCCATTGCCTTAACTAGCTGCGTCTGCAAACTGCTAGAAAAAATGATAAACAATCGCCTAGTTTTTACATTAGAGACGAAGAACCTTATTGTTCCATTTCAGAGTGGGTTTAGAAAGGGAAGATCCACCATAGACAATGTAATTGCTCTCGAATCTGACATTAGGAGATCATTTCTCCTAAAAAACCATTTTATATCAGTTTTTTTTGACATTGAAAAAGCATACGACCGTACTTGGCGTTATGGAATTCTCAGAGATCTTTTTGACTTGGAGTTTCGCGGAAATCTCCCTATTTTTATTAAAAATTTTTTAGCTATCCGACATTTTCAAGTTCGTATTGGCAATGTCTTGTCCAACCTTTTTACCCAAGAAGAAGGGGTTCCCCAAGGGAGTGTCCTCAGCGTCACTCTCTTCTCAATAAAAATTAACAATATTTTAAAACAGCTTCCACCTTCCGTGCGGGGAAGTCTTTATGTGGACGACTTACAGATTTGCTGCCAGGGAAAAGACATGCGATTCATTGAACGCCAACTTCAAACTGCAATTCGACGAATCTTGACTTGGAGTAATGAAAATGGTTTTAAATTCTCACCAGACAAAACCTCTTGTGTGCACTTTTGTCGTAAACGTGGGATCCATCCGGATCCCGAAATTTTCATTGAAGACCAGAAGATAAATGTTATTGATTCTGTACGTTTTTTAGGTGTCATATTTGACAGGAAACTAACCTTTCTTCCACATGTTGTACAGCTGCGTAAAAAATGCGAGAAATCACTTAATATGCTTAAAATTTTAGCAAATACATCTTGGGGAGCTGATCGGACATCTATGCTCCGCATATACAGGTCGGTAATCCGATCAAAGCTTGACTACGCCTGTGCATCTTATGACTCTGCTCGCCAATCCGTCCTACGCAAACTTGACACGGTGCACCACAGTGCACTTCGTCTATGTTCTGGTGCCTTTCGTACTTCACCCGTTCAAAGTCTCTATGTAGATTGTCACGAACCATCTTTATCTCACACTCGTCACCAACTTTCATTGAACTACTTTTTTCGGGTGCTGACTCATCCTACGCATCCATTACGTGACATCTTACTCGACAGACGGTACGACACCCTCTACAAAAATCGGCCATCCTGCATCCCGTGCTTTGGGTTACGTATGCGTTCTTTGATCGAAAACACCACTCTGGATGATTTAAATGTGTGTGAACGTCCCTTATTTGACTTTCCTCCTTGGAAGAAAAAATCTATATCATATATTAATCCCTTTCGTAATTTAACAAAACCGACACCGATTCATCCATATTTAAACAACTTTTTTACTCTCATCGTCACAGTTTCTCTAAGTATAAAGATATTTATACGGACGGATCGAAGACAACACATCATGTCGGTTGTGCCTTTGTTTTTAATTCTGATATTCATAGTTTTAAACTTCATTCCTCATGCACTGTTTTTACTGCGGAAATTTTAGCCATCAAACAAGCACTTGATTTTATCGCCAATCATCAAAATAAAAATTTTATCATATACTGTGACTCTTTGAGCGTACTCGAGAGCTTAAAGTCTGGAAACAATAGTCATCCTTTAGTCTCATCTGTCATAACTCTCCATCATCGGTTAAAATGTCGTGGTTTCAGTATTCTGCTTTGTTGGATCCCAGCTCATGTTGGAATCCCTGGCAATGAACTTGCGGACACAGCAGCAAAAGATTCCAGAACAGTTTTAGATCACCCTATCCCTTTCTCTGACGTCAAACACACCATTAAAAATTTTATTTTCAATAACTGGCGTTCAGTATGGAATCTCCAAGTAGATAATAAACTTCATCACATCAAACCCGTCATCTCTATCTGGCCTCCACTATATCCAAGAAAACTTGACGTCATGATCACCCGTCTAAGAATAGGACATACTAGAGTCACTCACAGACATTTGTTGGAGGGGGAAGATACCCCAATTTGCTTTCATTGCAACTGTGACCTTACGATTTTGCATATTTTAACTGATTGTACTGGACTAACCAATTTTTACTCTAAATTTTTTGGTTCTGCTTCACTCACCTTAAAAGATCTTTTAGATGAAACACCTCACCCTGCTATTTTCAGTTTTTTGAAAAGTACCGGTTTTTACCCGCTGATTTAATAGCTTTATCCTTGTTTTCTTTCTTTTTGTATTATTTGACTGCAATCTAGATGGGGACCCCCATCTAGATGTTTTGTCATTACCAGTACTGCTTTTTGTCTTCCTCGTTCATGATCTAGAATCATTGTTTTTTATCTATTCTTTTCTTATACCTGGCTGTATACTGGATGGGGGAAACCCCATCCAGTTTGTTTATTTTTTTTAACCATCGTTTTTCAGGTTTTACCATATGTTTGGCGCAGCATGTCCTCTCTGGACCTTGCGCCATAAAACCCCAACCAACCAACCAACCAACCAACCTCCTCTCCCTTTTTTTCTACTTTTTACTTTTCTCCCTCGGTGTGGTTCCTCTTCGAAGACGAGGGCTCCGCATTGGAAGCTGTTGCCGATCTGTTGCTCCTAGATTTTAATGGCATGTATTTCACCCACCTGTTCGTTGTGCATGGAGACTCGTGTCCCTGGAAAAGGGAACCCTGGCAGTTGAGGGACAGTTTTGGTATCCCAATACACTTCAGGAATCGTTTCTATTTCTGGGCATATCGCCAAGGGAACTCTCATAAGACCCCTTCTTTCTGTATATCCAACATAAGGTCTGCAATGTGGTCTTATCGAGGTCTTATTTGGGAGTATCAAGTAAAGGTTCACACTCTATTGGTTTCTGCAATATTTGAGGAGTGGCTCGGGGCCGCGAATTGCTCACGAAGTCGGCTACAGTTTTACCTATTCTAGGCTACGCTGCTATCGCCATCTACTGGAGAGAATAATTAACGAATGCTTAACACGAAAGATATGAATATGAATAAACGGGAAAAAATTACCAACTTTTCCAATACTATTTTTCATTTAATTGTGTAAATGCTAAGTTTTCAACATATACTGACGCAGAAAAAAGTTACTTCTTTCAATAAATTTAGAAAATACAAAAATTGAAATTAACTTTAAACAACTGCTTCTAGTTAATTATTTTTAATTTGCATTTTTTAATGTATAATATATAGAACTTTAATTGGATTCTGGCCAGAAATTCCAGAAAATATATATTTTTAAGTTATCAAATTATGTACAAACTGAGGTAAATAAATTTATAATTTTATTTCATAACTATATAAGTTGTGATTATTACTTTTGATTTTTTAGGCACACTGCCTTAGGTACAAGTAACTCTACAAATTTGTTGATTATAAAAGTTTTTTCTTTTTTTGTCATGTACCAGACATCTTGAAATGAAATTTTTTTTTATAAGCTATATGAGAAAAAAAGTTGGTATTTACACTGTAGTTGGATCTGTTTGAGCTATGTAAGTAAAACTAGTAAACAATATGAATTATAAATTTTGTAAATAATAAATATAATTGCTTAACAGTGATACGGCGAAGCTATTAAGTAGCTTTCATTGTTGGAATGGTCTTTATGAGAAAATCACAACGAATGATTGATAATTGTTGTAACAGTTGTAGCTGAGGTTGCAAATGCAATAAAATTTTAAAATGTATCAGGATGAACTCAAAAGTATGTGGTAAATATAAAATAAAATTTTGGAGGAATTTCTGTACTTAAAGATGGGTACAAAGTCCTGTTATTTTTTTTTTTCTTCCTAGATCCACCTTAGAAAGACACTTTTTTATGTACCTATGCAGCAACAAGAAATCAGATGAAATGACAATGCTTAGAAAGGTTATTTAATACGATTTCTACTTTTATATCCAGAGAAAAGAGTCAGCACATCAGATAGATGTTAAAAATTAAATACTTCATTTAAAAAGTTTTAAAGACTTAGGCAAAGTTTTCTTTACATAGATTTTCATTTAATTTTTAATTTCAAAGTCAATTAGATAGAAACAGAAAAAGTAATTAATCAAAATAACTGTGGAGACATAATTTTTATTTTTATTATTCAAACAGATATTTATTTGTTATATGAGTGGTCAAAATCTGTATTGACACATATAACTTCACTCTTTGAGAGCAAACGCTCTTTAATACTTTCTGATTCGTTAACTGTAGGATTTTTGAGTCTGGAACTACTGCACTTCTTCCGTTTAGTAGACAAATATCCTTTTTGTTTCATTATTTTCTTTCTGATATTAACATATGAATTTCCATTTACTTTTCTCTCCTTTGCTTTTTCAATATTTTTATTATAAAATTTTATTAAAAATTATTCTATGCAATAGATGGCGCTACAGTACTTATGAGACAGCAGACAACGGATCGGTGAGGAGCAATTCGCGGTCCCGAGCCACTCCTAATATTTGGACTCTAAAAGTAGTCTTAACACACATGCGATAGGCTTAACGCTCATAAAACCTCCCTAAAAAAGATATTCCTTGTGAAAGAATTTCTGCTCTTTTCAATAAGGCGTTGTGTATCTGTTGGCTTGATGTGAAGTTTAACAATGTTTTGATTCCGAGATCGGGATAAGGCGATGTAGAGTTGTCCATGCGAGAAAATTGGTTCATTGACGTAAATTTCGACATGCTGAAACGTTTGTCCTTGAGATTTGTTAATTGTCATGGCATATGCAGGAATGATAGGAAATTGGCGACGCTTTAGGACGAATGGAAGATGACATCACTTGGAGAAAGATCTATTCTTCGCAAGAAAACTGCATCTCCATGATTACAGTGATACAATTTTTGCAGAAATGAAATTTGCATGCAGTTCCAGTATTGATAAGCGAGTCGCATTGCAAAGTCCCTTAATTGGATTGAGATTTCTCAGCAACATGACTATTACACCTTTTTTGAACAATAACTTATGAGGTGGCATGCCAGACGGAGTTCGTTCATGTAAAAATTCTGGTGGATAATTCTGCATATTAGTGTCTGCAGAAACAATTGAATTTACACTGTAATAGACACGAGGATTTCCTTCAATTCTTGATATTATCTTCGTATTTATTTTCAGTGTTTTCTTATTTGTCGGGGCTAAAATGACTATTTGCTAATTCTTCAACCTGCATGCTGGCTAAGGCTTCAATGTAAATTGATTCCATGATGTTTACTTAAACCATGTGCTCGGAGATTTCTATGGAATCAATGGGTATTCCAGGGATGCTTGGAAAAGTTTCTTCTCCTACATTCAAAAGCCAAGTGTTGTGTTCTTATCCGGCACTTCTCATGTTTGTGGTCAGTGGAATGTGGGTGAAAGATCTCCATAAAGGGCTAGATTTGATGCATGCTTCTATGCTATTTGCTGTAGATCCTTTCGGCACAACTGGAAGTGTCTGTCTCTTCGAAATATGTTCTTTTAGGCAAAACACCTCACCCTGCTATTTTTCGATTCTTGAAATGTACAGGATTTTACCCATTGATTTAATAACTTTTTTCATTCCTTTATATCTTTTTGTAATACTTGACTGCAATCTAGATGGGGAAACCCCATCTAGATGTTTTGACATTAACACTAGTGCGTTTTATCTTCTTTCTTGACCTTTATTCACAGCCTTTTACGATATTTGTGTTTTAAACTTTTTATACCTCTGTTATTTTATCATATCTGACTTTTTTATTTCATTCATGACACGGCTACTTTTATCATACTTCTTTACAGTGTCTTCATGGTTTTACAACATGTATAAGCTGATTTATATATATTTATATCTCTGACTTTACCTTGTGTTTGGCGCAGCATGTCCTTTCTGGACCTTGCGCCATTAAACCCTAACCAACCAACCAACCTCTTCGAAATATGTGAAAAGGAGAGGGGGTGCATTGGATTGAATTGGTCGTGGTGTAAATCAAATCCGGCAACTGATGAACCTAAAGATTGAGTTACAGATTCAGCAGATTTTGTGTTCAAGCCAATCGATGTTAGGAAATGTTAAATATAACTCGAGATATGTATACCTCCGTATACGGTGGAGAGTGATTGATTCTATTATTAATATATTGCAGCCCTGAAAAGGACTTTTTATTAGTCCTGAGGACTTTTTGTGCATTACAATATTTTAAACCCGATAAGGCTACCGTCATCGTCACTAAATGACTCAGAATCCTTAGATGAATATCCTACTTTAAATTGTACGGCTTCAACGGCGCTTTCTGCAAGTCAATCCAACAACCACATTTTTATCTTGTATTACGTGTTGAGCACATCCCAAGAAGCAGCTGACACTTTATCTATACCTTCCTGGGTCAGTTTCATAACTTCGTTCATTTTAAAATTACGATTCTCTGCAGAAACATCTCCTCGGGGGGTTTACTTTCTTTAGGTAAATACGGGTGTTGCAATGTCTAGGTACCCCAGCGAGCTATCTTTCCTTACCCTTTTCATCTCCTCCCCTCAGGGCGTTTACCTTCTTTAGGTAAACACGGGTGTCGCAATCCCAAGGTACCCCAGCCACAATCTTCCCCGAAAAATAATCATAAAGAATCTAAACAAGGTTACTTTCTCACTCTACCCCCAATACTCCTGGTCCACCAAATCCAAAGCAGACTACTTCATCTATAAATAATAAACCTAAAACTGTTCAAACTTCTGTTAAACATAATGTTATCTCACCCAATCCGTCATGTTCTTATCATATAGATATAAACATACCAATCCCCCGTAACCAAAATAGAAAAAAAAAGTGGCTATTCCTAGAAAGTGCGTTGCCCTTTCTTTACTGGGTGGGAGAATCCCCATCCAGAAGTTCCTGTCTTTGTTTCTTTTGCCTTTGTCTCATTTTCGTTTCACTATTCGTATTACTTTTACTGTTGCCTATCGTTATATAAGACTCCTTTTATCAAACACTTGACTGTTTTTATCACCTTGTTTGTTTGCTTGTGTGTGTTTATCATCTATACCATTCTTTTTTTGTTACCGCCACACGTAAACATTATATGCACGTAATGGTCTTGCTACTCTCATGCGTTACGTGCCCTTTTTATATAATTATATCGTCAGTCTCAGTTGCCTTTGCTTTTAATAACTTTGGTTTTATTTCTACTTACTTAGTCGCTTTTATTCTCAATATAGCTTTTGACTGGTTTGACCAATGTATTTTCATATGTATATATTTTTATCATCGTTTTAAGGGTTTAAGATTTTAAAATGCTGACTGATGTTCTTTTCGAGATCTACCATGTGTGTTGCGCAGCATGTCCTCTTTGGACCTAGCTCCATTAAAACCCAATTAACCAACGTCACTTTTTATTTAAGACGGTTTTACTCTTCATAGTTTTATAACCAACCTATATCATTGTCTATATATCATCGTCTGTAGCATGTTTTTATATCATTACTTTTTTATAAATCATTTTTAGCATGTTTACATTGGACTAAGATTTTAAATTGCTGAACTGAATTCTTTTCGGGTTTCACCATGTGTTTGGCGCAGCATGTCCTCTCTGGACCTAGCGCCATTAAACCCCATTCAACCAACCAACCAACCAACCAACCTTTAGAGGTGGGAAGCATACTTCCCAAGGAACCATCTACGGACATAAAACAATTCAATTTAATGATGATTATTTGCCATGAAAAGATGAGAAGCATGTTGCAATGCACAAGGGCTACAGCACACATGTAGCTGGTCCTCTTTTCTTGTGCTTTTGTGCTACATTTTCTACATCGTCTATAGTTTGTAACCAACTTTGGCATATGGTTTCTCACACTGGCAATCGCACATCATCTGGAACTGCACACTTCTTCGCTTGGAAGCTAGCAGAAAGACCATCCCTTTTTCTTGAAGAATATCCGTCTATTAGCTGACGAGCTAATGCTATACGGAATGTCAGCTGGTCTAAACTTCTATTCCGTTTATTTACTTGGCATAATATAAAACTATTTAAGATGTCAAATATATATCATCAGAGGTGTCGGAGCAGAACAGATTTCACAGAACCGGCTTCCGAACTTTAATAACATGTACTATATCTGTTTCAAGTGCTGAAAACTAGATGAGAGCACAAAACTGAAGTGGGAATTATTCTTCCCAACATTAAAATAGCTAGACCAATATATTATAGTGGGTGTTGCGCTTCCCGCAGGTGAATTTTCTAAGATTGTGTAGGTGGGAAATCATCTTCCCAAGGCCCACGAAAGGGTTAAAGTGGTTGGAATCTGTTTCACATGCACATTGTGATATGAAGCATTGTTCATAACAATAATGCCGCTTGGCGGGAGTTTAGAAGTTTCTTTACAAACCACTCTTCATAATGTGGACCTTTCATTTCTCCATGATAATCACCAACATTTTTCTTTGTTTCAAAAATTTCTGAAGAACCTCTAGCAAAACCATCTTCATTCCCAGCATGCGTTATAACCTGGAACCCTTGCCGAATGGAAGTTTCAATACCGACGATAAACCGCTCAAAAATGCTTGTTTGTGGGATTTTATGGTACAATCTTTCCTTACGTATTCTTTGGTTTGTCATATATCTACCCAGGTTTCATCAGTATAGAAATTTTTTCCACGCTCGGAACGGAAATGTTGTATACTTCTCAATTACTTACTGCGCCACTGCTGAATATCATCATGCTTTAGATAATAATAGTTTAATAATAAATATAGATAATAACAAATTATTTTCTAATGTCTCTCAGAATCTTGATCATTAAGAACAGTTTGTAAACTACTTGGTTAATTCGTTCCAAGAGTCGAACGTTTATTCTTTAAAACATCATCCATATTCAGTTCAATTCAATATTCAATCTGGAAAAAACACTAAACAGTTAACTCTATCAATAACGTAAATATTATTGTTCAAATTACTCACCGCACACTTCTGTCAGTCACAGTACGAATTTACAAAAAAGAAAAATGCATAAAATTGGAGCTTTTTAAATCAAAATCAGAGTTTGACGATTGTCTATTCTAGATTTTTGGATTCGGCACCAGTATATGTTGTGTACACTCAAAATTTCGAATCATGAGTCTTTAGTGACCTTTTAAAACGATTTATGGAACAGATGTAGTATACGCAACGGGCTTTTTTTTTTTTGTGTCGCCACATCCCCGTGTGTCTCCTAGAGGTCTAATTTGGCCGCCATCTGGAAAATCCATATAAGTAAGGTTTTTTTCCCAATACTTCTTACAATGAAATATATAATAAAAAAAAAAAAAACTTTTTTATCGGAAATCAAAAACCCGGCCGAATTAAAACTCCGAGCAAACTCAATTTTTTAATTTTAGGAATCAAATTTAATGATTTTGGGGGAGGAAATCCCCCCATCAAATTTTTGTAGGAATTTTTAAAAAATTGAGTCCTCCAAACCACCTCCTGGGGTACCTGTCATAGGCTTCCCCCCCCCCCCCCCCCCCAGATCAACCAGGACTCCACATACAAAACAACACAAATATAATGATAAATAAAAAAAATCTTGGTTAAAAATATATTTTTCCGGGATATTAGTATAAAACCTAAATCTGGACCATATATAGACATAACAAATTCTAGACTAGAAAAAAAAAGATATACTAAGCAAGTGGATACCTAAAATTGCATTTTAATTTCTTCAGTTTTAAATTCCTCCCAGTTAATACCTGCCACTATTTCCAGAATCTTATTAAATAGTTTAACATTTCTTTCTTCCCGATTTAGTCCCAACCAAAATCTCGTAAGTCAAAAAAATAACTGCCTGCGATTTCTTTCTACTATTTGAAAACCAGGTACCCTAATAGATGTGTGCTTATTGTAGGTTTCCCCCTTAACATTCCTACGACAAGGAAAAAGTATACCCATCTGAAACTGAAGATTTCACAAACAACCTCATTTTTCTCGAACACTCCTCGCATATCACATCAACTTTCAACAGTCCCGCTTCCCTGAGAAAATTTACAAGCTCCTCCTGATTGTCCGCTAAACTGAACAAAAATAACCGATTCGCAACTCCCGGACGTACGATTGCAGGTCTATTATTCGAAAAAGATAACCCAGATGGTTATCTTTTTCGAATTTTTGGTTTTAAAAATTTCTGCAGAACCTCTAAGAAAACCATCTTCATTCCTAGCACTTATTTTTTTATGCATTATAAGTTTTGTCTACAATGCTTTGCGCCCCTCAGGGGGTTTACCTTTAGGTAAACACGGGCTTCACAACCTCGAGGTACCCAAGTGTCTTTTTCTCTCTCCGTGGGGTTCACTGTCTTTGGTGAATGTGGGTGCCGCGTACCCAGTGTCCCATAGCGATCCATCTCTCTTTCGCTTCTCCTGTCCTGTTTCTTTTGTTTTCTCCTTTCCGGGCTTTTCTTCCTTTCCAACTGGATCTTCTACTAATATTTTTTGTTGCTGTTTTCTTTCTTAACCCCTATGTGTTTTTTGTTTGTCGTTTCTTCGTTAAAAAAAATAAAAAACCAAAAAAATGTTAAAAATTTTAAAATCTCCAAAAAAAGTTTTTGTGCTATCTGTCCCCTTCGCAGCCTTCATGGTATCAAAACCGATCTCGGCCCACCCAACGTTGACGTTACTGGGTCCTGTACCACTCTTCGGCCTCTCCCGTGAGGGACACCGCTTGGGCTCGGGAACGGACCCTGTTGGGGTTGTGTTGGTGGAGAGGAGTGGCGTGCCATGTTGGTAATGGTTGAGGTACGTTCTCCTTAAACGATCCCAGAGGTAGAGGCCCTTGGTTGCGTGTATCTTAATGGCACACGTCGCGAGATAGCGAGAAATCCTTCTCGATTTTGTCGGGGACCGTGCACCAGGTGCACGTTACCTCCCGGCGTCTGTCATTTAGTTGCGAAGAATCCGGAGGTTACACTTGTCACGTTAGAAAAGTGTGGAACGACGGGGTCTGGCGGGGGCCCCGAATCGAACTGGAAGTAATCCGTGGTTTCTAAAAATTCTAATATGGCTGCAACTAAAGAAAAATTAGTTACAGCTTCTTGGGCGGATCGCTCAGCCGACCAAACTTCTCTCCCTCCGAGAGAGCTACCTCTCCCCTCGAGGGAGCAACTAATGGCAAGATTTTTCATTATTAAGAGAGTGGAAGGAAATTTTGCAACTGTGTCGCCATTTCTTATACAGAAATGTTTGGATTCCGCTGTAGGACATTTAAAAACTGTCAAAAAGCTTCGTTCTGGTGATCTCCTTGTTGAAGCATTAACTGCAATACAAGCTGCGCAACTGGTTAAGGTAAAGATGTTTGGCAATATGGACGTAACAGTAACTCCATGGGTATTTAAACTCTTCAAGAGGGGTAATTTCGGAGGCTGACCTCCTCCATACCACCGAGGAGGAAATCCTGGAGCACTTGAGTGACCAACTCGTGTCTGGTGTTCGTCGTATTACTATCCGTCGAGATGGGAAAGTACTTCCAACGAAGCATCTCATCTTGACGTTCGACACACCAAAGTTGCCATCTTTCCTTATTGCTGGGTACCTTCGATGCCCAATCAGACCGTACGTCCAAAACCCTCTCCGTTGCTTTCAGTGCCAACGATTTAGACACTCGAAAGCATCGTGCCGGGGTTCCGCGGCTTGTGCTCGTTGTGCTCAACCTGACCATAACTCTGACACATGTGACGCACCACCTAAATGTGTAAATTGCAAAGGAGATCACACTTCATATTCACGTTCATGCCCTAAATGGATCACCGAAAAAGAGATCCAAACTATTAGGGCTCAGGAAAATGTATCATATATGGAAGCAAAAAAAGAGGTTGAATCCCGAAGTCCTAGAGTTGGAGTTTCTTACGCGTCTGTAGTCGCTCCCAAGAAATTAATGGTCACAGCTGCTACTCAAACCCCAGTGTCAAACTTTTCCAATAATAAACCAACCAATAGTAAAAATTCTATAACACAATCCGTAATTTCTAATTCAAAGCAGAATAAAATATCACGACCTCAGACACCTTCCACTTTAAAACCATCCTTAAATAAAAAATTAAAACGTGCAGAACTATTGAAGCGAGTGAGTCATCCCCGTAAGGTGAAAGACCCTCGCAATGTGGCGCGTATGGAGGAGGACACCCTCCAAGTGTGCGTGTCCAATTCGGATCTTTCTGATCCTGAAGCTGGGGTGTCTATGGACACCTCCAGTCATCCAGCTCGTGTTCCATCTCCCTCTTCCTCCTGATGGCGACTTTAATTTCCTGGAACTGTCGCGGTTTCCGTAATAAACTTTCTGATCTGAAGTCTTTGATCGCAGATTACCATCCGGCCTGTGTCGCACTTCAGGAAACTTTCCTGAAGTCAGCGGACACGGCCAAATTACGTCGTTACAGTATTATTCGGAAGGACAATGTTTCGGGTGTGCGAGCGTCTGGTGGTGTTGCTCTCCTGACCTCTCACAGCTATCCCTACTCTGTCCTATCGTTAAATACTCCACTTCAAGCGGTAGCAGTGCGTGTGCAGATGCGGATACTAATTTCCGTGTGTGTAATATATCTGCCACCTAACGATGTTGTTGATCAAAGAACTCTCGACGACTTGGTGACTCAGCTTCCGGAACCTTTTGTTATACTTGGAGACTTTAATGCTCATAATGTGTTGTGGGGGAGTAGCTGTAACACCGCTCGAGGAAGGCAAGTGGAGCAGTGAATAACTGACCATAATCTTTGCCTCCTCAATAATGGTGATCCTACTCACTTTCACGAACCATCTCGAACCTTTCATACCATCGATCTAGCCATCTGTTCACCGTTACTATTTCCATCTTGTAACTTCTGGGTTGGGACTGATCTTCGCGGGAGTGACCACTTCCCTTTTTTTGTGTCACTGTCCGGCATGGGATCTATAGTCTGTCGACCTGCGCGATTCAAATATGAGTGTGCGAACTGGTCGCGATTTACAGACATTGCAACCATTACCCAGGCTATGGTCGACGGTGATATCGATGATTCGGTTCTTCTTGTCTCCGATGTTATAATAGAAGCTGCCGATGCAGCTATTCCGAAGAGTTCACCAAATGGTCGTAGAAATTGGAAGCCGTGGTGGAACCTCGAATGTCGAGAAGCCCTGAAAAAGCAAAGAAAACAGAGGGGGATATTTCGGAGATATCCCACGACTGCTAATTTCATTGCGTTTAAACAAGCAAGAGCTAACGCTCGTAGAGTGCGTCGACGTTGTCAGAGAGAGTCTTGGCAAAAGTATGTTTCGGAATTGACATCATCCACTCCCAGTAAGCAGCTTTGGACGAAAGTGAAAAAATGCATGGGATTATATTCTGACCAGCCCCTAAAATGCATCGTCCAAGATGGTGTTACCCTGTCGACCGTAGAGGACATTGGTAACGCCATTGGCTACGCTTTTAGCTGTGTGTCCAGTGCGTCGTCTTACCAGACCACCTTCATGCGACACAAACTGCGTGCCGAGTCTAGGCCCTTGCGTTTTGAAACTCAGTCCAACCTGTCATACAACTGCCCCTTTACGGAGAACGAGTTGGAGAATTGCCTTCGGCAGACTCGGATGACTTCCCCGGGTCCCGATGGCATTAGTTATGCTATGTTACAGCATCTCTCGCAGCTCGCTCGGGAAAGGATGCCACTAACCCTAACAACTACCGACCAATTGCACTCACTAGCTGTTTGTGTAAGCTACTAGAGCGCATGGTAAACAATCGGTTAGTTTACGTACTAGAAACCGAGCTTTATCTGTCACCCTTACAAAGCGGTTTCCGGCGTGGCCGGTCTACGATGGATAACGTCATTGCCTTAGAGTCTGAAGTCCGTAATGCATTTGTCAGAAGAAACCATTTAGTGTCAGTTTTCTTTGACATCGAAAAGGCTTATGACCGGACTTGGCGATATGGCATTCTTCGTGACCTTTACAATAACAACTTCCGTGGCCACTTGCCGATTTTCATTGCGAACTTCTTGTCACTACGACAATTTCAAGTTCGCATTGGTACCACACTTTCCGATGTTTACATACAGAAAGAGGGAGTTCCACAGGGAAGTGTCCTCAGTGTGACACTATTCTCTCTTAAAATTAATGGAATTTTAAAGTGCTTACCATCATCTGTTCAGGGCAATCTATATGTTGACGACTTGCAGATTTCCTGCCAAAGCAAGGATATGCGTTACATTGAACGACAACTGCAAATTGCAATCTCTCGCATGATGACATGGTGTTCGGAGAACGGATTTACGTTTTCGACCGAAAAAACCTCTTGTGTACATTTTTGCAAACGCAGAGGTTTGCATCCTGACCCGCAAATATACCTAGGTTATTCTTTGATATCTGTGGAGAACGTTGTTCGTTTCTTGGGCGTGTTGTTTGAGAGCAAATTAACCTTTCTTCCGCACGTAATATATCTACGGCGGAAGTCTGAGCAGGCTCTTAACTTGCTTAAAGTTCTATCGAACACGTCCTGGGGAGCTGAACGTGCTACCATGCTCCGGGTGTATCGCGCGGTCATTCGATCGAAAATGGATTATGGATGCGCCGTGTACGGTTCCGCACGCTTCTCCGTGCTACGGAATCTCGACACGATTCATCATTCCGCCCTTCGAATCTGTTCTGGTGCTTTCAGGACATCTCCCATTAAGAGTTTATATGTCATCTGCGGCGAGCCTTCTTTACCATCTACTCGCAAGCAATTGTCGCTTCAGTTGTATTACCGTGTCCTATCGCAACCTAATCACCCACTCCATGCTGTTCTTCTTGACAGTCAGTTTGACCGACTTTTTGAAAATAGGCCATCTTGCATTCCACCTTTCGGACTTCGCATGAGGACGTTCCTTTCTTCGACGTCTCTCCGTGATACGGATGTCTTGCTGCGTCCGACTTTGCCTTTTGCACCTTGGCGTAATCACAGGATTTCATACTTGCGCCCTTTCCAGGGTTTTGTGAAGTCAAGTACGGATCCTGTCGTGTATCGCCAGCTTTTTGCGTCGCACCTCGCTAGTTACCCTAACTATGTTGGTGTCTATACCGACGGCTCTAAAACAGGAGATCATGTTGGATGTGCCTACGTCTGTGGCAGAGACGTTAGTAGCTATAAACTTCCCCACTGTCTTTCTATTTTTTCAGCAGAGTTTGTCGCCGTACACGAGGCATTAAAGTATATCTCCCGTCAGAGATGTAGACGTTTCATCGTATATACAGATTCCATCAGCGTGTTAGAGAACTTGGAGAATGGTGAAGTGTCCCACTCCCATTCCCTTCTATATCCGGTGGTGGATCTGCATCGTCGCCTCTGTCGTCGTGGTTTCAGTGTTTTGTTCTGCTGGGTGCCGGGTCATGTCGGCATAACGGGTAACGAGCAGGCAGATGCTGCGGCTAAAGGTGCCGCTTGTCGTCTGAATCAGCATGTTCCTATTAGCGATATGAAGTCCGCTGTCAAAAATCTAGTCCGACAGGAGTGGCAATTAGATTGGAATGAGCAAGTCAATAACAAACTGAGACAGGTTAAGGCATGCATTGGTGCTTGGACATGTGCTCCTCTGCGGCGTGTAGACGTCATGCTCACACGATTGAGAATTGGGCACTCCCTCCTGACACATCGGCATTTGCTGATGGGCGAGGATACCCCTCTATGTGAACACTGTCAGTCTCCACTTTCAGTGTCACATATCTTGACGTCTTGTCCTGCTCTGCAGTCTTGCTACAATCGTTTTTTTGGGTCTAGTTCACCCAATCTGCCTGATTTGTTGGGGGAGCCCCCCCATCCTTCACTGTTTCCCTTTTTATTCGCTACTGGTTTTATAAAAAGTATTTGCTTTTCAGATTGATTTTATTGTGAAACTTTTAAATTCTATATTTCATCGTTCATATCATTAAATCTTTTTATTAACTTTTCTTATATTTTTTAATGCTTTTATATAACATTGGTTTTACAATCTTTACTTATAATCGCTTTTACCATTTGTATATACCATCTCTGTTTTTCAACTTTGAATGTTTTCGTGTTTACACAATTTTATTGCATCTTAATTTTTCTGTGGTGTGTATGTGCTATTATTAACAAAAGTGTTGGTGACCAATCCGTTTTTTTCAGCTGTGTTTTATATATACTGTTTTTTGGCTCCAGTCTTGTGTTTGGCGCATTATGTCCTATTTTGGACCTTGCGCCATAAAACCCCAACCAACCAACCAACCTACAATGCTTTGCGATGAAACTAAACATTCATCCTGAGAGATTTTCATTACATCATTATCTTGTATTCTCATTCCCTTAGTTTGATTTTTAAGACAAAAGGAAGTAAATTCATTATGAGGGACTCCAGTTAAGATTTTATATTTAAAATTTAAAAATCTTTTTCAATAGTCAAAAAAGTAGCAATAAATTTATCTGCACGACGATTAAATTTCCTGCCAAAATCATTTGTTTTGAACTTATTGTGAAATGAATCACAATACATGTTTCAATTCGTGAAAGGATGATAAAAGTTTCTATATGAAAAAGCCCAAATTTCAACCCTATTTAAATAATTTTTTTTGAAGTAATCAATAAGTAGACTACACTTAGAGTTATAAAAGTCAATAAAGTAATTAAGAAGGGAATGGAATTTAGGTTTACACTTTTCATTTAAAAGCTTCAATAATTTAGATTGTATTTCATTATGTAACTTCTTATCCTTCAGTTTACTATTAAGTTGACGAGTCCAACTCTGACGAACATGTCATGAGCATAACAAATGTTTAACTTCAGGGCCAAAACTTGAGAAAAGGAACTGAAACCTTATCTGTTATAAGGCAATTATTCACAAAAAGGTTAGATATTTTATTCCTAATATTTTTAAACAAACATTTCATTGTATCTAAATCTAAACAATTCGTAATAAAATGTGCTACAGGATATCCACAACCAAATTAATCTGCAACAATTAGAGTGACTACATAAAAACCATACTGATTAGTTTGATGTGTTGAATCTATGTTAGAATTTTTAGTTGATCCTCTAATCATCATAATTTTTCGTTCATGAGTTTGAATTCCTGAAACAAAAGAGACCTATTTTTTGAGTTTTTGAGATCAGATGGACCACACACAATCAAATCTCCTTGAGGCTTGTAAATTAAAACTTGATTATACTGCTGTACTTATACGGGATTGCAATGCTATGCTACAGAGATAGGATCCCTTTCTAGAAGTAAATGTTTCCTTGACTGGAAAGGCATCCCTAATTTCCCTTCCCCCTGCATCATCTTGTAAAAGTTCCCTCATCTTCTGTTATGGTATTGATAAGCTTACATAACTTTTTATTATTTTGCGTGTGTTTGGTTTTATTTCATGATATTTACAATTTTCAAAGCTTAATTTATGATTATGCTGAGAATAGACTTCATTCCTGGAACCATTTTCCTCTTCACAGGTGTAAATTCTAACAGGACATTTAATATTTTGGGGTAGAATTTACCTTTACATTTTGTTACTACTTTTATGAATTTATTTGAAACATTCACAGAGAACTGACATGAATAATAATAATACATCTTAAGTTTTAATCCCAGTTAATTTCCTAAATGACGTAAAAGTAGCAGTACCTTCCATCTCCTACCAGTCTCAAAGTCTCAGTACAGAATGAAATGTTAGGTGTTTAATTTACTTAAATAAGCACTTGTTTATGGTGCATAATATAAGTTTAACACATTCTCAAAATTTTCACTGCATTCGAGAAATAATACAACTAAAAGCTGGTGGCATATCATGATTCATGCAATTTCCTTTATGGCTAAAGAAGCTAATCTTATTGTTAAAAGTTAAATTACACTTACGAGGATAAGAATAATCATGCTTTGTTGCAATTATATTGAAACACTATTTTTTTTTTTTTGCGTAAATAGTGGTTGGCGGAAACTAAATATTTTATGGCGCACACTACATTCCCGTTTAACCCTTTGCGGACGACCGCCGAGTTTCGCGGAAGTTACACTGGGGACGAAAAGCACCGCTGCGCGAATGACCCTGGAGGACGGGAGATTTTTGACGCTAAGCCTAATCTACATGAAAGACTTAGAATCGCATTGCGCTCCACACTAATTTTACTTCTGCATGATCAGGAACTTTCAAAAGCATTGCATATATATTTTGCTGATAACTATAGGTAATTTTAACATTAGAATTGAAAGATAATGAATAAAAATTAGCACTTACCTTGAAAAAAAAATTATACCTTTCGACAATTACTTTAGAAATTTAATTGAACTTTTATTTTTAAAACGTAATAAAAACTAATAATTTCAAAATAAGATTCAGAAAGACATATATATACAATTAAAAAATGGGATATTTACATATTATTTTAAAAGCATTTTTGTGTGTGATATACTTCAAAGCAAGGATCAATGCATAATCTAACATCGCATTCTCTACATTCATAATAACTCTCCACACGTTTCCTTTTCTCTTTCGTTGTTTGAGAACAAACAACGCACCTCCTTCGTTTGTCTTTTTTCCCAGTTTTAGAACATAATTTAGGAAAATGCCTCCCAGATAAGCGGAATGCAGATAATTTATCCAAAGGGCGAGAGGGGCGCTCTTGAGGTACGAAATATTTTCCCAATATTTGCTCTACAAGGTTCAGCCGAAATTGTAGGGCAGGGCACTTTTTCTGGGTGTGATGATTATATATTGCATTAGCATTTAGTAAGGTGATGTCCAGAAATCCGAAAAATAATTTTCGGTACCATTTTACCGTTTTTCTGTAGGCTGGATAATGCGTCAAAGACGCATCGCCCATGTCCACTCCGCCCATATTTTTATTGTAGTCTAATATGCATGTTGGCTTCATTATATTTGCCCCTGTTTTTCTATCTGTACGCCCTGATGGTTGCACTCCAGTATTATGCATGGAGGTTAACATCAGAACCACTTTCTTTTTATCCTTGAAAGCAATTATATTAGTATTGCCTTTTTGTATTGCAGCAATTTCTTTCTCAAATGAAAGGGGAGGAAAATTTTTCGGCATACCTTTTCTGTTTTTCTGGACAGTTCCACACATATTTGTATTTACAGAAGACAAGTAATCTGCCAATGACGGGGAAGTAAAAAACCTGTCCAAATATAAATTATATCCTTTTCCAGTCAAGTTACTAAACAGAGTTCTCACAACGCGTTCTCCGTAATTTCCCCCATCTTCGCATAACAACGTGTCTTTTCCTGTGTAAATTAGGAAGTTCCACACATATCCAAATTTCGATTCTGATAGTTTATAAATTTTGATTCCATACCTAGATCTCTTTGAAGGTATGTACTGACGAAATCCTAATCTCCCTTTCCAAGAGAATAGAGATTCGTCGATGCATATGTTTTCCTCGGGAGTATAGACATTTTTAAATTTTTCCAGAAGTATATCTAAAACAGGTTTTATCTTATCCAGCTTTTTTGCATTACCATCTTCTGTGAAGTGCATATATCGCAAGATACTTAAAAACCGGTCTCTACTCATCGTTGAGTTGAAAAACGGTGTTGCGATAATTTGGTTCGTCGAAAAATACATTTTTATATCAGGCTTTTTCACGATGCTAGATGTTATAATCAAAGCCAAAAAAACTCGAAATTCATCTGCAGTAACAGGTGTAAAATGCGCAAATGACGGAGAAGCCTGTGATGTGGATGCTGCATGAAGCTTCCTTTCTTCCTCTTTCTCTGCGAAGCTGTTTGTAGCTTTTACAATAAGCTCAATTAAATCATCACTGAAAAATATATTAAAAAAATCCATCTCATTACAATGAAGCGATGTCACATTTAGCCCCGGAGTGCCAACGAAAGGATGCGGAGAAATATCCTTCACATTATACGACCACTCCTTCGAAACTGGTGATTGAAGTACGGATGCACTTTGGTTAACCGTACCATTATCATCATCCTCATTCGATTCATCTCCAGATGAATGAGATACACATAAAGTCCAAGAATCTAAACTATCTACTGCACTTTCATCACTATCTGATTGCTCCAATAGAGCCAAAATTTCCTCCTGTGTTAAAGCTCTTTTTCTTTTCGCCATCCTTTCCCCTCGCTTAACTCTAACTTTTTAACACCAAACCCATGAAAATACTATTATAGAACAAATATTCCCCCATCCCTCTGAAAAATAAATAAAAAGTAAAAACACAAGCCGCCGATTACAAAAGAGAGTGGGAGTCTAACGCGACAGCAATCCACTGCACGTTCATTTGTTTACATTACCGAAAAACACTTGTTCACCCTTCTCCCCAAACCAAAACAAAAAAAAAAGAAGTATTTCTGAAGGTCAGTGCTTGGAAAACCCGTTAAAGACCGTTATTGGAAAGTAGCGCCATCTTTTATTCAAAATACAAAACGTTCCATTTAAAAACACGGATACGTGGCAGCCGTCTTCTGCAGAAAATTGACTATCGCCACGTACACGCGTTCGCCGTCCTTTGCGGTAAATTTCAGCTGAACACGCGTACGTGGCGCTCGTCCGGAAAGGGTTAACAATGTATGAAGAACAACACGAAAACCACATGTGTTTGCGCAGCTTGTCCTTTCTGGACCTTGAGCCAATAAACTCAAACAAACCAACCAATCAAAAGCACTTGGCTTGAAAAGAAACCGCTAGGAGAGCAAGAGATAGTGACAAAATGTTGGTTATGAATAATGAGGCCTACTTATGCTTCAGTTTTGATCGAGAGGCTGTTCTTAATGTGCCGAAGGGATCAGCTGGACAAATTTTCTATCTAAGAAAGCTGACGGTATATAACTTTACGATTTTCGAGTTTTCGCACAATGGAGACTGCTACATGTGGAATGAGAGCCATGGGAAAAGAGGGGCGATTGAAATAGATTCTTGTCTGTTTGATTACTTAAAAAAGAAATGTCCAGCCGACATATCTATGATATGTATGATGTCCGACTCTTGTGCGCCCCTCAGGGGGTTTACCTTTAGGTAAACACGGGTGTCGCAATCCCGAGATACCCCAGCAAACTATCTCTCCCTTCCTTTTTCCTCTCCTCTCTTCCTTTACTTTTTTCTTTATCTTCTCCCTCGGAATGGTTCCTCTTCGGAGGCGAGGGCACCTCATTAGAAGCTGTTGCTTCTAGCTTCTAATGACGTGTATATCACCCACGTGTTTGCCGTGCGTGGAGACCCGTGTCCCTGGAAAAGGGTATCCTGGCTGTTGAGGAACAGTTTTGGTATCCCAATACACTGCTTTGGCCCCCGCTTCAGATAAACGGGAGGTACATAGTGGTTCCCTATTATATCAATCGGCTGGTCGTTGACTTTGTCTTCGGCTAGGAACCAAGCGATCGTTACGGTTACTGGGCATCTCGTTAAAGGTGGAGTCTGCTTCAGGGTCGCTTCGTGAGCGTATAGCTCTTGGCTAGCACCGGTGCAGGATCCTGCATCCCCTTGTTGGACTACATGGTGGGTGGTGCGGCCGAGATCTGAAGTTTATCCCCTTTGCTTGTGGGTACTTTAAAGCAAAATCCCACGGTGAGGGATAAGTCACCAAAAACAAGTGTTCGGACCGGTTTTGTTAATACTCGTTTTTTTTATCATGAAAAGAAAAGAAGGTACATTTAACAACATATCTCTGTTTCTGATACATAGAGGGCTTCAAAGTTTAATTGGAGAACCAAAAGCAATTAATAAACTTCCATCGGGAGACTTTCTAATGACGTGTATATCACCCACGTGTTTGCCGTGCGTGGAGACCCGTGTCCCCGGAAAAGGGAATCCTGGTAGTTGAGGGTCAGTTTTGGTTGCCCAACACACTGCTTCGGGTAAACGGGAGGTACATAGTGGTTCCCTATAGTATGAATCGGCTGGTCGTTGACTTTTGTCTTCGGCTAGGAACCAAGCAATCGTTCCGATTTCTGGACATCTCGTTAAGGGTGGAGGTCGTTTCAGGGTCGTTTCGTTCGCGTATAGTTCTCGGTTAGCACCGGTCCACGTATGTGCATCCCCTTGTTGGGCTCCATGGTGGGTGGTGCGGCCGGGAACTGAATTTTATGCCCCTTTATATGGACACTTTTTCTGAAAATCCCACGGTGAGGGATAAGTCACCAAAATTAAACGAATGTACCGCTTTTTCTACAACCCGTTTCTTTATCATTAAACGAGCAGAAGGAAACTTTCACAATATTTCCCCATTTGTGATCTATAAATCAATGCAGTGTTTACTTGGTGAAGTTAAATCCATCAAAAAACTGCGATCTGGGGACCTTTTAGTTGAGGTCTCTTCAACCCAACAGGCTACCGTTCTTTCAACTTGTACCTCTTTAGGCCAATTTCCAATTCTTGTATCGGCACACAGTACGTTAAACTCCTCGCGAGGCGTTATTTCGGAGTTGGATTTTCTCAACACACCCGAAGATGAGATCCTTGAGAATCTGGGAGATCAAAATGTATCGGCTGTTAGACGTATCACTGTACGTCGGGATGGGAAGATGCTTCCTACTAAGCACCTCATCTTGACGTTTAACACGCCATCCCTTCCAAGTCACGTGAAGATGGCATGGATCCGTAGCCCTGTGCGCCCGTACATCCCGAATCCGTTAAGATGTTTCAAGTGCCAACGTTTTGGACATTCGAAGGATTCCTGTCGTGGATCTATTACCTGCGCCCGTTGCGCAAAAGTTGGCCACGACAGCGATAGCTGCGATGCACCCCATCGATGTGTAAATTGTCAGGGTGATCATGTTGCCTATTCTCGTTCGTGTCCGAAGTGGTTTCTGGAAAAAGAAATTCAAACCTTAAAAATAACAAAAAAAATTTCTTTTCCTGAGGCAAGGAAACTTGTGGAAACCCAAACCCCAAAGGTTGGTGTTTCATATTCTGCTACTTTAAAAAAAATAATGAAACCTGCAAGCACTCAGACCGAACCAGTTGTTTTCTCGCCAATTAAATTGACAAACAAAAACTCTAAACAGGATAAAGAATCTTCACAGGCAACCTCTCACGGCAGAAATTCCAGACAAACGTCATCACCTCCAGCACAGCCAAATATTACTGAATCTAGAAACACACAACAGACAACAAAACAAAAAAAAGAGACACCCCAGCAGGATACTTCATCTAAAAGCAATATATCTAAAACTGTCAAAACTACCGCTCATCAAAATGTTACTTCATCCAATCATTCTTGTTCATACCACATTGATACGAACTCACCTATCCCTCGAAACCTAAATAGAAAAAAAGTGGCTATTCCTAGAAAGTGCGTTGGCCTTTCTAGGAAAGCTAATGATCCGGATTACATTCTAAAAAATAATCAGTACGTCCGCAGAGTCGCGGAAAATTCGGATCTAAAATTGTACGTGTCCGAGGACTCTGACATCGAAGTTGATTTGGAGGATTCTTAACTCCTCTTTTTGTTAAATGAAATTTTGTCTTTTACAACTTTTATTCATTGTATATGTCTTCATATTATCTCATATCAGTGTTTTCATGTCGCTTGTTTTAGTTGTGTTTTAATTTTTTCTTTTATATCACGGCTCTTTTGTCGTTATTCTTGATTAGTGTAATTAACTATTATTTTTGGCCTCTTTTATAACCTTTTTGCATGACTGGTTTATCACTATTTACGTAAGACTATTTTTTATCAAATTTCAAAACCACCGGAATTTTATACTCTAATCTGTGTGTTTATATGGGTTTTTAATATTTTGATTGTTTTTATCGCTGTATGATGTGTATATGTTTTTATCATCGGTTTTAGTTTAGAATCTAAGAATGCTCACTTTTAGATACGCTTTTTTCGGGTTTTACCATGTGTTTGGCGCAGCATGTCCTATTTTGGACCTTGCGCCATAAAACCCCAACCAACCAACCAACCAACTGCAGGACTGCAGACCATCGGACTGCAGAGGTCCGCGGTTCAAATCCCCGCACAACCGCTACCGGCAATTTTAAAACCATTCACTGCACACTATATCAAATTTGATACATAAGTTATTTTTCCCCTTTATATTAAAAGCATTATTTTTTATTCACTTGTGCACCTTGTATTAATTTTCAAACATCATAGCAAATCTTTTAATCACTGTTAGTTACATTTTCGTAGTATAGATGGCAAAAGGAATACAACTGCGATCTCAGTAAAGGATAGCCGTTCAATTCAAACCAGACCTGCCTTAGTATTTGCCATATTTTCAGTATTTTAAAGTCAGTTTACATATTTGAAAGTTTTATAAATATATTTTAGAGGTACGTAGCTTTTATAATTATTAATAAAATACTTCTTTAATCTTTTATAAAAAATTCAAGTATGATTTCAAATTTATGTACCAAAAATGATACATGGTGTGCTTACGCCATTTTTTAAGGAAATAGCGGGAAGAAAGTTTTTAACACAGAAATATATTGAGGAACTTATGAACAGATCGTGGAGTGATCATAGTGAAGATGCATCTGATTCAGAAAGCGATGGTAGCACAGGTGATTCTAATTATAAACCAAACAAAGTTTGTGATGACATTTTTAATGGTAGTAGTGATTCGGAAGATGAGGTATCATTACTTGATAATAGCGATGTTCTTGATCTGCCTAACGGTGGGAACATGCCAAAAACTAATAGAAATAATACAGGGAGAACAAAGCCTGCAATCAATTGGAAGAAAACTAATTTACTTCTAAATGATGATGAAATTTTATTCCGAGGTGACGATAATCTCGCTCCTGAAATTATAAATTTAAACACATCTCTAAATTTCTTTTAGTTATCTTTTTACAAAAGATTTGATTGAGCATGTAGTTCTAGAAACAAATTTATTCAGTGTGCAAAAAAACCCAGAAAAGTGTGTCAGTGTAACGAATTTAGAAATCAAACAATACATTGGTATTTGTATAATGATGTCTATTGTACATGTACCAAACACTAGGGCATATTGGTCACCTGCCATAGGCAATGATCTAATAAAAGAATGTATGTCATTAAAACGCTTTGAAAAGATAAGATAATTTCTACATTTTAATGACAACAGTAAACAACCACCACATGATGACCCTCAGCATGATCATTTATATAAACTTCGACCAGTTGTAAATACTTTACTTGAAAGATTTTATACCGCCCCTATGGAATCGCGTCTTTCTGTTTAAACTTATTTATTGTTATTTTATTGTTTTAATTCACACGGGATTTATATTGTGTCATTAATTTATTTTTGTTGGTGATAAAATAATAAAATTAATCCGATTAAAAATTATGCTAGGTAACATCTAAATCAAAATAATTAATTTATATAATAAAATTTTTAATTTTAATAAAAATAATTAATTTATATATTAAAATTTTTAATTTTAATAAAATAGAGAGAGAGAAAGAGTTTGTTGAATAAAAGAGGGCTGCGCTTTTTGGCGTGACAAAAATGCACTAATATAATCAATAGAAATCTACATATTAAATCCCGTTTAGAGTTGAAAAAATAACGTAAGAAACTTCGTTCCTGACGGGGTCCCCCGACCGCACAATTTTTTTTTTCAGAAGTGATGTACATAATAATAAAAAAACGTATCGCACTCTGCTCTGAAAACGATATCTACCAATCTGTCTAAAGGCCTATTGAATTTATGCTCGGAATAATGAGTTTTCTGTTTATTATGAAAATATTCACAATACATATTAGTATCTATAGCATCTTGGGGAAAATTTCGCTAAGCTAGAGACCACAATTTTAATGTCACAATAATTTCTTTCAAAATATTCAGCGAAGTTTTTTAGAGTTCGGATCACATGGTCATAAAATTATCCTAAAGTTAATGAAACTGATCGGAAATATTTACTTCTTTGTCCACACGGCTTTCTAAACGTCATTCATTTATATTGACAAGGGAATTACTTCAGGAATTGAATAGAAATACAGTTAGATTTAATATCATAGTTAATTCTAATGGTACGTATAATGAAAGGTATTATTCATGATAGGAAAATTCAGTGGTGCCTACTTAAATTTAATAAGTAATGAGATTTATAATTTTGATTGTTTTCTTAATTTTTTAACATTAGCGCAGAGTTGAGAATTTTTATTTTCTTGTTTGCATATAACGTGTATGCGCGTAATGAGAAAAAAGTTAATAACATTTTGAGTTAAATTAAAGTTATGTTGGTCATTATAATCTATTACTGTCATAGGAGGCCCAGTATAAATTCCTTTTATCACTTGAAAATTAATTTATTATTTAGTTTATTAAAATTTAGTGTTTTGATTATTTCAATTTCTAGAATATTAATGACTTTAAAAACAAACATGAAGGGTTACTAAGGAACCTTTACTTAAATAAATATGTATATTTTCATCAGGATTATTGTTTATAGTGGTTAATTTTTTGTATGCAATGGTCACAATTAGAAAATTTGCTGATCCTCCTAACATCATAACCAGCAACATAATTTGTTATGAAATCTGAAGACGATATCATTAAATCATCGTGGTCATCAATCTCATTGACCACGGCAGGTGTGACTTCACCTGTAATTCCCTTGTCAATAATTTTATGAAGCCATTTAATCTTCTTATCTGAAGATCCATCATGATCTCATAAATTAAGGAGGGCTGTAATATATTCTTCCCCTGCAACGTTGGATCCTTAAGGGGTCTCAGGGGTCTTAAACTGCTATGTTAAAGGATAAATGTGTTCTAGTTTCGACATCCAATAACTAATTATATTCTTATAACAAATAGACAAAATTTGGTGATACTCCTCTGAACTAATTCAAAATTAATATTTTCATAACATAAACACTTTTGATATTAAATTAAAAAAAATATGATATATTAATTACAACGATATTTTCAGATTTTTTTAAAATGGTCAGTTACTATCCGTAAAGTAACTCAAGTTAGAATTAACATATAAACTTTAATTCTATATTAAAATGATCAGAAATATTTTCTCTATAGAATGAATCAACTATGTAAAAATATATCAGCAACATTTATAAAAATTCATACAAAATTGAAAAAATAAAAAAATAAAAAAATTTATTTCTCTTTAATTAAAAAAAATATTGAAAAAAGCAAAATTTCCTCATTATATTGATTCATTCTATAGAAAATAATCATGTATACAAGCATGCAAAATTTTAAACAGATATATTCAGTACATTTTTTTAAATTTTACGGATAGTGGTGAAAATCATAGTTCTGAGAAAACAGCGTTTAAAGTTAAAATTTTGATGAAGTTAGACATAAAATAGACTCACCTAATTTAAAATCCCCCAGGTGTGTAAGAACACCCTTCAGCTAGCTCAAGCTTATCATTTTTAGCATGAACAAGCCTTCGTTTAGCCCGTCTGGCCTGTAATGTTTGCAGATCAGCTCGTTTTTCTGCTGTTTTCACTCGCTTCACATCAGATTTCAGAGCTGCTGTTGTTCCATAAACCCCAGGAATTATATCCATTTCTTTAAGAGACTTCAAGCGACTCTCACTACCTTCATTAAAGGCAATCACGGCTTCATACACAGCAGCTTCAGCAACAGTTTTACCGCAACCAGAGGTTTTTGGACAAAATGTCCAAATCACAGAATTAAACGATTCATTTGAATTCTGTGTCTTCCCACTTAGACATCGTCTTAACAAATTTGGAGCTGATAAATCTGTATATATTTTTTTTATACACTTCATTACTTCCAAGGGTACAGAAGGGGTGTGATTATAAATTCCCTTTTTATCAACATGCTGCATGTTTTTGAAACTTACACCAGGAAGTCGCACCTTTTGGGCAGAACATGTGCATAGGTTCCTCATCTGTAGAGCTCATGTGACAATATGTTGCCCATACAGCTTCTCTCATGCTTCGAAGAGAATGACTATTTGATCTAATTGCATTCCCACAGTACACCGTTAATTTATCAATCAGTTTGTCAGTTAGCCGCCCCTTTCCACTCAGTGGTTTCCCATCACACAATTTCTCACCCCGCATCTGTTGTTTCAATTTTCTTAGGCGATTCCCCATTCTTTTTTTGTACATGCCCTATGCACTCAAGTTTTTCAATTTCACAATCATAGGGGTTAGCTTTCAAAAGTTCATTGTAAGTTTTGGTATCACCATCACCAAGATATTTGGTGTACCGAACTTTTCTGCAAATTTCAGAACGTTGGAATATTCTCGTCATTCCAATGACTTCCATGATTCCTGCACTTCCCGAATGGTTTTTTTTACAATTATGATCCAAATTAGATGCAGAAATCTCACAAGCTTTGCAGAAAGAAGACATTACTTCGACATCAATAACTTTCCCACTTTCTGTCCCAATAATACTGCACACTCCTATTTTTGACGTATGGCCACGGGTTTTCCACGTGCCATCGCCACTAACACAGAGATCTGAACATCCAGTTATCTTTTGTTCTTCCACTGCTGCTGCCATCATGGATTCTTCAGCAACAGTTTTAGTGGAACGAACAATTTTTTTCACAATATTGTCATAACATTTTGTGTAACTGGTGGTGGCATGTTCATCACAGCACAAAAAGTTTGAAGGCTAGACAATCCTTGACCAATACACCGCATGCTATAAATGACACGTTGATTAATTTCAGGTATATTTTTTCTTGGACCAAGCATTGGACAGCTGTTAATTGTATTTGTATCATTGCATTGTTCACATATTGCAGTAAAAACTGAAGAGCAGCCACGAACTGACCCTTCGTAAAAGTTGACTTTTGAATGACACAAATTGCAACAAAGGAATTTACTCAGCTCATTAAATATATTTATATCGAAGAAACGATATCCTTGTAATATATTGGAATTTGAGTCATCTTTGATGCTCGAAAAGGATGTATTATCAATTTTCAGCTTCTTAGCAGACGCTGATTTACCTGTATAAACAGACTCACTTTTCTTTCCATGAAACGTACGCTTTCTGCTTCTATAACCCACAGATCGGTTATACGCTTTACCCATTGCAAAACACTAATAAGTTCTCTTTTTAAACTTAAATTACGAAGATTTAATACTAAATAAACAACATATATATTTAAATAAGCACAAAATAGCGGTGAATCCCTTACAAGATTGACACTAGCAACACGTTGTTTTGAAATTCGTTTTAGAACAAAAACAGAGCGAAAGTTACAGTAGTTATCACTATTCTTCAGCGGAAAGTGGAAAATGAAAAACCTTGGGGGAAATGATGAACCATGGGGTTAGATTGGTAGAACTTTGTTGCTTTATTCAAGTACTTCAGTTCAAAACGCAAGTAGGCGTTTCTTGATCAGCTGCTCCGATTTGCTGGGTCAGCTGGCGTACGAAAACGTAAACAAACACCGGATATGTCATGTATCGGTTGATTGTTTAGTCTGTAACTCGCGTTCTAATAAGAATTTTTTAATAGGGTTTTTTTTTAAATGCTCAGAATGAATTACAGAAAAATAATTCGTAATAAATTTTTTTTCGATTTTTTGAAGCTTTAAAACCCCTGAGACCCCTTAAGGGGGATTGATCAAAAAATGTGTTTTCTGGTTTCACCTTGTGTTTGGCGCAGCTGGTCCTTTCTGGACGTTGCGCCATTAAACACCAACAAACCAACCAACCAAAGAATATGTGCTTAAAAGGTTATACAGTTTGAGAAACGTATAGGAGTCGGGATAGTCATTTATCCCACAAGCATGACGCATCATACTAAAAAATCTCTAAAAAAAAAAAATAAACTTTGTAGTTTGAGAACCAATAAATTATCCAAGAATTGCATTGAAGTTAAAAGTACTTTTATATTATTTTAAATCATTGTTTTCTATTTTTAAATTACCTTTAATTTTATTTCCTGTAATTTAATTTCATACTAAAAACATTTACCATCTGTAAATAATTTTAAAATACTGACAAGAAATCACACATATAACACAAAAGCCAAAATTAAAAACCTCAATAGAATTTTTTTAAAAAAACCAACCTCTAAAGCATCCTTGTTCAGTCTAGCTATCATTAAATAGAAAAAACCGCAATCTTTAGTTAAATACGACATAATTCCCAGTGTGCCTTTCTTTAAGGTTACTTTGAGACTTGTAGCTGTTGAATTGGATAGGAATTTGTAGTCTCTCTTTAGTGAAGTCCTCACACTTTATTAGATAATTTAAGTTCTTCAATTGCCTAAAATGTTAAAGATATACTTCCAGTTACAAATGTAAGAAATAGAAAAAAATTCAAAATTATATTTCTAATTAAAATTAAATTTAGTCATTTTTGCGCAGAACATTTTGCTGCATGTGTGTACACAATCCCTTCATAATAATAATAATAATAAAAAAAAACGATTATCATCTGCTTGCCCGCTGACTTCTCAATTTTTGCCTTTGGGGTTGGAGAGGATGGATGCTCCTATTGCGAACTTTGTTGCTTGGTTCTGGGATCATAGTGGTATACCCCTCAGGGGGTTTACCTTCTTTAGGTAAACACGGGTGTCGCTATCCCGAGGTACCCCAGCGAACTGTCTCTCATTTCTTTTTTCCTCTCCTCTCTTCCTTTACTTTTTTCTTTTTTTCTCCCTCGGTGTGGTTCCTCTTCGGAGGCGAGGGCACCCCTTTAGTAGCTGTTGCCGTTCTGTCGCCTCTTGCTACTATTGGGGTCTTTATCACCCACGTGTTTGCCGTGCGTGGAGACCCGTGTCCCCGGAAAAGGGAATCCTGGTAGTTGAGGGTCAGGTTTGGTTGCCCAACACACTGCTTCGGCCCCCGCTTCGGGTAAACGGGAGGTACTCTGTGTTCCCCTGGGTATCAATCGGCTGGTGGGTTAGACTTCTGTCACCTGCTCAGGGTTCAAGCTATCGGACCGCTTGTGGTCAGTGTGCGTATAGACCTGGCTAGCACTGGTGTAGGAACCTACATCCCCTTGTTGGGCTCCATGGTGGGTGGTGCCGTCAGGTCTGAATATCCGGCCCTTTTTATGGATACTTTTAAGGAAAATCCCACGGTGAGGGATAAGTCACCCCGTAGAACGAAAGAACAGACCTCTTGCGTTACTGCTCGATTTTTTATAATAAAACGAAAGAAGGTACATTTAACAACGTTTCGCCATTCGTAATTCACAAATCCATGCTGTCAGCAATTGGTGAAGTTAAATCTATAAAAAGATTGCGTTCTGGGGATCTTTTAGTCGAGGTCTCTTCGAACAAACAAGCTGCTCTTCTTTCTGCCTGTACCTCTCTAGGACACTTATCTGTTATTGTTTCCGCTCACAGCTTCCTTAACTCTTCACGTGGTGTAATTTCAGAGTCTGATTTTATAGACACTCCAGAAGACGAGATCCTGGAAAACCTCCGGGAACAAAGTGTATGTGCTGTCAGACGCATCACTATACGTCGAGACGGGAAGACGCTTTCCACTAAACACCTAGTCTTGACGTTTGAAACGCCGGAACTCCCAAAATGTGTAAAGATGGCGTGGATCCGAGCTCCAGTACGGCCGTACATTCCGAATCCGCTGAGATGCTTCCAATGCCAACGCTTTGGTCATTCGAAAGTTTCTTGTCGTGGGTCCATTACCTGCGCCCGTTGCGCAGAAGTTGGCCATGACAGTGAAAATTGCGAATTATCCCCCCGATGTGTAAATTGCCGAGGAGATCACGTAGCTTTTTCTCGTGCTTGTCCAAATTGGATAAAGGAAAAAGAAATTCAGACTCTGAAAGTAACACAAAAAATGTCATATGCGGATGCAAGGAAACTGATTGACTCTAAAACCCCAAAGACTGGCCTATCATACTCATCAGCAGTTAAAAAAGTTTGTAAAACTGTTAGTACCCAGACCGAAACTCATCCGACTGAACCTTCGTCTATCACTGCAGCTTCAGGATCAAGTAAAAATGTTCAACAACCTTCCTCACCTTCCGCTCGCCAGAAAACAGATTCAAAATGTAACTCCAACTGTAATATCTCACCTGATCAACCTTTTCCTCCCAACCCACACAGTGTTAAACAATCAGATTCCTCGTCGAAAAAAAACAAACCAGCACGTACATCTGAATTTATTGCAATAGAACCTAACTCCTCGTGCTCTACCACCAGTAATAGAACTCGAAATAGAACTCCTCGTGCTCTACCACCAGTAAAATACATAAAAAATAGAAAAACCAAAATAGTTATTGAACGTAATACACCAGCCTTAACAAACAAATCGAAAGAACCTAAATATTTAAAAGATATTAAGCTTCAAGCAACTTCCCAAGACATGCTTGAGATTTACGCATCCGGTATCTCAGATACCGATGAGATAGAATGTAATGACATTCTATCTTCTACCACTCAACTTGAGGGGAGAGGTCACTCGGTCTCTCCTTCTTTTGCTTTGTCTTCATCAAGAACGTGACCTTAACCTGGATGGGGGTTTCCCTGTCCAGAAGTTTTGACTTTTAACAGTTTCACTCTTGTTTTTCCTTGTTTTTTTTTAATTGCTATTCCGATATTTAAACCGTTTTGTTCTATATAACTGTTATCTTCTACTTTTACATGACTTTTCTTTTATGTCTGTACTATACGGCAGTTTTAGTATTTGAAGTTATTACTGCCATTTCATCATTTTATACGCCTCTTTCTTTTACCTGTTTTATATGAATGTTTATATTACCTATTTTATACGGCTGTTTATTTTTTATTATCACCTGATATATATGATTGTCCATAAAATCTAACTTGTAACTGGAAGATTTTATCAATCTTCTTTTCATTGTTTTTACTCTTTCTTCTCATCATCTTTTTTCATTCATCCGCCACATTTAGTGACTGGCTTATTGGATATTGCTCTTTTTCACCTTGCATATCATGGTTTTTTATACTACTGTCTTTAATGGTCTTCACCGTTTTACACGTGTTCCTTGTTTTTAGGCCCCTCAGGGGGTTTACCTTCTTTAGGTAAACACGGGTGTCGCAATCCCGAGGTACCCCAGCGAACTTTCCCTTCTTTCCCTTTTCCTCTCCTCTCGTCCTTCTACTTTTACCTTTTTTTCTCCCTCGTTGCGGTTACCTCTTCGGAGGTGAGGGCTCCTCATCAGAAGCTGTAGCCATTCTGCTGCTACTAGCTTCTAATGACGATTAACTGCCCACGTGTTTGCCGTGCGTGGAGACCCGTGTCCCCGGAAAAGGGAATCCTGGTAGTTGAGGGTCAGTTTTGGTTGCCCAATACACTACTTCGGCCCCCGCTTCGGGTAAACGGGAGGTACTTAGTGGTTCCCTAATGTATCAATCGGCTGGTCGTTGACTTTGTCTCCGGCTAGGAACCAAGCAATCGTTATTATTACTGAGCATCTCGCTAAGGGTGGAGTCTGCTTCAGGATCTTTTCGTGAGCGTATAGTTCTCGGCCAGCACTGGTGCAGGATCCTGCATCCCCTTGTTGGGCTCCATGGTGGGTGGTGCGGCCGGGAACTGAATTTAAAGCCCCTTTTTATGGATTCTTTTTTTCAAAATCCCACGGTGAGGGATAAGTCACCACAAAAAACCACGCAACAAATGTACGCAAAAGTTAAATTTAATAAATTCTTAATCGTGAAACCTACCGATAATTCCTTTAAAAATATGTCACCTTTTTTTATCCAGAAAACTATTCAGTCAATTATAGGAGAAGTACCGTCAATACGAAAACTGCCATCCGGAGACCTGATGATTGAGGTTTTTTCGGCACAACAATCGGAAACTTTGTCCAAATGCATTACATTTGGTATATTTTCTGTAACAGTCTCACCACATAAGACCCTGAACTCATCAAGAGGAGTGATCTCCGAATCAGAACTCTTTACTGTTCCTGAGTCAGAAATTTTAGAAAATTTAAGGGATCAAAATGTTGTTAATGTACGCCGAATCACCATACGCCGGGACGGAAAGGTGCTTCCTACGAAGCATCTGATTCTAACCTTCGACTCCCCAGACCTCCCATCACATATTAAAGCCGCCTACTTACGCTGTCCAGTTAGGCCCTACGTGCCGAATCCGCTGCGCTGTTTTAAATGCCAGCGATTTGGTCACTCCCAGGATGCATGCCGTGGATCCTTACTTGTGCCCGCTGTGCGCAATTGGGTCATGATAACAATAGCTGCTTGGCGGACTTTAAGTGTGTTAACCGTGATGATAGTCATCCAGCGTATTCTAGGTCGTGTTCGAAATGGTTGAAGGAAAAAGAAATTATGACTTTAAAGGTAACAAATTAAATGTCTTACCCCGAAGCACGACGGATAATCGAAACTAGAACCCCGACTGTTGGATTATCGTATGCTGCAGCGGCGTCCCCGAAAAAAGTATCTTCTGTCGGCACACAAACTGAACCCTGCTCAATTAAGCTGAAATCTGTGTCCTCCTCGACAGCTGAAACTCAATCTCAGCTGAAGTTAACCCTATCTGGTTCTCCATTAAAAAACAAAATACCACCAAAGCCTCTTACCTCTCCGCTATCTGTTCCACAATCTTCTCCGAAAAATAATCATAAAGATTCTAAACAAGGTTCCGTTTCTCACTCTACCCCCAATACTCCTGGTCCACCAAATCCAAAGCAGACTACTTCATCTAAAAATAACAAACCTAAAACTGTTCAAACTTCTGTTAAACATAACGTTATCTCACCCAATCCGTCATGTTCTTATCATATAGATATGAACACACCAATCCCCCGTAACCAAAATAGAAAAAAAGTGGCTATTCCTAGAAAGTGCGTTGCCCTGTCTAGAAAAGCTAATGATCCGGATTACATCCTA
This sequence comes from Dolomedes plantarius, assembly GCA_907164885.2. Lineage (NCBI taxonomy): Eukaryota > Metazoa > Arthropoda > Arachnida > Araneae > Dolomedidae > Dolomedes > Dolomedes plantarius. The sequence goes on along the minus strand of OU015499.1, from coordinate 34,646,425 downwards.
AAAAATAACCAATACGTCCGTAGAGTCGCAGAAAATTCAGATCTTAAATTGTACGTGTCCGAGGACTCGGACATCGACGTTGATTCGGAGGAGTCTTAACTCCTCCCTTTTCTTGTTTTGTTCCTTTTTTGTGTTTCCTCTTCACTCGTCTTTTTTGTTTTTTTTTACAGGGTGGGAGATTCCCCATCCAAAAGTTCCTGTCTTTGTTTCTTTTGCCTTTGTCTCATTTTCGTTTCACTATTCGTATTACTTTTACTGTTGCCTATCGTTATATAAGAGTCCTTTTATCAAACACTTGACTGTTTTTATCACCTTGTTTGTTTGCTTTGTGTGCTTTTATCATCTTTTATACCTTTCTTTTTTTTACCGCCACACGTAAGCTTTATATGCACGTAATGGTGCTCTTTGGACCTAGCTCCATTAAAACCCAATAAAGCAACGTCACTTTTTATTTAAGACGGTGTTACTCTTCATAGTTTTATAATCATCTATATCATTGTCTATATACCATCGTCTGTATCATGTTTTTATATCATTACTTTTTTATAAATCATTTTTAGCATGTTTACATTGGACTAAGATTTTAAATTGCTGAACTGAATTCTTTTCGGGTTTCACCATGTGTTTGGCGCAGCATGTCCTTTCTGGACCTTGCGCCAATAAACCCCATCCAACCATCCAACCAACCTTGTTTTTAGGAAATTTAACACTTTGTCCTTTTATTGTATTTTATAAAATACTGCGCAACTTTGTTTTTTTATGCCTGTTTTCCCGTTAAACATAACTTGTAGACTAATATATCTCTTTTATCAAGGTTTTTTGTTTGGTCTTAAAATGTCCAAATAATATGTATAATATCGTCCTTTTTCTTCGGATGCTTACCATATGTTTGGCGCAGCTTGTCCATATCTGGACCTTGCGCCAATAAACCCAAACTAACCAACCAACCAACCTTTTGCCGGATTCAATAAGTCAAACACTCCTGCCATTGTTTACAAACAGCTTTTTGAATGTCATCGTGCCCTTTTCTCTAGGTATATGATGTGTATACAGATGGCTCGAAATCAGTAGACCACGTGGGCTGCGCTTTAGTATGCCAGAATGAGGTAGTTAATCGAAGCCTACATAGTTTTGCTTCGATATTCACTGCCGAGCTTGTAGCCATTCGTGAAGCTCTGAAATACATCTCCCGACAAACAACCTCACGTTTCATACTTTACACCGATTCCCTAAGCGCCTTGGAAGCCTTAGAATCGGACGGAAATAATCACCCTCTTGTCTTAGAAGTGATTACTTTGAAGCACGGTTTGGAATGTCGTGGGTATAGTGTTTTGTTCTGCTGGATTCCCAGTCATGTGGGAATCAAGGGCAATGTATTAGCTGATGAATCCGCAAAAGCCTCGTCTGATTTTATGAATGAGTCCTTACCACTGTGTGACTTGAAACATGCTGTAAAAAATCTAATATATACAAACTGGCAAGACCATTGGCGCATGCAGGTGTGTAACAAACTTTATAGCATTAAACCGACGATATCTTCTTGGTCCCCACTCGTAAACACGAAGAAAGACGTCCTGATAACCCGTTTACGAATTGGGCACACCCGGTTGACTCATGCACACCTATTGTTTAATGAAAATGCTCCATCTTGCGAGGTTTGTGGGGAAGCTCTATCTATTCTCCACCTTTTAACCAAATGTAAAGGTTTTAAAAGTTTCTATGAAAAATATTTTAATTCTTCCTCACCTAGTCTCAATGTTTTATTGGGGGAATCTCCCCATCCTTCTCTTTTTAACTTTTTATGGCACACTGGTATGTTTTATCAAATTTGATAACTTGTCTTTTTTTATGTGTTGTTTTTAACTTTTGATGTGGTTCCCACTTGGGTAGCGACACTGTTTTTATCATCCTTTTTATTTCGATGTTTTATCACCTCTTATGTACCACTTTTATAACTTTTTGTATATCGCCATTTTTGTCATTGTACATCTCACCATTTTTGTCATATTGTCATTTATATCTTTTTGTAATACTTGACTGCAATCTAGATGGGGAAACCGCATCTAGATGTTTTGACATTAACACTAGTGCGTTTTAATCACAGCCTTTTACCATATTTGTGTTTTAAACTTTTATATCATATCTGACTGTTTCTTTCATTTATGACACGGCGACTTTTATCATACATTTTTACAATGTCTTCATGGTTTTAAAACGTGTATAATTATAACATCGCTTTGATGAGTAAGCTGAGTTATATATATTTTTATCTCTGACTTTACCTTGTGTTTGGCGCAGCATGTCCTTTCTGGACCTTGCGCCATTAAACCCCAACCAACCAACCAACCAACCAACCATAGTGGTATAGCCATGCTTCATCAACTGTTATTATTGTCTTCAAAAACTTATCACCTTCTGTATCATACCGTTCTTTCAATTCTTTACACACTGCCATTCGAAGCAACTGTTGCTCTGGTGTTAAAAATCTAGGAATCCAACGGCAACACACACGATGCATTCCAATCTGTTCAGTTACTATGGCCTACAAACTGCCATAAGATATGCCTAGGTGGTGTACTAATTACCGTAAAGTGATTCGTCGATCCTCGAGCAAAATCGCACGAGCAGTGTTCGCCATTATTTTAGTACTGGTTGTTGTAGGGCGTCCTTCACGAGGATAGTCCTGGAGATCCTCCCGCCCCTTCTATTTATTATTTAAAAACATATCACGCTCTATTCTCAACAGGATATCCACTAATCTATCTAAACGCCTATTAAATTTACGTTCCAAATAACAGTTTTCAATTCATTATGAAAAGACTCGCAATACATATTTGCATCTATAGCACTGTGGGGAAAATTTCTGTAAGCTAGTGACCACAATTCTACTCTGCCACAATAATTTCAAAATAATCAGCGAAGTTTTTACAAATTTTGGAACATATGATTATAAAATTATCTAAAAGGTAATGAAATTTTGTTTCGTTCTTTTCACGCTTTAATTTGCCCAATTCCTCGAGTACAATATATTTTGTCTTTTCATCTTCAATTTTAGAATTTACCTGCCGTGTCCAACTCTAATTCACATGTCATAAACATAGTAAATGACTGATATCACCAAAATTGTGAGATAAAGCTGGGTGAAAAACTTGATCGTCATCAGTCATTACGCAATTAATATTTAAATTTGGTACTTTTAAATTAAACTCGTCACAGTGAAGGAATCTACAGAATTGGTTATGAAGTGCGCAACAGAATACCCCAAAACAAATTTATCTGGTTCAATTAAATTAATTAAATGAAATCCATACTAGTTGATATTATGGGTTGAATCGATACAGATAACTTTTAGACACCCCTCCACCATGATTTTTTTTTTCTTCGGTTTCAAACCCTAGGACAAAAGACGTTCCAGCATTAGGATGAAAATCGAGATAAGTTGGGCCAATTAGTGTTTTGTAACCTTGGGGTATATAAATGAAAACAGGATTGTACATTTCGTTTTAACCTTTCAGCATATAGAGATGTAGAATGTGCATCATCGGAATGAAATAGATTACTTTTAACGCTACGTTTATATGCATTCACCAGACTCAACTTAATCATATGCCTACAAAGACTTAGTTCTTCAGATTTCCATTGCTGAACTCGTGATTTATTTGAAATTTTAAGACGGGTATAGATGTCAGGATACGTATTATGCGGCAACTGTCTTGTATCATAATTCCAGACTTATTTTGTCAATAAATATGGGTCCCTCACTAAATAAACATTCCTAGACTTTAACTGAGAGTTCTATTTAGTTACGTATATATGTTCAGATATGGTATCTAAAGATTTTACGTAATGAGAGAGCAATTTATCCGACGAAATGTAAGAATATGCCTCTGAATCTTTCAGAGGCATATCTATCATTAATTTGTATTTATAATTTAAAAACATATCACGCTCTATTCTCAACAGGATATCCACTAATCTATCTAAACTCCTATTAAATTCACGTTCCAAATAACAGTTTTCAATTTATTATGAAAAGACTCGCAATACATATTTGCATCTATAGCACTGTGGGGAAATTTTCTATAAGCTAGTGACCACAATTCTACTCTGCCACAATAATTAATTTCAAAATAATCGGCGAATAGACCGGTGATGTGCCTTTTTCTGCTGTGGTTGTTCCGATGGTTGTGTCAAAGCAGTCTTCTTCGGCATCTCTGACAAAAATGCATCATATGTAAAAATGCATTTTTCCTCATTCTTGGTGACAACATATTTGTCATCTGATTCAAAAATGTCATAGTTTGCTGCCATTTCTAGGCTGTTTTTATGGCGCCTACGAATGAGGGCTATCCTAGATGTCAGCTTCACTCTTTCCATTGATATCAAGCGGCCAAGTAATTTTTTTGCTATGGCATTATTTTGTATCTAGCCGTTTTAAAACTAAGCCACCGGCTTCTTCATATTTAATTTTGCGATGCCACCGTTCAATCTTTATATTGGTATTTATTCCAAGCCATGCCCTGAAACAACACGCCCATTTCTCACACCTTTTTGAATAATGTTCTTTGAAATATGTAATGAAAGTTTTTTTTCGCTGATTTCATATGTGTTTATAAAATTTCTTAATCTTGCTTCAAAAGTTTTGTATTCTAGTAACATCTACGTAAACATCTATCTTACCGCTCCCTGAGTAACTTATTGTATCTCTATAATAGGATTTGGGAAGAACATGTTTTTCCTGCAGCTTGGACAAAGGCTATTGTGATACCCTTTCCAAAGCCAGGAAAAGATGCTTCAAATCCGTGCTCTAGCACCTTCGTGCGGCTAAGATACAGTATAGCTAAGATGCCAGAGAATTAACATTGAGGACTGAAATTATGAAGAGAATTATAAGAATTATCTCGACAGTTATAATAACACGAATCAAGCGGACACTCTTTATTTATTTTTTGAATATCAGGAAAAGATGCTTCAAATCCGTGCTCAAGCATCTTCGTGCGGCTATACATGCCATCAGTAAAGCGGGTTACAGCATCTATATCGCCAATTTTTAGAGTTTTGATGCTCAGGAATTTAGTTTTGGGCAACCGTTCCCAAACACAATTGTTAAATGACTCATTCGGGTTTTTGAGTACATCCATGCTTACACTTTTGCAGAAGCCTCTTATTTGTAAGGCTTCTAAAAACTGTCTTTATTGCTCTCAAAACTGCTTCAGGCAATGATTGACAATGGGAATATTCCTTTCCCGTTTCTTTTCCCCAATTATAACCACACCATCTTTCTGGACCAATAGGGCAGAGACCCATGTTGTGGATGGTCAGCTGTGGATAAACGGTGAAAATAAATTGCCCAAATTGATTTTGACATCTCATCCACAGACTTTTTCACATTTCGCCTTACCATAATAGTTCTGAAATTTGTTTATTTCAGAATCAGTTAATCGGCCACGTCCAGAAATGCTCTTCCCATCAAAGTTTTTGTTCTTTGAAGTTTTTTTTAAAATCTCAATCGTGACCCCATTCTTTTCTGGACATGGCCAATGCATTAGAGTTTTTTCCACTTTGGTGTCTTTCCCGTATACACTGGCCTCTGATACACAAAAAACCTTTAGAGTCACCATCATCTAAGTATTTAATATAGCGCACGTTACGAGTAGCTTCCGAGCGTTGGAAGATGCGCAAAGCACCTGCCGCTTCCATTCCACCACTGAATCCATGAAAGTTTTTTTCACAATCGTGTGAATCTGTATTGCTATTCTTGCACGAGAAACAAAACTTACTTAGGCACTCAAAATCCATTACTTTTCCATTTTCAAGGGACGTAGCACTTACCGTTGAGAGATGTATAACCCCTCTTTTGCCACGTGCCATCCACGGTTTGGGTACATTTCGGCGCCAGATATTTGCATTCCGAACTTTTAAAGTGTAAGAAATTAATTTTAAAAAATAGGGGGATGGGGTAATTACGAGGATTTGACGTACTACAAGCTTGTTAAAAACATCTTTATCTCCGTTTAAGAAAGAAATTAATTATCCAGGAAGCAGAATGAGGTAGTCCTTTTCCCCAAAACGAAACGGAAAAAATTGACACTGTACGTGTGTACAAGAATAAATTCATAAACAAAATATGAACATTGAGACATTAGTGGGATTTGTAAAATTTTAATTTCTTACCTTATAAATTGCATTTTTACTTTAATTATCCATCTGATAATTGTGAGCAATGCTCCTCAGATACTCTATTGCAGACATAGAATCAAATTTAAGAATATTTTCTCTTATCCTTCTTTCTGCATCTCTATATTTTTTAAGCTTTGGGGTGGGTTCATGACCGGCTAACAATTTTTCAAAATCAGCATCCCTTCCTTTTTGTACTTTGCGTAGTCCGTCTATCAGTTTCCAGATTATTGGGTGTTGCATTCCCAATTCATACTGCAGTCGACGATGTGTTGCCTCTGCATGGTTGTTGGTTCGGTCTTCCCCATTCAGTGTCCTGTTATAAAGATTCGAAATTTCTGGAACAAACAGAGAAGTGCGTCTCCCATTTCCTCTTCTGTTTGCTCGTCCAACGTAGGTATCTTCAAACCAGTTTAGAAGTTCTTGAAGTTCATTAGGCAGTTCCATTTCCAGAGCGTCAACACATTCATTGATTTTGTTTATCGGCACGAAGGCAAGAGCTATTACCATGTTTGCTTTCAAAGCAAAATCTGCATTTCTATTATATTCACTAATCAAACCTAATGCACATAAATGCTTACGCATGTTTTGGACTAGATGAAATAAGCATCCTTTTAGTTCGACTTCTGGAAAAACATCCTTCGCAGCAATATAAATGCTTATTCATAGTCGCATACTATTGAAGTGGGTTTAAGATTTGGTTCTGCCTTTAGTGTTTTGATTATTTCAATTTCTAGAATATTAATGACTTTAAAAACAAACATGAAGGGTTACTAAGGAACCTTTACTTAAATAAATATGTATATTTTGATCAGTATTATTGTTTATAGTGGTTAATTTTTTGTATGCAATGGTCACAATTAGAAAATTTGCTGATCCTCCTAACATCATAACCAGCAACATAATTCGTTATGAAATCTGAAGACGATATCATTAAATCATCGTGGTCATCAGTCTCATTGACCAGGTGTGACTTGCAGGTGTGACGGCAGGTGTGACTTCACCTGTAATTCCCTTGTCAATAATTTTATGAAGCCATTTAATCTTCTTATCTGAAGATCAATCATGATCTCTTAAATTAAGGAGGGCTGTAATATATTCTTCCCCTGCAACGTTGGCTCCTTAAGGGGGATTGATCAAAAAATGTGTTTTCTGGTTTCACCTTGTGTTTGGCGCAGCTGGTCCTTTCTGGACGTTGCGCCATTAAACACCAACAAACCAACCAACCAAAGAATATGTGCTTAAAAGGTTATACAGTTTGAGAAACGTAGAGGAGTCGGGATAGTCATTTATCCCACAAGCATGACGCATCATACTAAAAAATCTCTAAAAAAAAAAAAAAATAAACTTTGTAGTATGAGAACCAATAAATTATCCAAGAATTGCATTGAAGTTAAAAGTACTTTTATATTATTTTAAATCATTGTTTTCTATTTTTAAATTACCTTTAATTTTATTTCCTGTAATTTAATTTCATACTAAAAACATTTACCATCTGTAAATAATTTTAAAATACTGACAAGAAATCACACATATAACACAAAAGCCAAAATTAGAAACTTTAATAGAAATTTTTTTAAAAAACCAACCTCTAAAGCATCCTTGTTCAGTCTAGCTATCATTAAATAGAAAAAACCGCAATCTTTAGTTAAATACGACATAATTCCCAGTGTGCCTTTCTTTAAGGTTACTTTGAGACTTGTAGCTGTTGAATTGGATAGGAATTTATAGTCTCTCTTTAGTGAAGTCCTCACACTTTATTAGATAATTTAAGTTCTTCAATTGCCTAAAATGTTAAACATATACTGCCAGTTATAAATGTAAGAAATAGAAAAAAATTCAAAATTATATTTCTAATTAAAATTAATTTTAGTCATTTTGCGCAGAACGGATATTCTATTTAATCTCCTTATGTCTGGGAGAGTTTAGCTTCAATGCAGCAGGTGTATATTTCAAATTCATGGCATCAGTGTCTGCATCCACAATTTCGATAAACCTTATACAATGGTCACAGTTTTCCAGCGACAAATAGTCATCTTTATACGTTTCCATGGCTGCAGCAATACTGTTACTGAATGAACAAAATTATGTTAATTGTTATAATTTATAGCAAATAGGTGAATTGGAGTCATCTAAAGTAAATCCTTAAGATCAATTTAAAGCATACTTGAAATGCCATTTTCACTTTCATATTCTGTAAATATTTAGGATAAATTGAATCCCATGAAAGATTGGGACAAGAATCAGATTGAAGCCCTTTGTATTATCCATTGCCATAACTGCTTCCCAAAATCTTGTATCAATAATACCTTCATGAGTCTGAAAGAATCATAGAATATAGAAGTCATCAATAAAATGCAGAAAATCTAAAGCGGACGTAATGTATAGAAAATTCATAATAAACCATTATTTGTTTATTAGAAGATATGAAATTTCGCATGTTTTTAACTAGATGCGGGAAGTCAAATGAACCACAATCTTCTCTCGGGATCACAAATATGACTGCATCTAAAATTTTTTGAGACGATACCAAATTGGGACCACATGTTCCGGTTCCATGTTTTATGTATCAATGAGCTGCCCTCTTAAAAAAAAAAAGCACAATAAAGGAATTTGAAAAAAGATTTTGCAGCTATGATACATAATATTTCATTTTACGTAAAGTATGCAAAATATATAGCTTCGATATGCTTAGCTTTCTTTAAGAAGCAAATTTTTATCTGGACTACTACAGCAACATAAATGGTTTCATAAATCCTTACAAACTATATCTTTACACTTTTAAAAACATATCAAATGGACACGTTTCATGAATTCATTTACAAACGTACTTCTTACATTTATTACTCTGGGATTGAACAGAGCACGAACTTTTGGATAATACTTCCAGTGCAGTATCTGGAATATCCCTACCCTTAGTATGATTTTTTGGAACGAAGTTCTTTTACGCAGCTTACAGTAGAGTGAACTGGCAGGAATCGTCACGTAACGAAAATGCGTTATGCCCCCTTTATAAGAGCTTATTCTCAAGGACTGTGGCTGAATGGTTTTCGCATCGGACTGTGGAGCTCTGCAGGACTGCCCCCTCAGGGGGTTTACCTTCTTTAGGTAAACACGGGTGTCGCAATCCCGAGGTACCCCAGCGAACTATCTCTCCTTTCCTTTTTCCTCTCCTCTCTTCCTTTCCTTTCTTCTTTTTTTTCTCCATCGGCGTGGTTCCTCTTCGGAGGCGAGGGCACCTCATTAGAAGCTGGTGCCTCTCTTGCTTCTAGCTTCTAATGACGTGTATATCACCCACGTGTTTGCCGTGCGTGGAGACCCGTGTCCCCGGAAAAGGGAATCCTGGTAGTTGAGGGTCAGTTTTGGTTGCCCAACACACTGCTTCGGCCCCCGCTTCGGGTAAACGGGAGGTACATAGTGGTTCCCTATAGTATCAATCGGCTGGTCGTTGACTTTTGTCTTCGGCTAGGAACCAAGCAATCGTTCCGATTTCTGGACATCTCGTTAAGGGGAGTAGGAACATCTCGATGGCTGAAAATGCTCGTTTTTAGACACTATTTGATTTCCTTTTATCTCACTCAAATATGGTTTCATGATTACAATTTTTTTCATGGTGCACATAAACATATTCGAAATTATATTTAAGTTTAAAAAAGTAAAAATTTTAAATATATTTATAAGTTATAACTTTGTAAAATTTAGTTTGAAATACTGAATTTCATAAACAGTATGTTCTTCGGGTACACTTTTTGAAATTTCTACTCATATAATCAATATGAAACTTTTAAACATGTTTTAAAATACTATAAATAAAAATAATATGAAGCAGCTAACATTTAAATGATCTAGAAAAAATATAAAAATTATTTAGTATAAAATATCAAAAATCACAAAAATTTCAGTGAGAAAATCTATACTCACTCAAAAACTAATTACACTAGAGCTAAACCACTTCATATTATTTTAGATATAATCATCATATACAAGTATGGAAACTTTCAAGGTGATACATTTAATAGTTTTTGAAAAAAGTGTACTAATGTGGGAAAAAATTTCATTTTGAGAAAACTGCAAAAAACTAAAAATTGGTATTTAACTCACACACATATATATAATTAATATTTTCCTGCCCCATACACATCTTGGCTGGACATTTCAGCCTTACTTTCTCTAAGTTTTTTCAATTTTTTTTTAGTTTTAGCACTTTTAGTCAGATTTTGAGCTGATAACTCAGCCTTCTTTATACGTTCACAATCCTTCTTTTTTAAAGAACATTTCATATGATGGCCTGGATCAATGTCTAAAGCTTCCAACACTTTAGTGCGACTGTATGAACCATCATTGAAACAAATAATTGTATCTAGAATGCCAATTTTCAAAGTTGTATGGCCAACAAAGACAGTTTTCGGCAAACGTTCCCATAAACAACTGTTAAAACTTTCATTGGGATTCTGTGTTCGGCCATGCAAACATCTAGACAAAAGTCTCCGGTCTGATAAAACCCGGAAAATAGGTTTAATTGCTGTCATTACAGCTTCTGGCAGGGAATTCTTATGTGTATAGGAGTCACCACTTGCAATGGACTTATTATAGCGACACCAAGAATCTGCACCAACAGGACAAAGACCATGTTGTGGTTTGCTATCTGTAGACAATTTATGGAAATAGATTGCCCATACAGATTTGTGCATATCATCTACAGATTTTGAGTAGTTTCGACGAATAGCAAGGCCATAATAATTTTGCAAGCGGGAAATTTCTACATCAGTCAGGCGACCACGACCAGATATATTTTTTCCATCTGAAAGCTTTGCATTCTTCAACTCAGTTCGAAGTGCTCTCAATCTTGTGCCCATTCTCTTTTGCACATGGGCAATGCACTCTAGCTTTTGAATAATTACCTTGTCACCATATATTTTTGCATCAGAAATTTTTTTGAATCCTTTTGAGTCGCCGTCGCCAAGGTAATTCACATATCTGACGCCACGAGTTATCTCAGAACGTTTAAATATGTTCATCACTCCTTCCACTTCCATGCCGCCACTATACCCATCAAAATTTTTTTCACAATCATGAGTGGAATATTTCCCATTTTTACATTTGAAGCAGAACTTTGAAAAGCACTCAAAATCGATAACTTTTCCTTTGGTGAGTGATGTGGCACAAACAACACCATTCAGTGATGTGTGACCTCGCTTTTGCCAGGTCCCATCGAATGCGGCTGTAATATCTGAATTTCCCTCATTTTCATCAACAGTTTCTTTTACAGCTTGAAGCATTGAGTTTTCTGCCACTTCAGACAATGCAGGCAATAAATGCTTGTTATACTTTTGAAACTTTGAGGGAGGTGGTGGCAGATCTAGAATGGAGCACAGTGTTTGAGCTGCACTGTTACCTTTACCGATGCAACGCATCGCGAATACAAATCGAACATTTATGTCATATAGTTTTTTAGAAATACCAGAAGTCATTTCACTTGCACTATATCCACAAGCTTTGCACAAAAACATTAGACTCGTACTTAGTCCTTTACGACATCTATCTTCTTCCAAAGCATCAAATGTTTCTGAACTACCACAGTTTTTACACTGGGCAAATAAATTTAATAAGGATGATAAAACACTTAAATTAACGATTACATTCGATTTTCTTTCAACAAAATTTGCGTCATCTTCATCAATAACAGGAGGATCAATTTTTTTAGAAGAACAACTTACGTTTTCAACAGTCGCCTTTCGCTTACGGGTATGAATATTTCCCACGAACTTCCGTTTACCGAAGGATTTTTGTCGCGCCATGTTCCCAAATATTTATTTAACGAAATAGTTATTTAACGAAAAAATATGATGATTCTCAGTAAATTTGGCGGTAGTCAATTATAAAATTCAATCACAACGATTCAACTTTTGTAGACTCACAAAAACCAACTTCAAAAACTACGCACAAACAGATCAATCTCAAAGCACATGTAAGCAAAACGAAGTAAACAAGGTCACGAGGAATGCGTGGAGTTCAGTAGTGTACTTCCTATTGCCGTGCGGCGATAAAATAAATCCAGAGAGGAAAGAAAACAGAGTTCAGTATTCTAGCCATTTAAAAAGGGGGCGTGGCAGTGTTTGTTTATAAAATTTAAAGGGCTTTTTTCACACTTTAGAAATTACGAAATACTAAGTATTATACATTTTTAGATTCCTCTAAGTATCGAGAATTTTTTAAGCCAAAAAAAAAAAAAAATTTGATTTTTTGAAGCAGTTTATGTTCCTACTCCCCTTAAGGGTGGAGGTCGTTTCAGGGTCGTTTCGTTCGCGTATAGTTCTCGGTTAGCACTGGTGCACGTATGTGCATCCCCTTGTTGGGCTCCATGGTGGGTGGTGCGGCCGGGAACTGAATTTTATGCCCCTTTATATGGACACTTTTTCTGAAAATCCCACGGTGAGGGATAAGTCACCAAAATTAAACGAATGTACCGCTTTTTCTACAACCCGTTTCTTTATCATTAAACGAGCAGAAGGAAACTTTCACAATATTTCCCCATTTGTGATCTATAAATCAATGCAGTGTTTACTTGGTGAAGTTAAATCCATCAAAAAACTGCGATCTGGGGACCTTTTAGTTGAGGTCTCTTCAACCCAACAGGCTACCGTTCTTTCAACTTGTACCTCTTTAGGCCAATTTCCAATTCTTGTATCGGCACACAGTACGTTAAACTCCTCGCGAGGCGTTATTTCGGAGTTGGATTTTCTCAACACACCCGAAGATGAGATCCTTGAGAATCTGGGAGATCAAAATGTATCGGCTGTTAGACGTATCACTGTACGTCGGGATGGGAAGATGCTTCCTACTAAGCACCTCATCTTGACGTTTAACACGCCATCCCTTCCAAGTCACGTGAAGATGGCATGGATCCGTAGCCCTGTGCGCCCGTACATCCCGAATCCGTTAAGATGTTTCAAGTGCCAACGTTTTGGACATTCGAAGGATTCCTGTCGTGGATCTATTACCTGCGCCCGTTGCGCAAAAGTTGGCCACGACAGCGATAGCTGCGATGCACCCCATCGATGTGTAAATTGTCAGGGTGATCATGTTGCCTATTCTCGTTCGTGTCCGAAGTGGTTTCTGGAAAAAGAAATTCAAACCTTAAAAATAACAAAAAAAATTTCTTTTCCTGAGGCAAGGAAACTTGTGGAAACCCAAACCCCAAAGGTTGGTGTTTCATATTCTGCTACTTTAAAAAAAATAATGAAACCTGCAAGCACTCAGACCGAACCAGTTGTTTTCTCGCCAATTAAATTGACAAACAAAAACTCTAAACAGGATAAAGAATCTTCACAGGCAACCTCTCACGGCAGAAATTCCAGACAAACGTCATCACCTCCAGCACAGCCAAATATTACTGAATCTAGAAACACACAACAGACAACAAAACAAAAAAAAGAGACACCCCAGCAGGATACTTCATCTAAAAGCAATATATCTAAAACTGTCAAAACTACCGCTCATCAAAATGTTACTTCATCCAATCAGTCTTGTTCATACCACATTGATACGAACTCACCTATCCCTCGAAACCTAAATAGAAAAAAAGTGGCTATTCCTAGAAAGTGCGTTGGCCTTTCTAGGAAAGCTAATGATCCGGATTACATTCTAAAAAATAATCAGTACGTCCGCAGAGTCGCGGAAAATTCGGATCTAAAATTGTACGTGTCCGAGGACTCTGACATCGAAGTTGATTTGGAGGATTCTTAACTCCTCTTTTTGTTAAATGAAATTTTGTCTTTTACAACTTTTATTCATTGTATATGTCTTCATATTATCTCATATCAGTGTTTTCATGTCGCTTGTTTTAGTTGTGTTTTAATTTTTTCTTTTATATCACGGCTCTTTTGTCGTTATTCTTGATTAGTGTAATTAACTATTATTTTTGGCCTCTTTTATAACCTTTTTGCATGACTGGTTTATCACTATTTACGTAAGACTATTTTTTATCAAATTTCAAAACCACCGGAATTTTATACTCTAATCTGTGTGTTTATATGGGTTTTTAATATTTTGATTGTTTTTATCGCTGTATGATGTGTATATGTTTTTATCATCGGTTTTAGTTTAGAATCTAAGAATGCTCACTTTTAGATACGCTTTTTTCGGGTTTTACCATGTGTTTGGCGCAGCATGTCCTATTTTGGACCTTGCGCCATAAAACCCCAACCAACCAACCAACCAACTGCAGGACTGCAGACCATCGGACTGCAGAGGTCCGCGGTTCAAATCCCCGCACAACCGCTACCGGCAATTTTAAAACCATTCACTGCACACTATATCAAATTTGATACATAAGTTATTTTTCCCCTTTATATTAAAAGCATTATTTTTTATTCACTTGTGCACCTTGTATTAATTTTCAAACATCATAGCAAATCTTTTAATCACTGTTAGTTACATTTTCGTAGTATAGATGGCAAAAGGAATACAACTGCGATCTCAGTAAAGGATAGCCGTTCAATTCAAACCAGACCTGCCTTAGTATTTGCCATATTTTCAGTATTTTAAAGTCAGTTTACATATTTGAAAGTTTTATAAATATATTTTAGAGGTACGTAGCTTTTATAATTATTAATAAAATACTTCTTTAATCTTTTATAAAAAATTCAAGTATGATTTCAAATTTATGTACCAAAAATGATACATGGTGTGCTTACGCCATTTTTTAAGGAAATAGCGGGAAGAAAGTTTTTAACACAGAAATATATTGAGGAACTTATGAACAGATCGTGGAGTGATCATAGTGAAGATGCATCTGATTCAGAAAGCGATGGTAGCACAGGTGATTCTAATTATAAACCAAACAAAGTTTGTGATGACATTTTTAATGGTAGTAGTGATTCGGAAGATGAGGTATCATTACTTGATAATAGCGATGTTCTTGATCTGCCTAACGGTGGGAACATGCCAAAAACTAATAGAAATAATACAGGGAGAACAAAGCCTGCAATCAATTGGAAGAAAACTAATTTACTTCTAAATGATGATGAAATTTTATTCCGAGGTGACGATAATCTCGCTCCTGAAATTATAAATTTAAACACATCTCTAAATTTCTTTTAGTTATCTTTTTACAAAAGATTTGATTGAACATGTAGTTCTAGAAACAAATTTATTCAGTGTGCAAAAAAACCCAGAAAAGTGTGTCAGTGTAACGAATTTAGAAATCAAACAATACATTGGTATTTGTATAATGATGTCTATTGTACATGTACCAAACACTAGGGCATATTGGTCACCTGCCATAGGCAATGATCTAATAAAAGAATGTATGTCATTAAAACGCTTTGAAAAGATAAGATAATTTCTACATTTTAATGACAACAGTAAACAACCACCACATGATGACCCTCAGCATGATCATTTATATAAACTTCGACCAGTTGTAAATACTTTACTTGAAAGATTTTATACCGCCCCTATGGAATCGCGTCTTTCTGTTTAAACTTATTTATTGTTATTTTATTGTTTTAATTCACACGGGATTTATATTGTGTCATTAATTTATTTTGTTGGTGATAAAATAATAAAATTAATCCGATTAAAAATTATGCTAGGTAACATCTAAATCAAAATAATTAATTTATATAATAAAATTTTTAATTTTAATAAAAATAATTAATTTATATATTAAAATTTTTAATTTTAATAAAATAGAGAGAGAGAAAGAGTTTGTTGAATAAAAGAGGGCTGCGCTTTTTGGCGTGACAAAAATGCACTAATATAATCAATAGAAATCTACATATTAAATCCCGTTTAGAGTTGAAAAAATAACGTAAGAAACTTCGTTCCTGACGGGGTCCCCCGACCGCACAATTTTTTTTTTCAGAAGTGATGTACATAATAATAAAAAAACGTATCGCACTCTGCTCTGAAAACGATATCTACCAATCTGTCTAAAGGCCTATTGAATTTATGCTCGGAATAATGAGTTTTCTGTTTATTATGAAAATATTCACAATACATATTAGTATCTATAGCATCTTGGGGAAAATTTCGCTAAGCTAGAGACCACAATTTTAATGTCACAATAATTTCTTTCAAAATATTCAGCGAAGTTTTTTAGAGTTCGGATCACATGGTCATAAAATTATCCTAAAGTTAATGAAACTGATCGGAAATATTTACTTCTTTGTCCACACGGCTTTCTAAACGTCATTCATTTATATTGACAAGGGAATTACTTCAGGAATTGAATAGAAATACAGTTAGATTTAATATCATAGTTAATTCTAATGGTACGTATAATGAAAGGTATTATTCATGATAGGAAAATTCAGTGGTGCCTACTTAAATTTAATAAGTAATGAGATTTATAATTTTGATTGTTTTCTTAATTTTTTAACATTAGCGCAGAGTTGAGAATTTTTATTTTCTTGTTTGCATATAACGTGTATGCGCGTAATGAGAAAAAAGTTAATAACATTTTGAGTTAAATTAAAGTTATGTTGGTCATTATAATCTATTACTGTCATAGGAGGCCCAGTATAAATTCCTTTTATCACTTGAAAATTAATTTATTATTTAGTTTATTAAAATTTAGTGTTTTGATTATTTCAATTTCTAGAATATTAATGACTTTAAAAACAAACATGAAGGGTTACTAAGGAACCTTTACTTAAATAAATATGTATATTTTCATCAGGATTATTGTTTATAGTGGTTAATTTTTGTATGCAATGGTCACAATTAGAAAATTTGCTGATCCTCCTAACATCATAACCAGCAACATAATTTGTTATGAAATCTGAAGACGATATCATTAAATCATCGTGGTCATCAATCTCATTGACCACGGCAGGTGTGACTTCACCTGTAATTCCCTTGTCAATAATTTTATGAAGCCATTTAATCTTCTTATCTGAAGATCCATCATGATCTCATAAATTAAGGAGGGCTGTAATATATTCTTCCCCTGCAACGTTGGATCCTTAAGGGGTCTCAGGGGTCTTAAACTGCTATGTTAAAGGATAAATGTGTTCTAGTTTCGACATCCAATAACTAATTATATTCTTATAACAAATAGACAAAATTTGGTGATACTCCTCTGAACTAATTCAAAATTAATATTTTCATAACATAAACACTTTTGATATTAAATTAAAAAAAAATATGATATATTAATTACAACGATATTTTCAGATTTTTTTAAAATGGTCAGTTACTATCCGTAAAGTAACTCAAGTTAGAATTAACATATAAACTTTAATTCTATATTAAAATGATCAGAAATATTTTCTCTATAGAATGAATCAACTATGTAAAAATATGATATCAGCAACATTTATAAAAATTCATACAAAATTGAAAAAATAAAAAAATAAAAAAATTTATTTCTCTTTAATTAAAAAAAATATTGAAAAAAGCAAAATTTCCTCATTATATTGATTCATTCTATAGAAAATAATCATGTATACAAGCATGCAAAATTTTAAACAGATATATTCAGTACATTTTTTTAAATTTTACGGATAGTGGTGAAAATCATAGTTCTGAGAAAACAGCGTTTAAAGTTAAAATTTTGATGAAGTTAGACATAAAATAGACTCACCTAATTTAAAATCCCCCAGGTGTGTAAGAACACCCTTCAGCTAGCTCAAGCTTATCATTTTTAGCATGAACAAGCCTTCGTTTAGCCCGTCTGGCCTGTAATGTTTGCAGATCAGCTCGTTTTTCTGCTGTTTTCACTCGCTTCACATCAGATTTCAGAGCTGCTGTTGTTCCATAAACCCCAGGAATTATATCCATTTCTTTAAGAGACTTCAAGCGACTCTCACTACCTTCATTAAAGGCAATCACGGCTTCATACACAGCAGCTTCAGCAACAGTTTTACCGCAACCAGAGGTTTTTGGACAAAATGTCCAAATCACAGAATTAAACGATTCATTTGAATTCTGTGTCTTCCCACTTAGACATCGTCTTAACAAATTTGGAGCTGATAAATCTGTATATATTTTTTTTATACACTTCATTACTTCCAAGGGTACAGAAGGGGTGTGATTATAAATTCCCTTTTTATCAACACATGCAGCATGTTTTTGAAACTTACACCAGGAAGTCGCACCTTTTGGGCAGAACATGTGCATAGGTTCCTCATCTGTAGAGCTCATGTGACAATATGTTGCCCATACAGCTTCTCTCATGCTTCGAAGAGAATGACTATTTGATCTAATTGCATTCCCACAGTACACCGTTAATTTATCAATCAGTTTGTCAGTTAGCCGCCCCTTTCCACTCAGTGGTTTCCCATCACACAATTTCTCACCCCGCATCTGTTGTTTCAATTTTCTTAGGCGATTCCCCATTCTTTTTTTGTACATGCCCTATGCACTCAAGTTTTTCAATTTCACAATCATAGGGGTTAGCTTTCAAAAGTTCATTGTAAGTTTTGGTATCACCATCACCAAGATATTTGGTGTACCGAACTTTTCTGCAAATTTCAGAACGTTGGAATATTCTCGTCATTCCAATGACTTCCATGATTCCTGCACTTCCCGAATGGTTTTTTTTACAATTATGATCCAAATTAGATGCAGAAATCTCACAAGCTTTGCAGAAAGAAGACATTACTTCGACATCAATAACTTTCCCACTTTCTGTCCCAATAATACTGCACACTCCTATTTTTGACGTATGGCCACGGGTTTTCCACGTGCCATCGCCACTAACACAGAGATCTGAACATCCAGTTATCTTTTGTTCTTCCACTGCTGCTGCCTTCATGGATTCTTCAGCAACAGTTTTAGTGGAACGAACAATTTTTTTCACAATATTGTCATAACATTTTTGTGTAACTGGTGGTGGCATGTTCATCACAGCACAAAAAGTTTGAAGGCTAGACAATCCTTGACCAATACACCGCATGCTATAAATGACACGTTGATTAATTTCAGGTATATTTTTTCTTGGACCAAGCATTGGACAGCTGTTAATTGTATTTGTATCATTGCATTGTTCACATATTGCAGTAAAAACTGAAGAGCAGCCACGAACTGACCCTTCGTAAAAGTTGACTTTTGAATGACACAAATTGCAACAAAGGAATTTACTCAGCTCATTAAATATATTTATATCGAAGAAACGATATCCTTGTAATATATTGGAATTTGAGTCATCTTTGATGCTCGAAAAGGATGTATTATCAATTTTCAGCTTCTTAGCAGACGCTGATTTACCTGTATAAACAGACTCACTTTTCTTTCCATGAAACGTACGCTTTCTGCTTCTATAACCCACAGATCGGTTATACGCTTTACCCATTGCAAAACACTAATAAGTTCTCTTTTTAAACTTAAATTACGAAGATTTAATACTAAATAAACAACATATATATTTAAATAAGCACAAAATAGCGGTGAATCCCTTACAAGATTGACACTAGCAACACGTTGTTTTGAAATTCGTTTTAGAACAAAAACAGAGCGAAAGTTACAGTAGTTATCACTATTCTTCAGCGGAAAGTGGAAAATGAAAAACCTTGGGGGAAATGATGAACCATGGGGTTAGATTGGTAGAACTTTGTTGCTTTATTCAAGTACTTCAGTTCAAAACGCAAGTAGGCGTTTCTTGATCAGCTGCTCCGATTTGCTGGGTCAGCTGGCGTACGAAAACGTAAACAAACACCGGATATGTCATGTATCGGTTGATTGTTTAGTCTGTAACTCGCGTTCTAATAAGAATTTTTTAATAGGGTTTTTTTTAAAATGCTCAGAATGAATTACAGAAAAATAATTCGTAATAAATTTTTTTTCGATTTTTTGAAGCTTTAAAACCCCTGAGACCCCTTAAGGGGGATTGATCAAAAAATGTGTTTTCTGGTTTCACCTTGTGTTTGGCGCAGCTGGTCCTTTCTGGACGTTGCGCCATTAAACACCAACAAACCAACCAACCAAAGAATATGTGCTTAAAAGGTTATACAGTTTGAGAAACGTATAGGAGTCGGGATAGTCATTTATCCCACAAGCATGACGCATCATACTAAAAAATCTCTAAAAAAAAAAAATAAACTTTGTAGTTTGAGAACCAATAAATTATCCAAGAATTGCATTGAAGTTAAAAGTACTTTTATATTATTTTAAATCATTGTTTTCTATTTTTAAATTACCTTTAATTTTATTTCCTGTAATTTAATTTCATACTAAAAACATTTACCATCTGTAAATAATTTTAAAATACTGACAAGAAATCACACATATAACACAAAAGCCAAAATTAAAAACCTCAATAGAATTTTTTTTAAAAAACCAACCTCTAAAGCATCCTTGTTCAGTCTAGCTATCATTAAATAGAAAAAACCGCAATCTTTAGTTAAATACGACATAATTCCCAGTGTGCCTTTCTTTAAGGTTACTTTGAGACTTGTAGCTGTTGAATTGGATAGGAATTTGTAGTCTCTCTTTAGTGAAGTCCTCACACTTTATTAGATAATTTAAGTTCTTCAATTGCCTAAAATGTTAAAGATATACTTCCAGTTACAAATGTAAGAAATAGAAAAAAATTCAAAATTATATTTCTAATTAAAATTAAATTTAGTCATTTTTGCGCAGAACATTTTGCTGCATGTGTGTACACAATCCCTTCATAATAATAATAATAATAAAAAAAAACGATTATCATCTGCTTGCCCGCTGACTTCTCAATTTTTGCCTTTGGGGTTGGAGAGGATGGATGCTCCTATTGCGAACTTTGTTGCTTGGTTCTGGGATCATAGTGGTATACCCCTCAGGGGGTTTACCTTCTTTAGGTAAACACGGGTGTCGCTATCCCGAGGTACCCCAGCGAACTGTCTCTCATTTCTTTTTTCCTCTCCTCTCTTCCTTTACTTTTTTCTTTTTTTCTCCCTCGGTGTGGTTCCTCTTCGGAGGCGAGGGCACCCCTTTAGTAGCTGTTGCCGTTCTGTCGCCTCTTGCTACTATTGGGGTCTTTATCACCCACGTGTTTGCCGTGCGTGGAGACCCGTGTCCCCGGAAAAGGGAATCCTGGTAGTTGAGGGTCAGGTTTGGTTGCCCAACACACTGCTTCGGCCCCCGCTTCGGGTAAACGGGAGGTACTCTGTGTTCCCCTGGGTATCAATCGGCTGGTGGGTTAGACTTCTGTCACCTGCTCAGGGTTCAAGCTATCGGACCGCTTGTGGTCAGTGTGCGTATAGACCTGGCTAGCACTGGTGTAGGAACCTACATCCCCTTGTTGGGCTCCATGGTGGGTGGTGCCGTCAGGTCTGAATATCCGGCCCTTTTTATGGATACTTTTAAGGAAAATCCCACGGTGAGGGATAAGTCACCCCGTAGAACGAAAGAACAGACCTCTTGCGTTACTGCTCGATTTTTTATAATAAAACGAAAGAAGGTACATTTAACAACGTTTCGCCATTCGTAATTCACAAATCCATGCTGTCAGCAATTGGTGAAGTTAAATCTATAAAAAGATTGCGTTCTGGGGATCTTTTAGTCGAGGTCTCTTCGAACAAACAAGCTGCTCTTCTTTCTGCCTGTACCTCTCTAGGACACTTATCTGTTATTGTTTCCGCTCACAGCTTCCTTAACTCTTCACGTGGTGTAATTTCAGAGTCTGATTTTATAGACACTCCAGAAGACGAGATCCTGGAAAACCTCCGGGAACAAAGTGTATGTGCTGTCAGACGCATCACTATACGTCGAGACGGGAAGACGCTTTCCACTAAACACCTAGTCTTGACGTTTGAAACGCCGGAACTCCCAAAATGTGTAAAGATGGCGTGGATCCGAGCTCCAGTACGGCCGTACATTCCGAATCCGCTGAGATGCTTCCAATGCCAACGCTTTGGTCATTCGAAAGTTTCTTGTCGTGGGTCCATTACCTGCGCCCGTTGCGCAGAAGTTGGCCATGACAGTGAAAATTGCGAATTATCCCCCCGATGTGTAAATTGCCGAGGAGATCACGTAGCTTTTTCTCGTGCTTGTCCAAATTGGATAAAGGAAAAAGAAATTCAGACTCTGAAAGTAACACAAAAAATGTCATATGCGGATGCAAGGAAACTGATTGACTCTAAAACCCCAAAGACTGGCCTATCATACTCATCAGCAGTTAAAAAAGTTTGTAAAACTGTTAGTACCCAGACCGAAACTCATCCGACTGAACCTTCGTCTATCACTGCAGCTTCAGGATCAAGTAAAAATGTTCAACAACCTTCCTCACCTTCCGCTCGCCAGAAAACAGATTCAAAATGTAACTCCAACTGTAATATCTCACCTGATCAACCTTTTCCTCCCAACCCACACAGTGTTAAACAATCAGATTCCTCGTCGAAAAAAAACAAACCAGCACGTACATCTGAATTTATTGCAATAGAACCTAACTCCTCGTGCTCTACCACCAGTAATAGAACTCGAAATAGAACTCCTCGTGCTCTACCACCAGTAAAATACATAAAAAATAGAAAAACCAAAATAGTTATTGAACGTAATACACCAGCCTTAACAAACAAATCGAAAGAACCTAAATATTTAAAAGATATTAAGCTTCAAGCAACTTCCCAAGACATGCTTGAGATTTACGCATCCGGTATCTCAGATACCGATGAGATAGAATGTAATGACATTCTATCTTCTACCACTCAACTTGAGGGGAGAGGTCACTCGGTCTCTCCTTCTTTTGCTTTGTCTTCATCAAGAACGTGACCTTAACCTGGATGGGGGTTTCCCTGTCCAGAAGTTTTGACTTTTAACAGTTTCACTCTTGTTTTTCCTTGTTTTTTTTTTAATTGCTATTCCGATATTTAAACCGTTTTGTTCTATATAACTGTTATCTTCTACTTTTACATGACTTTTCTTTTATGTCTGTACTATACGGCAGTTTTAGTATTTGAAGTTATTACTGCCATTTCATCATTTTATACGCCTCTTTCTTTTACCTGTTTTATATGAATGTTTATATTACCTATTTTATACGGCTGTTTATTTTTTATTATCACCTGATATATATGATTGTCCATAAAATCTAACTTGTAACTGGAAGATTTTATCAATCTTCTTTTCATTGTTTTTACTCTTTCTTCTCATCATCTTTTTTCATTCATCCGCCACATTTAGTGACTGGCTTATTGGATATTGCTCTTTTTCACCTTGCATATCATGGTTTTTTATACTACTGTCTTTAATGGTCTTCACCGTTTTACACGTGTTCCTTGTTTTTAGGCCCCTCAGGGGGTTTACCTTCTTTAGGTAAACACGGGTGTCGCAATCCCGAGGTACCCCAGCGAACTTTCCCTTCTTTCCCTTTTCCTCTCCTCTCGTCCTTCTACTTTTACCTTTTTTTCTCCCTCGTTGCGGTTACCTCTTCGGAGGTGAGGGCTCCTCATCAGAAGCTGTAGCCATTCTGCTGCTACTAGCTTCTAATGACGATTAACTGCCCACGTGTTTGCCGTGCGTGGAGACCCGTGTCCCCGGAAAAGGGAATCCTGGTAGTTGAGGGTCAGTTTTGGTTGCCCAATACACTACTTCGGCCCCCGCTTCGGGTAAACGGGAGGTACTTAGTGGTTCCCTAATGTATCAATCGGCTGGTCGTTGACTTTGTCTCCGGCTAGGAACCAAGCAATCGTTATTATTACTGAGCATCTCGCTAAGGGTGGAGTCTGCTTCAGGATCTTTTCGTGAGCGTATAGTTCTCGGCCAGCACTGGTGCAGGATCCTGCATCCCCTTGTTGGGCTCCATGGTGGGTGGTGCGGCCGGGAACTGAATTTAAAGCCCCTTTTTATGGATTCTTTTTTTCAAAATCCCACGGTGAGGGATAAGTCACCACAAAAACCACGCAACAAATGTACGCAAAAGTTAAATTTAATAAATTCTTAATCGTGAAACCTACCGATAATTCCTTTAAAAATATGTCACCTTTTTTTATCCAGAAAACTATTCAGTCAATTATAGGAGAAGTACCGTCAATACGAAAACTGCCATCCGGAGACCTGATGATTGAGGTTTTTTCGGCACAACAATCGGAAACTTTGTCCAAATGCATTACATTTGGTATATTTTCTGTAACAGTCTCACCACATAAGACCCTGAACTCATCAAGAGGAGTGATCTCCGAATCAGAACTCTTTACTGTTCCTGAGCCAGAAATTTTAGAAAATTTAAGGGATCAAAATGTTGTTAATGTACGCCGAATCACCATACGCCGGGACGGAAAGGTGCTTCCTACGAAGCATCTGATTCTAACCTTCGACTCCCCAGACCTCCCATCACATATTAAAGCCGCCTACTTACGCTGTCCAGTTAGGCCCTACGTGCCGAATCCGCTGCGCTGTTTTAAATGCCAGCGATTTGGTCACTCCCAGGATGCATGCCGTGGATCCCTTACTTGTGCCCGCTGTGCGCAATTGGGTCATGATAACAATAGCTGCTTGGCGGACTTTAAGTGTGTTAACCGTGATGATAGTCATCCAGCGTATTCTAGGTCGTGTTCGAAATGGTTGAAGGAAAAAGAAATTATGACTTTAAAGGTAACAAATAAAATGTCTTACCCCGAAGCACGACGGATAATCGAAACTAGAACCCCGACTGTTGGATTATCGTATGCTGCAGCGGCGTCCCCGAAAAAAGTATCTTCTGTCGGCACACAAACTGAACCCTGCTCAATTAAGCTGAAATCTGTGTCCTCCTCGACAGCTGAAACTCAATCTCAGCTGAAGTTAACCCTATCTGGTTCTCCATTAAAAAACAAAATACCACCAAAGCCTCTTACCTCTCCGCTATCTGTTCCACAATCTTCTCCGAAAAATAATCATAAAGATTCTAAACAAGGTTCCGTTTCTCACTCTACCCCCAATACTCCTGGTCCACCAAATCCAAAGCAGACTACTTCATCTAAAAATAACAAACCTAAAACTGTTCAAACTTCTGTTAAACATAACGTTATCTCACCCAATCCGTCATGTTCTTATCATATAGATATGAACACACCAATCCCCCGTAACCAAAATAGAAAAAAAGTGGCTATTCCTAGAAAGTGCGTTGCCCTGTCTAGAAAAGCTAATGATCCGGATTACATCCTAAAAAATAACCAATACGTCCGTAGAGTCGCAGAAAATTCAGATCTTAAATTGTACGTGTCCGAGGACTCGGACATCGACGTTGATTCGGAGGAGTCTTAACTCCTCCCTTTTCTTGTTTTGTTCCTTTTTGTGTTTCCTCTTCACTCGTCTTTTTTGTTTTTTTTTACAGGGTGGGAGATTCCCCATCCAAAAGTTCCTGTCTTTGTTTCTTTTGCCTTTGTCTCATTTTCGTTTCACTATTCGTATTACTTTTACTGTTGCCTATCGTTATATAAGAGTCCTTTTATCAAACACTTGACTGTTTTTATCACCTTGTTTGTTTGCTTTGTGTGCTTTTATCATCTTTTATACCTTTCTTTTTTTTACCGCCACACGTAAGCTTTATATGCACGTAATGGTGCTCTTTGGACCTAGCTCCATTAAAACCCAATAAAGCAACGTCACTTTTTATTTAAGACGGTGTTACTCTTCATAGTTTTATAATCATCTATATCATTGTCTATATACCATCGTCTGTATCATGTTTTTATATCATTACTTTTTTATAAATCATTTTTAGCATGTTTACATTGGACTAAGATTTTAAATTGCTGAACTGAATTCTTTTCGGGTTTCACCATGTGTTTGGCGCAGCATGTCCTTTCTGGACCTTGCGCCAATAAACCCCATCCAACCATCCAACCAACCTTGTTTTTAGGAAATTTAACACTTTGTCCTTTTATTGTATTTTATAAAATACTGCGCAACTTTGTTTTTTTATGCCTGTTTTCCCGTTAAACATAACTTGTAGACTAATATATCTCTTTTATCAAGGTTTTTTGTTTGGTCTTAAAATGTCCAAATAATATGTATAATATCGTCCTTTTTCTTCGGATGCTTACCATATGTTTGGCGCAGCTTGTCCATATCTGGACCTTGCGCCAATAAACCCAAACTAACCAACCAACCAACCTTTTGCCGGATTCAATAAGTCAAACACTCCTGCCATTGTTTACAAACAGCTTTTTGAATGTCATCGTGCCCTTTTCTCTAGGTATATGATGTGTATACAGATGGCTCGAAATCAGTAGACCACGTGGGCTGCGCTTTAGTATGCCAGAATGAGGTAGTTAATCGAAGCCTACATAGTTTTGCTTCGATATTCACTGCCGAGCTTGTAGCCATTCGTGAAGCTCTGAAATACATCTCCCGACAAACAACCTCACGTTTCATACTTTACACCGATTCCCTAAGCGCCTTGGAAGCCTTAGAATCGGACGGAAATAATCACCCTCTTGTCTTAGAAGTGATTACTTTGAAGCACGGTTTGGAATGTCGTGGGTATAGTGTTTTGTTCTGCTGGATTCCCAGTCATGTGGGAATCAAGGGCAATGTATTAGCTGATGAATCCGCAAAAGCCTCGTCTGATTTTATGAATGAGTCCTTACCACTGTGTGACTTGAAACATGCTGTAAAAAATCTAATATATACAAACTGGCAAGACCATTGGCGCATGCAGGTGTGTAACAAACTTTATAGCATTAAACCGACGATATCTTCTTGGTCCCCACTCGTAAACACGAAGAAAGACGTCCTGATAACCCGTTTACGAATTGGGCACACCCGGTTGACTCATGCACACCTATTGTTTAATGAAAATGCTCCATCTTGCGAGGTTTGTGGGGAAGCTCTATCTATTCTCCACCTTTTAACCAAATGTAAAGGTTTTAAAAGTTTCTATGAAAAATATTTTAATTCTTCCTCACCTAGTCTCAATGTTTTATTGGGGGAATCTCCCCATCCTTCTCTTTTTAACTTTTTATGGCACACTGGTATGTTTTATCAAATTTGATAACTTGTCTTTTTTTATGTGTTGTTTTTAACTTTTGATGTGGTTCCCACTTGGGTAGCGACACTGTTTTTATCATCCTTTTTATTTCGATGTTTTATCACCTCTTATGTACCACTTTTATAACTTTTTGTATATCGCCATTTTTGTCATTGTACATCTCACCATTTTTGTCATATTGTCATTTATATCTTTTTGTAATACTTGACTGCAATCTAGATGGGGAAACCGCATCTAGATGTTTTGACATTAACACTAGTGCGTTTTAATCACAGCCTTTTACCATATTTGTGTTTTAAACTTTTATATCATATCTGACTGTTTCTTTCATTTATGACACGGCGACTTTTATCATACATTTTTACAATGTCTTCATGGTTTTAAAACGTGTATAATTATAACATCGCTTTGATGAGTAAGCTGAGTTATATATATTTTTATCTCTGACTTTACCTTGTGTTTGGCGCAGCATGTCCTTTCTGGACCTTGCGCCATTAAACCCCAACCAACCAACCAACCAACCAACCATAGTGGTATAGCCATGCTTCATCAACTGTTATTATTGTCTTCAAAAACTTATCACCTTCTGTATCATACCGTTCTTTCAATTCTTTACACACTGCCATTCGAAGCAACTGTTGCTCTGGTGTTAAAAATCTAGGAATCCAACGGCAACACACACGATGCATTCCAATCTGTTCAGTTACTATGGCCTACAAACTGCCATAAGATATGCCTAGGTGGTGTACTAATTACCGTAAAGTGATTCGTCGATCCTCGAGCAAAATCGCACGAGCAGTGTTCGCCATTATTTTAGTACTGGTTGTTGTAGGGCGTCCTTCACGAGGATAGTCCTGGAGATCCTCCCGCCCCTTCTATTTATTATTTAAAAACATATCACGCTCTATTCTCAACAGGATATCCACTAATCTATCTAAACGCCTATTAAATTTACGTTCCAAATAACAGTTTTCAATTCATTATGAAAAGACTCGCAATACATATTTGCATCTATAGCACTGTGGGGAAAATTTCTGTAAGCTAGTGACCACAATTCTACTCTGCCACAATAATTTCAAAATAATCAGCGAAGTTTTTACAAATTTTGGAACATATGATTATAAAATTATCTAAAAGGTAATGAAATTTTGTTTCGTTCTTTTCACGCTTTAATTTGCCCAATTCCTCGAGTACAATATATTTTGTCTTTTCATCTTCAATTTTAGAATTTACCTGCCGTGTCCAACTCTAATTCACATGTCATAAACATAGTAAATGACTGATATCACCAAAATTGTGAGATAAAGCTGGGTGAAAAACTTGATCGTCATCAGTCATTACGCAATTAATATTTAAATTTGGTACTTTTAAATTAAACTCGTCACAGTGAAGGAATCTACAGAATTGGTTATGAAGTGCGCAACAGAATACCCCAAAACAAATTTATCTGGTTCAATTAAATTAATTAAATGAAATCCATACTAGTTGATATTATGGGTTGAATCGATACAGATAACTTTTAGACACCCCTCCACCATGATTTTTTTTTTCTTCGGTTTCAAACCCTAGGACAAAAGACGTTCCAGCATTAGGATGAAAATCGAGATAAGTTGGGCCAATTAGTGTTTTGTAACCTTGGGGTATATAAATGAAAACAGGATTGTACATTTCGTTTTAACCTTTCAGCATATAGAGATGTAGAATGTGCATCATCGGAATGAAATAGATTACTTTTAACGCTACGTTTATATGCATTCACCAGACTCAACTTAATCATATGCCTACAAAGACTTAGTTCTTCAGATTTCCATTGCTGAACTCGTGATTTATTTGAAATTTTAAGACGGGTATAGATGTCAGGATACGTATTATGCGGCAACTGTCTTGTATCATAATTCCAGACTTATTTTGTCAATAAATATGGGTCCCTCACTAAATAAACATTCCTAGACTTTAACTGAGAGTTCTATTTAGTTACGTATATATGTTCAGATATGGTATCTAAAGATTTTACGTAATGAGAGAGCAATTTATCCGACGAAATGTAAGAATATGCCTCTGAATCTTTCAGAGGCATATCTATCATTAATTTGTATTTATAATTTAAAAACATATCACGCTCTATTCTCAACAGGATATCCACTAATCTATCTAAACTCCTATTAAATTCACGTTCCAAATAACAGTTTTCAATTTATTATGAAAAGACTCGCAATACATATTTGCATCTATAGCACTGTGGGGAAATTTTCTATAAGCTAGTGACCACAATTCTACTCTGCCACAATAATTAATTTCAAAATAATCGGCGAATAGACCGGTGATGTGCCTTTTTCTGCTGTGGTTGTTCCGATGGTTGTGTCAAAGCAGTCTTCTTCGGCATCTCTGACAAAAATGCATCATATGTAAAAATGCATTTTTCCTCATTCTTGGTGACAACATATTTGTCATCTGATTCAAAATGTCATAGTTTGCTGCCATTTCTAGGCTGTTTTTATGGCGCCTACGAATGAGGGCTATCCTAGATGTCAGCTTCACTCTTTCCATTGATATCAAGCGGCCAAGTAATTTTTTTGCTATGGCATTATTTTGTATCTAGCCGTTTTAAAACTAAGCCACCGGCTTCTTCATATTTAATTTTGCGATGCCACCGTTCAATCTTTATATTGGTATTTATTCCAAGCCATGCCCTGAAACAACACGCCCATTTCTCACACCTTTTTGAATAATGTTCTTTGAAATATGTAATGAAAGTTTTTTTTCGCTGATTTCATATGTGTTTATAAAATTTCTTAATCTTGCTTCAAAAGTTTTGTATTCTAGTAACATCTACGTAAACATCTATCTTACCGCTCCCTGAGTAACTTATTGTATCTCTATAATAGGATTTGGGAAGAACATGTTTTTCCTGCAGCTTGGACAAAGGCTATTGTGATACCCTTTCCAAAGCCAGGAAAAGATGCTTCAAATCCGTGCTCTAGCACCTTCGTGCGGCTAAGATACAGTATAGCTAAGATGCCAGAGAATTAACATTGAGGACTGAAATTATGAAGAGAATTATAAGAATTATCTCGACAGTTATAATAACACGAATCAAGCGGACACTCTTTATTTATTTTTTGAATATCAGGAAAAGATGCTTCAAATCCGTGCTCAAGCATCTTCGTGCGGCTATACATGCCATCAGTAAAGCGGGTTACAGCATCTATATCGCCAATTTTTAGAGTTTTGATGCTCAGGAATTTAGTTTTGGGCAACCGTTCCCAAACACAATTGTTAAATGACTCATTCGGGTTTTTGAGTACATCCATGCTTACACTTTTGCAGAAGCCTCTTATTTGTAAGGCTTCTAAAAACTGTCTTTATTGCTCTCAAAACTGCTTCAGGCAATGATTGACAATGGGAATATTCCTTTCCCGTTTCTTTTCCCCAATTATAACCACACCATCTTTCTGGACCAATAGGGCAGAGACCCATGTTGTGGATGGTCAGCTGTGGATAAACGGTGAAAATAAATTGCCCAAATTGATTTTGACATCTCATCCACAGACTTTTTCACATTTCGCCTTACCATAATAGTTCTGAAATTTGTTTATTTCAGAATCAGTTAATCGGCCACGTCCAGAAATGCTCTTCCCATCAAAGTTTTTGTTCTTTGAAGTTTTTTTTAAAATCTCAATCGTGACCCCATTCTTTTCTGGACATGGCCAATGCATTAGAGTTTTTTCCACTTTGGTGTCTTTCCCGTATACACTGGCCTCTGATACACAAAAAACCTTTAGAGTCACCATCATCTAAGTATTTAATATAGCGCACGTTACGAGTAGCTTCCGAGCGTTGGAAGATGCGCAAAGCACCTGCCGCTTCCATTCCACCACTGAATCCATGAAAGTTTTTTTCACAATCGTGTGAATCTGTATTGCTATTCTTGCACGAGAAACAAAACTTACTTAGGCACTCAAAATCCATTACTTTTCCATTTTCAAGGGACGTAGCACTTACCGTTGAGAGATGTATAACCCCTCTTTTGCCACGTGCCATCCACGGTTTGGGTACATTTCGGCGCCAGATATTTGCATTCCGAACTTTTAAAGTGTAAGAAATTAATTTTAAAAAATAGGGGGATGGGGTAATTACGAGGATTTGACGTACTACAAGCTTGTTAAAAACATCTTTATCTCCGTTTAAGAAAGAAATTAATTATCCAGGAAGCAGAATGAGGTAGTCCTTTTCCCCAAAACGAAACGGAAAAAATTGACACTGTACGTGTGTACAAGAATAAATTCATAAACAAAATATGAACATTGAGACATTAGTGGGATTTGTAAAATTTTAATTTCTTACCTTATAAATTGCATTTTTACTTTAATTATCCATCTGATAATTGTGAGCAATGCTCCTCAGATACTCTATTGCAGACATAGAATCAAATTTAAGAATATTTTCTCTTATCCTTCTTTCTGCATCTCTATATTTTTTAAGCTTTGGGGTGGGTTCATGACCGGCTAACAATTTTTCAAAATCAGCATCCCTTCCTTTTTGTACTTTGCGTAGTCCGTCTATCAGTTTCCAGATTATTGGGTGTTGCATTCCCAATTCATACTGCAGTCGACGATGTGTTGCCTCTGCATGGTTGTTGGTTCGGTCTTCCCCATTCAGTGTCCTGTTATAAAGATTCGAAATTTCTGGAACAAACAGAGAAGTGCGTCTCCCATTTCCTCTTCTGTTTGCTCGTCCAACGTAGGTATCTTCAAACCAGTTTAGAAGTTCTTGAAGTTCATTAGGCAGTTCCATTTCCAGAGCGTCAACACATTCATTGATTTTGTTTATCGGCACGAAGGCAAGAGCTATTACCATGTTTGCTTTCAAAGCAAAATCTGCATTTCTATTATATTCACTAATCAAACCTAATGCACATAAATGCTTACGCATGTTTTGGACTAGATGAAATAAGCATCCTTTTAGTTCGACTTCTGGAAAAACATCCTTCGCAGCAATATAAATGCTTATTCATAGTCGCATACTATTGAAGTGGGTTTAAGATTTGGTTCTGCCTTTAGTGTTTTGATTATTTCAATTTCTAGAATATTAATGACTTTAAAAACAAACATGAAGGGTTACTAAGGAACCTTTACTTAAATAAATATGTATATTTTGATCAGTATTATTGTTTATAGTGGTTAATTTTTTGTATGCAATGGTCACAATTAGAAAATTTGCTGATCCTCCTAACATCATAACCAGCAACATAATTCGTTATGAAATCTGAAGACGATATCATTAAATCATCGTGGTCATCAGTCTCATTGACCAGGTGTGACTTGCAGGTGTGACGGCAGGTGTGACTTCACCTGTAATTCCCTTGTCAATAATTTTATGAAGCCATTTAATCTTCTTATCTGAAGATCAATCATGATCTCTTAAATTAAGGAGGGCTGTAATATATTCTTCCCCTGCAACGTTGGCTCCTTAAGGGGGATTGATCAAAAAATGTGTTTTCTGGTTTCACCTTGTGTTTGGCGCAGCTGGTCCTTTCTGGACGTTGCGCCATTAAACACCAACAAACCAACCAACCAAAGAATATGTGCTTAAAAGGTTATACAGTTTGAGAAACGTAGAGGAGTCGGGATAGTCATTTATCCCACAAGCATGACGCATCATACTAAAAAATCTCTAAAAAAAAAAAAAAATAAACTTTGTAGTATGAGAACCAATAAATTATCCAAGAATTGCATTGAAGTTAAAAGTACTTTTATATTATTTTAAATCATTGTTTTCTATTTTTAAATTACCTTTAATTTTATTTCCTGTAATTTAATTTCATACTAAAAACATTTACCATCTGTAAATAATTTTAAAATACTGACAAGAAATCACACATATAACACAAAAGCCAAAATTAGAAACTTTAATAGAAATTTTTTTAAAAAACCAACCTCTAAAGCATCCTTGTTCAGTCTAGCTATCATTAAATAGAAAAAACCGCAATCTTTAGTTAAATACGACATAATTCCCAGTGTGCCTTTCTTTAAGGTTACTTTGAGACTTGTAGCTGTTGAATTGGATAGGAATTTATAGTCTCTCTTTAGTGAAGTCCTCACACTTTATTAGATAATTTAAGTTCTTCAATTGCCTAAAATGTTAAACATATACTGCCAGTTATAAATGTAAGAAATAGAAAAAAATTCAAAATTATATTTCTAATTAAAATTAATTTTAGTCATTTTGCGCAGAACGGATATTCTATTTAATCTCCTTATGTCTGGGAGAGTTTAGCTTCAATGCAGCAGGTGTATATTTCAAATTCATGGCATCAGTGTCTGCATCCACAATTTCGATAAACCTTATACAATGGTCACAGTTTTCCAGCGACAAATAGTCATCTTTATACGTTTCCATGGCTGCAGCAATACTGTTACTGAATGAACAAAATTATGTTAATTGTTATAATTTATAGCAAATAGGTGAATTGGAGTCATCTAAAGTAAATCCTTAAGATCAATTTAAAGCATACTTGAAATGCCATTTTCACTTTCATATTCTGTAAATATTTAGGATAAATTGAATCCCATGAAAGGGGAGTAGGAACATCTCGATGGCTGAAAATGCTCGTTTTTAGACACTATTTGATTTCCTTTTATCTCACTCAAATATGGTTTCATGATTACAATTTTTTTCATGGTGCACATAAACATATTCGAAATTATATTTAAGTTTAAAAAAGTAAAAATTTTAAATATATTTATAAGTTATAACTTTGTAAAATTTAGTTTGAAATACTGAATTTCATAAACAGTATGTTCTTCGGGTACACTTTTTGAAATTTCTACTCATATAATCAATATGAAACTTTTAAACATGTTTTAAAATACTATAAATAAAAATAATATGAAGCAGCTAACATTTAAATGATCTAGAAAAAATATAAAAATTATTTAGTATAAAATATCAAAAATCACAAAAATTTCAGTGAGAAAATCTATACTCACTCAAAAACTAATTACACTAGAGCTAAACCACTTCATATTATTTTAGATATAATCATCATATACAAGTATGGAAACTTTCAAGGTGATACATTTAATAGTTTTTGAAAAAAGTGTACTAATGTGGGAAAAAATTTCATTTTGAGAAAACTGCAAAAAACTAAAAATTGGTATTTAACTCACACACATATATATAATTAATATTTTCCTGCCCCATACACATCTTGGCTGGACATTTCAGCCTTACTTTCTCTAAGTTTTTTCAATTTTTTTTTAGTTTTAGCACTTTTAGTCAGATTTTGAGCTGATAACTCAGCCTTCTTTATACGTTCACAATCCTTCTTTTTTAAAGAACATTTCATATGATGGCCTGGATCAATGTCTAAAGCTTCCAACACTTTAGTGCGACTGTATGAACCATCATTGAAACAAATAATTGTATCTAGAATGCCAATTTTCAAAGTTGTATGGCCAACAAAGACAGTTTTCGGCAAACGTTCCCATAAACAACTGTTAAAACTTTCATTGGGATTCTGTGTTCGGCCATGCAAACATCTAGACAAAAGTCTCCGGTCTGATAAAACCCGGAAAATAGGTTTAATTGCTGTCATTACAGCTTCTGGCAGGGAATTCTTATGTGTATAGGAGTCACCACTTGCAATGGACTTATTATAGCGACACCAAGAATCTGCACCAACAGGACAAAGACCATGTTGTGGTTTGCTATCTGTAGACAATTTATGGAAATAGATTGCCCATACAGATTTGTGCATATCATCTACAGATTTTGAGCAGTTTCGACGAATAGCAAGGCCATAATAATTTTGCAAGCGGGAAATTTCTACATCAGTCAGGCGACCACGACCAGATATATTTTTTCCATCTGAAAGCTTTGCATTCTTCAACTCAGTTCGAAGTGCTCTCAATCTTGTGCCCATTCTCTTTTGCACATGGGCAATGCACTCTAGCTTTTGAATAATTACCTTGTC
Source organism: Dolomedes plantarius (assembly GCA_907164885.2). Classification (NCBI taxonomy): domain Eukaryota; kingdom Metazoa; phylum Arthropoda; class Arachnida; order Araneae; family Dolomedidae; genus Dolomedes; species Dolomedes plantarius. The sequence continues at coordinate 34,611,377 of OU015499.1, read as the reverse complement.
ACCATATATTTTTGCATCAGAAATTTTTTTGAATCCTTTTGAGTCGCCGTCGCCAAGGTAATTCACATATCTGACGCCACGAGTTATCTCAGAACGTTTAAATATGTTCATCACTCCTTCCACTTCCATGCCGCCACTATACCCATCAAAATTTTTTTCACAATCATGAGTGGAATATTTCCCATTTTTACATTTGAAGCAGAACTTTGAAAAGCACTCAAAATCGATAACTTTTCCTTTGGTGAGTGATGTGGCACAAACAACACCATTCAGTGATGTGTGACCTCGCTTTTGCCAGGTCCCATCGAATGCGGCTGTAATATCTGAATTTCCCTCATTTTCATCAACAGTTTCTTTTACAGCTTGAAGCATTGAGTTTTCTGCCACTTCAGACAATGCAGGCAATAAATGCTTGTTATACTTTTGAAACTTTGAGGGAGGTGGTGGCAGATCTAGAATGGAGCACAGTGTTTGAGCTGCACTGTTACCTTTACCGATGCAACGCATCGCGAATACAAATCGAACATTTATGTCATATAGTTTTTTAGAAATACCAGAAGTCATTTCACTTGCACTATATCCACAAGCTTTGCACAAAAACATTAGACTCGTACTTAGTCCTTTACGACATCTATCTTCTTCCAAAGCATCAAATGTTTCTGAACTACCACAGTTTTTACACTGGGCAAATAAATTTAATAAGGATGATAAAACACTTAAATTAACGATTACATTCGATTTTCTTTCAACAAAATTTGCGTCATCTTCATCAATAACAGGAGGATCAATTTTTTTAGAAGAACAACTTACGTTTTCAACAGTCGCCTTTCGCTTACGGGTATGAATATTTCCCACGAACTTCCGTTTACCGAAGGATTTTTGTCGCGCCATGTTCCCAAATATTTATTTAACGAAATAGTTATTTAACGAAAAAATATGATGATTCTCAGTAAATTTGGCGGTAGTCAATTATAAAATTCAATCACAACGATTCAACTTTTGTAGACTCACAAAAACCAACTTCAAAAACTACGCACAAACAGATCAATCTCAAAGCACATGTAAGCAAAACGAAGTAAACAAGGTCACGAGGAATGCGTGGAGTTCAGTAGTGTACTTCCTATTGCCGTGCGGCGATAAAATAAATCCAGAGAGGAAAGAAAACAGAGTTCAGTATTCTAGCCATTTAAAAAGGGGGCGTGGCAGTGTTTGTTTATAAAATTTAAAGGGCTTTTTTCACACTTTAGAAATTACGAAATACTAAGTATTATACATTTTTAGATTCCTCTAAGTATCGAGAATTTTTTAAGCCAAAAAAAAAAAAAATTTGATTTTTTGAAGCAGTTTATGTTCCTACTCCCCTTAAGGGTGGAGGTCGTTTCAGGGTCGTTTCGTTCGCGTATAGTTCTCGGTTAGCACTGGTGCACGTATGTGCATCCCCTTGTTGGGCTCCATGGTGGGTGGTGCGGCCGGGAACTGAATTTTATGCCCCTTTATATGGACACTTTTTCTGAAAATCCCACGGTGAGGGATAAGTCACCAAAATTAAACGAATGTACCGCTTTTTCTACAACCCGTTTCTTTATCATTAAACGAGCAGAAGGAAACTTTCACAATATTTCCCCATTTGTGATCTATAAATCAATGCAGTGTTTACTTGGTGAAGTTAAATCCATCAAAAAACTGCGATCTGGGGACCTTTTAGTTGAGGTCTCTTCAACCCAACAGGCTACCGTTCTTTCAACTTGTACCTCTTTAGGCCAATTTCCAATTCTTGTATCGGCACACAGTACGTTAAACTCCTCGCGAGGCGTTATTTCGGAGTTGGATTTTCTCAACACACCCGAAGATGAGATCCTTGAGAATCTGGGAGATCAAAATGTATCGGCTGTTAGACGTATCACTGTACGTCGGGATGGGAAGATGCTTCCTACTAAGCACCTCATCTTGACGTTTAACACGCCATCCCTTCCAAGTCACGTGAAGATGGCATGGATCCGTAGCCCTGTGCGCCCGTACATCCCGAATCCGTTAAGATGTTTCAAGTGCCAACGTTTTGGACATTCGAAGGATTCCTGTCGTGGATCTATTACCTGCGCCCGTTGCGCAAAAGTTGGCCACGACAGCGATAGCTGCGATGCACCCCATCGATGTGTAAATTGTCAGGGTGATCATGTTGCCTATTCTCGTTCGTGTCCGAAGTGGTTTCTGGAAAAAGAAATTCAAACCTTAAAAATAACAAAAAAAATTTCTTTTCCTGAGGCAAGGAAACTTGTGGAAACCCAAACCCCAAAGGTTGGTGTTTCATATTCTGCTACTTTAAAAAAAATAATGAAACCTGCAAGCACTCAGACCGAACCAGTTGTTTTCTCGCCAATTAAATTGACAAACAAAAACTCTAAACAGGATAAAGAATCTTCACAGGCAACCTCTCACGGCAGAAATTCCAGACAAACGTCATCACCTCCAGCACAGCCAAATATTACTGAATCTAGAAACACACAACAGACAACAAAACAAAAAAAGAGACACCCCAGCAGGATACTTCATCTAAAAGCAATATATCTAAAACTGTCAAAACTACCGCTCATCAAAATGTTACTTCATCCAATCAGTCTTGTTCATACCACATTGATACGAACTCACCTATCCCTCGAAACCTAAATAGAAAAAAAGTGGCTATTCCTAGAAAGTGCGTTGGCCTTTCTAGGAAAGCTAATGATCCGGATTACATTCTAAAAAATAATCAGTACGTCCGCAGAGTCGCGGAAAATTCGGATCTAAAATTGTACGTGTCCGAGGACTCTGACATCGAAGTTGATTTGGAGGATTCTTAACTCCTCTTTTTGTTAAATGAAATTTTGTCTTTTACAACTTTTATTCATTGTATATGTCTTCATATTATCTCATATCAGTGTTTTCATGTCGCTTGTTTTAGTTGTGTTTTAATTTTTTCTTTTATATCACGGCTCTTTTGTCGTTATTCTTGATTAGTGTAATTAACTATTATTTTTGGCCTCTTTTATAACCTTTTTGCATGACTGGTTTATCACTATTTACGTAAGACTATTTTTTATCAAATTTCAAAACCACCGGAATTTTATACTCTAATCTGTGTGTTTATATGGGTTTTTAATATTTTGATTGTTTTTATCGCTGTATGATGTGTATATGTTTTTATCATCGGTTTTAGTTTAGAATCTAAGAATGCTCACTTTTAGATACGCTTTTTTCGGGTTTTACCATGTGTTTGGCGCAGCATGTTCTATTTTGGACCTTGCGCCATAAAACCCCAACCAACCAACCAACCAACCAACTGCAGGACTGCAGACCATCGGACTGCAGAGGTCCGCGGTTCAAATCCCCGCACAACCGCTACCGGCAATTTTAAAACCATTCACTGCACACTATATCAAATTTGATACATAAGTTATTTTTCCCCTTTATATTAAAAGCATTATTTTTTATTCACTTGTGCACCTTGTATTAATTTTCAAACATCATAGCAAATCTTTTAATCACTGTTAGTTACATTTTCGTAGTATAGATGGCAAAAGGAATACAACTGCGATCTCAGTAAAGGATAGCCGTTCAATTCAAACCAGACCTGCCTTAGTATTTGCCATATTTTCAGTATTTTAAAGTCAGTTTACATATTTGAAAGTTTTATAAATATATTTTAGAGGTACGTAGCTTTTATAATTATTAATAAAATACTTCTTTAATCTTTTATAAAAAATTCAAGTATGATTTCAAATTTATGTACCAAAAATGATACATGGTGTGCTTACGCCATTTTTTAAGGAAATAGCGGGAAGAAAGTTTTTAACACAGAAATATATTGAGGAACTTATGAACAGATCGTGGAGTGATCATAGTGAAGATGCATCTGATTCAGAAAGCGATGGTAGCACAGGTGATTCTAATTATAAACCAAACAAAGTTTGTGATGACATTTTTAATGGTAGTAGTGATTCGGAAGATGAGGTATCATTACTTGATAATAGCGATGTTCTTGATCTGCCTAACGGTGGGAACATGCCAAAAACTAATAGAAATAATACAGGGAGAACAAAGCCTGCAATCAATTGGAAGAAAACTAATTTACTTCTAAATGATGATGAAATTTTATTCCGAGGTGACGATAATCTCGCTCCTGAAATTATAAATTTAAACACATCTCTAAATTTCTTTTAGTTATCTTTTTACAAAAGATTTGATTGAGCATGTAGTTCTAGAAACAAATTTATTCAGTGTGCAAAAAAACCCAGAAAAGTGTGTCAGTGTAACGAATTTAGAAATCAAACAATACATTGGTATTTGTATAATGATGTCTATTGTACATGTACCAAACACTAGGGCATATTGGTCACCTGCCATAGGCAATGATCTAATAAAAGAATGTATGTCATTAAAACGCTTTGAAAAGATAAGATAATTTCTACATTTTAATGACAACAGTAAACAACCACCACATGATGACCCTCAGCATGATCATTTATATAAACTTCGACCAGTTGTAAATACTTTACTTGAAAGATTTTATACCGCCCCTATGGAATCGCGTCTTTCTGTTTAAACTTATTTATTGTTATTTTATTGTTTTAATTCACACGGGATTTATATTGTGTCATTAATTTATTTTTGTTGGTGATAAAATAATAAAATTAATCCGATTAAAAATTATGCTAGGTAACATCTAAATCAAAATAATTAATTTATATAATAAAATTTTTAATTTTAATAAAAATAATTAATTTATATATTAAAATTTTTAATTTTAATAAAATAGAGAGAGAGAAAGAGTTTGTTGAATAAAAGAGGGCTGCGCTTTTTGGCGTGACAAAAATGCACTAATATAATCAATAGAAATCTACATATTAAATCCCGTTTAGAGTTGAAAAATTAACGTAAGAAACTTCGTTCCTGACGGGGTCCCCCGACCGCACAATTTTTTTTTTCAGAAGTGATGTACATAATAATAAAAAAACGTATCGCACTCTGCTCTGAAAACGATATCTACCAATCTGTCTAAAGGCCTATTGAATTTATGCTCGGAATAATGAGTTTTCTGTTTATTATGAAAATATTCACAATACATATTAGTATCTATAGCACCTTGGGGAAAATTTCGCTAAGCTAGAGACCACAATTTTAATGTCACAATAATTTCTTTCAAAATATTCAGCGAAGTTTTTTAGAGTTCGGATCACATGGTCATAAAATTATCCTAAAGTTAATGAAACTGATCGGAAATATTTACTTCTTTGTCCACACGGCTTTCTAAACGTCATTCATTTATATTGACAAGGGAATTACTTCAGGAATTGAATAGAATACAGTTAGATTTAATATCATAGTTAATTCTAATGGTACGTATAATGAAAGGTATTATTCATGATAGGAAAATTCAGTGGTGCCTACTTAAATTTAATAAGTAATGAGATTTATAATTTTGATTGTTTTCTTAATTTTTTAACATTAGCGCAGAGTTGAGAATTTTTATTTTCTTGTTTGCATATAACGTGTATGCGCGTAATGAGAAAAAAGTTAATAACATTTTGAGTTAAATTAAAGTTATGTTGGTCATTATAATCTATTACTGTCATAGGAGGCCCAGTATAAATTCCTTTTATCACTTGAAAATTAATTTATTATTTAGTTTATTAAAATTTAGTGTTTTGATTATTTCAATTTCTAGAATATTAATGACTTTAAAAACAAACATGAAGGGTTACTAAGGAACCTTTACTTAAATAAATATGTATATTTTCATCAGGATTATTGTTTATAGTGGTTAATTTTTTGTATGCAATGGTCACAATTAGAAAATTTGCTGATCCTCCTAACATCATAACCAGCAACATAATTTGTTATGAAATCTGAAGACGATATCATTAAATCATCGTGGTCATCAATCTCATTGACCACGGCAGGTGTGACTTCACCTGTAATTCCCTTGTCAATAATTTTATGAAGCCATTTAATCTTCTTATCTGAAGATCCATCATGATCTCATAAATTAAGGAGGGCTGTAATATATTCTTCCCCTGCAACGTTGGATCCTTAAGGGGGATTGATCAAAAAATGTGTTTTCGGGTTTGACCTTGTGTTTGGCGCAGCTGGTCTTTTCTGGACGTTGCGCCATTAACCCATTAACTGCCAGATTTTTTTAAAATATTTTTTTTTCAAATAAAGTTATGTTTTTGCATGAAAAGAAACGTAGTATAATTAATTCTACGATATTCAAAAAAATATTTGATTTTTATTGATTTAAAAATCGATCCCCATTTGGGGTTCACGGTACATTACATGTAAATAATTTCAAAATTTTTTTTTATGAGTGCCAAGGAATAGCACATTCTACATGCAATCCAACATCACACATTACACACTGTTTCCGTTTATACTTGTGTTATATGCGATATTTTTAACTATGCAAGTTCGTTTGGCTACGTTCAAATACGTATGTTTTGCATGTTGTATTTTAGGTTTTACCATGTGTTTGGCGCAGCATGTCCTCTCTGGACCTTGCGCCATTAAACCCCATACAACCAACCAACCACACTGTTTCCGAACATTTTTTTTACATACCGCACATTTTCTCTGTTTTCCATCCAATGTTCTTTCTAAATAATGTCCTTTAGGATTTTTTCTTACGTCTTCTGCAATGCGTTTCTGTGAACTCACACTGTACGATGGTCTTCCACTATTTTTTGGGTCAGACAGAGAGTGTAAATTCAGATAAAACCGTGCGACTACTCTTCTGAAATTTAATAGGGGTATTTTTTCATTAGCAATGAAGTATATTGTATGAGCATTAACTAGGGCCATATCCACTGCATTAGTTAAAGTAGGAAAGTACCATTTCTTGCCTCTAATTTTTATTCTATATTTTTGTATATTCCAGTCAAGCTTGTCAACACCACCCATGTTCTTATTGTAATTTGCAATGACATTAGGCTGTGGAATTAACACTTGTTTTTTCTCAATTCTAGACCATCTCTGCACACGTCCCAAAGGTAAAATTTCCAAATGATTTGATAGCATCTTAACATTGCTGTTATCTTTCCAAATAAGACCAAATATTCCGTTTATTTCATCATATCTATAATCGAAAGCCCCGCGAAATTCTTTCTTCATTTCCTTATCTGATTTTATAGGGCATTTATTCATCCTATCATATCTCACTGTTCCTGTCGCAGGTATATTTCTCTCTTTTAGATTTTTCATCAAATCAAAACTTGTGAAAAACTTATCGAAATAAAAGCAGTGTTCCTCTGGTTTGTCTATGGTTGCTATTTTATTCAATATTACCGACATCCCTAACCCATTCGTATCTTTTTCTATACTACTACTTAGCTTACCTTCATAGATTTCAGCATTATAGCAATATCCGGTCACACCGCAACACATGGCCCATTGCTTGAAACCAAAGCGAATGGGCTTGCGTCTTATAAATGGCTTCAGAAAATGATGACCGTAATAACGGACCATTTGTTCATCAATACATACATTATGCGAAAATACTCCAAATTTCATAAATGTTTTATTTAGCTCATCCAAAACTGTTCGTATTTTGAATAACCTGTCTTTGCTTCCATTTATTATTGGTATATTTGTATTGTCACTAAAATGTAGATTTCTCTTTATTCTTCTTCTTCTGACCAATACATCTGCTCTTGAGGCAAAGAGTGATATCCGGTTAACAGTAACCCCTCAGGGGGTTTACCTTCTTTGGTAAACACGGGCTTCACAACCCCGAGGTACCCTAGTGTCTTTTTCTCTCTCCGTGGGGTTTACTTTCTTTGGTAAATGTGGGTGTCGCGTACCCAGTGTCCCATAGCGATCCGTCTCTTTTTCTCTTCTCCTATCCTCTCTTTTTTCTTGAATTCTTTCTGGGCTTTTTTTCCTCTCCATCTGGAGCTTAAACTAATATCTTTAGTTGCTGTTTTCTTTTTTAAACCCTATGTGTGTTTTTTGTTTGTCTCTTCTTAGTTAGAAAAAAAAAATAAAAATCAAAAAAATGTAAAAAATAATAAAATGGACAAAAAAAAGGTTTTGTGCTATCTGTCCCCTTCGGAGCCTTCATGGTTACAAAACCGATCTCGACCCACCCAGCCTTGACGCTACTGGGTCCTTGTACCACTCTTCGGCCTCTCCCGCGAGGGACACCGCTTGGGCTCGGGAACGGACCCTGTTGGGGTTGTGTTGGTGGAGAGGAGTGGCGTTTCCATGTTGGTAATGGTTGAGGTACGTTCTCCTTAAACGATCCCAGAGGTAGAGGCCCTTGGTTGCGTTTATCTTCATGGCAGACGTCGCGAGGTAGCGAGAAATCCTTCTCGATTCTGTCGGGGACCGTGCACCAGGTGCACGTTACCTCCCGGCGTCTGTCATTTAGTTACGAAGAATCCGGCGGTTACACTGGTCACGTTAGAAAAGTGTGGAACGACGGGGTCTGGCGGGGGCCCCGAATCGAACTGGAAGTAATCCGTGTTTATAAAAAAGGTTATTATGGCTGCAACTAAAAGTGATTTAGTTACAGCTTCCTGGGCGGATCGCTCTGAGAGCTCATTACTAACTGTTAGTCGGGGACCGAGTACTCGTCCCGTTAATGTAGAAGTAGAAAATAATACTACTTCATCTCACTCCTCGAGGGAACAAATAATGTCTCGCTTTTTTATTATAAAATGTATAGAGGGCAATTTCTGTACAATGTCACCTTTCTTAATACAGAAATGTTTACTTTCATCTGTGGGTACCTTAAGATCTATTAGGAAACTCCGTTCTGGCGATTTATTGGTTGAGGCGTCAACTGAAACACAGGCTGTGCAGTTGTTGAAAATAAAAACATTTGGGAACATAGCCGTATCCGTAACTCCACATGCTTATTTAAATTCCTCTAGAGGAGTAATATCAGAGGTCGATCTTCTACATGTCACCGAACAGGAGATCTTAGAGCATTTAAAGGAACAACATGTGTCAGCTGTGCGTCGAATTACTATTCGTCGGGATGGGATAGCACTTCCTACGAAGCATCTCATCTTGACGTTCGAGACACCAAGACTGCCATCTTTCATAATGGCTGGGTATCTTCGATGTCCCATCAGGCCATACGTCCAGAACCCCCTCCGTTGCTTTCAGTGCCAACGCTTTGGACACTCGAAGGCATCGTGTCGTGGTTCCATGGTCTGTGCCCGTTGTGCCCAGCCTGGCCATCCCTCCGAGACTTGCAACGGAACACCAAAATGTGTCAACTGCCAAGGTAATCACACCTCTTATTCACGTACATGTCCGAAGTGGATTACTGAAAAGGAAATTCAGACCATAAGGGCCCACAAAAATATATCGTATATGGAAGCGCGAAGACAGGTGGATGCTAGAACTCCCAGGGTTGGTGTTTCATACGCTTCTGCTGCCGCCTCGAAAAAATTCATGTGTACAGCCTCTACGCAAACTGATTCGAATCTCCTTTATTGTAGCCCACAGAAAAGTAATAACAATAGTACACCAGCTGTAATACCTTCCGATTCCCAGAATGGAAGGAATGAGAAACCAAAACCTAAATTTCTGAAAAAGAACAATAAAAATAAAACAGGCACACAAACCGCCAATCCAGTAAACTCTTCCAAATCCGGAAACGACGAAATATCAAATTCACAAAATTTACCGCAATCAAAACGTCCAAAAAAACAATCTGAACCCATCCCCGTAAAATTGACTCGCAAAGACTTTCTTAAAAATAGACCAATCACACCTGAGCCTCATGAACTAGATACAGATGAATCCCTTAAGGTTTATGTCTCCCCAGAGGAAGATATGTTAACGGACAGCTCGTCGGATTCGGATGCAGTTGCATCCAATTCCGCTAGCTGATAGTCCGTTTCTTTTCCCTTTCCTTGGGAAATTTAAATAAAACTTTCATTATGACATCTATTATTTCGTGGAACTGCCACGGCTTCCGCAACAAACAAGACAATATTAAAACCTTGATTTCTGACCATAACCCAGCCATTTTCGCACTACAAGAAACATATTTAAAAAACACCGACAATATAAAAATTCGAAGGTACAGCACCGTTAGAAAAGAACGCGATATTGGTGGAAGAGTATCAGGAGGAGTAGCACTTCTAATATCTCATGACTACCCATCCACTGTCATTCCACTTAAAACAAATTTACAGGCCGTTGCAGCGCGTGTCCACATCCGTCAACTCACTACCATTTGCACCGTCTATCTACCACCAAACGAACCTATTAACAGAAACTCTTTGGCTAATCTTTTAACACAACTTCCGGCCCCTTTTATAATAGTTGGAGATTTTAACGCCCATAGCCCACTTTGGGGTAGCCCGAACACTAACAATAGAGGACAAGAAATAGAAATATTCGTATCTGACTTCTCACTCTGTGTCTTCAACAATGGTGAGAATACTTATTTTCATCAACCTACCAAAACCTTCCATGCAATAGATCTAGCCATAGGTTCCCCTTCAATTCTGCCCTTTTATAATTTTTGGGTTTCAAATGACTTGCACAATAGCGATCATTTTCCAGTCTTTCTCTCCTTGCTGACCGCTGATTCTAATGCCGTTTCTTCTCTACCCCGCTACATTTATGACAGAGCTGACTGGCCAACTTTTACATCCCTTGCTATCATCACCAAGCAAATGGTGGTGGGCGACATTAATAGTGCTATTCAAAATATTACTTCTGTTATAATTAACGCAGCTGACGCATCCATCCCTAAATCCTCTTCTAGAAAGCGTAAAAACAGGAAACCGTGGTGGTCAGAGGAATGTCTTATTGCTAAGAAAAAACAGCAAAAGGCATGGGGCATCTTTCGCAGATACCCAACAACAGAAAATCTTATATCTTTTAAACATGCAAAAGCTAATGCTAGGAAAGTACGGCGACGCAGCCAGAGGGAATCATGGATTAAGTATGTCTCCCATATATCGTATAACACACCGTCTAAACAATTGTGGTCAAAGGTTAAAAAGGCAATGGGCTTATATACGCAACAACCACTTTCTTGCTTAAATCTCAATGGCCAAATAATCTCAGACTTACCAGAAATAGCAAATGCAATAGGCACCTCCTTCTCTTCTTCCTCTTCTGCTGCTTCTTATCGTGACTCTTTCTTGAAGATCAAACAAAAATCTGAAAGCCGTTCTCTGAACTTCAACTCAGTCTCCACATTTTCCTACAATAGCCCCTTTACTGAAACAGAACTTATTAGCAGCCTTCATAATACTCGAAATACTTCTCCAGGACCAGATGACATTACTTACAATATGCTAAAACACCTTCCTCGTCGTTCCCTTAATAATCTCCCCTCAGGGGGTTTACCTTCTTTAGGTAAACACGGGCTTCACAACCCCGAGGTACCCTAGTGTCTTTTTCTCTCTCCGTGGGGTTCACTGTCTTTGGTGAATGTGGGTGTCGCGTCCCCAGTGTCCCATAGCGATCCATCTCTCTTTCGCTTCTCCTGTCCTGTTTCTTTTGTTTTCTCCTTTCCGGACTTTTCTTCCTTTCCAACTGGAGCTTCCACTAATTTTTTTTTGTTTCTGTTTTCTTTCTTAACCCCTATGTGTTTTTTGTTTGTCATTTCTTCGTTTAAAAAAAAAAAATCAAAAATCAAAAAAATATGAAAAATGCTAAAATTTCCAAAAAAAGTTTTTGTGCTATCTGTCCCCTTCGGAGCCTTCATGGTATCAAAACTGATCTCCACCCACCCAGCCTTGACGCTACTGGGTCCAGTACCACTCTTCGGCCTCTCCCGTGAGGGACACCGTTTGGGCTCGGGAACCGACCCTGTTGGGGTTGTGTTGGCGGAGAGAAGTGGAGTGCTATGTGGGTAATGGTTGTGGTACGTTTTCCTTAAAATGTCCCAGAGGTAGAGGCCCTTGGTTGCGTGTATCTTTATGGCAGACGTCGCGAGGTAGCGAGAAATCCTCCTCGATTCTGTCGGGGACCGTGCACCAGGTGCACGTTACATCCCGGCGTCTGTCATTTAGTTGCGAAGAATCCGGCGGTTACACTGGTCACGATAGAAAAGTGTGGAACGACGGGGTCTGGCGGGGGCCCCGATCGAACTGGAAGCAATCCGTGGTTCTAATAAGGTTATTATGGCTGCAACCAAAGAGAATTTAGTTACAGCTTCCTGGGCGGATCGCTCAGATTCTCAAACTCCTTCTCTCCCTTCTAGAGAGCAACCTCTCCCCTCGAGGGAGCAAATGTCTAGATTTTTCATTGTAAAACGTACTGAAGGTAATTTCGGTACGGTGTCGCCCTTCTTAATTCATAAATGTCTTTACGCATCGGTGGGACATGTAAACTCCGTAAAGAAACTGCGCTCAGGCGATTTATTAGTGGAGGTACTGAATGCAACCCAGGCTGCGCAATTCTCAAAAATCAAAACACTCGGTAACATGGCTGTGTCCATCGCTCCACACGGTTATCTCAACACATCAAGAGGGGTAATATCGGAGGCTGATCTCCTCCATACCACCGAGGAGGAAATCTTAGAACACTTGCAGGATCAACTTGTAACAGCTGTCCGTCGAATTACCATCCGTCGGGATGGTAATATCATTCGTACGAAGCATCTCATATTGACATTCCAAACACCTAAACTACCATCTTTTATCATAGCAGGTTACCTTCGGTGTTCCGTAAGACCGTACGTACAAAACCCTCTTCGTTGCTTTCAGTGCCAACGCTTTGGACACTCGAAAGCATCGTGCCGAGGTTCACCCATTTGTGCCCGTTGTTCCCAGCCAAACCATTCTTCTGAGACCTGCAACTTGCCAGCAAAATGTATTAATTGTAAGGGTGACCACCCCTCCTACTCCCGTTCTTGCCCTAAATTTATTACCGAAAAGGAAATACAGACAATCAGAGCCCATAAAAACATACCATATCTGGAAGCTCGCAAATTGGTGGAAGCTAGAACACCTAGAGTAGGCGTTTCATATGCTTCCGCTGCCGCTCCTAAAAAACTTATGTGCGATGCCTCTACACAAACAAGTAAAAACAATAGTACCAATAAACCTCACGAAAACAAAAATACAGTACCATCCGTTAACAATTCTGCATCAAAACAAACCAAAATCCCTCGACTTAACGTTCCGACTACATCAAGCTCCGTTATAAATAAAAAATTAAAAAAATGTAATGTTGTAAAGCGTTTCAGTCCTTCCCGTAAGGTAAAAGACCCTCGCAATGTGGCGCGGATGGAGGAAGATTCCCTCCAAATTTGCGCCTCTAATTCGGATCTTTCTGATTCCGATGGGGGTGTGTCTATGGACACCTCCAGTCTTCCTGCTCGTGTTCCTTCCCCCTCGTCGTCATGATGGCGTCCGTAACTAGGTGGACTTTTGTCCTTTAAAAAAAAAAAAAAAAATCTCATCATGGCAGGTATCATTTCATGGAATTGTCACGGCGCTCGTAATAAGCTCGACGAAATTAAAACTCTTATTTCTGTCCACACTCCGGCCGTCTTTGCGCTACAGGAGACCTATTTTAAAGACTCTGATAATTTTAAATTTCGAGGTTACAGTGCTATCCGAAAAGATCATGATGTTGGTGGAAGGGTATCTGGAGGCGTTGCCCTCGTGATATCCAATGACTACCCGTCTACGATCATACCATTAAATACAAATATGCAGGCCGTCGCAACCCGAATCCACATACGTCAGCTCACTACCATTTGCAACGTTTATCTACCACCAAACGAATCAGTAGATCGAAATTCCGTGGTACATCTTATTCACCAACTACCTACCCCATTCATAATAGTCGGAGACTTCAATGCCCATAGCCCCCTTTGGGGATGTCAAAACACAAACAATAGAGGACAACAAATAGAAACCATTCTATCCGATCTCTCACTCTGCATTCTCAATAACGGTGATAACACATACTTTCATCTACCGACAAAATCATTTCATGCAATAGACCTAGCCATATGCTCCCCTTCTCTTCTGCCATTTTATAACTTCTGGGTATCAAATAATCTATACAACAGTGACCACTTTCCAGTATTTCTCTCCCTAGTAATCAATGACTCTCATACTACAGCTACTCAACCCCGTTACATTTACGATCGAGCTGACTGGGCGACCTTCACCTTTCTTGCAAACATCACCAGGCAAATGGTGGTGGGTGACATTAATGATGCCATAAATAACATAACTAATGTAATAATTCAAGCAGCTGATACCTCCATACCAAAAACCTCCTCAGTTAAACGTAAAATCAGAAGACCTTGGTGGACAGACGAATGTCGTGATGCCAGGAAACGACAACAGAAAGCCTGGAATATTTTCCGTAGATACCCGACGACCCAAAATCTACTAAATTTTAAACACGCTAAGGCATATGCTAGAAAAGTACGTCGACAGAGCCAAAGAGAGTCGTGGGCGAAATACATATCCAGTCTATCATACAACACTCCGTCTAAGCAGTTGTGGACTAAAGCAAAAAGGGCAATGGGTTTGTACACCAATCATCCAATTTCCTGCATTGTTAAAGATAGCCAAACAATATCAGATCCTACAGAAATCGCAAACGCAATAGGCACAGCCCTTGCTTCCAATTCTTCAGCCATTTCATATAAAGACTCCTTTCTAAGATACAAACAACAATCTGAACGCCGAAATCTCAACTTCAATACACGTACCTCTCTTCCTTACAATATCCCATTTTCAAAATCTGAACTCATTCAGAGCCTTCATAGCACACATAACACTTCTCCAGGACCAGATGGAATAACCTACAGCATGCTAAAGCATCTTTCACGCCGCTCACTCCATAACTTGTTATTCATATACAATAGGATTTGGGAAGAACATGTTTTCCCAGTAGTTTGGCATAGAGCCACTATTATCCCTTTTCCAAAGCCTGGAAAAGACGCCTCTGACCCCAATAATTACCGGCCGATTGCCCTAACCAGCTGCCTTTGCAAAATTTTAGAAAAAATGATAAATGCCCGACTAATCTATGTTTTAGAAACCAGAAACCTCATTGCTCCAAATCAGTGTGGTTTCAGAAGGGGTAGATCGACGACGGACAGCATTATTGCTCTGGAATCTGACGTTAGGAGAGCTTTTCTCCTAAGAAATCATTTAGTGTCAATCTTCTTCGACATAGAGAAAGCGTATGACCGTACCTGGCGCTATGGCATCTTACGAGACCTTTTTGAACTGGAGTTCCGGGGAAATCTCCCAATTTTTATAAAGAATTTTTTAACTACCCGACACTACCAAGTCCGTGTTGGCACTGCCGTATCCAACTTTTTTATTCAAGAAGAAGGGGTTCCTCAAGGGAGTGTCCTCAGTGTCACTCTCTTCTCTATAAAAATTAATAATATTTTAAAACAATTACCACCTTCTGTGCGGGGGAACTTGTATGTTGACGACTTGCAGATTTGCTGTCAAGGTAAAGACATGGCATTCATCGAACGTCAACTGCAAACTGCAGTCAGACGTATAATGACTTGGAGTGATAAAAATGGTTTTAGCTTTTCTTCTGACAAAACTTCATGTGTGCACTTTTGCCGTAAACGTGGGATCCATCCGGATCCCGAAATTTTTATTGATAACCATAAAATAAATGTTGTGGACACGGTTCGTTTCTTGGGCATTGTCTTTGACCGGAAGATGACATATCTTCCACATGTTTTACAGCTGCGAAGAAAGTGCGAGAAATCTCTCAATCTTCTTAAAGTTTTATCGAATACATCGTGGGGTGCTGACAGGACATCTATGTTACGTATATACAGATCGGTAATCCGTGCAAAACTAGACTACGCCTGCCCATCATATGGTTCGGCTCGTGAATCCGTTCTTAGAAAACTTGACACTGTGCACCACAGTGCACTTCGTATATGCTCTGGTGCTTTCCGAACTTCACCCATTCAGAGTCTCTATGTCGACTGTCACGAACCATCTTTGTATCATACTCGCCATACACTTTCATTGAACTATTTTTTTCGTGTCCTATCTCATCCTAATCATCCTTTACATGACATGCTACTTGATAAGCAGTATGATCGCCTGTATCAAAACCGGCCATCCTGCATACCGTGTTTTGGCTTTCGTATGCGCTCCTTCATCCAAAATACCTCTCTGGAAGATATAAATGTCTGTGTACGTCCCTTATTTGACTTTCCTCCTTGGAAGAAAAAATCTATATCATACATTAATCCTTTTCATAATTTTAACAAAACCGACACCGATTCATCCATATTTAAACAACTTTTTTACTCTCATCGACACAGTTTCTCTAAGTATAAAGATATTTATACGGACGGTTCGAAAACAACTGACCATGTCGGTTGCGCCTATATTTATAAATCGGAAATTCATAGTTACAAAATTCACTCATCGTGCTCAGTTTTTACAGCAGAAATTTTAGCCATTAAAAAAGCTCTTGATTTTATTGCCCGTCATCGGAATAAACATTTTATTATATACTCGGACTCTTTGAGCGTACTCGAAAGCTTAAAGTCTGGCAAGGGTGATCATAGTTTGGTCTCAATTATTTTAAATCTTCAGCATAGTTTAGAACACCGTGGTTATAGTATTTTATATTGTTGGATCCCAGCACATGTCGGGATCACTGGAAATGAGCTCGCAGACACTGCCGCAAAAAATGCAAGTATGACTTTATATCACCCTGTCCCTTACACTGACATCAAACCTACTATCAGGAGTTTAATTTTGGACAAATGGCGCTCTGCATGGGACCTTCTTTTAGATAATAAACTACATAATATAAAGCCCACCATCAGTGTCTGGCCCACATTATATCCTAGAAAACTGGATGTTATAATAACGCGTTTGAGAATAGGACACACTAGGGTCACTCACAAATATTTGCTGGAGGGAGAAAATGCCCCCATCTGCTTTCACTGCAACTGTGACCTTACCATTTTGCATATTTTAACTGACTGCACTGGTCTTACCAACTTTTATTCTAAATACTTTGGTTCAACTTCTCTCACCTTAAAAGATCTTTTAGGCGAAACACCTCACCCTGCTATTTTTCGTTTCTTGAAATGTACAGGATTTTACCCATTGATTTAATAACTTTTTTCTTTCCTTTATATCATTTTGTAATACTTGACTGCAATCATCTAGATGGGGAAACCCCATCTAGATGTTTTGACTTTAACACTAGTGCGTTTTATCTTCTTTCTTGACCTTTAATCTCAGACGTTACCTTGTGTTTGGCGCAGCATGTCCTTTCTGGACCTTGCGCCATTAAACCCTAACCAACCAACCAACCAACCAACCCTTAATAATCTGCTTTATTTGTATAATAGGATTTGGAATGAGCATGTTTTTCCTGCTGCCTGGTACAAAGCTATCGTTATCCCTTTCCCGAAGCCCGGGAAAGATGCTACAAATCCTAACAATTATCGACCCATTGCCTTAACTAGCTGCGTCTGCAAACTGCTAGAAAAAATGATAAACAATCGCCTAGTTTTTACATTAGAGACGAAGAACCTTATTGTTCCATTTCAGAGTGGGTTTAGAAAGGGAAGATCCACCATAGACAATGTAATTGCTCTCGAATCTGACATTAGGAGATCATTTCTCCTAAAAAACCATTTTATATCAGTTTTTTTTGACATTGAAAAAGCATACGACCGTACTTGGCGTTATGGAATTCTCAGAGATCTTTTTGACTTGGAGTTTCGCGGAAATCTCCCTATTTTTATTAAAAATTTTTTAGCTACCCGACATTTTCAAGTTCGTATTGGCAATGTCTTGTCCAACCTTTTTACCCAAGAAGAAGGGGTTCCCCAAGGGAGTGTCCTCAGCGTCACTCTCTTCTCAATAAAAATTAACAATATTTTAAAACAGCTTCCACCTTCCGTGCGGGGAAGTCTTTATGTGGACGACTTACAGATTTGCTGCCAGGGAAAAGACATGCGATTCATTGAACGCCAACTTCAAACTGCAATTCGACGAATCTTGACTTGGAGTAATGAAAATGGTTTTAAATTCTCACCAGACAAAACCTCTTGTGTGCACTTTTGTCGTAAACGTGGGATCCATCCGGATCCCGAAATTTTCATTGAAGACCAGAAGATAAATGTTATTGATTCTGTACGTTTTTTAGGTGTCATATTTGACAGGAAACTAACCTTTCTTCCACATGTTGTACAGCTGCGTAAAAAATGCGAGAAATCACTTAATATGCTTAAAATTTTAGCAAATACATCTTGGGGAGCTGATCGGACATCTATGCTCCGCATATACAGGTCGGTAATCCGATCAAAGCTTGACTACGCCTGTGCATCTTATGACTCTGCTCGCCAATCCGTCCTACGCAAACTTGACACGGTGCACCACAGTGCACTTCGTCTATGTTCTGGTGCCTTTCGTACTTCACCCGTTCAAAGTCTCTATGTAGATTGTCACGAACCATCTTTATCTCACACTCGTCACCAACTTTCATTGAACTACTTTTTTCGGGTGCTGACTCATGCGCATCCATTACGTGACATCTTACTCGACAGACGGTACGACACCCTCTACAAAAATCGGCCATCCTGCATCCCGTGCTTTGGGTTACGTATGCGTTCTTTGATCGAAAACACCACTCTGGATGATTTAAATGTGTGTGAACGTCCCTTATTTGACTTTCCTCCTTGGAAGAAAAAATCTATATCATATATTAATCCCTTTCGTAATTTTAACAAAACCGACACAGATTCATCCATATTTAAACAACTTTTTTACTCTCATCGTCACAGTTTCTCTAAGTATAAATATATTTATACGGACGGATCGAAGACAACACATCATGTCGGTTGTGCCTTTGTTTTTAATTCTGATATTCATAGTTTTAAACTTCATTCCTCATGCACTGTTTTTACTGCGGAAATTTTAGCCATCAAACAAGCACTTGATTTTATCGCCAATCATCAAAATAAAAATTTTATCATATACTGTGACTCTTTGAGCGTACTCGAGAGCTTAAAGTCTGGAAACAATAGTCATCCTTTAGTCTCATCTGTCATAACTCTCCATCATCGGTTAAAATGTCGTGGTTTCAGTATTCTGCTTTGTTGGATCCCAGCTCATGTTGGAATCCCTGGCAATGAACTTGCGGACACAGCAGCAAAAGATTCCAGAACAGTTTTAGATCACCCTATCCCTTTCTCTGACGTCAAACACACCATTAAAAATTTTATTTTCAATAACTGGCGTTCAGTATGGAATCTCCAAGTAGATAATAAACTTCATCACATCAAACCCGTCATCTCTATCTGGCCTCCACTATATCCAAGAAAACTTGACGTCATGATCACCCGTCTAAGAATAGGACATACTAGAGTCACTCACAGACATTTGTTGGAGGGGGAAGATACCCCAATTTGCTTTCATTGCAACTGTGACCTTACGATTTTGCATATTTTAACTGATTGTACTGGACTAACCAATTTTTACTCTAAATTTTTTGGTTCTGCTTCACTCACCTTAAAAGATCTTTTAGATGAAACACCTCACCCTGCTATTTTCAGTTTTTTGAAAAGTACCGGTTTTTACCCGCTGATTTAATAGCTTTATCTTTGTTTTCTTTCATTTTGTATTATTTGACTGCAATCTAGATGGGGACCCCCATCTAGATGTTTTGTCATTACCAGTACTGCTTTTTGTCTTCCTCGTTCATGATCTAGAATCATTGTTTTTTATCTATTCTTTTCTTATACCTGGCTGTATACTGGATGGGGGAAACCCCATCCAGTTTGTTTATTTTTTTTTAACCATCGTTTTTCAGGTTTTACCATATGTTTGGCGCAGCATGTCCTCTCTGGACCTTGCGCCATAAAACCCCAACCAACCAACCAACCGGTTAACAGTAAAAATCCCCAAAATTTTTTGAAACAGTCTGCAGAGAGCGTAAATTTGTGACGATTATTTTGAGCTGCATAATATATACTTTGCTGTACGGTATGGTTTACTAGATCATCTGAGAAGAACATTTCAAAAATTTCTACTGGTGTTTTATCTTTTATTCTTTCTATCATGTTCATTTTACGCTGCTTGCATTCTGCTTCTCCATTACTAGAAATTTTGAATGATGCCCTTTTTCTATTCCACTTCGATATGGGTTTTTCTTTTTTGGGTTTCTTTTTTCTTGGTACTGTAACCTCTTCATTAGATCTCGATCCGTGAATTTCTAATAAACCTGGAACGTCGTTTGGAATGGTATCTTCCAGTACGTTGTCGTCTATATCTTCCAAATCGGAAACATCATCCGCTCTATCCGGTGGTAATTCAACTATGCCAATAGTACCGTCAAGGTCTTCATCATCTGCCAAATCAAGGTCATTGTCCCAATATTCTTCAAGATCTCTTAGCGATGAAAATTTTTTCCTACTCATGATTATCCAAATTGAATAAACCAAACAAGAAACATAAGAATAAAAATTATAATAGTACAGTCATTTATCAAAATCGAAACATCCTGCTCGCTCGTAATTCAAAGCAGATAAGACTCTCTAAATGAAACAAGTTCTCAGCACAGAGTTCATGACCATCTGCACTACAAATTATTAAAATTATTTTGCCCAGTGTACGAAAAGGTTGGTTTGGTTTGTTACGGTCAATTTTTTCTACACGAATATGCACAAAAAGAATTGCCGTCGCCTGCGAAACATGTGGGTTTTAGAATCACCTGTTCCCATCACCTGGTGTATGCCCTCCCCCACTCCCTTCATGCCTATTATTGTCAGTGGATGCATTCCACATTTTCATGGGAAAATGCCCATGTGGAATTTCCAGACCATTGTGGAATTTCCAGAAACGTATTGCACCAGATAACTGCAAAGAAAACGAAAGTTCTATTTGGAGTGTAAATAGTCGACCATTTTACATTACAATTACCGTGAGCCCCAAATGGGGATCATTGTATTTTTCCGGCGGTCAAGCTATAAAGTAAATAATTTGTTCAATTTTGATACTATGTTATTCAGAACACATATGCACATAACCCCCATAAGAAAAAAATAATTCATTTCAATATAAGTTATCAGATATTCACTTAGCAAATAGAGAGATGTGAAAAAGCGTCATTTACAAGCAAACTTTTGAAAAAATATATATATCTAAAATTTTTTAATCAAACTGAAAAGTTTAACTGTATACATTATGAGTAGACAATAATGTTAACACTTAACTCTAAAAATAAACAAAAAATCAGAAATTAAAGGGGATAACATTAAAAATATTCGTGATCCCGAAATGGGGCTCACGATTTTTAATGGGTTAAACACCTACGAACCAACCAACCAAAGAATATGTGCTTAAAAGGTTATACAGTTTGAGAAACGTAGAGGAGTCGGGATAGTCATTAATCCCACAAGCATGGCGCATCATACTAAAAAATCTCTAAAAAAAAAATAAACTTTGTAGTATGAGAACCAATAAATTATCCAAGAATTGCATTGAAGTTAAAAGTACTTTTATATTATTTTAAATCATTGTTTTCTATTTTTAAATTACCTTTAATTTTATTTCCTGTAATTTAATTTCATACTAAAAACATTTACCATCTGTAAATAATTTTAAAATACTGACAAGAAATCACACATATAACACAAAAGCCAAAATTAGAAACTTTAATAGAAATTTTTTTAAAAAACCAACCTCTAAAGCATCCTTGTTCAGTCTAGCTATCATTAAATAGAAAAAACCGCAATCTTTAGTTAAATACGACATAATTCCCAGTGTGCCTTTCTTTAAGGTTACTTTGAGACTTGTAGCTGTTGAATTGGATAGGAATTTATAGTCTCTCTTTAGTGAAGTCCTCACACTTTATTAGATAATTTAAGTTCTTCAATTGCCTAAAATGTTAAACATATACTGCCAGTTATAAATGTAAGAAATAGAAAAAAATTCAAAATTATATTTCTAATTAAAATTAATTTTAGTCATTTTGCGCAGAACGGATATTCTATTTAATCTCTTTATGTAGCTTAATGGTAAGACATAACCCCAAGCTTAGGGGTAAAACATAAATTTTATTTAAACTTTAACTTCCTATTACTCCTATCGTAATCTCAAACAAAATTTAAAACTTGACAAGTAAGATGCACAATTCCCCGATGACACACATAAAAATTGAAATTTTGGTTTTGGATATCCATAGTCGTTTGCATTTTGATTAAAACGCCTGGGTTGCCTGCAAATTCGACTTATATGGCCCCTTATCCCAAAATTAAAACAATGTTTCTGTAATTCGGACGCCTGTCATGTGTTGGTAGTGTATTACGTGGATAATTCTTTTTAGCTTTTGGATTTCATCATTTAATTTGGCTACCTTACTATCATTTTCTAAGACCAAATTTTTATTAGCTCTTTCATTTCACTTAATTAGGTTTCTATAGTTGATGAGTTGTTTGGAAGGGTAACAATAACTTGTGCTGAAGATGCTTCTAAGGCAGCACATTCTTCCTCTTTAAGCGCTAATTGTCACAAGTTGTCAAAGCTATTATGTGGTTGTGACATTACGGATCTCCTAACCGATGCTCTCATCCCTGCTAAAGCCTGTGTCAGTAGTTGTGTGAATGTTCTTCTTCAGGAAAACATTGGTATGAAAGCCCCTTAATTCTACTTAAATAAGCTCTGGTGGATTCACTAGATCCCTGACATGCTGTTGTGAATTTTAGTAAGCAATTATCCTTGAAATTTCTAGTGGTGAATCTATCAAGATTTCGTACTTGCGCCCCTTCCAGGGTTTTGCAAAATCGAATACGGATCCTGTCATTTTTCGCCTGCTTTTTGCGTCGCACCTCGCTAGTTACCCTAACTATGTTGATGTTTATACCGACGGCTCGAAAACAGAAGATCATGTTGGATGTGCCTACGTCTGTGGCAGAGACGTTAGGAGCTATTCACTTCCCGACTGTTTTTCTGTCTTTTCAGCAGAGTTTGTGGCTGTACATGAAGCTCTGAAGTATATCTTTCGGCAGAGAGACAGGCGTTTTATAGTGTATACAGATTCCATCAGCGTTTTAGAGACTTTGGAGAATGGTGAAGTGTCACACTCCCATTCCCTTGTATCTCCGGTGTTGGATCTGCATCGTCGCCTCTGTCGTCGTGGCTTCAGTGTCCTTTTCTGCTGGGTGCCTGGTCATGTCGGCATATCGGGTAACGAGCAGGCAGATGCTGCGGCTAAAGGTGCTGTGCATCGGCTGAATTAGCATGTGCCTATCAGTGATGTGAAGTCCGATGTGAAAAAGTTAATTAGGAACGAATGGCAAGTAGATTGGGATCTGCAGGTCACTAATAAGCTGCGACAGGTTAAACCATGTATTGGTGCTTGGCCATCAGCTCAACTGCGTCGTGCAGACGTCATACTCACACGGTTGAGAATCGGGCATTCCCTTTTGACGCATCGACATTTGTTGATGGGTGAGGATGCCCCTCTCTGTCAACATTGTAAGGCTCCACTTTCGGTTGGACATATTTTGACGTCTTGCCCCTCGCTTCAAGCCCAGTATAATAGGTTTTTTGGCTCCAGTTCACCTATCTTAATTGAACTGCTGGGGGAGCCCCCCCATCCTGCTCTGTTTGCCTTCTTATTTTTTACTGGTTTTATACGCAGTCTGTGCTTTAGCAATTGATTTTATAGTTAAACTTTTATTGCCTTTTACAAATATACCTTTTTATAATCTTTTTATCAATTTTTTGTATCATTGTTTTTACCACCTTATATATCACCGTTTTTTATGACTTTTACATATCATCTTTCTATATTACCTTGTATATATCATTCTAACATGTTTATACATAATTTTTATCATCCCTTTTATTCAGTTTTTTACGGTTACTCGTTTTTATATTTATTAGTGTTGGTTAGAAATCTGGTTTTTCACCGTTGGTTCGAGCGTGGCGACTGTTATGTAATCTGTTTTTGCTCTAGTCTTGTGTTTGGCGCTTTATGTCCTATTTTGGATCTTGCGCCATAAAACCCCAACCAACCAACCAACCCAACTGTCTTTCTGTTTTTTCAGCAGAGTTTGTCGCCGTACACGAGGCATTGAAGTATATCTCCCGTCAGAGATGTAGACGTTTCATCGTATATACAGATTCCATCAGCGTGTTAGAGACCTTGGAGAATGGTGAAGTGTCCCACTCCCATTCCCTTCTATCTCCGGTGGTGGATCTGCATCGTCGCCTCTGTCGTCGTGGTTTTAGTGTTTTGTTCTGCTGGGTGCCGGGTCATGCCAGCATAACGGGTAACGAGCAGGCAGATGCTGCGGCTAAAGGTGCCGCTTGTCGTCTGAATCAGCATGTTCCTATTAGCGATATGAAGTACGCTGTCAAAAATCTAGTTCGACAGGAGTGGCAATTAGATTGGAATGAGCAAGTCAATAACAAACTGAGACAGGTTAAGGCATGCATTGGTGCTTGGACATGTGCTCCGCTGCGTCGTGTAGACGTCATGCTCACACGATTGAGAATTGGGCACTCCCTCCTGACACATCGGCATTTGCTGATGGGCGAGGATACCCCTCTATGTGAACACTGCCAGTCTCCACTTTCAGTGTCACATATCTTGACGTCTTGTCCTGTTCTGCAGCCTTGTTACAATAGTTTTTTTGGGTCTAGTTCACCCAATCTGCCTGATCTGCTGGGGGAGCCCCCCCCCCACCCTTGTCTTTTTGCCTTTTTATTTTCAACCAATTTTATAAATAGCATTTGCTTTTCGCATTGATTTTAATGTTAAAATTGTTGCATTATTTTACTTTCTTGTATATCACAACTCATTTGACCTAATCATTTTATGAATTTTATATACCTTTTTTTCATCGCTTTTATACTTATATTTTTATAACGTTTACACAGCATTTTATGCTTTTTTATTCCAGTTTTACTCTCATACTTGTATTTTAGAAAGAAAAGTTGATGCAGTTTTATTTGGTGACCTCCGTCATTGGTTCCGATGCAGAAGCTTTTATTTTTACCTTTTTTTGGCTTCCGTCCTGTGTTTGGCGCTTTATGTCCTATTTTGGACTTTGCGCCATAAAACCCCAACCAACCAACCAACCAACCTGGAGATTTCGATGAACTTGCTTCTGTTTTGGATTTTTCAAAAATAAATTTTGAAAAATTATTTGTTTCATTTACTATAATTTCAATAATTTCATCCGTGAAAAACAAATTAAAAAAATCTAATTCCTCATAATCTGGTTCTGCACTGTTTATGTAGATACCACTATTTGCAGAAAACTCCATACTTGGCAATTCTTTGATATCCGTTTGCCAGTCACTCGCACTTAAATTGTCCGCACTATTATCGGCATAATCAACTATTTCAGTGTCATCTGAATAGTCAGATTCACTGCTGCTAATTCGAAAAATCACTTTCCTCCGTTTCACTATCAGATTCGTTCATCAATTTAAAAATCTCGCTCTCACTTAAATATTTTACTCTTTTCGCCATGATGGCTAAGATAAAACTGACCCAAAACGTACAAAATACTATCTTGCTAACTACTCCCAACCCTAAGCAATAAACATTTCATCCTTTCCCCCAATCCGCGAAGAAAAAAAACAAAACAGCGCTCTGTAAATCACAGCCCTTTAAATGCTCAAACCTTCGGAAAAGAGCGAACACGTGCAGTTGTTTACATTTTCGAATCCCCCTCATACAACAACAAACAAAAAAAAAAGCTCGGAACCGAAAGTGCAAATTGAAGGTCAAAGCTCTCTGGAATGATATTTGAAAATGTAACGGACTTCAACCGCCATCTAGTGCCGTTTAAAAATTCAAATAAAACGTTCGAATCTGAAATCACGTCTGTGCGATGATGGGCCGGCTGGCGCGGAAACACTGATCACAAATACGATATCGCGGGCGGTGAGGGGAGAATCGTCTGATCACATATACGCGATCACGGTCCTGAACAGGTTAATCATTTTCATTATGCTCAAAATTCATATTTACTTGGTCAGAGGGAATACTAACACCTTTATAGCTGGTGCAAGCTTGATCTGTTCCTGGAATGTTATCCTGCCCAACCATACGCTCGAAAAAGTGATCTGGGCAACTGTGAGATTCCCCAACAGCTATAAAAAGATAACTTTTTTTTATCTCCAGCAAGCAACCTGGGAGCATTTGGAAATTGAATATTGTATTTAATTTGCACTGCACACTGGTGCTTGCAAAATTCACCCGGAGCAGCAGCTGCACACGAGCAAAAACCTGAATGCACTTCATAAAAAAGGGACTCCTCCTTTTTAGATCGCACAATATAAAATCCATCTTTTACAAAAACCAAATTGTTGTCAATGAAAAATTTTGTTTTAGCAGCAATTTTCTCATGCAACAAAAATGGACGATTATTTCTACCAAACACGATATCTAAAATCTTTTTGGTGAAATAACTATCCAAAGTTGTGGTAAGAAACTCCATTAGAGCAACTGAATTATAAGCTTTTACTCTATTCAATATGATATCTTTAACCATTTATGAGTGTAGCGTTTGCTCCCGCGCGTGCACTGCAGTGGGGAGTGTTTCTCGCGATAGTAAGAAAGAGTAAGCGGGTGCGCTGCATTGGAGATATATACTCTCACATGCTACAATAAATAAAATCTAAAAAAAAGAAAGTAATAACTAAGTAAAGACATAAATATATAATTAAACATACATACATTTTCTAGTAGTATCTTTTGATATAAATTTTAAAGTATGTTACAAAGAGCAACCTCACAGTCTGGACACCATATCCTTGTCTCCTTTCTAATCTTCTTACCGTTTTTATTAGACACATAGGAAACAACACATCGTCTTGTTGGTTCTCGTTTGCAGGGTGTGGCAGGTATATAGTCTGCGATGGATCATTTGCATCACTTTTTCTTCCCGTATTTCCCATCATGGCTGTAGACACTTGATATTTACGTAATATTTCTTCAATGACTGCAGTTCGAAAATCCAACAGTTTTATATTTTTGTTAGTTACCTTGCTCTGTAGAATCGATGCATTGAAAAGACATTGATCAAGCATATGCCTGAAATTTTTTTTGTAGTATACTTTCATCCTTTTCCGCACTGTCTCATAATAGGATAAATTTTGGTCCGCTCTGTCCACACCTCCCATTGATAAATTGTAATCAATTACAACCTTTGGCTTTTCAACCTCTTTTCCATTACAAGAAACTTTACTCATTTCAATATTGTGGATTGTACTCAATAATTGAACATCTTTTTTATCTTTCCATTTTATTGCAATTAGTTTTCCGCGTTGAAAAGCAATAATGTCACCCTTTCTAAGTTTTGATAATTTCATTTCTTTTGGAACATCTTTGCGGTTCACTCGAACGGTCCTGTACGAGTCAGATTTGAATGATATAAGTTTATCACAAAGATTTGGTGACATATAAAAATTATCGGCTGTAAGGCAGTATCCTTTGTTGAGCAAAGGTTGGATCAAACTTAGCACAATTCGCGATGTAAGGCTTT
This sequence comes from Dolomedes plantarius, assembly GCA_907164885.2. Classification (NCBI taxonomy): domain Eukaryota; kingdom Metazoa; phylum Arthropoda; class Arachnida; order Araneae; family Dolomedidae; genus Dolomedes; species Dolomedes plantarius. Next base: position 34,583,884 of record OU015499.1, on the reverse strand, counting down.
CCTTGTTGAAGTCTGGGCTTAGAATCATCCCCTTTCCAGTATATAAAATGTAATTCCATATGTAACCAGTGTCTGATTCACAGAGCCTATAGAATTTCAATCCAAATCTAGCTCTCTTCAAGGGTATGTATTGTTTCAAAGAAAGCCTTCCTTTATGTAACATCAAGCTTTCATCGATGCTAATGTCACGCTCAGGAGTATACAGAGTTCGAAATTTTTCCAAAAGAAAACTGTAAATGGGCCATATTTTTCGAAGTTTCCAGCAAGGATGAGTTTCTTCATCCATAGTTCCATTATTTGAAAAATGGAGAAACTTGTTTATCAAAGCAAATCTTTGCTCTGACATAACTTCATCAAAAAAATGAGTGCTCAAAATTTTCTTCTTTGACCAATACCAGGCTGTCACGGGCTTCAAAACAATATCCTGGAGTAAAAGAAGAGCTAAATAAATCCATATTTCAGATGCAGTTACCGGTTTCCACTTATGCACTCGGGATCTAACTTTCAGTACACTTATGTTCTTTCGCAAAAATTGTTCTGCATATATATATTTGTTTCCTCTACTATAGTTTCCACCAATTCCTTTGTTATGAATAGTTGGAAAAAATCTAAGGAATTATCTATCTTTTACCTGAAAAGTTATTCCAGGGTTTCCATCAAATTGAAAACGTCAGAACATTTTTAATTATTTAAAATGTATTGGGTTCTATCCCCATATTTAGTGTTGTTTTTGTTCCTGTTGTGCTTTGTTGCTTTCGCTCCAGTTTAATTTTTTAAAATTTTATCTTTTTCACTTTTGTACTCTGTTGTGTTGCTGGTTTCTGTTCTTGCCTTTGTTTTCCGCTTATATTATTATTTTAACCTTTATCCGAGTCTTTTTTTGCAATCTAGATGGGGATCCCCGTCTAGATGTTTTGACATTATCAATACTGCATGTTATCTTCCTCGTTCATGATCTAGAATCATTGTTTTTTATCTATTGTTTTGTTATACCTGGCTGTATACTGGATGGGGAATCCCCATCCAGTTTGTTTCTTATTTTTAAGTATCGTTTTTCAGATTTTACCATATGTTTGGCGCAGCATGTCCTCTCTGGAACTACCTTATTGAAAAACCTGTCTCATTTTTCCCGTAGGAATATCTTACACCTCCTTAATAGGATCTGGCTGGAGCATACTTTTCCTAAGACCTGGCAAAAAGCAATAGTTATTCCCTTTCCCAAGCCTGGAAAGGATGCGTCGAGTCCAAAGAACTACATGCCAATCGCTCTCACTAGCTGTGTTTGTAAACTATTAGAAAGAATGGTTAATGCCCGTCTTATTTATTTGCTAGAAACTAAGCAGTGTATCTCACCAAATTAAAGTGGCTTCCGAAGGGGCAGATCAACAATGGATAACATTGTTGGTCTAGAAAGCCGAATTCGGAATGCCTTTGTAAGAAGAAATCATTTAGTTTCTGTTTTCCTGGACATCGAGAAGGCATACGACCGGTCATGGCGTTTTGGTATTTTAAAAGATCTATATGACTTAGATTTCCGAGGGAATCTGCCTATTTTTATTGCTAACTTTTTATCTTTTAGAGAGTTCAACGTTAGAATAGGTTCTTCGCTTTCAAACTCTGTCGTGCAAGAAGAGGGTGTCCCACAGGGAAGCGTCTTAAGCGTGACCCTGTTTTCTGTGAAGGTGAATGCCCTATTAAAGCAGCTGCCACCATCTGTTCATGGGTGTTTATATGTGGACGATCTGCAGATTTCATGCGAAGGACAAGATATGCGGTACATTGAACGACAACTTCAGATGGCTATCAACCGAATGGAGAAATGGTGTTCTAAAAATGGCTTTAACTTTTCAGCAGAAAAGACACAGTGTGTCCATTTCTGTAGAAAGCGTGGCATGCATCCAGACCCAGAAATCCTCATTTCCTCAACCCCTATCGCAGTTGTTGATACAGTTAGGTTCCTTGGCGTGTTCTTTGATAAAAAACTAACTTTCCTTCCCCATGTGAATTTTGTGCGGAAGAAGTGTGAGAAGGCAGTCAATCTTCTGAAAGTTTTATCGAACACGTCCTGGGGCGCTGATCGCACCTCTCTCTTGCGTATTTATAGGGCTGCGATTCGTTCCAAAATTGATTATGGTTGCGCCGCTTATGGGTCTGCGAGACAGTCTGTTCTACGTCGCCTAGACACTGTTCATCACAGTGCTCTCCGCATTTGTTCTGGAGCCTTTCGCACCTCTCCCATTCAAAGCCTATATACTATCTGTTGTGAGCCATCTCTGGAACTCGTAAGGAATCAGTTGTCGATTCAATACTACTATCGAATCCTTTCCCACCCTGCACATCCTCTGCAAGATCTCATACTTGACAGCCGTTTTAATGTACTTTTTCGGAATCGCCCATCTTCTGTGCCATCTTTTGGCATACGAATGCGAACCTTTCTATGTGATTCAGACCTGGATGGGACTGATGCTCAAATTTTACCCCAGTTTGTTTTTCCTCCTTGGCGGTGTCACGGCATTACTTACTTGCAGCCTTTTATAGGTTTTGACAAAACAAATACGTGTAATCGTACCTATCAACAACTTTTTGCTGCTCATCGTACTTTGTATGCTGGACATTTGGAAATTTACACTGACGGCTCAAAATCGAGCGATCACGTCGGCTTCGCTTTCGTATGTCAGAACGATATTGTTAGCCGCAGCCTCCCCTCCCATTGTTCTGTGTTTACTGCCGAACTTGTGGCCATCCGCGAAGCAATGCTATACATTTCTCAGCAAGTGCAGAAAAACTTCATTATCTACTCTGACTCACTGAGCGCTCTCGAAACCTTAGAATCTGATGAATCTCGACATCCTATCAGTGTCGAGGTGCTACAAATTAAACATCGCCTTGCTTGCCGGGGTTATGATGTAGTGTTTTGCTGGGTACCTGCTCATGTAGGTATTCAGGGAAACGAAAGTGCCGATGCAGCAGCGAAAAATGCGTCCGAATTTCTTAACCAACCCTTACCAGTTACTGACATCAAACAGGCTGTGAAGAGGATAATTCGCAGAAAATGGCAAGACCAATGGAATCTCCAGATCAGTAATAAACTTCACGAAATTAAACCGTGTATCTCCCTCTGGCCTCCATTGCCAAATCGTAAGAAAGACGTTTTGTGGACGCGTTTACTTATTGGGCACTCACGTCTTACGCACATGCACCTACTTTTAAATGAGAATCCTCCTATCTGTATGTATTGCAATGAACCGCTCACCATTCGCCACATTTTAACGGGCTGCGTTAGGTTTAAACTTTTATATTTAAGATTTTTTAATAACATTTTGCCACGTCTTAAAGATATTTTAGGGGAATCTCCCCATCCTGGTATTTTTAACTTTCTACGTTTTACTGGTTTTTACTGTGATATATAATTTTTTTTTCCCTTTTAACTTTTGTATCATGCTGTACTTGTCTTTTTTACACATCTTCTACCTTGTTAGCTTTTATTCCTTTGGGGGAAAGTCCTCCATCATTTGTAAATACTGATTTTAACATCCTTTATACTTGTGTTATATGCGATATTTTTAACTATGGAAGTTCGTTTGGCTACGTTCAAATACGTATGTTTTGCATGTTGTATTTTAGGTTTTACCATGTGTTTGGCGCAGCATGTCCTCTCTGGACCTTGCGCCATTAAACCCCATACAACCAACCAACCTCTCTGGACCTTGCGCCATTAAACCCCATCCAACCAACCAACCAAATTGAAAACGTGGTGGAGCTGGAGTTGCACTTGAAACTTTATACAATTCTCGCACCGAATCCAAATTATTTATTTCCTCATCTGACTCATAACTATAAATACTTGTATCGGAATCGGATCCACTTTCAAAGTCAGAATGATCCAAAATGTCATCTTCTGAATCACTGGAATCGTTCGATAATAACGGTCTTTTCTCACAAAAGCGCCTAGAAACACCGCTATAGCTAGCCATGTTCACCAGAATGCGAAAATCAAACACACCGAAGTTTTCCCAAGAAATTATATTTCACTTTATGGAACTACTATTGCCATCTATTGGCAAAGTTTGAAAACAGTGTTTTCCTATAAGAATATAAGGATATGACGAGATATTTCCGTCAAACACGTTGAAATGCTGACTTTAAAATTAGATGACGAGAAGGACTCGTCAAATCCGGGTATAGCGTAACATTCCGATGACGAGGTGAGTTCAAGCACGCTTAAAGGGTTATCAATACGAAATGTAGCCTCTGCATAGTTGTTGGTATTGTGCTGATTGTTTAATACATCAGCACGCAGAGCTACACAAATTTCATGCTGATTTGCAAAAGTATTATATATGTGTGCAATAAAATTAGGGTACAACAGTGATATATCATTAGAAATTTAAAAAAAATTTTAGCAACCATTTCATTCATATTTTGAGCACATATAACACTTTTGAACAAATTCATTAGGGGAAGCCGATGTATTTGTGAAATATTGTGCTTTGAAATAGATAGCCATCTCCATAACGCTTGGAGGGCATGAAAAAGGCATAACAATTGCCTCACATTTGGGGAAAACACACTTTAAAGCATTTTTCAGTGCGCCACAATTATCCGTCATAAAATTGGTTATTTTATTCAGGACATCTTGCGGCCAGAGTTTCAACATCATGGTAAATGGTTTTATAAAATTTTCTTCAGTTTGGCTTTCACGTAAAGCACAGCCTGTGACTATAATCTCCAGTAATCAGTCAGAAGGTATCTATTTTCACTTTATTCAACAGCATTCAACTGTTTACAAATTCCTGTACATTTGGCGTAATCCACTTCAGCTTGGTAGCTGATTTCAAAGGGGCTTTAACTCAAACTCGAAAGCGAACGGCAATCACAACGCATTGCCAGGTGCACAGATCTGCTACCCTGCCAGATGAGACTCTCCGCCTTTTATGCTGGAATGATTTTGCATACAGCGTGGCTAGTCCACGCCACCATCTGGCAGGTGTCGTCACTAACAAGTGACCGAGTAGATAAAAACAGAAATTGCAACACAGCCTGCTGGTACAGCTCCTGCTTTTATAGCGACAAGCACTACAGTGAGAGCAACATTGGTGCGATCACATGAAGTACTTGTGTCTATAAAAAATGAGTTTGTTTCTATGTTATTTAAAGCCCTCCTCATTAATGGAGTGATCATCACAATACTCTGAGGATCTTCCTCAATTAAAATTTTAAGGCTTGCTTTGTCAGATCATTTGCTTTGTTCTTGGCAATCCTAAAAAGAATAATTAAGACCATTAGGATAAATACTTTCAAATACAACTGGCTATATCACAAGAAATTTCATTGTAATACAGGTAACAGTTATACAGGGTAACAAATATATCGGGAAGTGATGATGATAAATGATCTCAGCATACTATTGAAACCATGTTTGGTGACTTTTGGTTTACACCCAAATGTGTGAACTGTAATGGTGATCATGTGGCATACTCCCGGTCATGTCCGAAGTGGCTTACAGAGAAAGAGGTGCAAACTTTAAAAGTCATGCAAAATCTCTCTTATATTGAGGCCAGAAAAAGGATAGACGCCAGGACCCCAAAGGTAGGGGTGTCCTACACTGCAGCCCCCTCAGGGGGTTTACCTTCTTTAGGTAAACACGGGTGTCGCAATCCCGAGGTACCCCAGCGTACTTTCCCTCCTTTACCTTTTCTTCTCCTCCCCTGAGGGGGTTTACCTTCTTTAGGTAAACATGGGTGTCGCAATCCCGAGGTACCCCAGCGAACTATCTCTCCTTTCCTTTTTCCTCTCCTCTCTTCCTTTACCCCTCAGGGGGTTTACCTTCTTTAGGTAAACACGGGCTTCACAACCCCGAGGTACCCTAGTGTCTTTTTCTCTCTCCGTGGGGTTCACTGTCTTTGGTGAATGTGGGTGTAGCGTCCCCAGTGTCCCATAGCGATCCATCTCTCTTTCGCTTCTCCTGTCCTGTTTCTTTTGTTTTCTCCTTTCCGGACTTTTCTTCCTTTCCAACCCCCTCAGGGGGTTTACCTTTAGGTAAACACGGGCTTCACAACCCCGAGGTACCCTAGTGTCTTTTTCTCTCTCCGTGGGGTTCACTGTCTTTGGTGAATGTGGGTGCCGCGTACCCAGTGTCCCATAGCGATCCATCTCTCTTTCGCTTCTCCTGTCCTGTTTCTTTTGTTTTCTCCTTTCCGGGCTTTTCTTCCTTTCCAACTGGATCTTCTACTAATATTTTTTGTTGCTGTTTTCTTTCTTAACCCCTATGTGTTTTTTGTTTGTCGTTTCTTCGTTAAAAAAAATAAAAAACCAAAAAAATGTTAAAAATTTTAAAATCTCCAAAAAAAGTTTTTGTGCTATCTGTCCCCTTCGCAGCCTTCATGGTATCAAAACCGATCTCGGCCCACCCAACCCTGACGTTACTGGGTCCTGTACCACTCTTCGGCCTCTCCCGTGAGGGACACCGCTTGGGCTCGGGAACGGACCCTGTTGGGGTTGTGTTGGTGGAGAGGAGTGGCGTGCCATGTTGGTAATGGTTGAGTTACGTTCTCCTTAAACGATCCCAGAGGTAGAGGCCCTTGGTTGCGTATATCTTTATGGCAGACGTCGCGAGATAGCGAGAAATCCTTCTCGATCTTGTCGGGGACCGTGCACCAGGTGCACGTTACCTCCCGGCGTCTGTCATTTACTTGCGAAGAATCCGGAGGTTACACTTGTCACGTTAGAAAAGTGTGGAACGACGGGGTCTGGCGGGGGCCCCGAATCGAACTGGAACTAATCCGTGGTTTCTCAAAAGGTAATTATGGCTGCAACTAATTGTGATTTAGTTACAGCTTCCTGGGCAGATCGCTCAACCAATCAATCTTCTTCTCTCCCTTTGAGAGAGCAGCAGATGTCGCGTTTTTTTCTTTTAAAATGTAAAGAAGGAAACTTTGGTACAGTGTCACCTTTCCTAATTAGTAAAGTTTTAAATGCATCTGTAGGTCATGTAAAATCAGTCAAAAAGCTCCGTTCTGGGGACCTATTGGTAGAGACTTTGAATGCAGCACAGGCTGAGAAATTACTAAAAATCAATATGTTTGGGAACATGGCCATTACCGTAGCTCCGCACGGTTACCTTAACACTTCCAGAGGTGTCATATCTGAAGCTGATCTCCTCCATACATCTGAAGGAGAGATCTTGGAACATTTGCGGGACCAACTAGTATCTGCTGTGCGTCGCATAACAATCCGTCGGGACGGGAAATTCCTCCCCACTAAACATCTAATCCTGACTTTCGACACACCGAAACTACCACCTTTCGTCATAGCCGGCTACCTTCAGTGCCCTACCAGACCATATGTTCAGAATCCTCTGCGATGCTTTCAGTGCCAACGTTTTGGACACTCGAAGGCATGTTGTCGCGGTTCCTCAGTCTGTGCTCGTTGTGCCCAGCCTGGTCATTCTTCAGACACTTGTAACTTAACACCAAAATGCATTAATTGCAAAGGCGACCATACATCTTACTCACGCTCCTGCCCCAAGTGGATATTGGAAAAAGAAATACAAACTGTTAGAGCTCACAAGAATATCTCATATATGGAAGCGCGAAAACAGGTTGAGGCTAGAACTCCGAGAGTCGGAGTTTCATACGCCTCTGTTGCCGCCTCCCAAAAAATCATGTGTACAGCCTCCACACAAACTAATCCGAATCTGTTTTCTAATAGTCTACAGAAAACTAAGAGCAATAGAACACCAACTGTAATATTGTCCGACTCGCAGAATGGAGCGAGCGTGAAACCAAAACCCCCAAAAAATAAAAGCAAAACAGGATCACAAACCGCTAATCCAGGAAACCCTTCCAAATCCGCTAGTGACCAGATCTCAAATCCGAAAAATTTACCACAATCCAAACGGCCCAAAAAGCAATCTGAACCTATCCCCTCAAAATTGACTCGCAAAGACTTCCTCAAAAACAGACCTATTACATCTGAGCCTTATGAACTTGAGACAGATGAACCCCTTAAAGTTTATGTCTCCCCAGAGGAGGATATGATAACGGACAGCTCGTCGGATTCGGATGAAGTTGCATCCAATTCCGCTAGCTGATAGTCCGTTTTTTTCCTTTTTCTGAAAAAAAAAAAAAAACTTCCCTTATATGGCAGCCATTATTTCGTGGAATTGCCACGGTTTTCGCAACAAGCAGGGCGATTTAAAACACATAATTTCCAACCACAACCCAGCTGTGTTTGCACTACAGGAGACCTTTTTAAAAAACTCCGACAATACTAAAATTCGCAGGTTTGATATTCTTCGAAAAGATCACGATATTGGCGGAAGAATTTCAGGAGGCGTGGCACTCCTAATCTCTCATGACTACCCAAGTACGGTGATTCCCCTTAATACAAATTTACAGGCTGTTGCAGCTCGTGTTCATATCCGGCAGCTCACTACCATTTGTAACATATATTTGCCACCAAACGAATCTATTGATCGAAACTCCTTGGCACATCTCTTAAATCAACTTCCAGCTCCTTTCATACTAATTGGGGACTTTAACGCACATAGCCCTCTTTGGGGAAGCCAAAATACAAATAGCAGAGGACAACAGATAGAAAACTTCATATCCGATTTCTCACTCTGCCTACTTAACAACGGTGATAATACATATTTCCATCAACCAACCAAGAACATTCCATGCAATAGACCTGGCCATATGTTCCCCTTCACTTCTGCCTTTTTATAATTTCTGGGTATCTAATAATTTATACAATAGTGATCATTTTCCTGTCTTTCTCTCCCTCCTGACCGGCGAATCTAACTCTGTTTCACATCAACCCCGTTATATTTATGATCGAGCCGACTGGCCGACCTTTGCCTCCCTTGCAGTCATCACAAAACAAATGGTGGTGGGTGATATCAATAGAGCAATCGAAAACATAAATTCAGTTATCATTGACGCAGCTAATGCTTCCATCCCTAAGACCTCTTGCAAACGCAGACACAGGAAACCATGGTGGTCGGAGGAATGCCTTGCAGCTAAGAAAAAACAGCAGAAAGCTTGGGGAATCTTCCGAAGATACCCAACCACAGAAAATCTAATAGAGTTTAAACGCGCTAAGGCAAATGCTAGGCGAGTACGCAGACGCAGCCAGAAAAATTCATGGATAAAATACGTCTCCAGCATATCATATAATACCCCTTCCAAACACCTGTGGACCAAGGTTAAGAAGGCAATAGGAGTGTATACCGGACACTCGTTCTCCTGCTTAAATCACAATGGTCAAACCATCTCAGATCCTTCAGAAATAGCAAACACAATAGGCACAGCTTTTGCATCTTCTTCCTCAGCAGGTAGTTATCCTGACTCTTTTCTCAGGCATAAGCATCTATCTGAAAGCCGAACTTTAAATTTTAACACACGCTCCACTCTACCTTACAATAGCCCCTTCACTTATTTTGAACTTACTCGAAATCTCAAGAACACCCGAAATACTTCTCCTGGGCCTGATGGCATTGCTTACAACATGTTGAAACATCTATCTTACCATTCCCTGAGAAATCTATTATTTCTCTATAATAGGATTTGGGAAGAACATGTTTTTCCTGCAGCTTGGACAAAAGCCATTGTGATACCCTTTCCAAAGCCAGGAAAAGATGCTTCAAATCCAAATAACTATCGTCCCATTGCGTTAACTAGCTGCGTATGCAAACTTCTAGAAAGGATGATAAACGCTCGCCTTGTTTTTATTTTAGAGAAAAGACACCTTATAGCTCCATATCAAAGCGGGTTCAGAAAGGGTAGATCAACCGTTGACAATATAATTGCTCTGGAATCTGACGTTAGGAAAGCATTTCTCCTAAAAAATCATTTTATTTCAATATTCTTTGACATGGAGAAGGCGTACGACCGTGCGTGGCGTTACGGAATCCTCAAAGACCTATTTGACATGGAGTTTCGCGGAAATCTCCCAATTTTTATTCAAAAATTTTTAAACATCCGACAATATAAAGTTCGGATTGGTACTCATTTATCAAATGTCTTTACTCAAGACGAAGGTGTTCCCCAGGGGAGTGTCCTCAGCGTCACTCTCTTCTCCATAAAAATTAATAATATTCTCAAGCAGTTACCACCGTCCGTTCGAGGTTGTCTTTATGTTGACGACCTACAGATCTGCTGTCAGGGAAAAGACATGCGCTTCATTGAACGCCAACTCCAGACTGCCATAAAAAAAATCACTACATGGAGTAATAGAAATGGATTTGCTTTTTCCCGAGACAAAACCTCTTGTGTGCACTTTTGTCAAAAACGGGGGGTCCACCCGGATCCAGAGCTTTTTATTGGAGACCGCAAGATTACCATTTTAGATTCCGTGCGCTTTTTAGGCGTCATTTTTGACAGGAAATTGACTTACCATCCACACGTTTTGCAACTGCGTAAGAAATGCGAAAAATCGCTTAATTTGCTGAGGGTTTTATCGAATACGTCCTGGGGTGCTGATCGGACATCAATGTTGCACATTTATCGATCAGTAATTCGTTCAAAGATGGATTACGCTTGTGCGGCATATGGTTCCGCCCGCCAATGTGTACTTCGTAAACTGGACACGGTGCACCACAGTGCTCTCCGTATCTGCTCTGGTGCTTTCCGTACTTCACCCGTGCAGAGTTTGTATGTGAATTGCTCTGAACCATCCTTGTCACACACTCGTAGTAAGCTTTCAGTGAATTATTTTTTTCGTGTTTTATCTCATCCCGCTCATCCTTTGCGCGACATTTTGCTGGACAAACGCTATGATCGCCTCTATCATAATCGACTGTCTTGCATACCATCTTTTGGACTACGCATACGTAATCTGACCGAAAATACTTCTCTTGAAGCCTTAGATGTCTGTATGCGCGCCTTATTCGACTTTCCACCTTGGAAGAAAAACTGTATTCCATATATCAATCCTTTTAACAATTTTACTAAACCTAATACCGACCCCCTCATCTATAAACAACTTTTTCTTTCACACCGTAATCAGTTTTCTAAGTATCTAGATATCTATACGGACGGATCAAAGACAACACACCACGTTGGTTGTGCCTTTGTTTGTGAGTCGACTATACATAGTTTTAAACTTCCATCATCCTGCTCTGTTTTTACTGCTGAAATTTTAGCTATCATTCATGCACTTGTTTTTATCTCGCATCACCACAAAAAACATTTTATCATTTACTCAGATTCATTAAGTGTTCTGGAAAGCCTCCAATCTGGTAAAATTAGCTATTGCCTGGTTGCCACTGTTCTTACGCAACATCATAAGTTAAAATGTCGGGGTTACAGTGTTAGGTTTTGCTGGATTCCAGCACATGTAGGAATCGCAGGAAACGAACTTGCAGACGCATCAGCAAAAAATCCAAAAGTAGTTTCAAATCAACCTGTTCCTTTCTGTGACCTTAAACATATTACGAGGGACATTATTTTGGATAGATGGCGGTCAGAATGGGACCTTGAAGTTGCAAATAAGCTCCACTGCATAAAACCCACCATCACTGTCTGGCCTCCACTATTTCCCAGGAAATTGGATGTCGTCCTCACGCGGCTTAGAATTGGCCATTCAAGAATCACTCATAGACATTTGCTGGAAGGAGAAATCGCCCCCATTTGTTATCATTGCAACTGTCACCTCACCATTCGCCATATTTTAACAGAGTGTACCGGACTCACCAATTTTTATCTAAAATACTTTGGCTCAACTTCGCTCACTTTGAGTGATCTTGTGGGTGAAACACCCCACCCCGCTGTTTTCCACTTCTTACGGTGTGCTGGTTTTCTTTCGTTAATTTAATTTTTCTTTTAATTCCTTTGTATATATTTTAGTGGTTTTATCACACTTTATCACAATACATTCATAATCCGTTTTAACACCCTTTATACATAACTACTTTTATATCATTTTGTAATACTTGACTGAAATCTAGATGGGGGAACCCCCATCTAGATACCTTGTGTTTTACCTTGTGTTTGGCGCAGCATGTCCTCTCTGGACCTTGCGCCATTAAACCCCATCCAACCAACCAACCAACCAACTTCATACTCCCCTTCAAGCTGTAGCCATTCGTGTACATGCTGGAAAACTAATCTCCGTATGCACAGTGTATCTGCCTCCAAATATAAATGTGTCTCAGAATGATCTTGATAACTTGGTCAATCAACTTCCGACGCCTTTTATTATACTCGGTGATTTCAATGCGCATAGTTGTTTGTGGGGTAGTGTAGATGCGAATTCCCGAGGGAGACAGATTGAGCAGCTGCTCTCTAGTCACTGTCTCTGTCTGCTCAACAACGGTGAGGACACGCATTTCCACGAACCCACAAAAACTTTTCATGCTATAGATCTTGCCATCTGCTCACCATCGCTTCTGCCTTTGTGGAACTTCTCTGTGGGAAATGATCTCCTCGAGAGCGACCATTTCCCGATCTTTTTAACATCATGTGAAAGTTCCTCTCCAATTTACCGCCTGCCACGGTACATTTACGAAGCAGCTGATTGGGACGTCTTTACGTCCCGAGCTGTAGTTTCTCGAAGCATGGTTGAGGGTGACATTGATGTAGCTGTACAGAAAATCACTGATGTCATAATAGAGGCCGCCGATGCAGCGATTCCCAAGACCTCTCCATATCCTCCGAAACATTGCAAACCCTGGTGGAACACAGAGTGTAAGGAAGCCATTAAGAAACAAAAGAAAGCTTGGGGAATCTTTCGTAGATACCCGACCAACCAGAATTACATCACGTTCAAACACGCTAAAGCACAGGCTAGGAGAGTGAGACGCCGGAGTCAAAGACAGTCCTGGGAAAGATATGTCTCCAGCTTAACCTCAAACATATCTTGTAAGGAGTTGTGGTGCAGAGCAAAGAAGGCTATGGGTAAGTATTATTCAGAGCACTCGATTTCGTGTCTAGAAGATGGAGGACGTGTGATTACGGACGTTGTTGATATAGCCAATTCTATTGGCCACGCCTTTGCGACTGTATCCAACGCGCAATCGTACCCTGCGCCTTTCTTAACGTATAAACGAAGTGCTGAAGCTCATAGTATAGATTTTAAAACCCGGTCCAAGCTCCCCTACAACTGCCCATTTACGGAACGTGAATTGAAACGTTGTTTGAATCAGACGAAACCATCTGCTCCCGGTCCTGATGGTATTTCGTATACTCACTTGAAACATCTGTCACAGAGATCGCTTCGTAACTTTCTGCATCTCCTAAACAGAATCTGGCTGGAGCATACCTTCCCTAAGATTTGGCAAAAAGCTATAGTTATTCCCTTTCCCAAGCCCGGAAAGGATGCGTCAAATCCCCGGAACTACAGGCCGATCGCTCTCACTAGCTGTGTTAGTAAAATCCTAGAACGAATGGTTAATACCCGCCTTATTTATGTCCTGGAAACAACGCATAGAATTTCACCTAACCAAAGTGGCTTTCGAAGGGGCAGATCAACGATGGATAACATTGTTGCTCTAGAAAGCCGCATTCGAAATGCCTTTGTGAAGAAAAACCACCTCGTCTCTATCTTCCTAGACATTGAGAAGGCATATGACCGTTCATGGCGGTTTGGCATTTTAAAAGACATGTATGACTTGGATTTCCGCGGAAATCTTCCTATTTTTATTTCTAATTTTTTATCTCTCAGAGAATTCAACGTTCGAGTCGGATCTTCGCTCTCAAACTCTTTCGTGCAGGAGGAGGGTGTCCCGCAGGGAAGCGTGTTAAGTGTGACACTCTTTTCTGTGAAGGTGAATGCCATGTTAAAACAGCTGCCACCATCTGTTCAAGGGTGTTTATATGTGGATGATCTGCAGATTTCATGTGAAGGAAAAGATATGCGGTATATTGAGCGACAACTGTAAATGGCTATCAACAAAATGGAGAAATGGTGCTCAAAAAATGGGTTTGATTTTTCAGTGGAAAAGACACAGTGTGTGCATTTTTGTAGAAAGCGTGGCATGCATCCAGACCCAGAAATCTTCATCGCTTCAAATCCTATCGCTGTAGTAGATACAGTTCGATTCCTTGGCGTGTTCTTTGATAAGAAACTAACTTTCCTTCCCCATGTTAACTTTGTGCGGAAGAAGTGTGAGAAGGCAGTTCACCTTCTTAAAGTCTTATCGAACACGACTTGGGGTGCCGATCGCACCTCTCTCTTGCGCATTTATAGAGCAGCGATTCGCTCCAAAATTGATTATGGTTGCGCCGCTTATGGGTCTGCGAGACAGTCCGTTCTACGTCGCTTAGACACTGTTCATCACACTGCTCTCCGCATTTGCTCTGGAGCCTTTCGAACCTCTCCCATTGAAAGCCTGTATGTCATCTGTTGTGAGCCACCTTTGGAACTTATAAGAAATCAGTTGTCGCTTCATTACTACTATCGAATCCTATCCCACCCTGCACATCCTCTGCAGGATCTCATTCTTGACAGGAGCTTTGAAATTTTATATCAGAATCGTCCTTCTAATGTGCCATCATTTGGAATACGAATGCGCACATTTCTGCGCGATTCTAACCTGGAGGGATCTGATGCTCAAATTTTACCACTGTTTGTCTTTCCTCCATGGCGTTATCATGGTATTACGTACTTGCAGCCTTTCGGAGGCTTCGACAAGTCTAACACTTGCGACCGTACCTACCAACAGCTTTTTGCTGCTCATCATGCTCTGTACCCTGGCTTTTCGGCAATTTTTACGGATGGCTCAAAATCGAATGATCACGTCGGCTGCGCCTTTGTGTGTGGGAGCGATATAGTTAGCCGCAGCCTAAACACCCCGTGTTCCGTGTTTACAGCCGAGCTTGTGGCTATTCGCGAGGCAATGTTGTACATTTCACAGCAATTTCAGAAAAAGTTCATCATTTACTCGGATTCCCTCAGCGCACTTATAGCCTTGGAATCGGATGAACTTCGACACCCCATCACTGTGGAGGTGTTACAAATAAAACATCGCCTTGCCTGCCGAGGTTATACTGTGTTGTTTTGCTGGATACCTGGTCATGTCGGTATTCAGGGGAATGAAATTGCCGATGCAGCAGCCAAAAATGCATCTGTGCCCCTAAATCAGCCAATACCAATTCCTGACATCAAACAGTCGGTCAAGATGATGATTCGCAGTAAATGGCAAGCTCACTGGAATCTGCAGGTTAGCAATAAACTCCGTGAAATTAAACCGACTATATCCGTATGGTCCCCCATGTGTTTGGTGCAGCATGTCCTCTCTGGACCTTGCGCCATTAAACCCCATACAACCAACCAACCAACCGTATGGTCCCCACTGACAAACCGTAAGAAAGACGTTGTATTGACTCGTCTACTTATTGGGCACTCACGGCTGACACATATGCACCTCCTCTTGGATGAAAGTCCTCCCTTCTGCTTATATTGTGATGAGCCCCTTACTATTCGTCACATTTTAGCAAATTGCTTCAGTTATACCTTTCTATATTTAAGGTATTTTAATAACATAGTTCCAAGTTTGACAGATTTATTAGGGGAAGTTCCCCATCCTGCTGTTTTTAACTTTCTGCGTTTTATCGGTTTTTACTATATTTAAATTTTTACTCTTTTATCCGTCTCTTTGTCTATTTTATTAGATTTCCCTATTTACAATCATATATATCACGGTTTTACAGCTATTGTTTTTAATTATCCACACCTTTTTTCTGGTGTTTTTGGCTAATAGAAATTTTATGCTTTACGCTTTTTATTGTATTTTTTATAAAGTAATATGCAACTTTGGCCTTTTTTATGCCTGTTTTTCATGTCAGTTTTACTTGTACACATGTATATATATATTTTTATCATGTGGGTTTTGGGTCCAGAATTGCTGACTTAATATATATATATTTATAATCGTAAGTTTATTTTCGAGTTTTTTTAAACGTGTTTTGGCGCAGCTTGTCCTCACTGGACCTTGCGCCATAAAACCCAAAACAACCAACCAACCAACCTCTCGTCTTCCAGGTTCCATCGCCACTAATATTAATACTCGTGGAACCTGTGCTTTCAATTTCTTCCCTTGCTGCAGTTTCCATGGATTGTTGAGCCACCGTATTTGAACATGTTAACAATTTTTTTACCGCTGAATTATAAGATGTTTTGGAAATTGGCTGGGGAAGGTCCATAATGCCACAAAAAAGTGACATGGATGAATATCCTATTCCAATAGTACGCATTGCATACAAATATCTCCTATTAATTTCTGCAATATTCCCTTTTGGTCCTATCATAGTGGAATTTCTAAATGAACACAGTTCAGCACAATTTTCACAGTTTATGAAAATTTTTGAGGAGAGTCCACACATAACTTTTTCTGTAAAAGTTACATCACTTCCACACACTTTACAGCACAAACTATTTCCAAGAGAAGAAAAAAGCAAATTTATGTCAATATTACGATATCCTTGAAATGTATTATTATAATCTACATCTATTTCATCAGTATTGACACCAAGTTTTCTTTCAGATACACTTTTATTTACATCTGCCGAATTGGAACTGGATGCACATGCTTGCCTTGTGTATTTATTGCCAGAGAATTTCCGCTTCTTGTTTCTTTTGCCAGAAGCTCTCTTTGGCTTTGCACTTTCTTCAGAATTCATAGTATATTCTTTACAATACTATCAAGAATAATAATCAAGAATAAAATCAAGAATCACAAAAAAAAATCCAAATAATTGGTTCAAAGCGGTGAAGGAAATGGCTTTCGTAGTAAAGATAAACAAACGAACTACATCGAAGTAGAAGTAGCACTGAAATGTTTTCTTCTTCCCACACATAAGTAATAATAATAAAACCATGGGGTTTGTACTTTTCAGTGTAGTCAAAACAATGTTTGAAACTTTCGCAGTTCGCTAGATGAAGGGCATACAAAGGTAAACAAACGAACTGGCTCTTTAAAGGCAGCCTTTTAAATCATAAGGGCTTCATTGTTTTATCGATAACTCCAGTTCTAGAGCGAATTTTTTCATGGGGTTTCTTTTAAAATGCTTCTAAGAAATATAATTTTAATATTAGATTATAAAAAAAAAATTCATTTTTTGGCTGGTTAAAAGGTATCTAACCCCTTAAATATTAACCATGGCAAAATAGGTGGCTTATTGCAATTCAGCTATTATTAACCTTGATATAGAAATTCAGAAATGCTGTTTGATCTTTGAGGTGTCAAAAGAAAATGGATTACAGTGAAATGATGAAACACAGCTTTCAATGTTTTTTAAGTTTCAGTTTTTCTTTGAAGCTCCTATTATTACAGTATAACAGCAAGAAATTAATTATAGGTGCAGCTATTACATTTAATAGATTGAAATTGCAAGTTGATTTAAAATCAAAAGGTTCATCTTATTTAAAGTCTTATATCTGTTTATTCTTAGGAGATTATCTGAAAAAAAAAAGTAAATGTAAATTAATATATATATAGTACACATATGTTACAACACTTGAGAGCTTTTAAATGAAAATTATAAAATTTGAAGTTATGACATAAATGTGCTACATTTTGTACAACATACAGGAAAATGTTCATCCCCCCCCCCCCCCCCCATGAACTGTACGTCTGTTAATATATTTTTTGAAGTGGAAGTATTGTAAAATTCTGTAGTTTAACAGTATATACAGAGATTGAAGGAACTCATCACCACTTTGACTTACAAGAAAAGCTTAAGCAGGTTTAGTAAAAAATGTAATCAGACTTCTGTTTTCATTCTAGAGGGTAGACAATTTTAAGTAATATTACTTTGAATTAGAAAAGTTATAAAAATTCAATTTTTAGGATGCTACATCAGCCTAAAAATTCCTGTGAATACAATATTTTCTATGAAATTATACTGTATTATCGCCCCCCCCCCTGGTATAATGATTAGTGTTGTGAGCTTCCATGCAGTGGGCTTGGTTTAAAATCCCGAATAAAGCTTTGTCGTTAACCTGTTACCCCCTTACAGGGAGAAATACTGGCTCACCTAAAAATGGTACTCCTTCAGAGTAGGCAGCAAGATTTCACAGTAACTAACAAAATAGAAATGTCTTACGACAAGTGCCTCCGCATAAGGAAAAATAAATTCTGTATCACTTAGTCAAAAATATGCTTCATTCCTGTATCTTCAATAAAACTGTATTTTAACTTACTATATCCAGCTACAGATTATCCAACCAGCCCCTAAAGAAACTACTAATTTTGGACTTTAATTGTCCCAGGACAATTGCTTCTACAATAGCTAGACTAAGAACTAATCACTTTAAGGTATGAAAATCAACCCTGATGGCACAAAATCTTTTATAACCACAGTTATCGCCCAGAAGCCCAGCTTTTTCCAGAACATATCTTTGACTGCCTATTGTGGCTGCCCTTTTAAAACTCGTTTTGTCACTGCAAGAACTCTTCTACAGCCCACAAGCACCTGCTATTATCCACGATTTTGGTTCTGTCTAGACTTTTTTCTTCTGCACTACTCTTAGACACGACAATAACTTAACAAAATGAGATCATATTGTGTAATTTTTTTTTCAGGGGGGGGGGGGGCATGCTGAGGACTTCAAAATAAAAACCAAATTGAGGTCGATGAATGATTTTAAATTGGTTTCATGCTAACAGTGGGCTTTGAAGTCGCAGACTCCATTAACCAATGTCAGCACCCTGGCCATAGTCTTGTGACAAAAAATTAATTTTGGTTTTTTTTTTGTTAAATAATGTATCAGTTCCTAGATTATTATACTCCCTTGCAATAAAAAAACTGCTCACATTCAGAACTAAAAGCATTAACACTTGCAATTATTCATGAGGTATCCTTGTGAGTAGCTATACGTTTAAACTGATAGATCTGCTGGTGCTGCCACTAAAAATGCATGTACTGGAGCTTTTTGAAATTTTTTTGAACTCCTTGAAACTGTAAGAGACATTTCTGACAGTTTTGATGGCAAAATTGTAGTAGTCCTTTTGACTGCTAAGGCGCTGCCAAGCTGGCAAATGAAAAAAGTAATTTTTTTTATTGACTCGCAGGCCACTACCTATTCCTGTTAAA
The DNA here is from genome assembly GCA_907164885.2 of Dolomedes plantarius. NCBI lineage: Eukaryota > Metazoa > Arthropoda > Arachnida > Araneae > Dolomedidae > Dolomedes > Dolomedes plantarius. The sequence goes on along the minus strand of OU015499.1, from coordinate 34,564,847 downwards.
TGCTACTACCTCTTTTTCTGCTTGTGAGGTTGGATGTAAAGTGGACATCAGTCCCCTTAATGATCTGTACAAGGAAATTGTCTTGCAGTGGATCCCTAGGCATTATGGGACTCTGAAAATGTGAGAACAGTTATCCTTGTTAGGTCTGCCTCTCAGTTTCCCAACCTTGTCTACCTTTCCTCATGTATAATTGCATAAAACTCACATCTTCAAAATTAAAGGGGAAAAAGAATAACTATTACTAGGAAGAGGTTGTTAGAAAGAGTTCGGAATGTCTTAACATAAAAAATGGTAACATTTCTTATAAACTTCCAAGAAAAACAAGTGTGTCCTGCTTTAGATTGCTCACTGGACATGACTGTCTCCAACAGCATACATATAAAATATGAATTGGGAGTTCCCTTGACCTTTCCATTTTGTTTAGGGGAAGTTGTGAATGGACACTACCTGGCTGCCTGTCGAGGATTGCAGGATGTTGATTATACTGGTCTTTCTACTCACAATTCTATTGCCAGGTTGTAGAACAACAATAGGACACAGTAGCCCATTTGGCAAGAGCAGCGGACCAGTGATCTGAATGTCCCTGGTTTGATGCTCATTGCTGCAAATCGACTGCCGTGTTCACTAATGGTGGCCGGGGCACGTAAAATAGGCGTGGCTACAATGTCCTCCAAGTTCTCAAATTTACCTCTGGAGGTGCGGGGTCAAGTGTTCCGGTCTCGTCACTTGACTCGGTTCAAAATTATGGGACCGGTCATTCAGCCAAGTAGGACTTCGACCCTTGTGGTGCTATTCAAAACAGGAGCCGCACCTTCATCGCCCATAGCCTTCGGGACTTGATCTGATCTACTGTCAGTCAAGGGGCATAAGCCACAACACAGAACAACAGTGTACTGCATATATAAATGTTTTGCAGTTATAAGTACAGTAACCACCGCTTATAGTGATCAGTGGTTATAAGAATCAATATCACTAAAACAAATATATTATTTCCATGTTAAAATTTTTGCTTTAAAGAATCAATCCACCAGTTTTAAGAATCAGTTTACACTCTTTGCTTTCCTTTCATTTTTCCAAAAAAGCCACTTAAACCCTCAAAAGACACGAAGTTCTTTCTCTTTTTTTTTTAAAGAAAGATTGATAAAATAGGATGGAATATAGTCATAAAATTCATCCCTTTCGTTGTTAGACATAACATAATAGTTTCCCCTTAAACGCTTTAGCACAACACTGTCCTATTTGCTTGACCCGGGGGCATCTTTACCCATCCTGGTCCAATTTCACTTTTTCCTACATCCTGGTTGCGGCTTCCCCCTCAGGGGGTTTACCTGCTTTAGGTAAACACGGGCTTCACAACCCCGAGGTACCCTAGTGTCTTTTTCTCTCTCCGTGGGGTTTACTTTCTTTGGTAAATGTGGGTGTCGCGTCCCTAGAGTCCCATAGCGATCCGTCTCTTTTTCTCTTCTATCCTGGCTTTTTTTGTTGTCTTCTTTCTGGGCTTTCTTTCCTCTCCATCTGCAGCATCCACTAATATCTTTAGTTGCTGTTTTCTTTTTTTAACCCCTATGTGTGTTTTTTGTTTGTCTTTTCTTAGTTACAAAAAAAATAAAAACCAAAAAAATGTAAAAAATAATGAAATTGACAAAAAAAAGGTTTTGTGCTATCTGTCCCCTTCGGAGCCTTCATGGTTACAAAACCGATCTCGACCCACCCAGCCTTGACGCTACCGTGTCCTGTACCACTCTTCGGCCTCTCCCGCGAGGGACACCGCTTGGGCTCGGGAACGGGCCCTGTTGGGGTTGAGTTGGTGGAGAGGAGTGGCGTTTCCATGTTGGTAATGGTTGAGGTACGTTCTCCTTAAACGATCCCAGAGGTAGAGGCCCTTGGTTGCGTTTATCTTCATGGCAGACGTCGCGAGGTAGCGAGAAATCCTTCTCGATTCTGTCGGGGACCGTGCACCTGGTGCACGTTACCTCCCGGCGTCTGTCATTTAGTTGCGAAGAATCCGGCGGTTACACTGGTCACGTTAGAAAAGTGTGGAACGACGGGGTCTGGCGGGGGCCCCGAATCGAACTGGAAGTAATCCGTGTTTTTTAAAAAAGTAATCATGGCTGCAACTAATTGTAATTTAGTTTCAGCTTCCTGGGCGGATCGCTCATCTAATCAAACTCTTTCTCTCCCTTCGAGAGAGCAACATATGTCGCGTTTTTTTCTTTTGAAGCGCAAGGAAGGTAATTTTGGTATGGTGTCACCTTTTTTGATAAATAAAATATTAAATGCATCTGTCGGACACGTTAAAACTGTTAAGAAGCTCCGTTCTGGAGAACTGTTAGTAGAGGCTTCGAATGCAGCACAGGCTGAGAAATTACTTAAACTCAGTATGTTCGGGAACATGGCCATAACCGTAGCTCCGCACGGTTACCTTAACACATCCAGAGGTGTCATATCGGAAGGTGATCTCCTCCATACATCTGAACAGGAGATTTTAGAACATCTGCAGGACCAACTTGTGCCTGCTGTGCGTCGCATAACAATCCGTCGGGACGGGAAATTCCTCCCTACTAAACATCTAATCCTGACATTCGACACACCGAAGCTACCACCTTTTGTCATAGCCGGCTACCTTCAGTGCCCTAGTAGACCATATATACAGAATCCTCTCAGATGCTTTCAGTGCCAACGCTTTGGACACTCGAAGGCATCTTGTCGTGGTTCCCCAGTCTGTGCTCGTTGTGGTCAATCTGATCATATCTTAGACACTTGCAACTTGGCACCAAAATGTGTCAATTGCAAAGGTGACCATACGTCATATTCACGCTCGTGTCCCAAATGGAAAGCAGAAAAAGAAATACAAACTCTTAAAGCTCACAAAAATATCTCGTATATGGAAGCGCGAAAACAGGTTGAGGCTAGAACCCCCAGAGTGGGAGTTTCATACGCAACCGCTACCGCTTCCAAGAAGGTTATGTGCTCATCCTCAACTCAAACAGACTCATGTCTTACCAACCAACCAGCCAACCAAAAAAATAAAAATAGAAAATCTCTGCCGTCTTCTCCAACCCCGTTACGCCAAAAAGTCACAAAAAAAGTATCCACTGCTCATTTCACTGCAGAATTACCTATCCCTCCGAACCCGAACCGCAAACAAGTCGCTGTACCTAGGAAACGCATTGGCATTCCTGGGAAAAAGAAAAATTTAAAATTTTATGAAAAAGATCCTCAGGCGCTCCGTCGGCTTGCTGCCGAGGAGCCAGAAGTAAAGCTCTTTTTGTCCGATAACTCGGACAATGAAGTGATGTTAGAGGATAATCCTCTAACCCTGCCTATAGGGCGATCTCCCACTCCTTCGCCTGGTCCTTCTTCTTGTCCTTAATGGCTTCTTTTGTAAGTTTGAACTGTCGTGGTTTGCGCTCCAAATTTGGTGACGTAAGAACCCTGATCTGCGAATACAGTCCTGTCTGTGTCGCTCTTCAGGAGACATACCTGAAGTCAGCTGACACGTCAAAACTTCGTCGATACAGCTGTGTTAGGAAAGATAATGATAATGGTGGCAGAGTCTCTGGAGGTGTTGCACTCTTCACCTCTCACGACTACCCGTCCACCGTTCTGACCTTGCAGACATCTCTGCAAGCTGTCGCTGTTAGAGTCCACGTGAGGAAGTTAATCTCCGTGTGCACTCTTTATCTCCCTCCTAATGAAGTTGTCGATCAGCGGTCACTTGATGACTTGGTAAGTCAGCTTCCAGCACCCTTCATTATCATAGGTGACTTCAATGCTCATAGTCTGCTATGGGGTAATGATAATGTTAACTCCCGTGGGCGACAGATTGAACAGTTAATTTCCGACCACTGTCTCTGTCTGCTCAATAACGGTGAAGCAACACATTTTCACGAGCCGTCTCGAAGCTTTCACACTGTAGATCTTGCTCTATGTTCACCATCGCTTCTACCTTTCTGGACGTTCAGCGTTGGGAATGATCTCAGGAATAGTGATCATTTCCCAGTGTTTATTTCCCAGGTAGGTTGCATTGAGCCTGTGCGTCGTCTGCCTCGCTATATATATGATGCAGCGGACTGGTCGTTCTACCAGCAGCGTGCTGTGATAGAAAGAAGGATGGTTGACGGTGATATTGAGGCTGCAGTTAGTAAAGTCACCGATGTTATCATGGAGGCTGCTGATGCAGCGATTCCAAGGACATCAAGTGTGGTACCAAGACATCGTAAACCATGGTGGAATGCGGACTGCAAAGAAGCCGTTAAGAAACAACGCAAAGCATGGGGCATTTTTAGGCGATATCCAACCACCACAAATTATATCGCTTTCAAGCAAGCGAAAGCATATGCTAGAAAAGTGCGTCGGCGGTGCCAAAGGGAATCTTGGGTACAGTATGTTTCCAGTCTATCAGCTTCTACTCCCAGCAAGTATTTGTGGAAACGTGCAAAACGAGGAATGGGGTTGTATACGGAGCATCCAATTTCTTGCTTGAATACAAATGGCCGTCTACTCACTGACGTTCGTGATATTGTTAACGCTATTGGTCACGCTTTTGCTTCCGCTTCATCCGCTAATTCATATCCGGAAGCTTTTATGCGCTATAAACGTCAAGAGGAGTCCAGACGTGTCAACTTCTCCACTCGCTCTACTCTCCCGTATAATTATAATTTCACGGAGAGAGAGCTGATGAGATGCCTGAATTCGACCAAGAATACATCTCCTGGGCCAGATGGCATAACTTATGCATTAATAAAACACCTTCCACGCCGTTCCCTCCTTAATATCTTATACTTGTATAATAAAATCTGGGTGGAACATACTTTTCCCGTTTCTTGGCAAAGAGCTATAGTTATTCCCTTTCCAAAACCTGGAAAGGATGCAACTGACTCCAATAACTACCGACCAATCGCTCTGACTAGTTGTTTATGTAAGTTGCTTGAACGCATGGTGAATGCACGCCTAGTGTACATCCTAGAATGTAACCAGTGTCTCTCTCCATTCCAAAGTGGTTTCCGCAGGGGTAGGTCGACGATGGATAATATCGTTGCCCTGGAATCCCAAATTAGGAATGCCTTTTTAAAGAGAAACCATTTGGTTTCTATTTTCTTTGATGTTGAGAAAGCTTATGATAGGACCTGGCGACATGGGATCATTCGTGACCTTCATTTATTAAATCTGCGGGGTCACCTACCTATTTTTATCCAAAATTTTTTAAGTCACAGGATTTTTAATGTCCGTCTCGGCACTGTCCTCTCGGATCCTTTCACCCAAGACGAAGGAGTCCCTCAGGGCAGCGTCCTTAGCGTAACTTTATTTTCCATTAAAATCAATAACATACTTAATAGCTTACCTCCATCTGTCAAAGGCAGCCTTTATGTTGATGATTTGCAAATTTCCTGTGAAGGCTCAGATATGAGATGCATCGAGCGACAGCTCCAAACAGCTGTACACCGGATGGTTGAATGGAATAATGAAAATGGCTATAACTTTTCCATCGAAAAGACTTCCCTTATCCATTTCTGCAAGCGTCGCGGCGTTCACCCAGACCCCGAAATTTTTCTCGGGAGGGCAAAAATACGGGTTGTAGAAAGTGTGAAATTTTTGGGGGTTATCTTTGATAGAAAACTAACTTTCCTTCCGCATGTCTTGCATACCCGGAAAAAGTGTGAAGTCGCCATAAACCTGTTAAAGATTCTTTCGAATACTTCTTGGGGCGCGGATCGCACATCTATGCTCCGTATATACAGAGCTGCTATCCGTACCAAATTAGACTACGGCTGTGTAGCTTACGGATCTGCCAGACAGTCTGTGTTGCGAAAGTTAGATACTGTCCATCACACAGCTCTGCGCATTTGTATAGGTGCTTTCCGTACATCTCCAATTGAAAGTCTTTATGCAGTTTGCCATGAACCATCTTTAGAGCTCATCAGGGGTCAGATGTCGCTTGTGTATTACTTCCGCATTCTTTCCCAACCTTTGCATCCTTTACGAGAGCAGTTACTTGACTCTCGTCATGATTGCCTGTACCTAAATCGTCCATCATGTGTTCCATCGTTTGGTGTTAGAATGAGAAATATTTTGCGGGATTCCACTGTTCATAATGTTGAAGTTATGGAAAATCCATGTTATCATCTACCTCCATGGCGGACCCTTGGGTTTTCCTTTATGAATCCGTTTGAGAATTTCTGCAAGTCTAACACGAGCGATGTGGTATACCAACAGCTTTTCGCAGCTCATCGTGCTAGTTTCCCGGACCACATAGATATGTATACGGATGGATCAAAGTCACCTGATCATGTTGGCTGCGCGTACGTCATCCAAAATGCCGCCATAAGTCACAGCCTACATCCGTCATGTACGATCTATACTGCTGAGTTGGAAGCCATCTTCGAAGCACTACAGTGTATGTGTACTAGGAGGGAGAGGAAGTTTATTTTATACTCTGATTCTTTGAGCGCGTTACGGACCCTCGAATCAGATTTTCCCTCTCACCCCCTTGCCCTTGAAGTGTTGAAACTGAAAAAGCATCTTTCTAGGCACGGCTGTAGTGTTTTGTTTTGCTGGATTCCTAGTCACGTTGGAATACGAGGCAACGAGTTGGCAGATGCAGCTGCAAAAGCTGCCAGTAATACCTTACACATACCTTTACCCATGTGTGACGTGAAACAGGCCATCAGAAATATAACACGGTGCAAATGGCAGGAAAACTGGAATTTGCAAGTTAATAACAAACTTCACAGCATCAAACCAAACATCTTACCTTGACCTTCTATCATAAACAGGAAGAGTGACGTCGTTTTGTCACGATTACGCATTGGACACACTCGCCTTACTCATGTACATCTGCTGTTAGGAGAGAGTGCTCCGATTTGTCCAGACTGCAAATGCCCTTTGACAGTCCTTCATATTTTAACATCTTGTAAACGTTTTAAAAATTTATACATAAGCCTTTTTAACTGTTCATCTCCATCTTTATCACTTTTAATTGGTGAACATCTGCATCCTGCGCTGTTCACTTTCATCCGTCATATCGGTTTTTACCCACTAATTTAAGGTTTTTGTAAAGGTTTTATATTGTATACACTTTCATTTTTTGAATTTATATATATTTGTGTTTTTACATGGTCCTATTTCATAGGGCGGTTTTCTTTAAACAATATCCTCGTTCATGATCTAGAATAATTGTTTTTTTATCGTTTTCTTATACCTGGCTGTATACTGGATGGGGAAACCCCATCCAGTTTGTTTCTTTTTTTTTTACTATCGTTTTTCAGTTTTTACCATATGTTTGGCGCAGCATGTCCTCTCTGGACCTTGCGCCATTAAACCCCATCCATCCATCCATCATCAACCTACCAAAACCTTCCATGCAATAGATTTAGCCATAGGTTCCCCTTCAATTCTGCCCTTTTATAATTTTTGGGTTTCAAATGACTTACACAATAGCGATCATTTTCCGGTTTTTCTCTCCTTGCTGACCGCTGATTCGGATGCCGTTTCTTCCCTACCCCGCTACATTTATGACAGAGCTGACTGGCCAACTTTTACATCCCTTGCTATCATCACCAAGCAAATGGTAGTGGGCGACATTAATAGTGCTATTCAAAATATTACTTCTGTTATAATTAACGCAGCTGACGCTTCCATACCTAGGTCTTCTTCCAGAAAGCGTAAAAACAGGAAACCGTGGTGGTCAGAGGAATGTCTTATTGCTAAGAAAAAGCAGCAAAAGGCATGGGGCATCTTTCGCAGATACCCAACAACCGAAAATCTTATTTCTTTTAAACATGCAAAAGCTAATGCTAGGAAAGTACGGCGACGCAGCCAGAGGGAATCTTGGATTAAGTATGTCTCCCATATATCGTATAACACACCGTCTAAACAATTGTGGTCAAAGGTTAAAAAGGCAATGGGCTTATATACGCAACATCCACTTTCTTGTCCCCTCAGGGGGTTTACCTTCTTTAGGTAAACACGGGCTTCACAACCCCGAGGTACCCTAGTGTCTTTTTCTCTCTCCGTGGGGTTCACTGTCTTTGGTGAATGTGGGTGTAGCGTCCCCAGTGTCCCATAGCGATCCATCTCTCTTTCGCTTCTCCTGTCCTGTTTCTTTTGTTTTCTCCTTTCCGGACTTTTCTTCCTTTCCAACTGGAGCTTCCACTAATTTTTTTTGTTGCTGTTTTCTTTCTTAACCCCTATGTGTTTTTTGTTTGTTATTTCTTCGTTTTAAAAAATAAATAAAAATTCAAAAAAATGTGAAAAATATTAAAATTTCCAAAAAAAGTTTTTGTGCTATCTGTCCCCTTCGGAGCCTTCATAGTATCAAAACCGATCTTCACCCACCCAGCCTTGACGCTACTGGGTCCAGTACCACTCTTCGGCCTCTCCCGTGAGGGACACCGTTTGGGCTCGGGAACCGACCCTGTTGGGGTTGTGTTGGCGGAGAGAAGTGGAGTGCTATGTCGGTAATGGTTGTGGTACGTTTTCCTTAAAATGTCCCAGAGGTAGAGGCCCTTGGTTGCGTGTATCTTTATGGCAGACGTCGCGAGGTAGCGAGAAATCCTCCTCGATTCTGTCGGGGACCGTGCACCAGGTGCACGTTACATCCCGGCGTCTGTCATTTAGTTGCGAAGAATCCGGCGGTTACACTGGTCACGTTAGAAAAGTGTGGAACGACGGGGTCTGGCGGGGGCCCCGATCGAACTGGAAGCAATCCGTGGTTCTAATAAAGTGATTATGGCTGCAACTAAAGAGAATTTAGTTACAGCTTCCTGGGCGGATCGCGCGGAACATTCTTTAGAGAATGTAGCCGAAATTTCTAATTCCCGAGCCAGATTCTTTATGGTAAAACTCATAGAAAATAATTTTAATAAGATATCTCCCTTCCTTATTCAGAAATGTTTAAAAAGCACAATAGGCGATGCAAAATCGGTAAAAAAATTACGTTCTGGTGAACTTCTTGTTGAAGTCACCACAACTAGTCAGGCCTCAATTCTTTCAAAAATGAAGTCCTTTGGGAACTTACCTGTAAACGTCTCAGCTCACAGGACACTGAATTTCTCGAAAGGGGTTGTATCAGAATCTGACCTACAATATATTCCGGAATCTGAAATTTTAGAGAACTTGCAGGAACAGTTAGTTTGCGCGGTACGGAGGATTACCACCCGACGGGATGGTAATATCTTTCCAACGAAACATATTATCTTAACTTTCAGTACACCCACATTACCATCTCATATAAATGCTGGTTATCTACGCTGCCCTGTAAGACCGTATATCCCAAATCCACTCCGATGCTTTAACTGTCAACGTTTCGGCCATTCCAAATTGTCATGTCGGGGTTCCACTACCTGTGCTCGCTGCGCAGTAGTCGGACACGACAGTGACAACTGCAACAAAGAAATTCCCTGCTGCGTTAACTGTAAAGGACAACACCCTTCCTTTTCACGTTCATGTCCTTCTTGGCAGATGGAGAAAGAAGTCCAGGCACTTAAATACGAAAAAGGTATGAGTTTCGTCGAAGCACGAAATCTTGTTAAATCACGCATACCAAAAAATGGCACTTCGTATTCGGCAGCTGTAATCTCTAAACCCATCATGAAATCTATATGCACTCAAACTGAATCTTTTCCGAATGATGAAAATAAGACGCGTACTCTACATGAATCGAAACCCACTAAAACTCAAATTAAACCTCATAATATACCCCTCCGGGATTCAGTGTCCGTGGACAGTTCTCAGCAAACCAATTCTGGTAATATCAATAAAAAAAGTAAGATTACAGATAATAATAATAGTAAAACTACAGTTTCCACAACGAGAAAGATAAATATGAAAAAAACGTTACCGTCAAAAATTCCATGTGTAAAATCGCAACCTAATGTTAATAAGAAAACTCTAACTCGAACTGATTTTTTAAAAAACCCTCCCCCAAATCAATCCCAAAACGTCCTCCAAATGGACGATTCTTTAAAAATGTATGTTTCCGCTGAGGAGGACATGCTGACTGATGTCTCGTCTGATTCGGAGGCTGATCGGCAGTGTACTGCTCCTCCTTAATTTCTTCTCCTTTCTTTTTTGTTCTTTTTTTCCATTATGGCTCTTTTGTCTTGGAATTGCCATGGCTTTAAACATCACGTCTCCGATCTCCGTGATTTGGTTAATAAATATAATCCGGTGTGTATTGCTCTGCAGGAAACTTTCCTCCGTGATGGCATCAGTGCTAAATTACGGAGATACAATACCATTAGAAAAGACCACACCGATGGAGGCAAAGCTTCCGGCGGTGTGGCTCTTTTGACTATCCCATTTTTCCTATAAACCTGCAAACTGACTTACAGGCCGTCGCGGTTCAAATTCATATTCATTCCGCCGTTACCATATGCAATATTTATCTTCCACCAAATAATAACATCAGCCAACAATCATTAAATAATCTTATTAACCAGCTTCCACATCCCTTCATTATCATTGGTGACTTCAATGGTCATAGCCCACTTTGGGGTAGTACTAACATAAATCACCGTGGAGGTCAAATTGAACAGCTTATTTCCGACCATGGTCTTTGTCTCTATAATAATGAAGAAATTACTTATTTCCACCAGCCCACTCGCACTTATCACTCCCTGGACCTTGCAATCAGTTCCCCACAAATCTTTTCTTTCTGGACCTTTTCTGTCGATTCATATTTGTATAATAGTGACCACTTTCCAATTATCCTGTCCCACACTGCTCGTACTACTACCAACGTGCGGATTTCTCGTTATGTACTAGAGTCCGCCGATTGGATAACTTTCCGCAACCTCGCTAACATCACCAGGGCCATGGTCGTGAATAATACCATTGATGAAGCTGTTCAACACATTACTAATACAATAGTTTCCGCTGCTGACACCGCAATTCGCAAAACCTCTTCTCGTCCACGAAAACAATCAAAGCCATGGTGGAACCAAGACTGCAAAGAAACTTATAAACTAAAGAGGAAAGCTTTTAATAACTTTAGACGGTACCCTACCACGGAGAACTTTATAATATACAAAAAATCTAAATCAACCTTCAGGCGTACGCTAAGACGCAGCCAGAGAGATTCGTGGCAGAAATACGTAAACAGCATCTCCTTTAGCATCTCCAGTAAACAATTATGGAGTAAAGTCAGGCGTTGCTCTGGCATTTACCCCAATAACCAAATTCATATTCTGCATCATAATAACCAAGCCATAACCTCAGTAAAAGATATTGCAAATACCATTGCTTCTTCTCTCGCAAATGTATCATCGTCCGCTAGTTACACTCCTTCGTTCAATAAAATAAAAGCAATAGCAGAGAAAAAACCAATTAATTTTCACACAAATACTCAGTTATCGTACAATAGTGATTTTACTTATCATGAACTTAAGAAAGCCCTTCAAAATACTCATAAATCTGCCTCTGGCCCCGATAACATCTCGTACTGTATGCTGAAGAACCTGTCTTATTCATCTATATCCAATATCCCGATTCTATATAACAGAATTTGGCAAGAACATTTATTCCCGTCTTCTTGGAGAACTGCTATTATCATTCCGATCCTCAAACCTGGGAAACAATCCACGAACCCTCTAAATTACCGACCAGTCGCTCTTACAAGCTGCCTCTGCAAAATATTGGAAAAAATGATAAATGTGCGCCTCATGTATTATTTGGAAGAGAATAGCTGCCTTTCTGAATTTCAAAGTGGTTTTCGCCGTGGTAGGTGTACAATAGATAACATCACTGATCTCGAGAGCAAAATCCGCAACGCTTTCGTCAAGAGAAACCACTTGGTTTCAATATTTTTTGATATTGAAAAGGCGTATGACCGTACCTGGAGGTACGGCATACTGCGTAAGCTTTTTAAACTAGACTTGAGGGGAAACCTGCCTATTTTTATTAGTAATTTCTTATCGCTCCGGAATTTTAATGTTCGTATAGGCAATACTTTATCTGACGACTTCATTCAAGAGGAGGGTGTGCACCAGGGCAGCGTTTTAAGTGTTACTCTTTTTTATCATTTCAATTGACGACGTATTAAAAGTGATACCTCCCACCGTAAAAGGAAGCTTATATGTAGACGACTTGAACATTTCGTGTGAAGGTAATGACATGCGCTTTATAAATAGACAACTCCAGACAGCAGTTAACAAAATTGTAAAATGGGCAGATGACAATGGTTTTAATTTTTCCAGCCAGAAAACTAGTTGCGTACACTTCTGCAGAAAGAGGGGTATGCACCCTGAACCGGAAATCCAGTCTAATGGTCATTTTATTAACGTTATTGAGGAAATCAAATTTTTGGGTGTTATACTTGATAAAAAGCTAACCTTCTTACCGCATGTCCTTTACTTACGTAGAAAATGCGAAAGAGCAATGAATATCTTGAAGGTCCTTTCCAATTCCACCTGGGGGGCAGACCGTTCTACTCTTTTAAAAATTTATCATGCTGTTATACGGTCCAAACTGGATTACGGTTGCACTGTATATGGTTCGGCTCGTAACTCTGTTCTGCGGAAGTTGAATACTATTCACCATACAGCTCTAAGACTATGCTCGGGAGCGTTTAGGACCTCTCCAGTGGAGAGCCTGTATGTTGACTGCTGTGAGGCTCCATTAAACCTAAGACGCGAGACCTTGTCTCTACACTATTATTTTAGAATTTTATCTCATACCAACCATCCTATGCATAATTATACTGTCAGCCCTTACCTCACTCGCTTATACCAGTGTCGGTCTTCTTCCATTCAACCTTTTCATTCACGGACCCAACAAATTTTAACAAATCTGGATTTTAGCAATATAGACATAATGGTAGCTGACTATAATTTTTCGCCTTGGAATACCCCAGGATTTCAATTTTTAAATCCTTTTAATTCTTATGACAAAGACTCCACTGCAGATATCATTTATCAACAAATTTTTATGCATCACAGACAATGCTTTTGCAGCTATAGTCCAATTTTTACTGATGGATCCAAGTCAATCGACTACGTAGGCTGCGCTTTTGTCGCTGAGGACATTTCTTATAGCTACAAACTACACAATGCTTTCTCTATATACTCCGCTGAGCTAATAGCTATATTTAAAGCTCTCGAACATATATATGAAAAACCTAGGAGAAAATACATCTTTTATACAGACTCCTTGAGTGCTCTACAGTCTTTGTCTTACCCTCATCAACATAGTCACCCTCTGATTTTTAGAATTCTTTTGTTATTGGACAATCTCTCTTCTGATGGCTTCTCAATTTTATTTTGTTGGATCCCGTCTCACGTGGGGATTAGTGGAAACGAACTCGCTGACAAAGCAGCTAAGTCTGCCAGCAACATCCTTGATTTTCCCATCCCTTACTGTGATGCAAAGAAATATTTAAATTTTCTCATTCATCTTAAGTGGCAGAGTTCCTGGGATATCCTTAATTCAAATAAATTAAATTCGATCAAGCACAACATTGAATACTGGCCCCCACTTACTTCAAGAAGGCATGATGTTATAATAACTAGACTCCGCATTGGTCATACTCGTTTTACTCACCGTCACCTGCTACTTGCAGAGCCAGCACCTTTATGTCAGAACTGCAAGACCTCCTTGACTGTAAAACACATTCTCATTGATTGCCCAGATTTTAATCACCCACGTCGCCAATTCTTTCAGTTTAATATAATAAATATGAAGGATTTGCTGAGTTCTCCTCCCCATCAGAACATTTTTAATTATTTAAAATGTATTGGGTTCTATCCCCATATTTAATTTGGTTTTTGTTCCTGTTGTGCTTTGTTGCTTTCGCTCCTGTTTATTTTTTTTTAAATTTTATCCTTTTAACTTTTCTACTCTGTTGTGTTGCTGGTTTCTGTTCTTGCCTTTGTTTTCCGCTTATATTATTATTTTAACCTTTTTCCGAGTCTTCTTTGCAATCTAGATGGGGTTCCCCATCTAGATGTTTTGTCATTATCAGTGCTGCATGTTATCTCGTTCATGATCTAGAATCTTTGTTTTTTATATTGTTTTCTTATACCTGGCTGTATACTGGATGGGGAAACCCCATCCAGTTTGTTTCTTTTTTTTTTACTATCGTTTTTCAGTTTTTACCATATGTTTGGCGCAGCATGTCCTCTCTGGACCTTGCGCCATTAAACCCCATCCATCCATCCATCCATCATCAACCTACCAAAACCTTCCATGCAATAGATTTAGCCATAGGTTCCCCTTTAATTCTGCCCTTTTATAATTTTTGGGTTTCAAATGACTTACACAATAGCGATCATTTTCCGGTTTTTCTCTCCTTGCTGACCGCTGATTCGGATGCCGTTTCTTCCCTACCCCGCTACATTTATGACAGAGCTGACTGGCCAACTTTTACATCCCTTGCTATCATCACCAAGCAAATGGTAGTGGGCGACATTAATAGTGCTATTCAAAATATTACTTCTGTTATAATTAACGCAGCTGACGCTTCCATACCTAGGTCTTCTTCCAGAAAGCGTAAAAACAGGAAACCGTGGTGGTCAGAGGAATGTCTTATTGCTAAGAAAAAGCAGCAAAAGGCATGGGGCATCTTTCGCAGATACCCAACAACCGAAAATCTTATTTCTTTTAAACATGCAAAAGCTAATGCTAGGAAAGTACGGCGACGCAGCCAGAGGGAATCTTGGATTAAGTATGTCTCCCATATATCGTATAACACACCGTCTAAACAATTGTGGTCAAAGGTTAAAAAGGCAATGGGCTTATATACGCAACATCCACTTTCTTGTCCCCTCAGGGGGTTTACCTTCTTTAGGTAAACACGGGCTTCACAACCCCGAGGTACCCTAGTGTCTTTTTCTCTCTCCGTGGGGTTCACTGTCTTTGGTGAATGTGGGTGTAGCGTCCCCAGTGTCCCATAGCGATCCATCTCTCTTTCGCTTCTCCTGTCCTGTTTCTTTTGTTTTCTCCTTTCCGGACTTTTCTTCCTTTCCAACTGGAGCTTCCACTAATTTTTTTTGTTGCTGTTTTCTTTCTTAACCCCTATGTGTTTTTTGTTTGTTATTTCTTCGTTTTAAAAAATAAATAAAAATTCAAAAAAATGTGAAAAATATTAAAATTTCCAAAAAAGTTTTTGTGCTATCTGTCCCCTTCGGAGCCTTCATAGTATCAAAACCGATCTTCACCCACCCAGCCTTGACGCTACTGGGTCCAGTACCACTCTTCGGCCTCTCCCGTGAGGGACACCGTTTGGGCTCGGGAACCGACCCTGTTGGGGTTGTGTTGGCGGAGAGAAGTGGAGTGCTATGTCGGTAATGGTTGTGGTACGTTTTCCTTAAAATGTCCCAGAGGTAGAGGCCCTTGGTTGCGTGTATCTTTATGGCAGACGTCGCGAGGTAGCGAGAAATCCTCCTCGATTCTGTCGGGGACCGTGCACCAGGTGCACGTTACATCCCGGCGTCTGTCATTTAGTTGCGAAGAATCCGGCGGTTACACTGGTCACGTTAGAAAAGTGTGGAACGACGGGGTCTGGCGGGGGCCCCGATCGAACTGGAAGCAATCCGTGGTTCTAATAAAGTGATTATGGCTGCAACTAAAGAGAATTTAGTTACAGCTTCCTGGGCGGATCGCGCGGAACATTCTTTAGAGAATGTAGCCGAAATTTCTAATTCCCGAGCCAGATTCTTTATGGTAAAACTCATAGAAAATAATTTTAATAAGATATCTCCCTTCCTTATTCAGAAATGTTTAAAAAGCACAATAGGCGATGCAAAATCGGTAAAAAAATTACGTTCTGGTGAACTTCTTGTTGAAGTCACCACAACTAGTCAGGCCTCAATTCTTTCAAAAATGAAGTCCTTTGGGAACTTACCTGTAAACGTCTCAGCTCACAGGACACTGAATTTCTCGAAAGGGGTTGTATCAGAATCTGACCTACAATATATTCCGGAATCTGAAATTTTAGAGAACTTGCAGGAACAGTTAGTTTGCGCGGTACGGAGGATTACCACCCGACGGGATGGTAATATCTTTCCAACGAAACATATTATCTTAACTTTCAGTACACCCACATTACCATCTCATATAAATGCTGGTTATCTACGCTGCCCTGTAAGACCGTATATCCCAAATCCACTCCGATGCTTTAACTGTCAACGTTTCGGCCATTCCAAATTGTCATGTCGGGGTTCCACTACCTGTGCTCGCTGCGCAGTAGTCGGACACGACAGTGACAACTGCAACAAAGAAATTCCCTGCTGCGTTAACTGTAAAGGACAACACCCTTCCTTTTCACGTTCATGTCCTTCTTGGCAGATGGAGAAAGAAGTCCAGGCACTTAAATACGAAAAAGGTATGAGTTTCGTCGAAGCACGAAATCTTGTTAAATCACGCATACCAAAAAATGGCACTTCGTATTCGGCCGCTGTAATCTCTAAACCCATCATGAAATCTATATGCACTCAAACTGAATCTTTTCCGAATGATGAAAATAAGACGCGTACTCTACATGAATCGAAACCCACTAAAACTCAAATTAAACCTCATAATATACCCCTCCGGGATTCAGTGTCCGTGGACAGTTCTCAGCAAACCAATTCTGGTAATATCAATAAAAAAAGTAAGATTACAGATAATAATAATAGTAAAACTACAGTTTCCACAACGAGAAAGATAAATATGAAAAAAACGTTACCGTCAAAAATTCCATGTGTAAAATCGCAACCTAATGTTAATAAGAAAACTCTAACTCGAACTGATTTTTTAAAAAACCCTCCCCCAAATCAATCCCAAAACGTCCTCCAATTGGACGATTCTTTAAAAATGTATGTTTCCGCTGAGGAGGACATGCTGACTGATGTCTCGTCTGATTCGGAGGCTGATCGGCAGTGTACTGCTCCTCCTTAATTTCTTCTCCTTTCTTTTTTGTTCTTTTTTTCCATTATGGCTCTTTTGTCTTGGAATTGCCATGGCTTTAAACATCACGTCTCCGATCTCCGTGATTTGGTTAATAAATATAATCCGGTGTGTATTGCTCTGCAGGAAACTTTCCTCCGTGATGGCATCAGTGCTAAATTACGGAGATACAATACCATTAGAAAAGACCACACCGATGGAGGCAAAGCTTCCGGCGGTGTGGCTCTTTTGACCTCTTTTGACTATCCCATTTTTCCTATAAACCTGCAAACTGACTTACAGGCCGTCGCGGTTCAAATTCATATTCATTCCGCCGTTACCATATGCAATATTTATCTTCCACCAAATAATAACATCAGCCAACAATCATTAAATAATCTTATTAACCAGCTTCCACATCCCTTCATTATCATTGGTGACTTCAATGGTCATAGCCCACTTTGGGGTAGTACTAACATAAATCACCGTGGAGGTCAAATTGAACAGCTTATTTCCGACCATGGTCTTTGTCTCTATAATAATGAGGAAATTACTTATTTCCACCAGCCCACTCGCACTTATCACTCCCTGGACCTTGCAATCAGTTCCCCACAAATCTTTTCTTTCTGGACCTTTTCTGTCGATTCATATTTGTATAATAGTGACCACTTTCCAATTATCCTGTCCCACACTGCTCGTACTACTACCAACGTGCGGATTTCTCGTTATGTACTAGAGTCCGCCGATTGGATAACTTTCCGCAACCTCGCTAACATCACCAGGGCCATGGTCGTGAATAATACCATTGATGAAGCTGTTCAACAAATTACTAATACAATAGTTTCCGCTGCTGATACCGCAATTCGCAAAACCTCTTCTCGTCCACGAAAACAATCAAAGCCATGGTGGAACCAAGACTGCAAAGAAACTTATAAACTAAAGAGGAAAGCTTTTAATAACTTTAGACGGTACCCTACCACGGAGAACTTTATAATATACAAAAAATCTAAATCAACCTTCAGGCGTACGCTAAGACTCAGCCAGAGGGATTCGTGGCAGAAATACGTAAACAGCATCTCCTTTAGCATCTCCAGTAAACAATTATGGAGTAAAGTCAGGCGTTGCTCTGGCATTTACCCCAATAACCAAATCCATATTCTGCATCATAATAACCAAACCATAACCTCAGTAAAAGATATTGCAAATACCATTGCTTCTTCTCTCGCAAACGTATCTTCGTCCGCTAGTTACACTCCTTCCTTCAATAAAATAAAAGCAATAGCAGAGAAAAAACCAATTAATTTTCACACTAATACTCAGTTATCGTACAATACTGATTTTACTTATCATGAACTTAAGAAAGCCCTTCAAAATACTCACAAATCTGCCTCTGGCCCCGATAACATCTCGTACTGTATGTTGAAGAACCTGTCTTATTCTTCTATATCTAATATCCTGATTTTATATAACAGAATTTGGCAAGAACATTTATTCCCGTCTTCTTGGAGAACTGCTATTATCATTCCGATCCTCAAACCTGGGAAACAATCCACGAACCCTCTAAATTACCGACCAGTCGCTCTTACAAACTGCCTCTGCAAAATATTGGAAAAAATGATAAATGCGCGCCTCATGAATTATTTGGAAGAGAATAGCTGCCTTTCTGAATTTCAAAGTGGTTTTCGCCGTGGTAGGTGTACAATAGATAACATCAATGATCTGGAGAGCAAAATCCGCAACGCTTTCGTCAAGAGAAACCACTTGGTTTCAATATTTTTTGATATTGAAAAGGCGTATGACCGTACCTGGAGGCAAAGCATACTGCGTAAGCTTTTTAAACTAGACTTGAGGGGAAACCTGCCTATTTTTATTAGTAATTTCTTATCGCTCCGGAATTTTAATGTTCGTATAGGCAATACTTTATCTGACGACTTCATTCAAGAGGAGGGGGTGCCCCAGGGCAGCGTTTTAAGTGTTACTCTTTTTATCATTTCAATTGACGACGTATTAAAAGTGATACCTCCCACCGTAAAAGGAAGCTTATATGTAGACGACTTGAACATTTCCTGTGAAGGTAATGACATGCGCTTTATAAATAGACAACTCCAGACAGCAGTTAACAAAATTGTAAAATGGCCAGATGACAATGGTTTTAATTTTTCCAGCCAGAAAACTAGTTGCGTACACTTCTGCAGAAAGAGGGGTATGCACCCTGAACCGGAAATCCAGTTTAATGGTCATATTATTAACGTTATTGAGGAAATCAAATTTTTGGGTGTTATACTTGATAAAAAGCTAACCTTCTTACCGCATGTCCTTTACTTACGTAGAAAATGCGAAAGAGCAATGAATATCTTGAAGGTCCTTTCCAATTCCACCTGGGGGGCAGACCGTTCTACTCTTTTAAAAATTTATCATGCTGTTATACGGTCCAAACTGGATTACGGTTGCACTGTATATGGTTCGGCTCGTAACTCTGTTCTGCGGAAGTTGAATACTATTCACCATACTGCTCTAAGACTATGCTCGGGAGCCTTTAGAACCTCTCCAGTGGAGAGCCTGTATGTTGACTGCTGTGAGGCTCCATTAAATCTAAGACGCGAGACATTGTCTCTACACTATTATTTTAGAATTTTATCTCATACCAACCATCCTATGCATAATTATACTGTCAGCCCTTACCTCACTCGCTTATACCAGTGTCGGTCTTCTTCCATTCAACCTTTTCATTCACGGACCCAACAAATTTTAACAAATCTGGATGTTAGCAATATAAACATAATGGTAGCTGACTATAATTTTTCGCCTTGGAATACCCCAGGATTTCAATTTTTAAATCCTTTTAAATCTTATGACAAAGACTCCACTGCAGATATCATTTATCAACAAATTTTTATGCATCACAGACAATGCTTTTGCAGCTATAGTCCAATTTTTACTGATGGGTCCAAGTCAATCGACTACGTAGGCTGCGCTTTTGTCGCTGAGGACATTTCTTATAGCTACAAACTACACAATGCTTTCTCTATATACTCCGCTGAGCTAATAGCTATATTTAAAGCTCTCGAACATATATATGAAAAACCTAGGAAAAAATACATCTTTTATACAGACTCCTTGAGTGCTCTACAGTCTTTGTCTTACCCTCATCAACATAGTCACCCTCTTATTTTTAGAATTCTTTTGTTATTGGACAGTCTATCTTCTGATGGCTTCTCAATTTTATTTTGTTGGATCCCGTCTCACGTGGGGATTAGAGGAAACGAACTCGCTGACAAAGCAGCTAAGTCTGCCAGCAACATCCTTGATTTTCCCATCCCTTACTGTGATGCAAAGAAATATTTAAATTATCTCATTCATCTTAAGTGGCAGAGTTCCTGGGATATCCTTAACTCAAATAAATTAAATTCGATCAAGCACAACATTGAATACTGGCCCCCACTTACTTCAAGAAGGCATGATGTTATAATAACTAGACTCCGCATCGGTCATACTCGTTTTACGCACCGGCACCTGCTACTTGCAGAGTCAGCCCCTTTTTGTCAGAATTGCAAGACCTTCATGACTGTAAAACACATTCTCATTGATTGCCCAGATTTTAATCACCCACGTCGCCAATTTTTTCAGTTTAATGTAATACATATTAAGGATTTGCTGAGCTCTCCTCCCCATCAGAACATTTTTAATTATTTAAAATGTATTGGGTTCTATCCCCATATTTAGTTTTGTTTTTGTTCCTGTTGTGCTTTGTTGCTTTCGCAACAAAGCACAGTTTAATGTTTTAAATTTTATCTTTTAACTTTTCTACTCTGTTGTGTTGCTGGTTTCTGTTTTTGACTTTGTTTTTCCGCTTATATTATTATTTTAACCTTTATCCCAGTCATCAGTTTTTCGCCATCTACCCTCTGTCTGGCACAATATGTCCCATGAGGATTCAGTGCCAATAAACTCCAAACAACCAACCAACCAACCACTTTCTTGCTTAAATCTCAATGGCCAAATAATCTCAGACTTACCAGAAATAGCGAACGCAATAGGAACCTCCTTCTCTTCTTCCTCTTCTGCTGCTTCTTATCGTGACTCTTTCTTAAAGTTCAAACAAAAATCTGAAAGCCGTTCTCTGAACTTCAACTCAGTCTCCACTTTTTCCTACAATAGCCCCTTTACTGAAACAGAACTTATTAGCAGCCTTCATAGTACTCGAAATACTTCTCCAGGACCAGATGACATTACTTATAATATGCTAAAACACCTTCCTCGTCGTTCCCTTAAAAATCTGCTCTTTTTTTATAATAGGATTTGGAATGAACATGTTTTTCCTGCTGCCTGGTACAAAGCTATCGTTATCCCTTTCCCGAAGCCCGGGAAAGATGCTACAAATCCTAACAACTATCGACCCATTGCCTTAACTAGCTGCGTCTGCAAACTGCTAGAAAAAATGATAAATAATCGCCTCGTTTTTACGTTAGAGACTAAGAACCTTATTGTTCCATTTCAGAGCGGGTTTAGAAAGGGAAGATCCACCATTGACAATGTAATTGCTCTTGAATCTGACATTAGGAGAGCATTTCTCCTAAAAAACCATTTTATATCGGTTTATTTTGACATTGAAAAAGCATACGACCGTACTTGGCGTTATGGAATTCTCAGAGACCTTTTTGACTTGGAGTTTCGCGGAAATCTCCCTATTTTTATTAAAAATTTTTTAGCTACCCGACATTTTCAAGTTCGTATTGGCAATGTCTTGTCCAACCTTTTTACCCAAGAAGAAGGGGTTCCCCAAGGGAGTGTCCTCAGCGTCACTCTCTTCTCAATAAAAATTAATAACATTTTAAAACAGCTTCCACCTTCCGTACGGGGAAGTCTTTATGTTGACGACTTACAGATTTGCTGCCAGGGAAAAGACATGCGATTCATTGAACGCCAACTTCAAACTGCAATTCGACGAATCTTGACTTGGAGTAATGAAAATGGTTTTAAATTCTCACCAGACAAAACCTCTTGTGTGCACTTTTGTCGTAAACGTGGGATCCATCCGGATCCCGAAATTTTCATTGAAGACCAGAAGATAAATGTTATTGATTCTGTACGTTTTTTAGGTGTCATATTTGACAGGAAACTAACCTTTCTTCCACATGTTGTACAGCTGCGTAAAAAATGCGAGAGATCACTTAATATGCTTAAGATTTTAGCAAATACATCTTGGGGAGCTGATCGGACTTCTATGCTCCGCATATACAGATCGGTAATCCGATCAAAGCTTGACTACGCCTGTGCATCTTATAACTCTGCTCGCCAATCCGTCCTACGCAAACTTGACACGGTGCACCACAGTGCACTTCGTCTTTGTTCTGGTGCCTTTCGTACTTCACCAGTTCAAAGTCTCTATGTAGATTGTCACGAACCATCTTTATCTCACACTCGTCACCAACTTTCATTGAACTACTTTTTTCGCGTGCTGACTCATCCTATGCATCCTTTGCGTGACATCTTACTGGACAAACGGTACGACACCCTCTGCAAAAATCGGCCATCCTGCATCCCGTGCTTTGGGTTACGTATGCGTTCTTTGATCGAAAACACCACTCTGGATGATTTAAATGTGTGTGAACGTCCCTTATTTGACTTTCCTCCTTGGAAGAAAAATTCTATATCATACATTAATCCCTTTCATAATTTTAATAAGATTGACACTGATTCATCTATATATAAACAGCTATTTCAGTCTCATCGGCATAATTTTTCTAGATATCTAGATATTTATACGGACGGATCGAAGACAACACATCATGTCGGTTGTGCCTTTGTTTTTAATTCGGATATTCATAGTTTCAAACTTCATTCATCATGCACTGTTTTTACTGCGGAAACTTTAGCCATCAAACAAGCACTTGATTTTATCGCCAATCATCAGAATAAAAATTTTATCATATACTCGGACTCTTTGAGCGTACTCGAGAGCTTAAAGTCTGGCAACAATAGTCATCCTTTGGTCTCATCTGTCATAACTCTCCATCATCGGTTAAAATGTCGTGGTTACAGTATTCTGCTTTGCTGGGTCCCAGCTCATGTTGGAATCCCTAGCAATGAACTTGCGGACACAGCAGCAAAAGATTCCATAATAGTTTTAGATCACCCTATCCCTTTCTCTGACGTCAAACACATCATTAAAAATTTTATTTTCAATAACTGGCGTTCGGTATGGAATCTCCAAGCAGATAATAAACTCCATCACATCAAACCCGTCATCTCTATCTGGCCTCCACTATATCCAAGGAAACTTGACGTCATGATCACCCGTCTAAGAATAGGACATACTAGAGTCACTCACAGACATTTGTTGGAGGGGGAAGATACCCCAATTTGCTTTCACTGCAACTGCGACCTTACGATTTTACATATTTTAACCGACTGTACAGGACTAACCAATTTTTACTCTAAATATTTTGGTTCTGCTTCACTGACCTTAAAAGATCTATTAGGTGAAACACCTCACCCTGCTATTTTCCGATTTTTGAAATGTATCGGATTTTACCCGTTGATTTAATAACTTTATCCTTGTTTTCAATCTTTTTTAATTTTGTCTGCAATCTAGACGGGGACCCCCATCTAGTTGTTTTGACATTACCAGTACTGCATGTTGTCTTCCTCGTTCATGATCTAGAATCATTGTTTTTTTTATTGTTTTCTTATACCTGGCTGTATACTGGATGGGGAAACCCCATCCAGTTTGTTTCTATTTTTTTTAACTACCGTTTTTCTGGTTTTACCATGTGTTTGGCGCAGCATGTCCTCTCTGGACCTTGCGCCATTAAACCCTAACCAACCAACCAACCTGGTTGCGGCTTCCTGGACCCTGAAACACATAAATCTTCAGTGAAGTGTCCACTATCACTTAGGCAAACGTGACATTAGTAGATTCAGCACGTTATCAAACCGTGAAACGTAAGCTAGAAGGTGAATCTTCGTCTGATACTATTAGTATTGAAAGAGGTATAAACAGCCTCCTGAAAACCTCATTACATCAAACTACCATAGAAACCTTTTTCTTGCTCCCTTCCTTTTGTTGAAATGTTAAAACAGTTAAGCAGGTATGTTGTAACAAATATTGGAATTTTTCTTCTCTTACTATAATGTGTATCTACTTATAGGTCTAAAAATTAAGTTGTATTTTTAAAATTATAAAAAATAATTTTAATAAAAGATAATTAATGTAAATTAAAGAGTATTTTATGGTAAATTTTCTAATATATGTATATATAGGTGTGTGTGTGTGTGTCTGTCCAAAAACCTAAATTTTGGCTATAAGAATCAACCTGTTATAAGAATCAAAAACAGTAATAACAAACGTGATTCTTATAAGCAGAAATCACTGTATAATATTATTTAGATTTACTTTTAATATTATTTCATTTTACCCAAAATCTGAATATAAGTATCTTGGTTATGTCAGGAAATTTACTTACAAAGTCCCCCAAAAGTTTAAAGAAAAATTGAGTCAGAAATTCGGTAAACTTCCAGTTCAGTTAAGTGATTTCCTCCTATATTTGTGATAACTATACTCATACATCAAAACCTATTTGGCTGTAATAATAATAATAAAAGCTAAGCAGAATGCACTAAATAATAGAAAAGTGTCCCTATTAACACAAAATTTGTTTAGAAAGAAACTGATATTTCAGGAACATAGTCCTATAAAGAATGACTATAGAGATACTCTTGTTAAAAGTGAAATTGTCAAATTTCCCTTGAATAATGAGCCTGGGGAAAATTTATCATCAAAACCAATGATTACCAGTGAAAGTCGCAACAAATATCGTAATATCTCTCCCCCCCCCCCCCTGTTCTATTGAACCCTAACACGCCTGACATCAGATACTGATTAACAGCAGATTTTGATCATTTACTATTATATATCTAGATCACTATTATATATCTATTACTATTATATATCTAGATAAGACAAATCCTTTAAATTCCTTTTACTTTACCCTATCATATGGCAAATAGTCTTTTCAGTGGACATATTTCTAGTGCATTCTCTGAAACATTATTTCAACTGTTTATGATATGAGCTCATAATAGCTGTACTGGGACATTTAATTACAGCAGATTTCTTTGTTTGACGTTCCACTTCATATTTTAATTTATATCTATTTTTTTTATTTATGCTTTTATTATCTATAATGGGAGGGTAGGGTAAGTCCTAGTTGACAAGTTTATAAAAAGTTTTTTTTTTTTCGAAATCAGCAGGATCTTGTTCCGAGAGTATTTGTTGCTATGCAACACAACTTTATTGGCTGTGAGCCCTATATATGCAAACCAACTATGCTTGCTACGAGGGATAGAACAGAAATGTCCATGCTTTAGCCCATCCTTTGGAAGTTTATGGTGCTAACCACCATATGATATTGGTAGCATATGAAAAGTTTTTAAGTTATTCAGTAGTAGTATTATTTGAAATATGATATAATACTTACCATTTTATCAAAGTAATGGAGTTACATCCAAACAAAAGTATTATGGCTGGTTTCTGCGTTCCCAAAATTTGCGGTACAAAAATTGGCTAATGGCAAGCCAAGTCATGATCCAAATGAGGACCATGAAGAATGCCATTCCAACGCTGTTATGAAATATATAGAAAAGTATGTTAATCAGTGAAATTGTTCTGTATAAATCTTTTCAAGAATGTAGAAATTTTTATATGTATAAACACATAATTTTCATGCAAGCAAAAAAGAATAAGTAATCCTGTTTATACAAAAAGGAGGGTGAGTACACTAATTTAATTGTAGTTTTAATTGATTCTTTGTTTATGAGCCACAAGGGACTCTTGCATATTCATTTTGTCATTAACAAAGCATATGTGAATCACTAGATTTGCAAATGTAAACTAGTTATAATTTTCACTATCTTCCAACCCTACACTATCATCCCTAAAGGAATCAGTTAAGCTGATAAAATTATGATTTTGTATTTTTGACAATACTATAACAAGAAACATTTTCTGTTGTAGCTTGAATTTCTTGTTATAGCAGTATGGCTTTTCATTTTGATCCATTTGCATCATATTTTATAAAAAATATTTTTTAAAAATTGTAATAGGTTTAAACTGTGTAACAGCTTGTGAATGTTGAAAACCCAAAGCAGATATACAGTATAGACATTATACACTATAAATTATTCCATATATATGTACACATTTGACAAGTAAGTGATATGTTTATGAACAAAAACACGTGATCATGAAATATTCTACAGGAAATGGTTTTTGTGGATATATGGATTTATAAATAGCAAGAATCAATTTCAAAATATGCTTAGACTATGAACTTGTTAATATTTTATGACTTCAATTTATAAAAACACTGTTTAATTTATTTTAATCAATCTACATAAGTCTTCTGCAAGTTTAAATCAATAAACATAACTTTCATGCCACCCTTCAGCTTTAGTTTCTTTTTTCATGTTGAGGACTGAGTTGCGTTGACCATTTCCCTTCGAGCAGCCCAATATAAACTAGCCTTTGAAATATAGACAGAACTTTTCTTAACCTTTTCCTTATGGGTTAGGATGGCACGTATTCCAAGAATACGGACCCAAGAATTAATATTAATATATATATATATATATATATATATATATATATATATCCCCCTTAATAGCAAGGGAGTATGAAATTCTAAAGATGGAATCAGGAAAATGGGCCCCGTAAACTAAAGCAGACCTGCCAACTTTCCAGATTTACCCTGGCAATGCCGGATTTTTAATGCATCTTCCAGGTTTGAGGAATGGAGACTATTATTACCGGATTCCGAAATATTAAAAAAAAAAATAACACTGGTTTTAACAATTCCTCACAGTAATGCAAAGTGTGAGAGGATTTTTTAGTTTCATAACAAAAATATCTACTCAGTTCAGGTCATCTATGTCAAGGGAAACCTTAGAAAATTTGCTAATATGCAAATCAAACCCACAAGGACACTGTTATGAAGAACAATTTTATAATGAATATTTAAAAAGAGCAAAATCAGCTATAGTAAATACTACAAAAATTCCAAGATTTTTTGCAATTAATTAAAACAAACATTATAAAGAAATAAAGTACTCAAAATATAGACTGCTGTGGTCCCTGCTAGTGTAAATATGATGTACATTAAAATGTATGATTACAAATTTCAAATATATAACTTTTGTTTAATATTATAATTTCAAGATGAGCTGAACAGTAAGGAAATATTTTGAACTTAAATGCACTTACAAAAACACAGCAACTGCTATGAAATATACTAATTCAACTAACTCTAGAATTTCAGAAAATTTCGACATGTTCACTCCTTGTATCTCTAGAACAGTACTGTTTTGAATCTGTGACTCCCCGTAGGAACTTGAAATGAAAACATTTACGATTGGCCGAACTCTTGACATCTGATTGGCCGATGCTGTTCTTAGTCATAATGGCAACATTAAGTTTTTCTGACGTTTTCTGACGTCACAAATTTTGGCGCGCACAAAATTTAAATATCTAAGAAAGTTCAAGTATGTCCAGTCTTTTTAATGTGATTTGTATAAAGGGCTTTCAAAAGGTAACGAGATTCTATTGATTAATATAAAACGGCTGGTATTAAGCGAAAAATTGTTTAAAAAATAAGAGCAGATAACTGACTGTATGCGTCGCGTTTAGACATACCCAACACCTTAATTTGAGGCTGCACAACTAGTTCCTATAAACTTTAACGTTCGTTTGTCTGAAAATAGCACAAAAATTTACGAATGTACAGGGTGTTCAGAATTAAACGCCCCTACTTTAAAGTTGTCTACAGTCGAAACTATTGTTTAGAAAGTTATGAAATCTTGTGTAGGACATATTGAAGGGATGGGAATTTGTTTGAGCGAATAAAAAAATAGTTCAAAATTTCACCACCAGAGGGCGTTTTTTGATGAATTACACATTTACGACTGGTTCTTTACTTAAGATTTCACCATCTTTTTATTCATAAGTCACCCTAACACAATAACTCATACTCATTAAATTTTACCATCTTTGAAGTGATTGCAAAGTCGATCGGGAACTTCTTCGATAACTAATTTTCAGCCCAGCCATTTTCGCACTACAAGAAACATATTTAAAAAACACCGACAATATAAAAATTCGCAGATACAGCACCGTTAGAAAAGAACGCGATATTGGTGGAAGAGTATCGGGAGGAGTGGCACTCCTAATATCTCATGACTATCCATCCACTGTCATTCCACTTAAAACAAATTTACAGGCTGTTGCAGCGCGTGTCCACATCCGTCAACTCACTACCATTTGCACCGTCTATCTACCACCAAACGAACCGATTAACAGAAACTCTTTGGCTCATCTTTTAACACAACTTCCGGCCCCTTTTATAATAATTGGAGATTTTAACGCACATAGTCCACTTTGGGGTAGCCCGAACACTAACAATAGAGGACAAGAAATAGAAATATTCTTATCTGACTTCTCACTCTGTGTCTTCAACAATGGTGAGAATACTTATTTTCATCAACCTACCAAAACCTTCCATGCAATAGATTTAGCCATAGGTTCCCCTTCAATTCTGCCCTTTTATAATTTTTGGGTTTCAAATGACTTACACAATAGCGATCATTTTCCGGTTTTTCTCTCCTTGCTGACCGCTGATTCGGATGCCGTTTCTTCCCTACCCCGCTACATTTATGACAGAGCTGACTGGCCAACTTTTACATCCCTTGCTATCATCACCAAGCAAATGGTAGTGGGCGACATTAATAGTGCTATTCAAAATATTACTTCTGTTATAATTAACGCAGCTGACGCTTCCATACCTAGGTCTTCTTCCAGAAAGCGTAAAAACAGGAAACCGTGGTGGTCAGAGGAATGTCTTATTGCTAAGAAAAAGCAGCAAAAGGCATGGGGCATCTTTCGCAGATACCCAACAACCGAAAATCTTATTTCTTTTAAACATGCAAAAGCTAATGCTAGGAAAGTACGGCGACGCAGCCAGAGGGAATCTTGGATTAAGTATGTCTCCCATATATCGTATAACACACCGTCTAAACAATTGTGGTCAAAGGTTAAAAAGGCAATGGGCTTATATACGCAACATCCACTTTCTTGCTTAAATCTCAATGGCCAAATAATCTCAGACTTACCAGAAATAGCAAACGCAATAGGAACCTCCTTCTCTTCTTCCTCTTCTGCTGCTTCTTATCGTGACTCTTTCTTAAAGTTCAAACAAAAATCTGAAAGCCGTTCTCTGAACTTCAACTCAGTCTCCACTTTTTCCTACAATAGCCCCTTTACTGAAACAGAACTTATTAGCAGCCTTCATAGTACTCGAAATACTTCTCCAGGACCAGATGACATTACTTATAATATGCTAAAACACCTTCCTCGCCGTTCCCTTAAAAATCTGCTCTTTTTTTATAATAGGATTTGGAATGAACATGTTTTTCCTGCTGCCTGGTACAAAGCTATCGTTATCCCTTTCCCGAAGCCCGGGAAAGATGCTACAAATCCTAACAACTATCGACCCATTGCCTTAACTAGCTGCGTCTGCAAACTGCTAGAAAAAATGATAAATAATCGCCTCGTTTTTACGTTAGAGACTAAGAACCTTATTGTTCCATTTCAGAGCGGGTTTAGAAAGGGAAGATCCACCATTGACAATGTAATTGCTCTTGAATCTGACATTAGGAGAGCATTTCTCCTAAAAAACCATTTTATATCGGTTTATTTTGACATTGAAAAAGCATACGACCGTACTTGGCGTTATGGAATTCTCAGAGACCTTTTTGACTTGGAGTTTCGCGGAAATCTCCCTATTTTTATTAAAAATTTTTTAGCTACCCGACATTTTCAAGTTCGTATTGGCAATGTCTTGTCCAACCTTTTTACCCAAGAAGAAGGGGTTCCCCAAGGGAGTGTCCTCAGCGTCACTCTCTTCTCAATAAAAATTAATAACATTTTAAAACAGCTTCCACCTTCCGTACGGGGAAGTCTTTATGTTGACGACTTACAGATTTGCTGCCAGGGAAAAGACATGCGATTCATTGAACGCCAACTTCAAACTGCAATTCGACGAATCTTGACTTGGAGTAATGAAAATGGTTTTAAATTCTCACCAGACAAAACCTCTTGTGTGCACTTTTGTCGTAAACGTGGGATCCATCCGGATCCCGAAATTTTCATTGAAGACCAGAAGATAAATGTTATTGATTCTGTACGTTTTTTAGGTGTCATATTTGACAGGAAACTAACCTTTCTTCCACATGTTGTACAGCTGCGTAAAAAATGCGAGAGATCACTTAATATGCTTAAGATTTTAGCAAATACATCTTGGGGAGCTGATCGGACTTCTATGCTCCGCATATACAGATCGGTAATCCGATCAAAGCTTGACTACGCCTGTGCATCTTATAACTCTGCTCGCCAATCCGTCCTACGCAAACTTGACACGGTGCACCACAGTGCACTTCGTCTTTGTTCTGGTGCCTTTCGTACTTCACCAGTTCAAAGTCTCTATGTAGATTGTCACGAACCATCTTTATCTCACACTCGTCACCAACTTTCATTGAACTACTTTTTTCGCGTGCTGACTCATCCTATGCATCCTTTGCGTGACATCTTACTGGACAAACGGTACGACACCCTCTGCAAAAATCGGCCATCCTGCATCCCGTGCTTTGGGTTACGTATGCGTTCTTTGATCGAAAACACCACTCTGGATGATTTAAATGTGTGTGAACGTCCCTTATTTGACTTTCCTCCTTGGAAGAAAAATTCTATATCATACATTAATCCCTTTCATAATTTTAATAAGATTGACACTGATTCATCTATATATAAACAGCTATTTCAGTCTCATCGGCATAATTTTTCTAGATATCTAGATATTTATACGGACGGATCGAAGACAACACATCATGTCGGTTGTGCCTTTGTTTTTAATTCGGATATTCATAGTTTCAAACTTCATTCATCATGCACTGTTTTTACTGCGGAAACTTTAGCCATCAAACAAGCACTTGATTTTATCGCCAATCATCAGAATAAAAATTTTATCATATACTCGGACTCTTTGAGCGTACTCGAGAGCTTAAAGTCTGGCAACAATAGTCATCCTTTGGTCTCATCTGTCATAACTCTCCATCATCGGTTAAAATGTCGTGGTTACAGTATTCTGCTTTGCTGGGTCCCAGCTCATGTTGGAATCCCTAGCAATGAACTTGCGGACACAGCAGCAAAAGATTCCATAATAGTTTTAGATCACCCTATCCCTTTCTCTGACGTCAAACACATCATTAAAAATTTTATTTTCAATAACTGGCGTTCGGTATGGAATCTCCAAGCAGATAATAAACTCCATCACATCAAACCCGTCATCTCTATCTGGCCTCCACTATATCCAAGGAAACTTGACGTCATGATCACCCGTCTAAGAATAGGACATACTAGAGTCACTCACAGACATTTGTTGGAGGGGGAAGATACCCCAATTTGCTTTCACTGCAACTGCGACCTTACGATTTTACATATTTTAACCGACTGTACAGGACTAACCAATTTTTACTCTAAATATTTTGGTTCTGCTTCACTGACCTTAAAAGATCTATTAGGTGAAACACCTCACCCTGCTATTTTCCGATTTTTGAAATGTATCGGATTTTACCCGTTGATTTAATAACTTTATCCTTGTTTTCAATCTTTTTTAATTTTGTCTGCAATCTAGACGGGGACCCCCATCTAGTTGTTTTGACATTACCAGTACTGCATGTTGTCTTCCTCGTTCATGATCTAGAATCATTGTTTTTTTTATTGTTTTCTTATACCTGGCTGTATACTGGATGGGGAAACCCCATCCAGTTTGTTTCTATTTTTTTTAACTACCGTTTTTCTGGTTTTACCATGTGTTTGGCGCAGCATGTCCTCTCTGGACCTTGCGCCATTAAACCCTAACCAACCAACCAACCTGGTTGCGGCTTCCTGGACCCTGAAACACATAAATCTTCAGTGAAGTGTCCACTATCACTTAGGCAAACGTGACATTAGTAGATTCAGCACGTTATCAAACCGTGAAACGTAAGCTAGAAGGTGAATCTTCGTCTGATACTATTAGTATTGAAAGAGGTATAAACAGCCTCCTGAAAACCTCATTACATCAAACTACCATAGAAACCTTTTTCTTGCTCCCTTCCTTTTGTTGAAATGTTAAAACAGTTAAGCAGGTATGTTGTAACAAATATTGGAATTTTTCTTCTCTTACTATAATGTGTATCTACTTATAGGT
This sequence comes from Dolomedes plantarius, assembly GCA_907164885.2. Classification (NCBI taxonomy): domain Eukaryota; kingdom Metazoa; phylum Arthropoda; class Arachnida; order Araneae; family Dolomedidae; genus Dolomedes; species Dolomedes plantarius. The sequence continues at coordinate 34,532,685 of OU015499.1, read as the reverse complement.
CTAAAAATTAAGTTGTATTTTTAAAATTATAAAAAATAATTTTAATAAAAGATAATTAATGTAAATTAAAGAGTATTTTATGGTAAATTTTCTAATATATGTATATATAGGTGTGTGTGTGTGTCTGTCCAAAAACCTAAATTTTGGCTATAAGAATCAACCTGTTATAAGAATCAAAAACAGTAATAACAAACGTGATTCTTATAAGCAGAAATCACTGTATAATATTATTTAGATTTACTTTTAATATTATTTCATTTTACCCAAAATCTGAATATAAGTATCTTGGTTATGTCAGGAAATTTACTTACAAAGTCCCCCAAAAGTTTAAAGAAAAATTGAGTCAGAAATTCGGTAAACTTCCAGTTCAGTTAAGTGATTTCCTCCTATATTTGTGATAACTATACTCATACATCAAAACCTATTTGGCTGTAATAATAATAATAAAAGCTAAGCAGAATGCACTAAATAATAGAAAAGTGTCCCTATTAACACAAAATTTGTTTAGAAAGAAACTGATATTTCAGGAACATAGTCCTATAAAGAATGACTATAGAGATACTCTTGTTAAAAGTGAAATTGTCAAATTTCCCTTGAATAATGAGCCTGGGGAAAATTTATCATCAAAACCAATGATTACCAGTGAAAGTCGCAACAAATATCGTAATATCTCTCCCCCCCCCCCTTGTTCTATTGAACCCTAACACGCCTGACATCAGATACTGATTAACAGCAGATTTTGATCATTTACTATTATATATCTAGATCACTATTATATATCTATTACTATTATATATCTAGATAAGACAAATCCTTTAAATTCCTTTTACTTTACCCTATCATATGGCAAATAGTCTTTTCAGTGGACATATTTCTAGTGCATTCTCTGAAACATTATTTCAACTGTTTATGATATGAGCTCATAATAGCTGTACTGGGACATTTAATTACAGCAGATTTCTTTGTTTGACGTTCCACTTCATATTTTAATTTATATCTATTTTTTTTTATTTATGCTTTTATTATCTATAATGGGAGGGTAGGGTAAGTCCTAGTTGACAAGTTTATAAAAAGTTTTTTTTTTTTCGAAATCAGCAGGATCTTGTTCCGAGAGTATTTGTTGCTATGCAACACAACTTTATTGGCTGTGAGCCCTATATATGCAAACCAACTATGCTTGCTACGAGGGATAGAACAGAAATGTCCATGCTTTAGCCCATCCTTTGGAAGTTTATGGTGCTAACCACCATATGATATTGGTAGCATATGAAAAGTTTTTAAGTTATTCAGTAGTAGTATTATTTGAAATATGATATAATACTTACCATTTTATCAAAGTAATGGAGTTACATCCAAACAAAAGTATTATGGCTGGTTTCTGCGTTCCCAAAATTTGCGGTACAAAAATTGGCTAATGGCAAGCCAAGTCATGATCCAAATGAGGACCATGAAGAATGCCATTCCAACGCTGTTATGAAATATATAGAAAAGTATGTTAATCAGTGAAATTGTTCTGTATAAATCTTTTCAAGAATGTAGAAATTTTTATATGTATAAACACATAATTTTCATGCAAGCAAAAAAGAATAAGTAATCCTGTTTATACAAAAAGGAGGGTGAGTACACTAATTTAATTGTAGTTTTAATTGATTCTTTGTTTATGAGCCACAAGGGACTCTTGCATATTCATTTTGTCATTAACAAAGCATATGTGAATCACTAGATTTGCAAATGTAAACTAGTTATAATTTTCACTATCTTCCAACCCTACACTATCATCCCTAAAGGAATCAGTTAAGCTGATAAAATTATGATTTTGTATTTTTGACAATACTATAACAAGAAACATTTTCTGTTGTAGCTTGAATTTCTTGTTATAGCAGTATGGCTTTTCATTTTGATCCATTTGCATCATATTTTATAAAAAATATTTTTTAAAAATTGTAATAGGTTTAAACTGTGTAACAGCTTGTGAATGTTGAAAACCCAAAGCAGATATACAGTATAGACATTATACACTATAAATTATTCCATATATATGTACACATTTGACAAGTAAGTGATATGTTTATGAACAAAAACACGTGATCATGAAATATTCTACAGGAAATGGTTTTTGTGGATATATGGATTTATAAATAGCAAGAATCAATTTCAAAATATGCTTAGACTATGAACTTGTTAATATTTTATGACTTCAATTTATAAAAACACTGTTTAATTTATTTTAATCAATCTACATAAGTCTTCTGCAAGTTTAAATCAATAAACATAACTTTCATGCCACCCTTCAGCTTTAGTTTCTTTTTTCATGTTGAGGACTGAGTTGCGTTGACCATTTCCCTTCGAGCAGCCCAATATAAACTAGCCTTTGAAATATAGACAGAACTTTTCTTAACCTTTTCCTTATGGGTTAGGATGGCACGTATTCCAAGAATACGGACCCAAGAATTAATATTAATATATATATATATATAACCCCCTTAATAGCAAGGGAGTATGAAATTCTAAAGATGGAATCAGGAAAATGGGCCCCGTAAACTAAAGCAGACCTGCCAACTTTCCAGATTTACCCTGGCAATGCCGGATTTTTAATGCATCTTCCAGGTTTGAGGAATGGAGACTATTATTACCGGATTCCGAAATATTAAAAAAAAAAATAACACTGGTTTTAACAATTCCTCACAGTAATGCAAAGTGTGAGAGGATTTTTTAGTTTCATAACAAAAATATCTACTCAGTTCAGGTCATCTATGTCAAGGGAAACCTTAGAAAATTTGCTAATATGCAAATCAAACCCACAAGGACACTGTTATGAAGAACAATTTTATAATGAATATTTAAAAAGAGCAAAATCAGCTATAGTAAATACTACAAAAATTCCAAGATTTTTTGCAATTAATTAAAACAAACATTATAAAGAAATAAAGTACTCAAAATATAGACTGCTGTGGTCCCTGCTAGTGTAAATATGATGTACATTAAAATGTATGATTACAAATTTCAAATATATAACTTTTGTTTAATATTATAATTTCAAGATGAGCTGAACAGTAAGGAAATATTTTGAACTTAAATGCACTTACAAAAACACAGCAAGGGCTATGAAATAGACCAATTCAACTAAATCTAGAATTTCCGAAAAATTCGACATCTTCACTCTTGTATCTCTAGAACAGTACTGTTTTGAATCTGTGACTCCCCGTAGGAACTTGAAATGAAAACATTTACGATTGGCCGAACTCTTGACATCTGATTGGCCGATGCTGTTCTTAGTCATAATGGCAACATTAAGTTTTTCTGACGTTTTCTGACGTCACAAATTTTGGCGCGCACAAAATTTAAATATCTAAGAAAGTTCAAGTATGTCCAGTCTTTTTAATGTGATTTGTATAAAGGGCTTTCAAAAGGTAACGAGATTCTATTGATTAATATAAAACGGCTGGTATTAAGCGAAAAATTGTTTAAAAAATAAGAGCAGATAACTGACTGTATGCGTCGCGTTTAGACATACCCAACACCTTAATTTGAGGCTGCACAACTAGTTCCTATAAACTTTAACGTTCGTTTGTCTGAAAATAGCACAAAAATTTACGAATGTACAGGGTGTTCAGAATTAAACGCCCCTACTTTAAAGTTGTCTACAGTCGAAACTATTGTTTAGAAAGTTATGAAATCTTGTGTAGGACATATTGAAGGGATGGGAATTTGTTTGAGCGAATAAAAAAATAGTTCAAAATTTCACCACCAGAGGGCGTTTTTTGATGAATTACACATTTACGACTGGTTCTTTACTTAAGATTTCACCATCTTTTTATTCATAAGTCACCCTAACACAATAACTCATACTCATTAAATTTTACCATCTTTGAAGTGATTGCAAAGTCGATCGGGAACTTCTTCGATAACTAATTTTCAGCCCAGCCATTTTCGCACTACAAGAAACATATTTAAAAAACACCGACAATATAAAAATTCGCAGATACAGCACCGTTAGAAAAGAACGCGATATTGGTGGAAGAGTATCGGGAGGAGTGGCACTCCTAATATCTCATGACTATCCATCCACTGTCATTCCACTTAAAACAAATTTACAGGCTGTTGCAGCGCGTGTCCACATCCGTCAACTCACTACCATTTGCACCGTCTATCTACCACCAAACGAACCGATTAACAGAAACTCTTTGGCTCATCTTTTAACACAACTTCCGGCCCCTTTTATAATAATTGGAGATTTTAACGCACATAGTCCACTTTGGGGTAGCCCGAACACTAACAATAGAGGACAAGAAATAGAAATATTCTTATCTGACTTCTCACTCTGTGTCTTCAACAATGGTGAGAATACTTATTTTCATCAACCTACCAAAACCTTCCATGCAATAGATTTAGCCATAGGTTCCCCTTCAATTCTGCCCTTTTATAATTTTTGGGTTTCAAATGACTTACACAATAGCGATCATTTTCCGGTTTTTCTCTCCTTGCTGACCGCTGATTCGGATGCCGTTTCTTCCCTACCCCGCTACATTTATGACAGAGCTGACTGGCCAACTTTTACATCCCTTGCTATCATCACCAAGCAAATGGTAGTGGGCGACATTAATAGTGCTATTCAAAATATTACTTCTGTTATAATTAACGCAGCTGACGCTTCCATACCTAGGTCTTCTTCCAGAAAGCGTAAAAACAGGAAACCGTGGTGGTCAGAGGAATGTCTTATTGCTAAGAAAAAGCAGCAAAAGGCATGGGGCATCTTTCGCAGATACCCAACAACCGAAAATCTTATTTCTTTTAAACATGCAAAAGCTAATGCTAGGAAAGTACGGCGACGCAGCCAGAGGGAATCTTGGATTAAGTATGTCTCCCATATATCGTATAACACACCGTCTAAACAATTGTGGTCAAAGGTTAAAAAGGCAATGGGCTTATATACGCAACATCCACTTTCTTGCTTAAATCTCAATGGCCAAATAATCTCAGACTTACCAGAAATAGCAAACGCAATAGGAACCTCCTTCTCTTCTTCCTCTTCTGCTGCTTCTTATCGTGACTCTTTCTTAAAGTTCAAACAAAAATCTGAAAGCCGTTCTCTGAACTTCAACTCAGTCTCCACTTTTTCCTACAATAGCCCCTTTACTGAAACAGAACTTATTAGCAGCCTTCATAGTACTCGAAATACTTCTCCAGGACCAGATGACATTACTTATAATATGCTAAAACACCTTCCTCGTCGTTCCCTTAAAAATCTGCTCTTTTTTTATAATAGGATTTGGAATGAACATGTTTTTCCTGCTGCCTGGTACAAAGCTATCGTTATCCCTTTCCCGAAGCCCGGGAAAGATGCTACAAATCCTAACAACTATCGACCCATTGCCTTAACTAGCTGCGTCTGCAAACTGCTAGAAAAAATGATAAATAATCGCCTCGTTTTTACGTTAGAGACTAAGAACCTTATTGTTCCATTTCAGAGCGGGTTTAGAAAGGGAAGATCCACCATTGACAATGTAATTGCTCTTGAATCTGACATTAGGAGAGCATTTCTCCTAAAAAACCATTTTATATCGGTTTATTTTGACATTGAAAAAGCATACGACCGTACTTGGCGTTATGGAATTCTCAGAGACCTTTTTGACTTGGAGTTTCGCGGAAATCTCCCTATTTTTATTAAAATTTTTTAGCTACCCGACATTTTCAAGTTCGTATTGGCAATGTCTTGTCCAACCTTTTTACCCAAGAAGAAGGGGTTCCCCAAGGGAGTGTCCTCAGCGTCACTCTCTTCTCAATAAAAATTAATAACATTTTAAAACAGCTTCCACCTTCCGTACGGGGAAGTCTTTATGTTGACGACTTACAGATTTGCTGCCAGGGAAAAGACATGCGATTCATTGAACGCCAACTTCAAACTGCAATTCGACGAATCTTGACTTGGAGTAATGAAAATGGTTTTAAATTCTCACCAGACAAAACCTCTTGTGTGCACTTTTGTCGTAAACGTGGGATCCATCCGGATCCCGAAATTTTCATTGAAGACCAGAAGATAAATGTTATTGATTCTGTACGTTTTTTAGGTGTCATATTTGACAGGAAACTAACCTTTCTTCCACATGTTGTACAGCTGCGTAAAAAATGCGAGAGATCACTTAATATGCTTAAGATTTTAGCAAATACATCTTGGGGAGCTGATCGGACTTCTATGCTCCGCATATACAGATCGGTAATCCGATCAAAGCTTGACTACGCCTGTGCATCTTATAACTCTGCTCGCCAATCCGTCCTACGCAAACTTGACACGGTGCACCACAGTGCACTTCGTCTTTGTTCTGGTGCCTTTCGTACTTCACCAGTTCAAAGTCTCTATGTAGATTGTCACGAACCATCTTTATCTCACACTCGTCACCAACTTTCATTGAACTACTTTTTTCGCGTGCTGACTCATCCTATGCATCCTTTGCGTGACATCTTACTGGACAAACGGTACGACACCCTCTGCAAAAATCGGCCATCCTGCATCCCGTGCTTTGGGTTACGTATGCGTTCTTTGATCGAAAACACCACTCTGGATGATTTAAATGTGTGTGAACGTCCCTTATTTGACTTTCCTCCTTGGAAGAAAAATTCTATATCATACATTAATCCCTTTCATAATTTTAATAAGATTGACACTGATTCATCTATATATAAACAGCTATTTCAGTCTCATCGGCATAATTTTTCTAGATATCTAGATATTTATACGGACGGATCGAAGACAACACATCATGTCGGTTGTGCCTTTGTTTTTAATTCGGATATTCATAGTTTCAAACTTCATTCATCATGCACTGTTTTTACTGCGGAAACTTTAGCCATCAAACAAGCACTTGATTTTATCGCCAATCATCAGAATAAAAATTTTATCATATACTCGGACTCTTTGAGCGTACTCGAGAGCTTAAAGTCTGGCAACAATAGTCATCCTTTGGTCTCATCTGTCATAACTCTCCATCATCGGTTAAAATGTCGTGGTTACAGTATTCTGCTTTGCTGGGTCCCAGCTCATGTTGGAATCCCTGGCAATGAACTTGCGGACACAGCAGCAAAAGATTCCATAATAGTTTTAGATCACCCTATCCCTTTCTCTGACGTCAAACACATCATTAAAAATTTTATTTTCAATAACTGGCGTTCGGTATGGAATCTCCAAGCAGATAATAAACTCCATCACATCAAACCCGTCATCTCTATCTGGCTTCCCCCCTCAGGGGGTTTACCTTCTTTAGGTAAACACGGGCTTCACAACCCCGAGGTACCCTAGTGTCTTTTTCTCTCTCCGTGGGGTTCACTGTCTTTGGTGAATGTGGGTGTAGCGTCCCCAGTGTCCCATAGCGATCCATCTCTCTTTCGCTTCTCCTGTCCTGTTTCTTTTGTTTTCTCCTTTCCGGACTTTTCTTCCTTTCCAACTGGAGCTTCCACTAATTTTTTTTGTTGATGTTTTCTTTCTTAACCCCTATGTGTTTTTTGTTTGTCATTTCTTCGTTTAAAAAAATAAATAAAAAATCAAAAAAATGTGAAAAATATTAAAATTTCCAAAAAAAGTTTTTGTGCTATCTGTCCCCTTCGGAGCCTTCAGGGTATCAAAACTGATCTCCACCCACCCAGCCTTGACGCTACTGGGTCCAGTACCACTCTTCGGCCTCTCCCGTGAGGGACACCGTTTGGGCTCGGGAACCGACCCTGTTGGGGTTGTGTTGGCGGAGAGAAGTGGAGTGCTATGTGGGTAATGGTTGTGGTATGTTTTCCTTAAAATGTCCCAGAGGTAGAGGCCCTTGGTTGCGTGTATCTTTATGGCAGACGTCGCGAGGTAGCGAGAAATCCTCCTCGATTCTGTCGGGGACCGTGCACCAGGTGCACGTTACATCCCGGCGTCTGTCATTTAGTTGCGAAGAATCCGGCGGTTACACTGGTCACGATAGAAAAGTGTGGAACGACGGGGTCTGGCGGGGGCCCCGATCGAACTGGAAGCAATCCGTGGTTCTAATAAAGTAATTATGGCTGCAACTAAAGAGAATTTAGTTACAGCTTCCTGGGCGGGATCGCTCAGATTCTGAAACTCCTTCTGTCCCTTCGAGAGAGCAACCTCTCCCCTCTAGGGAGCAACAAATGTCTAGATTTTTCATTGTAAAACGTACTGAAGGTAATTTCGGTACGGTGTCGCCCTTCTTAATTCATAAATGTCTTTACGCATCGGTGGGACATATAAACTCTGTAAAGAAACTGCGCTCAGGCGATTTATTAGTGGAGGTACTGAATGCAACCCAGGCTGCGCAATTCTCAAAAATCAAAACACTCAGTAACATGGCTGTGTCCATCGCTCCACACGGTTATCTCAACACATCAAGAGGGGTAATATCGGAGGCTGATCTCCTCCATACCACCGAGGAGGAAATCTTAGAACACTTGCAGGATCAACTTGTAACAGCTGTCCGTCGAATTACCATCCGTCGGGATGGTAATATCATTCGTACGAAGCATCTCATATTGACATTCCAAACACCTAAACTACCATCTTTTATCATAGCAGGATACCTTCGGTGTTCCGTAAGACCGTACGTGCAAAACCCTCTTCGTTGCTTTCAGTGCCAACGCTTTGGACACTCGAAAGCATCGTGCCGAGGTTCACCCATTTGTGCCCGTTGTTCCCAGCCAACCCATTCTTCTGAGACCTGCAACTTGCCAGCAAAATGTGTTAATTGTAAGGGTGACCACCCCTCCTACTCTCGTTCTTGCCCTAAATTTATTGCAGAAAAGGAAATTCAGACAATCAGAGCCCATAAAAACATACCATATCTGGAAGCCCGCAAATTGGTGGAAGCTAGAACACCTAGAATAGGCGTTTCGTATGCTTCCGCTGCCGCTCCTAAAAAAATTATGTGCGATGCCTCTACACAAACGAGTAAAAACAATAGTACCAGTAAACCTCACGAAAACAAAAATACAGTACCATCCGTTAACAATTCTGCATCAAAACAAACCAAAATCCCTCGACTTAACGTTCCGACTACATCAAGTTCCTTTATAAATAAAAAATTAAAAAAAAGTAATGTTGTGAAGCGATTCAGTCCTTCCCGTAAGGTGAAAGACCCTCGCAATGTGGCGCGGATGGAGGAAGATTCCCTCCAAATATGCGCCTCTAATTCGGATCTTTCTGATTCCGATGGGGGGGGGTGTCTATGGACACCTCCAGTCTTCCTGCTCGTGTTCCTTCCCCCTCGTCGTCATGATGGCGCCGTAACTAGGTGGACTTTCGTCCTTTAAAAAAAAAAAAAAAAAATCTCATCATGGCAGGTATCATTTCTTGGAATTGTCACGGCGCTCGTAATAAGCTCGACGAAATTAAAACTCTTATTTCTGTCCACACTCCGGCCGTCTTTGCGCTTCAGGAGACCTATTTTAAAGACTCTGATAATTTTAAATTTCGAGGTTACAGTGCTATCCGAAAAGATCATGATGTTGGTGGAAGGGTATCTGGAGGCGTTGCCCTCGTGATATCCAATGACTACCCGTCTACGATCATACCATTAAATACAAATATGCAGGCCGTCGCAACCCGAATCCACATACGTCAGCTCACTACCATTTGCAACGTTTATCTACCACCAAACGAATCAGTAGATCGAAATTCCTTGGTACATCTTATTAACCAACTACCTACCCCATTCATAATAGTCGGAGACTTCAATGCCCATAGCCCCCTTTGGGGAAGTCAAAACACAAACAATAGAGGACAACAAATAGAAACCATTCTATCCGATCTCTCACTCTGCATTCTCAATAACGGTGATAACACATAGTTTTATCTACCGACAAAATCATTTCATGCAATAGACCTAGCCATATGTTCCCCTTCTCTTCTGCCATTTTATAACTTCTGGGTATCAAATAATCTATACAACAGTGACCACTTTCCAGTATTTCTCTCCCTAGTAACCAATGACTCTCATACTACAGCTACTCAACCCCGTTACATTTACGATCGAGCTGACTGGGCGACCTTCACCTTTCTTGCAAACATCACCAGGCAAATGGTGGTGGGTGACATTAATGATGCCATAAATAACATAACTAATGTAATAATTCAAGCAGCTGATACCTCCATACCAAAAACCTCCTCAGTTAAACGTAAAATCAGAAGACCTTGGTGGACAGACGAATGTCGTGATGCCAGGAAACGACAACAGAAAGCCTGGAATATTTTCCGTAGATACCCGACGACCCAAAATCTACTAAATTTTAAACACGCTAAGGCATATGCTAGAAAAGTACGTCGACAGAGCCAAAGAGAGTCGTGGGCGAAATACATATCCAGTCTATCATACAACACTCCGTCTAAGCAGTTGTGGACTAAAGCAAAAAGGGCAATGGGTTTGTACACCAATCATCCAATTTCCTGCATTGTCAAAGATAGCCAAACAATCTCAGACCCTACAGAAATCGCAAACGCAATAGGCACAGCTCTTGCTTCCAATTCTTCAGCCATTTCATATAAAGACTCCTTTCTAAGATACAAACACCAATCTGAACGCCGAAATCTCAACTTCAATACACGTACCTCTCTTCCTTACAATATCCCATTTTCAAAATCTGAACTCGTTCAGAGCCTTCATAGCACACACAACACTTCTCCAGGACCAGATGGAATAACCTACAGCATGATAAAGCATCTTTCACGCCGGTCACTCCATAACTTGTTATTCATATATAATAGGATTTGGGAAGAACATGTTTTCCCTGTAGCTTGGCATAGAGCCACAATTATCCCTTTTCCAAAGCCTGGAAAAGACTCCTCTGACCCCAATAATTATCGGCCGATTGCCCTAACCAGCTGCCTTTGCAAAATTTTAGAAAAAATGATAAACGTCCGACTAGTCTATGTTTTAGAAACCAGAAACCTCATTGCTCCGAATCAGTGTAATTTCAGAAGGTGTAGATCGACGACGGACAGCATTATTGCTCTGGAATCTGACGTTAGGAGAGCTTTTCTCCTAAGAAATCATTTAGTTTCAATCTTCTTCGACATAGAGAAAGCGTATGACCGTACCTGGCGCTATGGCATCCTACGAGACATTTTTGAACTGGAGTTCCGGGGAAATCTCCCAATTTTTATAAAGAATTTTTTAACTACCCGACACTACCAAGTCCGTGTTGGCACTGCCGTATCCAACTTTTTTATTCAAGAGGAGGGGGTTCCTCAAGGGAGTGTCCTCAGTGTCACTCTCTTCTCAATAAAAATTAATAATATTTTAAAACAATTACCACCTTCTGTGCGGGGGAACTTGTATGTTGACGACTTGCAGATCTGCTGTCAAGGTAAAGACATGGCATTCATCGAACGTCAACTGCAAACTGCAGTCAGACGTATAATGACTTGGAGTGATAAAAATGGTTTTAGTTTTTCTTCTGACAAAACTTCATGTGTGCACTTTTGCCGTAAACGTGGGATCCATCCGGATCCCGAAATTTTTATTGAAAACCATAAAATAAATGTTGTGGACACGGTTCGTTTCTTGGGCATTGTCTTTGACCGGAAGATGACATATCTTCCACATGTTTTACAGCTGCGAAGAAAGTGCGAGAAATCTATTAATCTTCTCAAAGTTTTATCGAATACATCGTGGGTGCTGACAGGACATCTATGTTACGTATATACAGATCGGTAATCTGTGCAAAACTAGACTACGCCTGCCCATCATATGGTTCGGCTCGTGACTCCGTTCTTAGAAAACTTGACACTGTGCACCACAGTGCATTTCGTATATGCTCTGGTGCTTTCCGAACTTCACCCATTCAGAGTCTCTATGTCGACTGTCACGAACCATCTTTGTATCATACTCGCCATACACTTTCATTGAACTGTTTTTTTCGTGTCTTATCTCATCCTAATCATCCTTTAAATGACATGCTACTTGATAAGCAGTATGATCGCCTGTATCAAAACCGGCCATCCTGCATACCGTGTTTTGGCTTTCGTATGCGCTCCTTCATCCAAAATACTCCTCTGGAAGATATAAATGTCTGTGTACGTCCATTATTTGACTTTCCTCCTTGGAAGAAAAAATCTATTTCATACATTAATCCCTTTCATAATTTTAACAAAACTGACACCGATTCATCCATATTTAAACAACTTTTTTACTCTCATCGTCACAGTTTCTCTAAGTATAAAGATATTTATACGGACGGATCGAAGACAACACATCACGTCGGTTGTGCCTTTGTTTTTAATTCGGATATTCATAGTTTCAAACTTCATTCATCATGCACCGTTTTTACTGCGGAAATTTTAGCCATCAGACAAGCACTTGATTTTATCGCCAATCATCAGAATAAAAATTTTATCATATACTCGGACTCTTTGAGCGTACTCGAGAGCTTAAAGTCTGGCAACAATAGTCATCCTTTGGTCTCATCTGTCATAACTCTCCATCATCGGTTAAAATGTCGTGGTTACAGTATTCTGCTTTGCTGGGTCCCAGCTCATGTTGGAATCCCTGGCAATGAACTTGCGGACACAGCAGCAAAAGATTCCACAACAGTTTTAGATCACCCTATTCCTTTCTCTGACGTCAAACACACCATTAAAAATTTTATTTTCAATAACTGGTGTTCGGTATGGAATCTCCAAGTAGATAATAAACTCCATCACATCAAACCCGTCATCTCTATCTGGCCTCCACTATATCCAAGGAAACTTGACGTCATGATCACCCGTCTAAGAATAGGACATACTAGAGTCACTCACAGACATTTGTTGGAGGGGGAAGATACCCCAATTTGCTTTCACTGCAACTGTGACCTTACGATTTTGCATATTTTAACCGACTGTACAGGACTAACCAATTTTTACTCTAAATACTTTGGTTCAACTTCTCTCACCTTAAATGTTCTTTTAGGCGAAACACCTCACCCTGCTATTTTTCTATTCTTGAAATGTACAGGATTTTACCCATTGATTTAATAACTTTTTTCATTCCTTTATATCTTTTTGTAATACTTGACTGCAATCTAGATGGGAAAACCCCATCTACATGTTTTGACATTAACACTAGTGCGTTTTATCTTCTTTCTTGACCTTTATTCACAGCCTTTTACCATATTTGTGTTTTAAACTTTTTATACCTCTGTTATTTTATCATATCTGACTTTTTTATTTCATTCATGACACGGCTACTTTTATCATACTTCTTTACAATGTCTTCATGGTTTTACAACATATCTAAGCTGATTTATATATATTTATATCTCTGACTTTACCTTGTGTTTGGCGCAGCATGTCCTTTCTGGACCTTGCGCCATTAAACCCTAACCAACCAACCAACCAACCAACCGAGAATACTTCAGAGTTTCACGGGAGATTTTTTACCACATACTATCATTCATTAAAAATGACATCATCAAAGATTCTTGCAATCGAGTGCGTCGCTCTATTTCTGCTGAGGAAAAACTCTGCATTACTCTCAGGTATTTATACTTTAACTACTATAAGTTAGAGATTTAAAAAAAAGTCTAAAATGAAGTGAATACTTAATTTGTTTTTCTATTACGATAAAAATAAGTTCTATGTATTGTATTATTTTTCTATCAAAATAATAAAATCACTTATTTAATAAATATTTTTTTCTGCATAAACAACCACTAATTTATTCAATTTATTACGATTTGAAGATATATATATATATATATATATATATATATATATATATATATATATATATATATATATAGAACAATTAATAAAGTAATATTTATATTTCTTATTTAATTATTATTAATTCTCCCACGATGATGGTTGAATAAATTTTATGACAATTTATGATCGTATAAAGTCTTGTTAATTGGTATAAAGTTTTTAAACCATCCGAGCATGTTACACAATTCCCAATAAATAAATTTCAGAGGGATCATTTTATTTTTTTCATTCGGGGGGGGGGGGGGTCATTTGAGCTCCTTAGCTTTTGAAATTTAGGGATATTTGCTCATTTTTCTCTTTTTGGGGCAATTTTAAGCACTTTTCAAGGCATTTTGACCGTCTTGCCTCCCTCCACCCGGTCAAGTACTTGCCGCCCTCTGGAAAATATGAAATGACGCCCCTGACAAATTTTTATAATTTTTTTATTTCTCTAAATGTAAACGTACATATCGCTTCCTCATTTTATTAAATAACCCCCTCTTTAAAAAAAAGGGTAATTTATTGCTTACTAAGATGATTAATATCTATATTTTAGATTTATGGCTACAGGAGAGACTTATGGATCTCTTAGTTTCCGATACAGGATATCCCACTCTTGGATAAGCTCTATTGTAAAAGAGACTTTAAAAGCCATTTACGACAAAATGATGCAGATTGCAATACCCCAAGTAACAGAAGAATTTCTGCTTCAAGTGTCAGAGGATTTCAAAACTGCTTGGAATTTCCCAAATTGTTGCGGAGTTATTGATGGCAAGCATATAAGGATCAAATGCCCCAAAAAATCAGGATCTTTATTTTATAATTATAAAGAGTTACTTTTCAGTGGTATTACTGGCACTTGTGGATGCCAATTATAAGTTTTTAGCCATAGACATTGGGTCTTATGGCAATGAAGGAGATTCTGGCATATTTGCCAAATCGAATTTTGGGAAAAAATTGGCAAATGGAAGCTTTCCTCTGCCATCTCCTAAAGCTCTGCCAGGTTGCAGCACTATTTTACCCCATATAATTCTTGGGGATGAAGCTTTTCAGCTTTCAACGTATATGATGAGGCCTTATCCAAGAGAGCAGGCTCATCATGATGAGGAGAAGACTGTATTCAATTTGCGCCTCAGCAGAGCAAGAACTTCCGAAAATGCATTTGGCATTTTATGCCGGTACTTTCGAGTATTTTTTACTCCTATTGCCATAAACCCAGATGTTGTTGACTATTTAGTCGCAGCAGCGTGCATAGTGCATAATTTGTTGAGGGATGGAAATGTTCCATACCCAAAAGAGGATACTTCAACAAATGAACATTCTTTTGATATGCCTAAGGATAATTTGAAACCATCGAAAAAACACGCATTGAATGCCAGCAGTGATGCATACAGACTCAGAGAGGAATTCAAGAAATATTTTTCAAGTCCAGAAGGTATGCTGAACTGGCAATTAAATCGTGTCAGGAGAACGCATTAAGAACTTCATTGAGGGGACTAGATACCCAAAAAATTTATTTTGTATTTTTAAGCCAGGGCCGTAGAAAAAATTGCAAATATGAAAGTTTGATATTTTTAATGTGTCATTCAATGTATATATTATAGTAAAAAAAATGTAAATTATCAAGATATAAAATATCCTAATGAAGCATTCATATGTGATTTTGAAAATTTTAATATTTTTGTTTTATATTTTTAATGTTTCATTCAATATGTGTTTTATAGCAAAAAAATTGTAATTTATCAAAGTATAAAAAATTTTAATCAAGCATTCATAAGGGATTATTTTCTATTAAATTGAGGATTTTGACACATTTAAATTATTTTATGTTAATTATTTAAATTTATTTAAAAAATTCTTCAAATGTTTTCAAATATCTTAAAAATTTACAAACACAATAAAATATTTACCATAGTTATAAATAATACTCATATTTAGGTATTAAAAATAGGTGTAAATGTTTATTCCATTGAAATTAACTAACACATTAAACATATTTTTGGATATTGACAAAACATGTATTCTCTTTGACATGATTATTTTGATTTCAATATTTTACACATAGTATATAATTTAAGAATCCTTTAATAAAACTCATTCCTAAAATACAGGGTGTGTCAACTAAAAGTGGCCCCGAAGAAAAATTGCTTTGGGTCAGTTCATTTGAAACCTACTATAAAAGATAAATATAACAATTTGCGGGCAAAAAAACCCACACAATTAATTTTACATCGGGGCCACTTTTAGTTGCCGCACCCTGCAGAAGTAATAAAATGTTACAAAATAATAAAATTGCATTGTTACAAAAATAAATAAAATAAAACTTACTTTCTGTTTGGATTTACCATTCAAACTCCTAATTCCATCCTTAAATTTGTGTTTGAATTTTAAATAATTTAAATATCAATAAACTATATACAATTTTTATTTAAAATATTTACATTAGCCAAGTTTTGACGGATGGCTGCCTTCATTTGTACTGCCTTCTTCTCCATCTCGTTTACTATAGCGAATATTTTTTTTTTTTTTAGTTTCCACAATTAGTTCAGGAGGAAACCCTAAAACAGTTTTGCCCATTGTGGTAAAAAACGCCATATCGACGTTATTTTCTTCCTCTCGTTTAGCTAAAAGTTCACTTAAAATACTATTCCTTTGTTCACGATTCTTCTTAATTTCATCTATTAATGCATCTTTACGCGTACTACTTTTACTTTTGCTTTCAATTTTTCTTTTCGCTTTTTCAATTTCTTCTTCACTCTCTTTTGAATCCTCCCTGCATTCTGGAGGAGCAGGTTCCTCGGGAAAACTCGAAATAGTTCTGAAAATTAATTATCAATACATTAATTATATGCTGAATTGAATTCTTTCAAATAATGTATGCCTCAAAGTGTATGGATTATCAAGTCATCCTTTCGTCATTTCCCTCAGGGGGTTTACCTTCTTTAGGTAAACACGGGTGTCGCAATCCCGAGGTACCCCAGCGAACTTTCCCTCCTTTCCCTTTTCTTCTCCTCTCGTCCTTCTACTTTTACCTTTTTTTCTCCCTCGTTGCGGTTACCTCTTCGGAGGTGAGGGCTCCTCATCAGAAGCTGTAGCCATTCTGTGCTTCTAGCTTCTAATGACGATTAACTGCCCACGTGTTTGCCGTGCGTGGAGACCCGTGTCCCAGGAAATGGGGATCCTGGTAGTTGAGGGGTTTTATTCTTCGCCATAATGTGGGCTTTAGTAAGATAACGCTCCAACACACTACTTTGGCCCTTGCTTCAGGTAAACGGGAGGTGCACATTGGTCCCGTGTGTACCAATCGACTGGTCGGTTAGACATTGTTCACTGGCTCAGGGCTAAGCAACCGGTCATTGGCCGCGCGCGTATAGTTCCCGGTTAGCACTGGCGCAGTAACCGGCGTCCCCTTGTTGGGCTCCATGGTGGGTGGTGCCGCCGGGGACCGAACATACGGCCTTTTTTTATGGATTCTCAAACCAAAGCTAAGAATAGTCTCGCGTCATCATCTTCGTTAAATGTAAATGATACTTCTCGTTTTTTTATTATTAAAAGAGTCCAGTCATTAAAAGAGTCCAGTATACAGATTCCATCAGCGTATTAGAGACTTTGGAGAATGGTGAAGTGTCACACTCTCATTCCCTTTTATCTCCGGTGGTGGATCTGCATCGTCGCCTCTGTCGTCGAGGTTTCAGTGTTTCGTTCTGCTGGGTGCCGGGTCATGTCGGCATAGCGGGTAATGAGCACGCAGATGCTGCGGCTAAAGGTGCATTGCATCGTCTGGTTCAGCCTATTCCAATCACCGATTTGAAGTCCGCTGTCAAAAAGTTAGTTTGGCATGAGTGGCAGTTAGATTGGGACCTACAAGTTCAGAACAAACTGCGACAGGTTAAACCTCGTATTGGCTCTTGGCCATCTGCTGGACTGCGCCGTGCAGACGTAGTACTTACACGTTTGAGAGTTGGGCATACTCTTTTGACACATCGGCATTTGCTGATGGGTGAGGATGCCCCTCTGTGTGAACACTGTAAGGCTCCGCTTTCAGTGTCACACGTCTTGACGTCTTGCCCTAGTCTGCAGTCTCACTATAACAGGTTTTTCGGTTGTAGTTCACCCAATTTGTCAGATCTGCTGGGGGAACCACCCCATCCTTCTCTTTTTGCCTTTTTGTTCAGTACTAATTTTATAAAGTGCATTTGCTTTTCCGATTGATTTTATTGTTAAAATTTTTGCACTTTTCATTATTTATGTAACCATTCATATCTAATCATTTTATAAATTTTTATATATCATAGTTTTTATCCCTTTTATGCATCATTAAATTATATATATATATTTTTATAACGTTTACACTGCATTTTTACTGCTTTTTTATACCTGTTTTACACTCTTTTATGTCATTTTATTAAGAAATGGTGTTGGTTTCGTAGCTGTTATTTCTGTCGTTGGTTCGTGTCAGGCTGTTTTCTATATACTATTTTCCCGCCTCTGTCTTGTGTTTGGCGCTTTATGTCCTATTTTGGACCTTGCGCCATAAAACCCCAACCAACCAACCTTTCGTCATTACTGTTAAAAATGTGGAGAAATACTTACGGCCTTTCCAGAAAGCTATCGTCCAGGAACCTCAGACTTTCATTATTATAATACTTTGATTTAGGGGGAGCTGCCGATCCAGTACATAATTTTTTCTTGCTCTTCTGGTAACCATCTCTGATATTCTTTCATTTAGACTTGCAGTCTTTTACTGTTAAAGGAATTACGAATAAAATCAATAATGGGATTTATCAATATAACAATTATTACATTGTCATGCATGAATATTACAACATGCATATAAATGAAAGAGTATTTGATTATCATAGAAACATAGGTATAATAAATACTAAGTAAGTTATTGATATCGTCTCGTAATGAATATTTGCTACGTTTCCTAATTATTTTCAGAAGAAATAATTAATGCATTAAATATTAATCTCATAAAGATTATAATAAGATAGAAAAAGTAATTTCTTTTGAAATTATTGATATTGTTATCAATTTATTCAGATAATAAATTTGTCATATGAATTGAACATTGCAACTAAATTAAATTTTATTAATTTTTTTTTCTTATTATTTTAAAGATCGATCGAAACAGGAAAATAAAAACTAGTGATTTATATCACTATGATTTAAATATGTGAAATAAAATTAAATGGTACTTATCTTTTGGTACCATCTATTTTTATCTTTGAGGAAATTTCTTTCCAAATGTTCTCTCGAACAGTTAAATCTTTATATTTTTGATCCTCTTTAATGTAGAGTGCAGGATGTTCTCTTATTAAGTCTATAAGTTTTTCTTCGGAGAAAACCTTCATTGCTTCCATCTTCCCTTGCGACTGGTAGCGCGCTGTCCAGGACGAGTCGACGGCGTGCTACCACCGCAGTCACGTCGTGTCGTCACAGCGTCATTCGCCCGCTTTGGAAACCACCCCCGAAGAAATGCATGCTATAGAACGGAGAGGGGAAGATTCCTCACCGCTGAGGTCATATATCACCTCGAGGAGCGGAGGCGCTCGCCGCCGACGTCGCTCTTGGAAACCAGGGCTTCAGAAAAGTTTAATAGCACCTATCACTCCTTCCACATCTACTCCACCACTGCTCTTTTTCGCTTTCTGAAAAGTACAGGTTTTTTTCTCTCATTTTACCGCCATTTATCTTTGTTCTTAGTGTTTTCTTATACCTGGCTGTAATCTGGATGGGGAAACCCCATCCAATTTGTTTCTCCGTTTTTTTAACTTTCGTTTTTCAGTTTTTACCATGTGTTTGGCGCAGCATGTCCTCTCTGGACCTTGCGCCACTAAACCCCATCCAACCACCAGGTGGCGCAGTAGGTGGTTTCATTCAGTTGCGCAAGGCTACTTTACTATACCTAGACACCACTTTTATGAATATAGCAGCAGCCGTTCCGAAGTTAAGAGGGTGGGAAGGGGCTTTAGTTGGCATGCTGTGTGTGTGTGTATATATATATATATATATATATATATATATATATATATATATATGTAACATGGGAGACAGACACTGGCCCAATAGATATCTAAATCTCCCATGCTACGGTGAGAAGGTGCTGTTAATAGAGTAAAACTCACTCCATACTAAATTACGACAATTCCGGCTTCTTACGGAAAAACTTTATTAAGAGGAGAGTACGTCTGCCCAATGCAGTTACATTATCTGAAAAGCGAACAGGTTTGTTGTTCAGGCGGCTTATATAAACTTTGTCATGTGATCATGATAGCGATTAGGGATTTGCTGTTGTCGATAAGTCACATGTGGTTTTATGTAATCTGCGCACAGCCTATATGAAATCTTGAGTGACGCCACGCAGGTTTGAAAAAGGAAGCAATTTAATATTTTCTCTCGAGGTTATTAGAACTTAGAATCAAAAGCGAAATTTAGCTCGTACGCCCAAGGGAATTTAGAATAATGTTAGATTTTAAAATGGTATGGGGTTTTTAATGTTATATATATATATATATATATATATATATATATATATATATATATATAATTTACTTAGGTGTTTTTTTTTTCGGGTTTTACCGTGTGTTTGGCGCAGCTTTTCCTTTCTGGAGGTTGCGCCATTAAACCCAAAACAACCGACCAACCAACTGACACCATTCTTCCTTTCTTTTTAAGGAAGTGGTGACGTAAGTTACGAGTCCATCATATTTTTTGTAACATTAGAATTGAAAAAAATTTCTTCGAATTCTGATAAACTTAGTGATTACATGATGGCATACTCTAAATAGCAACATTAATGGTTTTCTGTCCCCATTGTTAATATTATGCTGTCCATTCCAAAGCCATGTCCAAAATGCTTGTGGAACATGAAACTGGCATAACAATTGCCTTATGTTTGGAACACATTACGCAGAGCTGCTTTTAATGCAGCACTGTCATCGGTAATAAAGTTTTCTCTAACAAAAGGTTGAATATCATTCCATAACCTTATTATAGAAAACACTATACCGTGGTTTTCCATTGACTGACATTCATGAATGGTAACACCAACAGGTATTGCACCAGCTTTGGTTGCCACTAAAATTACAGTCATTGAACTCTTCGCTTGATCACACGAAGCTGTTGAATCAATGAAAACTGAATTCGACACTTTCAGAAACATAATCATTCTTTGCATCAATGGTGGCACAATAACAAGGGATAAAGAATCCTCTTGAAATTAAAGAATACACCCACTCTTTCTATATTCTTCAATTTTACTTCGCATTACCCTAAAGATAAATTAGTATATGCATTAAAATATAGGCTTTAATTAGAAAAATATTTTGTTAAATAAGATTTTATTAAAAAATGTTAAAACAACTAACTAAAGGTTGTAATGGGACAGATACTTCCAAATTTTCTGTGAGAATAAGGCTACGGCCACACGAGCGTTTTTTCACGCAGCTTAAATCTACATAAGCCGGCCACACGTGCGTGTTCTTTAACGCGAACTCAGTCGTTTGTTTGTTCTTTACCGTGCAACATTTTCAATAAATGAAAATGCTGTTAAGGTGTGTGACTACCTTTTGGGCACTTTTTTTTAAAAATACGAAATTTTTATGAAACACAAGTGTTTTTATTTAGGACAGGGAATAAAACTATGAATTAAAAAAAGTTTAATTGGATTTTCATTAACTTTTCAAATTTAGGCAATTTTTAGTCAAATTTTAGTAAAAATTAGCGTTTACGCCAAATCTTCTAAAACAAAATCTAACCAATATATTTCACTTTTCTTTTCAACAATATATTAGTAAATCATTTACCTGTGTTATGAACTAAAATATTTGCAATACCCCTTAAACTTACTAACATATACCAAATTTTGTATACACAAGATTTTTTTTTTTAATTTCATGTATTTTTCAATAAAAATAGCTCTTAAATTAATAAATACATACTTACAAGTTATATTTTAGTTCATAACATAGGAGCAGAACCTTGAGGAGCAGAACCTTGTAACAAAATTTTATTTCAATATCTTAGAAATCTTTTAAGAAATATGATTTATCGTAAACGTAAAAAATGAAAAATGCAGTTTTCCAGAAAACGCAAAGATTTTAATGTAGCACAAAAAATTATGTATAAACTTTACAACCTCAAAATTCACCATATTTGTAGGTCAAGGCTTCCGTGGCTTCATTTTGATTAATTTTGATTTCTTTTAGCTTTTAGTATTTTTCTGGATGTTTTTGTAGTTGGCAGAATTTGTCGCCTCGATTTCTTTATTCGCTCAATGTCAATTTTCATGTACTTTTTCAACATTTCTGGTTCAGTTTTTATTTTTAAATAATTGAAAACAGGTACGAGATCCATAAAACCTGAATTAAACAGTAACATTGCAATAGAAGCCCCTAATAACAATGTTTGCAGTTGAACAAAATTTTCTTTAGGCAAAATATTCCACAAAACATTGTTAAATGAATCATTATTTTTTGGGGTCATGCCATGCAAATTATAAATGACAACTTATATGTATGTTTGTTACTGTTCACCATGTGTTTGGCGCAGCTTGTCCTCTCTGGACCTTGCGCCAATAAACCCAAACAAACCAACCATGCCATGCAAATACTTTTTTAGTAACTTCTGATCGCAAAGTTCTAAGTAAGCTGGTTTTATAATTTTGATAATTGTATCTGGGAGTCCTGGAGATTTTTCCGAAAACTGCTTTCCATGATGCAATGCTTGCTTGTATTTACACCTACTTTCGGGACCCTCAGGACACTGTCCATGCATCGACTTTTCATTGCTTGAGTGTCGTGTAGCCACTACGTCTAAACTTATTTATTTAATTGGGCGTGATTTAATTGGGTTAGTACATTTATTTATTTTAAATAAAATGGGTAGTTGGGCGCGTTGTGTTTTGTTATTTATTTATAACCCAAAGCTCAAGACGTATTATGGCTAACAAACAGAGTGACAAAACCTAAACTCCTAAAAACTAGTAGATAACCTTTTATCATATCCACTGTAAGAATGACTGACACCAATTTTATCTTTAAAAAAAAAAAAAAAAAAACTAATTTATTTACAACATCGTCTATCTACAAGATCACATAAAGAAACAAAATTAACTAAATCTTAACATTCAAACTATTCATATCAAAAAGTCCCTCATTATTTCTTCTAAAATCAACATCTAAAACACGTACTTCAATATTTAAACTATACCTTTACGATTCAGGGAGCATAAGATTATTTATTCTACCGAAGACATTAAAATCCATCCTAAAGCTAAACTCTCAAAAACACACACCACGATTTCGCACTACAACACTTAAATTCAAGGTTGGGTCTAAACGATACAAAATGATTTAAAACTCGCTCAATTTGATGCTAACCGCACGGGAGACGGGCGTCGATGCAACCATCGGGCATGGGGCTCCCTTTCCTCTGCGGGACGACTCAAAAACAGGACTCCATAAACTCGGCTCAAAATACTTCATACTTCCTCTCTATCTGCTTTCTAGGTGAGGGCAGCAACCATGATCGAAAACGGGAACATGAAGCCAGGAAACCGTGAAGACTCAAACAGGACTCCAAATGCTCTCCACATTTTAATTTATTTGTTGGTGAAGGCAGTGATCATTTATCTCACCGGAACAACCCTCGGGAAACCTCCACTTAAATAATCTACAGTTGAAAAACAACCCTTCATCACCCGCGATGTCTAAGCACCCGGGAGAAGGGAACCCGGACTGGCACGCAAAGTGAATCCTCGAAAAGACCTTAAGTCCTCAATTTATTCATTTTCTTCCTAACTTCGTCCACGCCTCTTTAAAACACCTACAACCATTCACGAAAGCCCCAAAGACTCCACCATTCAGCTTCACTTAACATTTATTGGATAACTTCTCCAAAAATCACGCTGGGCTCCATGGTGGGTGGTGCGGCCGGGATCTGAATTGTAAACCCCTTTTTTTATGGATACTTTTTCTTTAAATCCCAAGGTGAGGGATAAATCACCACTGGAAATCAAATCTTCTCTCCCTTCGAGGGAGCAACAAATGTGCAAGTCTGAAAATTTTATTAAGTTTTTTATTGTGAAACTCGTAGACCAATCTTTTTCAACTCTCTCGCCCTTTCTAATAGAGAAAACAGTAAAGTCCATTATTGGAGAAGTCCCCCTAATACGCAAGTTGCCATCAGGAGACCTTATGATAGAGGTCTCTTCGGCCCAACAGTCATCAATACTGTCTAAATGCACTTCATTTGGTTCGTTTTCCGCCACTATAACACCACATAAGACTCTGAATTCTTCAAGAGGAGTAATTTCTGAGTCAGAGCTGTTTAATGTTCCCGAGCCAGAGATTTTGGAAAACTTAAGTGACCAAGGTGTCGTAAATGTTCGTCGAATAACCATACGCCGTGACGGTAAAGTGCTGCCCACCAAGAACATCATTCTAACCTTTAATTGTCCAAATCTCCCAACGCATATTAAAGCTGCCTACTTGCGCTGTCCTGTGAGACCCTACATACCGAATCCGCTGCGCTGTTTTAAATGCCAGCGGTTCGGCCATTCTAAGGAAGTTTGTCGTGGCTCCCTTACTTGTGCTCGTTGTGCGCAAGTGGGTCACGAAAGCGACAGCTGCTCAGCCGAAATCAAATGTGTGAACTGTTCAGGCAACCATCCGGCCTACTCTAGGTCGTGCTTGAAATGGTCGACAGAAAAGGAGATCCAGACGTTGAAGATCAAAAATAAACTATCATATATCGAAGCACGGCGAATTGTTGATTCCCGAACCCCGACTGTAGGACGGTCGTATGCGGCAGCGGCGACCCATATAAAAATGGCATCAATAGGCATACAAACTGATCCTATCCCTGCAGTGCAGAAATCTCCGACTTCCGCAAAAACTCATCAGAAATCAACTCAATCCACTCACTCAATCAATCAACCCACATCAAGCAAAATTAAACCATTCGAAAAATCTAAATGTACCGCTATCGAACCCAATAGAAATAAACCCACCTCTTCTCCAACACAAACAAGCGTCACCTCACCTATTCCACGTGGCAAAAAAGTTAGAGCATCATCGCCTCCTCCTGTTTCTGAAGATTTTCAGCCCAATCAGTCATGTTCCTACCATATAGATATGAATTCACCTATTCCACCAAACACAAATAGAAAAAAAGTAGCTATTCCTAGAAAGTGCATTGACATTTCTAGGAAAGCGAATGATCCGCAATACATCCGGAAAAATAACCAGTATGTCCGCAGGCTCGCGGAGAATGCGGATTTAAAACTATATGTGTCCGATGACTCTGACAATGATATTGATTTTGAGGAGTCTTAACTCCTCTTTTTTTCCTTTTTCCTGTTTTTCTTTTTTTTTGGCTTTGCTCCTCTTTTATCTTTTGTATATATATATTTGGTCTTTCTTAATTTACACTCTACTTTTTTATGTCATTGTTTTATCATTTTCTATGTCTATTTCGAATATTTGTATTTTATGATAGTCTTTATTACATGTTTTATGACTATTTTATAACTGATGCTCTATATGACTGTCCTGAACATCTTCTATTTTATGCTGACTTTTATTACCGTGCACACTTCACTGTTTTTACTTGCCTTTTTTCTTATCCTCCTTTTTATCACTGTGGCTGGTTATCCCTGCCTTTTTCCCCGTGCATTTACTCTTGACGAGCATTATCCTTTCCGGACTCTGCTCCAGAAAACTCAAGCAAAACCTTTTTAAGTATCATTATCATGCCATTGAATCCTTTTATCACTGTTTTATGTCATCGTTTTAGTCCTTTTATCATTATCGTTTATATATCATTGTTTGCATGAACTTTGTATTCCTTTTCTATTTATGATTCACGTTTTTATCATGATTGAACAGGACTTTTTTTAATGCGGACTTATATAGTGTTTTTCGGGTTTTACCATATGTTTGGCGCAGCATGTCCTCTCTGGACCTTGCGCCATTAAACCCCAAACAACCAACCAACCAACCAAAAATCACGCCCTAGAAAATGTCATCGCGGACCACACACTTCAACACCACGTGCTCTTTACCACAGGCCCCACGCAACGATCTTATAAATTTGCTTACAAAAGTCATTGTCGTATAACGTCAAAAAAGGCGTCAGACGCAAATTTTCGTCTACGACAACCAATACCCCCTACAGCGTCTAGGCCAAATACATTCGCTTTCCCACAAAGACCGCGCTTCCTAACTTACATCAAAAGGCAGCTTTCTAATTACTTACAAACATGTGATAGAGAGCCTTCGAAAAACCTTAGCTTACTCACGAAATAAAATACATTTTTCTTTTAAAATCGAAGGCGCTTCATCACACTTGAGCAACAATGAAAAAAGAAGCTAATACTGCTGATTACATATTTTGAAGATTTCCAACATTGCTACGAATTGCAATCCCATAATAGATCTGTAGCTTGTCTATAAAGATATCAGTTAGTTTACCCTTTCCACGAAGTCCTTTAATGGTCTTATAATGGTCTTAAAGCTATAAAAAGTAAATAGAGGAAACTTAATTCTACATTAAAAGTGAAAAATGAGCATGAAAATTGTTTAAAAGTGAAGAATAGCTGTATAAATGCATTGATTACATTTCCGTGGCCCTTTAAAAGTTCACTTCCGGTTTCAGAAAGTTCATTTCCGGTTTATAATTTGCTCTAGAACTTTGCTTCTAATTATCCCTGAATCAAAAGTAAAGCATTTTTGAAATCCTAAATGTTTGAACTTTAATTTAAAATAATTTTTAAAAAAATCGAAATTTTTCGAAAAACCAGCGATTTGAGGGTAGTCACATACCTTAACACGTTGTGTATCTTCTTAATTGAACCGGCAACTTAATAAATATGTTAGCTTAATAAATACGTTTGACATAAAGACAAATTGCCACCCCTTAAGAAAATATATATGTATTTTATATAAAGGTACATATTTTTATTTTCAATAAAAATAAAATTTTATTTAAATTTTAATAAAAGCATGCAGAGGCTGTTCACACATTTTTTAGACGATGTATATTGTATTCAAATAGCTAAATTACATAAAATTCTGGTGTTTTAAATGTTCTATTTAACATCCCTTATTCTGAACTATCTTTCGACACCGCAATTTCCAGGATAATAATGCCTTTTGAAGTGTCAGAAAAGGTATTCTATCCCATTCCTCCTGAACAGCTTTCCAGAGTCCTGTAAGGGTTTTGGGACGACGTTTGGATAATGCAGATTTTAAAAGTCCGAAAGCACAAAAATCCATAGGTGATACATCGGGATATTTAGTAGGGATATCAGTGAAGGGTATGGCCTTGATACCAGTTTTTTGTTCCATTTCTTTTAGGAAATGTACAGTGGATTTTGATGTGTGACTGCTAGCTTTGTCCTGATGGAGTCTCACAGATTGATGGCACTGTGGGTAAAGCGATGGTATTTCATTCAGAAAAATTGGCGATAAAATATGTTCCTGAAAGTATTTGGAGTTAATCTTGACATTTTTTTCTACTCTCTTTATTTTTAACTTGCCATTATAAGAAAATCCAGCAACAATCATGAATCCCTTAGAAAAACTTTCTTTCGATTCTTTGAACCATGTACTTAAATTTTTTTCTCCCCTTTTATGATAATAAATGGCTCTTTTTTTGTTGCAATCATTTAAATACACCCATGATTCATCTATTGTGACAATTGTTTTCCATTTTTCTTTGGATAAGTGTTTCTCGTATAGAATTCTGCAGCGTGTCCTGCGTTCAGCGATATGATTTGGTAGAAGGCGATGCACATTGCGTTTTTTCGCTTTCTTAAGATTTAAATCAACGTTTATCATTTCGTTTACAGTGGACACCGAGCATTTTAATGATTTTGCAACTGTCCTTTGACTAGGGGGATTTTCTTTTAACATTAAACAACGTACCTTTGCAATAGTCGAAGATGTCCGTTTTTTCCTTGGATACTTGTTTGGAATTTTTGTCCCACTTGAGGCTCCAATTTGACGTTTTTTTTTCCTTTCTTGTTGACGATATTACCTATCGACGCTTTAGATATCACAAAACCATGACTCTCACATCGTTTTTGGATAACGGAGTATGCATATTTCTCTTCAGAAAGAGCATAAATGTAGCCTTCGAACCACTGCTTTGTTAAAAACGCCATTTTGAATAAAAACAAAACTTTCAAGCCGCAGACGATAATTTTGACTTTTAAAAACATAGTACAATTGCAATTATTTCTTTTGCAGCAAACGATTTTTTATTACCGCTTACCAAAATCGTCTAAAAAATGTGCGAACAGCCTCTGTATATTTAGAAAGAAACATAACATAACATTATAATCAAGCAGTACAAAATATTAAAAATTAAGAAATATCTATACCTATCCACAGATTGTTAACCATATATTTTTTTACATTTTTAAATGCTATTAAAAATGTGTATTATTGCAGAAACAATCAAAATGCCTTTATTTTGAAAATAACACAAGGTAGCATCAACTACGCTGAAATCACAAAAACTTTTTTTTCTTGCTTTCAGTTCTGCAAACTGTTTTATTATTGCATCTTTTAAATTTTCTTGATCAGAAATTTCATGTTCAATTGCCAAAATGACCAAACCATTAAGACGATTTTGTGTAGTAGTCGAACGTAAAAAGTTCTTAATTAATTTTAAACTCCTTTCGCGACTTGCTACAGTTATTGGTATCGTTAGGGATATCCTTAAAGCAATAGTAAGGTTTGGGTAATTTAGAAAGTGCTAATCATATGCAGTCGTAGCCTGCCTACGCTTTTTAGTCGCAGGAAGGGAGATGTCTGGGCGATGTAAGAGTGCCCGGGGAGATTATATAATTTATAAAGTCGGGTGTCCGAGGAACCGTCCGAACTGGGGACCGACGATTTGGCAGGGGCCTGGTTTTAACCGTTCTCTTTTCGAATGTAGTAGAGCTATTAGTAGAAATGCACCTCGACTAGTACTGGATTGGTTGTTGTTTGGCCGATTATTACGTGCCTTTTTCCCAGATTGGAGAAACTTAGGACACTTACGACAATTGGCAGGATGGGGTCCACCACAGTTTGCACATTTGGAAGGATCCTCAGGGTCCTTACTGCAAAGATCGGAATTCATTTGATGTGTTTCGCCGCACTTGACACATCTGGGTGCAAGTCGGCAGGCAGCGCTGGAATGGAAAATTCCCTGGCAGTTTAAGCACTGGCTTGGGCCCTTCATGCCCTTGTAACACTCAGTGCTGATTTCAGTGCCAGCGTAATCAGTGAAATTGTAGATAAGGGTGATATTCTCAGCCCTAGCCACTTGGGCGTAGAAGAGTGGCATAGGGACCCGTCTAGATTTAGGGCCCTTGAACATTGGGGTAACTTTAATGTCTAAGAATCCCTCAAGATGAAGCCATTTGGCAATTTGAACAGGGTCGGTGCAAGCCGGCAACCCCCGAATAACTACCTTGCAAGGTTTATCTTCGTCGAGAAGATAGGATTTATTTTGGATGTTGTTATTAGCTAAATATTTGGTTAAGACACGAAATTCGCCGGCATCAGATACAGATAGTCGACGAAAACGGCCCTTCATAACCGAGTATAGCGAGGGTGCCACATTCTCACGGATTTGGTAAAGGTGTTTAAACCAGTTTTTGTCCGGAATAATAAAAACCGGAGGTTTTTTTATTTTTTATTTTTGGAGCAGGCTCAGAATCGCCCGTATCCATCACTCCAGTCTTAACTAAATCAGGATCAACATCCAGCGGGACATGTATCATCATTCTAACATGTTTATACATAATTTTTATCATCCCTTTTATTCAGTTTTTCACGGTTACTCGTTTTTATATTTATTAGTGTTAGTTATAAATCTGTTATTTCACCGATGGTTCGAGCGTGGCGACTCTATATAATCTCTTTTTGCTCTAGTCTTGTGTTTGGCGCTTTATGTCCTATTTTGGATCTTGCGCCATAAAACCCCAACCAACCAACCAACCAGCGGGACATGATCATTGGTGCTAATATTTATGCTGGAAACGCTAAGTTTCTTAGAATTTCTAAACGTATGCCTAGTTGGTACCTTTTGGAAGGGGATATCTTCCCCTCTAGCGGCCCCCTCAGGGGGTTTACCTTCTTTAGGTAAACACGGGTGTCGCAATCCCGAGGTACCCCAGCGAACTATCTCTCCTTTCCTTTTTCCTCTCCTCTCTTCCTTTACTTTTTCTTTGTTTTCTCCCTCGGTGTGGTTCCTCTTCGGAGGCGAGGGCACCCCTTTAGTAGCTGTTGCCGTTCTGTCGCCTCTTGCTACTATTGGGGTCTTTATCACCCACGTGTTTGCCGTGCGTGGAGACCCGTGTCCCCGGAAAAGGGAATCCTGGTAGTTGAGGGTCAGTTTTGGTTGGCCAACACACTGCTTCGGCCCCCGCTTCGGGTAAACGGGAGGTACTTAGTGGTTCCCTAATGTATCAATCGGCTGGTCGCTGACATTGTCTCCGGCTAGGAACCAAGCTATCGTTTCGGCTTCTGGGCATCTCGTTAAGGGTGGAGGTCTGCTTCAGGGTCGTTTCGTGTGCGTATAGTTGTCGGTGAGCACTGGTGCAAGTATCTGCATCCCCTTGTTGGGCTCCGTGGTGGGTGGTGCCGCCGAGAACCGAATAAACCCCCCCCCCTTTTTATGGATTCTTCTCTTTTCTCTAAAAAAAATGAGAAATCTCTCCCCTTGAGGGAGCAACAAATGAAACGATTTTTTATCATAAAACGCGTGGAAGGTACATTTGCAACGATGTCGCCTTTCTTTATTCAGAAGTCTCTTAATGCCTCTGTTGGAAACGTGAATTCTGTTAAGAAATTCCGTTCTGGTGACCTGTTGGTAGAGGTATCGACTGCATCACAAGCTGAGCAGTTGCTAAAAGTCAATATGTTTGGTAACATACCCGTGTCCGTAACTCCGCACGCATACTTAAACTCTTCGAGAGGGGTAATATCGGAGGCTGATCTCCTCCATACCACCGAAGATGAAATATTGGAGAACCTACGTGATCAACTCGTGTCTGGTGTACGTAGGATAACAATACGTCGCGATGGAAATTTTCATCCCACGAAGCATATTATCCTGACTTTTGACACGCCAAAGCTGCCAACTCGTGTTATAGCTGGGTACCTACGGTGCCCCGTACGACCATATGTGCAGAACCCTCTCCGATGCTTTCAGTGCCAACGCTTTGGCCATTCGAAGGCATCGTGTCGTGGTTCCATGGTTTGTGCCCGTTGTGCCCAGCCAGACCATTCGTCAGACAATTGCAACTTGCCAGCAAAATGCGTAAATTGTCAGGGCGATCATACGTCATACTCACGTTCATGTCCTAAGTGGGTTCTGGAGAAAGAGATCCAGACCATTAAGGCGCACAGCAACATATCTTATATGGAGGCGCGCAAACAGGTTGAAGCTCGGAGCCCCAGAGTGGGAGTGTCCTATGCTTCTGTTGCCGCTTCCAGAAAAGTGATGTGCACGGCCTGTACACAAACAGACTCACTTCCCTGTATGAATACAACCAACAGTTCACAAAAGAGCAAAAGTACAAAAATAGTCTTAGAAACTTCTGATACCAAGAGCAACAAGAAAGGCAGACCATCGTCTCCTTCTTTCACCAACAAAAAAGTTGTGGAATCAGCGTCATATCACATTGACGCCGATACTCCTATTCCACCAAACCCAAATAGGAAAAAAGTTGTTTTTCCTAGAAAGGTCATCGGCCTTCCTAGGAAAACTAAAAGTCAAGGATATGACTTAAAAAATCCCCAGTCCTTCCGCAAGCTCGTCGCGGAAGAGACTGCGATAAAGTTATATGTGTCCGAGGACTCGGACCATGAAGTTGTGTTTGAGGAGTCTGATACTCCTCCTTCCGTTGGGTGCGTTTCTTCCTCGTCGCCCCTTTCTTCTCTGCCATAATGGCCTCTTTGGTTTGTTGGAACTGCCGTGGTTTCCGCCATAAGTTGGACGATGTAAAGACACTGATCCGTGAATATACTCCGGCCTGTGTCGCCCTTCAGGAGACATACCTGAAGGCTGCTGACACGGCGAAGTTACGACGCTACAGCTGCATTAGGAAAGACAATGAAAACGGTAGAAGAGTGTCTGGAGGTGTTGCTCTCTTCACCTCTCATGACTACCCATCCAACTCACTGAACTTGCATACCACCTTGCAAGCAGTTGGGGTGAGAGTTCACCTAAAGAAATTAATTACTGTGTGCACTCTGTACCTTCCTCCTAATGAAGTTGTTGATCAGCGGTCCCTTGACGGCTTGGTAAATCAGCTTCCACAACCTTTCATAATCATGGGTGACTTTAATGCTCACAGTCCTCTGTGGGGGAATGAGAATGTCAACTCCCGTGGGCGACAGATCGAGCAGTTGATTTCCGATCACACTCTCTGTCTGCTAAATAACGGCGAGGCTACTCATTTTCACGAGCCCACACGAAGTTTCCATTCTGTGGATCTTGCTCTTTGTTCACCATCGCTTCTTCCGTTCTGGACGTTCAGCGTTGGGAGTGATCTGAGAAATAGCGATCATTTCCCACTTTTCATCTCCCAATCTGGTTGCAGCAACCCCTTACGTCGTGTTCCTCGCTATATTTATGAGGCTGCCGACTGGTCGCTCTACCAACAGCGAGCTGTCATTGAAAGAAGCATGGTGGAAGGAGCTATTGATGACGTTGTCAAAAAAGTCACTGATGTTATTATGGAGGCTGCTGATGTAGCGATACCAAAGTCATCGAGTTTCGTCCCGAAACATCGTAAACCTTGGTGGAACGCGGAATGCCAAGATGCTATTAAGCGGCAAAAGAAAGCTTGGAATAATTTCAGGCGTTATCCTACAACACCTAATTACGTGGCATTTAAACAAGCAAAGGCTTTTGCTAGAAGAGTGCGTCGTCGGTGTCAGAGACAATCTTGGATACAGTATGTTTCCAGCTTATCACCATCTACTCCCAGTAAAGTTTTGTGGACACGAGCTAAGCGAGGGATGGGGTTGTATTCAGATAACCCAATCTCTTGCATTAATGAAAATGGCCGGCTACTTACAGACGTAAGCGATATTGCGAATGCTATTGGTCGCGCATTTGCTTCTGCTTCAAGCGCTGACTCATACTCGCAAGCCTTTCTGCGCCGCAAACGTCATGAAGAAGCCAGACGTGTTAATTTCTCCACTCGGTCCACTCTGCCTTATAATTGTACATTTACGGAGATTGAGCTTATGAGATGTTTAAATTCGACCAGGAATACATCTCCCGGGCCAGATGGCATTACATATGCACTTCTTAAGAACCTTTCTCGCCCCTCTCTCCTTAATCTATTACATCTGTACAATAGGATCTGGGTAGAACATACGTTTCCCGTCTCTTGGCAAAGGGCTATCGTAATTCCCTTTCGAAAACCCGGAAAGGATG
This sequence comes from Dolomedes plantarius, assembly GCA_907164885.2. Taxonomy (NCBI): domain Eukaryota; kingdom Metazoa; phylum Arthropoda; class Arachnida; order Araneae; family Dolomedidae; genus Dolomedes; species Dolomedes plantarius. The sequence continues at coordinate 34,499,525 of OU015499.1, read as the reverse complement.
CAACGGAGCCCTCGAACTACCGACCGATTGCTTTGACTAGCACTCTATGTAAGCTACTTGAGCGCATGGTGAATGCCCGTCTCGTTTATATGCTGGAAAGTAGGAAGATTCTTTCCCCATTTCAAAGTGGGTTCCGCAGAGGCAGGTCGACGACCGACAATATCATTGATCTGGAAACCCAAATCAGAAACGCTTTTCTTAGGAAAAATCACATGGTTTCTATCTTCTTTGATATTGAAAAGGCATTTGACAGAACCTGGCGACAAGGAATACTACGTGACATATATCAATTTAATTTAAGGGGTCACCTACCCATTTTTATTCAAAATTTTTTATCTAGAAGAAATTTTAACGTACGTGTTGGCTCCGTCTTCTCGGATCTTTACACACAAGAAGAGGGAGTCCCCCAAGGCAGTGTTTTAAGCGTCACTTTATTTGCGATTAAAATAAATAGCATTTTAAACCCCTCAGGGGGTTTACCTTCTTTAGGTAAACACGGGTGTCGCAATCCCGAGGTACCCCAGCGAACTTTCCCTCCTTTCCCTTTTCTTCTCCTCTCGTCCTTCTACTTTTACCTTTTTTTCTCCCTCGTTGCGGTTACCTCTTCGGAGGTGAGGGCTCCTCATCAGAAGCTGTAGCCATTCTGTGCTTCTAGCTTCTAATGGCGATTAACTGCCCACGTGTTTGCCGTGCGTGGAGACCCGTGTCCCAGGAAATGGGGATCCTGGTAGTTGAGGGGTTTTATTCTTCGCCATAATGTGGGCTTCAGTAAGATAACGCTCCAACACACTACTTTGGCCCTTGCTTCAGGTAAACGGGAGGTGCACATTGGTCCCGTGTGTACCAATCGGCTGGTCGGTTAGACATTGTTCACTGGCTCAGGGCTAAGCAACCGGTCATTGGCCGCGCGCGTATAGTTCCCGGTTAGCACTGGCGCAGTAACCGGCGTCCCCTTGTTGGGCTCCATGGTGGGTGGTGCCGCCGGGGACCGAACATACGGCCCATTTTTATGGATATTTCTACCAAAGCCAAGCAAGCATCATCTGTCTCATCATCTGTCTCATCGAATGAAAGCCCAAGATCTCGCTTTTTCATTATTAAACGCAAAGAAGGCAACTTCACAACAGTATCACCTTTCTTGATACAAAAATGTATACAATCCGTAATAGGCCATGTGAATTCAATAAAGAAGCTCCGTTCTGGTGACCTCCTTGTTGAAGTAATGACTGCAGTACAAGCTGCGCAGTTGTCCAAGATAAATATGTTTGGAAATATTGCTGTGTCCGTGGCTCCTCATGGATATTTGAACTCTTCGAGAGGAGTAATATCGGAGGCCGATCTCCTTTATACCCCCGAAGAGGAAATCCTGGAGCATCTACACGACCAGCATGTGTCTGGTGTTCGTCGTATTAATATCCGTCGAGATGGGAAAGTGCTTCCAACGAAGCATCTCATCTTGACTTTCGACACACCTAAATTACCATCATTCCTGATTGCTGGGTACCTTCGGTGTCCCATCAGGCCCTACGTTCAGAACCCTCTCCGTTGCTTTCAGTGTCAACGTTTCGGACACTCGAAAGCATCGTGTCGTGGTTCCGTGGTCTGTGCCCAATGTGCCCAGCCTGACCATACATCTGAGACCTGCACAAAGCCAGCTAAATGCGTCAACTGCCAAGGAGATCACACATCATACTCACGCTCCTGTCCAAAATGGATAGTTGAGAAAGAAATTCAGACCGTAAGAGCCAACAATAGTCTCTCATACTTAGAAGCGCGCAAACAGGTCGAGGCTAGAAGCCCTAGAGTTGGTGTTTCATACGCCTCTGTTCCCCTCAGGGGGTTTACCTTCTTTAGGTAAACACGGGTGTCGCAATCCCGAGGTACCCCAGCGAACTATCTCTCCTTTCCTTTTTCCTCTCCTCTCTTCATTTACTTTTTCTTTTTTTCTCCCTCGGTGTGGTTCCTCTTCGGAGGCGAGGGCACCCCTTTAGTAGCTGTTGCCGTTCTGTCGCCTCTTGCTACTATTGGGGTCTTTATCACCCACGTGTTTGCCGTGCGTGGAGACCCGTGTCTCCGGAAAAGGGAATCCTGGTAGTTGAGGGTCAGTTTTGGTTGCCCAACACACTGCTTCGGCCCCCGCTTCGGATAAACGGGAGGTACTCTGTGTTCCCCTGGGTATCAATCGGCTGGTGGGTTAGACTTTTGTCACCTGCTCAGGGTTCAAGCAATCGGATACCTGCTGGACATCTGACAGTTTCATCAGTGATCTGTGAGCGTATAGACCTGATTAGCACTGATGTAGGTACCTGCATCCCCTTGTTGGGCTCCATGGTGGGTGGTGCCGTCAGGTCCGAATATTCGGCCCATTTTATGGATATCTCTTTAAATCCTACGGTGAGGGATAAATCACCACTGTCGAATGTTCAGACTAGTTTAAATAGCTTAAAGTTCTTTATAATTAAGCGAAAAGATGGTACGTTTAGTAACGTATCTCCCTTTCTTATTCACAAAAGTTTACAATCTTTACTTGGCGAGGCTAAATCTATTAAAAAACTTAGATCTGGAGACCTGTTGATCGAGGTATCATCACCAAAACAGGCAACAATTATTTCATCTTCCGAAACTCTTGGCACAATTCCTGTTCTTGTAAGTCCACATAGTTCTTTGAACACGTCACGCGGCGTCGTTTCTGAATCCCTTTTCTTTCACACTCCAGAGGATGAGATCTTGGAGAATCTACGAGGCCAGCGTGTATCTGCAGTCAGACGCATCACAATACGTAGGGATGGAAAGATGCTTCCAACGAAGCATCTCATCCTTACTTTTGACACGCCAGATCTCCCGTGTTACGTGAAAATGGCTTGGATGCGCACCGCTGTGCGTCCGTATATCCCTAATCCTCTTAGGTGCTTTAAATGCCAACGCTATGGACACTCCAGAGATTCCTGTCGTGGATCCATTACCTGCGCCCGTTGCGCAGAAGTTGGTCACGACAGTGACTGTTGCGAAAAATCTCCTCGATGTGTAAACTGTCAAGGGGATCACGTAGCGTTTTCTCGTTCGTGTCCACAGTGGTCGGTAGAAAAAGAAATTCAGACCTTGAAAATTACCAAGAAAATCTCTTTTCCCGAGGCAAGGAAACTTGTGGAATCAAAAATCCCACGTGTGGGTGTTTCATATGCTGCTGCTACGGTTTCAAAGAAAATTATGTGCACAGCCTCAACACAGACAGAATCTAACCCCACCACCAATAAACCGCAGAACAAAAAAAAATCCCCATCTCAAACCCCGCCTGAAAATATATCAGTCTCACAACAAAATAAAATTTCTCCAAATTCTAATACAAAACCGTCTACCTCCTCAATGAATAAAAAGAAACCTGAATACCTTGAATTAGAACCCAATAGGAACAGGACCATACGCACTCTTCCACCTATCAAATACAAAAAAAAACTGATATCCAAATTAGCTATTGAACAACGCAATATGCCTGTCTTATCAAGCAAACGTAAAGAACCAAAATATTTAAATATAACTAATCTCCAAGCACTTCCCCAAGACACACTGGAGATCTATGCTTCCGGTATCTCCGATACCGAGGACATAGAGTCTAATGAGATTCTATCTCTCGCCTCTCAACCTGCTGGGAGAGGCCACTCTGTCTCTCCGCCTTTTTCTTTACCATCTTTTAGTACTTGACCCTCATCTAGATAGGGGTTACCCTATCCAGGTTTTGCTTTTCAGTTTCCCTTTTGCCTTTTATCACTTTTGTATATAATTGCTGTTGCCATATTTAATTTGTTTTTTCGACTTTTTTGTCTTTTTTACCTATATTATGACTATTCTGACTCGGACAATGATATTGTATTTGAGGAGTAGTTACTCCATTTTTCCTTTTCGCCCTTGCTTTTACCTCTTTTTTTTTCTCGTTGTTTTTAAAGGAGGGAGGAATCCCTATCCAGAGGTCTCTGTTTTAACTTATCTTCGCTTTCTCATATTTTGTCATCACTGTAGTTATCAATTCTACTGATGACCACTTTTTTGGACTTTTATCACCTACTTGGCTGTTTTTATCACTTTATATAGTTGTACTACCTTTTATGTATATGGCTGTTTATCACCTTTTTTCATGACTGGTTTCACCTATTATTTGAGACACTTTAATCATCTTCTACGTTTGATTTGGTTTTTTCATCACCTTTTCTTTAATACTGTGTTTCTCACCTTTTAACATGAATCTTTTATCCAAGTGTATGGCTATCCATCACTTTCACTCTGCACTTTATACATGTGTTTTATATGGTGCTTTTCAAAATTTTGCTTGGTTTTATCACTATACTTAATTTGCATAATTTTTTACTCATAGTTTTAATGGTTTTTTTGGACTAAAAATGGTAACATTATGTATATACTTTTCGGGATTTACCATGTGTTTGGCGCAGCTTGTCCTTATTGGACCTTGCGCCATAAAACTCAAAACAACCAACCAACCAACCATACGCCTCTGTTGCCGCTTCCAAGAGAGTTATGTGTAACTCATCAACCCAAACGGAGCCTATTATTACAACCAATAAACCAAACAATAGTAAAACTCAAACAACCCCACCTTCAAAATCTAATTCACAACTCAATAGAACATCCCGTTCTTCCAACTCAAAACCTTCCACACCTAAACCAGCTATACATAAAAAATTAAAAAGTGCTGAAGTTGCTAAGCGAGTGAGTCATTCACGTAAGGTGAAAGACCCTCGCAATGTGGCGCGTATGGAGGAGGATTCCCTCCAAATTTGCGCGTCCAATTCGGATCTTTCTGATCCTGATGCTGGGGTGTCTATGGACACCTCAACTCCTCCCGCTCGTGCTCCTTCTCCCTCTTCCTCCTGATGGCGACTTTAATTTCTTGGAACTGTCGCGGTTTCCGTAATAAACTTTCAGATCTGAAGTCTTTGATCACAGATTACCATCCGGCCTGTGTCGCACTCCAGGAAACTTTCCTGAAGTCAGCGGACACGGCCAAATTACGTCGTTATAGTATTATTCGGAAGGACAATGTTTCGGGTGTGCGAGCGTCTGGAGGTGTTGCTCTCCTGACCTCTCACAGCTATCCCTACTCTGTCCTATCGTTAAATACTCCACTTCAAGCGGTAGCAGTGCGTGTGCAGATGCGGAAATTAATTTCCGTGTGTGTAATATATCTGCCACCTAACGACGTTGTTGATCAAAGAACTCTCGACGACTTGGTGACTCAGCTTCCGGAACCTTTTGTTATACTTGGAGACTTTAATGCTCATAATGTTTTGTGGGGGAGTAGCTGTAACACCGCTCGAGGAAGGCAAGTGGAGCAGTTAATAACTGACCACAATCTTTGCCTCCTCAATAATGGTGATCCTACTCACTTCCACGAGCCATCTCGGACCTTTCACATCATTGATCTTGCCATCTGTTCACCGTCAATCTTTCCATCTTGCAACTTTTGGGTCGGGACAGATCTTCGCGGAAGTGACCACTTTCCTGTGTTTGTGTCACTGTCCGGCACTGGATCCGTAGTCTGTCGCCCTGCGCGATTCAAATATGAGTCTGCGAACTGGTCGCGATTTACAGACATTGCAACCATTACCCAGGCTATGGTCGACGGTGATATCGATGATGCGGTTCGTCTTGTCTCCAACGTCATAATAGAAGCTGCCGATGCAGCCATTCCCAAGAGCTCACCTAATGGTCGAAGAAACTGGAAACCGTGGTGGAACCTTGAGTGTTCTGCAGCTTTGAAAGTACAACGTAAAATGTGGGGGATATTTCGCCGATATCCCACCACTCCAAATTTCGTTGCTTTCAAGAAAGCAAGAGCTAACGCTCGTAGAGTGCGTCGACGTTGCCAGAGAGAGTCGTGGAAAAAGTACGTTTCGGAATTGACACCATCCACCCCCAGTAAACAGCTTTGGACGAAAGTAAAGAAATGCATAGGATTATATCCAGACCAGCCAATACCGTGCATTGTTCAAAATGGCGTTACACTTTCTACCTTAGAGGAAATAAGTAACGCCATTGGCAGCGCCTTCAGTTCAGTGTCGAGTGCGTCGTCGTATCCGACCACTTTCATGCGACACAAATTGCGTGCCGAGTCAAGACCTTTGCGTTTCGATACTCAGTCCGATCTGGCCTACAACTGCCCCTTTACGGAGCACGAGTTGGAGAATTGCCTTCGGCAGACTCGGATGACTTCCCCGGGTCCCGATGGCATTAGTTATGCTATGTTACAGCATCTCTCTCGCAGCTCGCTCCGTAATTTGCTGTATCTATTTAATAGAATCTGGGAGGAACATGCTTTTCCATCCTCTTGGCGTAGGGCAATAGTGATTCCTATTCCCAAACCGGGAAAGGATGCTTCTAGCCCTAACAACTACCGTCCAATTGCACTCACCAGCTGTTTATGCAAGCTGCTGGAACGAATGGTTAACAATCGGTTAGTGTATCAGTTAGAATCCCAGCTTTGTCTGTCACCTCTACAAAGCGGATTTCGGCGTGGCCGGTCCACGATGGATAATATCATAGCCTTAGAATCCGAAGCTCGCAATGCCTTTGTCAGAAAAAACCACTTAGTGTCTGTTTTCTTCGACATTGAAAAGGCTTATGACCGGACGTGGCGATATGGTATCCTTCGTGACCTTTATAATAACACCTTTCGTGGTCACTTGCCGATTTTCATTGCGAACTTCTTGTCACTACGAGAATTTCAAGTTCGCATTGGTACGACGCTTTCCGATGTTTACATTCAAGAAGAGGGAGTTCCTCAGGGCAGTGTATTGAGTGTTACACTGTTTTCCCTGAAAATTAATGGAATTTTACAGTGTTTGCCACCATCTGTTCGTGGCAATCTGTATGTCGACGACTTGCAGATCTCGTGTCAAGGTAAGGATATGCGTTACATCGAACGACAATTGCAAGCTTCAATATCTCGCATGATGACATGGTGTTCGGAGAACGGTTTTACGTTTTCGGCCGAAAAAACCTCTTGCGTGCATTTTTGTAAGCGCAGAGGTTTGCATCCTGACCCGCAAATATTCCTAGGTGAGTCCCTGATAGCCGTAGAGAACGTGGTTCGTTTCTTGGGCGTGTTGTTCGATAGTAAGTTAACTTTCCTTCCGCACGTAATGTATCTACGGCGGAAGTCTGAGCAGGCTCTTAACTTGCTGAAAGTTCTATCGAACACGTCCTGGGGAGCTGAGCGATCTACTATGCTCCGGGTTTATCGCGCGGTCATTCGATCGAAAATGGATTATGGATGCGCCGTGTACGGTTCCGCACGCTTTTCCGTGCTACGGAAACTGGACACGATTCATCATTCCGCCCTTCGAATCTGTTCTGGTGCTTTCAGAACATCTCCCGTAAAGAGTTTAAATGTCATCTGCGGTGAGTCTTCTTTACCATCTATTCGCAAGCAATTGTCGCTTCAGTTGTACTTCCGTATCCTCTCGCAACCCAATCACCCACTCCATTCTGCTCTACTTGACAGTCAGTTTGACCGACTTTTTGAAAATCGGCCATCTTGCATTCCACCTTTTGGACTTCGCATGAGGACGTTACTTACTTCGTCTCCGCTCTGTGATGTGGATGTCATGCTGCAACCGACTTTGCATTTTCCACCTTGGCGAAACCACAAGATTTCGTACTTGCGCCCCTTCCAGGGATTTGCAAAATCGAATACGGATCCTGTCATTTTTCGCCAGCTTTTTGCGTCGCACCTCGCTAGTTACCCTAACTATGTTGATGTTTATACCGACGGCTCGAAAACAGAAGATCATGTTGGATGTGCCTACGTCTGTGGCAGAGACGTTAGGAGCTATTCACTTCCCGACTGTTTTTCTGTCTTTTCAGCAGAGTTTGTGGCTGTACATGAAGCTCTGAAGTATATCTTCCGGCAGAGAGATAGGCGTTTTATAGTGTATACAGATTCCATCAGCGTTTTAGAGACTTTGGAGAATGGTGAAGTGTCACACTCCCATTCCCTTGTATCTCCGGTGTTGGATCTGCATCGTCGCCTCTGTCGTCGTGGCTTCAGTGTCCTTTTCTGCTGGGTGCCTGGTCATGTCGGCATATCGGGTAACGAGCAGGCAGATGCTGCGGCTAAAGGTGCTGTGCATCGGCTGAATCAGCATGTGCCTATCAGTGATGTGAAGTCCGCTGTGAAAAAGTTAATTAGGAACGAATGGCAAGTTGATTGGGATCTGCAGGTTACTAATAAGCTGCGACAGGTTAAACCATGTATTGGTGCTTGGCCATCAGCTCAACTGCGTCGTGCAGACGTCATACTCACACGGTTGAGAATCGGGCATTCCCTTTTGACGCATCGACATTTGCTGATGGGTGAGGATGCCCCTCTCTGTCAACATTGTAAGGCTCCACTTTCGGTTGGACATATTTTGACGTCTTGCCCTTCGCTTCAAGCCCAGTATAATAGGTTTTTTGGCTCCAGTTCACCTATCTTATCTGAACTGCTGGGGGAGCCCCCCCATCCTGCTCTTTTTGCCTTCTTATTTTTACTGGTTTTATACGCAGTCTGTGCTTTAGCAATTGATTTTATAGTTAAACTTTTATTGGCTTTTACAAATATATCTTTTTATAATCTTTTTATCAATTTTATGTATCATCGTTTTTACCACCTTATATATCACCGTTTTTTATGACTTTTACATATCATCTTTCTATATTACCTTGTATATATCATTCTAACATGTTTATACATAATTTTTATCATCCCTTTTATTCAGTTTTTTACGGTTACTCGTTTTTATATTTATTAGTGTTGGTTAGAAATCTGTTTTTTCACCGTTGGTTCGAGCGTGGCGACTGTTAAGTAATCTGTTTTTGTTCTAGTCTTGTGTTTGGCGCTTTATGTCCTATTTTGGATCTTGCGCCATAAAACCCCAACCAACCAACCAACCAATAGCATTTTAAATGTTTTGCCTCCTACCGTTAAAGGTAGTTTGTATGTTGATGACCTGCAGATTTCTTGTCAAGGGTCAGATATGCGGCACATTGAGCGTCAACTACAAACAGCTGTAAACCGGATGGTACAATGGAATGTTGAAAATGGTTATTGCTTCTCCGTCGACAAGACTGCTGTAGTCCATTTCTGTAGACGTCGGGGTGTTCATCCAGACCCCGAAATATTTTTGGGGCGGGTGAAATTAAACGTAGCAGAAAATGTGAAATTCTTAGGCGTCTTGTTTGATAGGAAACTGACCTTCCATCCACATGTCATGAACATCCGGAAGAAAAGCGAAGGTGCCTTGAATCTGCTGAAGATGCTTTCGAACACTTCGTGGGGTGCGGATCGCACTTCCATGCTGAGAATCTACAGAGCTTCCATTCGAAGCAAATTGGATTACGGTTGTGAAGCGTATGGTTCTGCTCGCCCGTCTGTGTTGCGACAGCTGGATACCGTACACCACAGTGCTCTCCGCATTTGCTCAGGTGCTTTCCGAACATCTCCCGTCGAAAGCCTCCATGCAGACTCTCATGAACCCCCTCTCTACCTTATCAGGCATCAGTTATCGCTCAAATATTACTACCGCATTCTTGCTCACCCTTCCCATCCTCTTCAGAGTCAGCTACTTGACACCAGTAATGATAGTTTGTATGAACACCGTCCATCTTGTGTCCCGTCGTTTGGCGTGAGATTGCGAAATGTCTTGCGTGATTCCGATCTGCATAACGCGGACGTTATGGAAAGTCCATATTTTTCTCTGCCTCCATGGAAGAGTTACGGCTTTTCATATCAAAATCCGTTCAAGAATTTCTGCAAGAATAATACCAACGACGTAGTGTATCGGCAACTTTTTGCGGCTCATCGTGCTGTGTTCCAGGACTACAGCGATGTATACACTGACGGATCAAAATCATGTGATCACGTCGGCTGCGCCTACGTCATCAATCCCCTCAGGGGGTTTACCTTCTTTAGGTAAACACGGGTGTCGCAATCCCGAGGTACCCCAGCGAACTTTCCCTCCTTTCCCTTTTCTTCTCCTCTCGTCCTTCTACTTTTACCTTTTTTTCTCCCTCGTTGCGGTTACCTCTTCGGAGGTGAGGGCTCCTCATCAGAAGCTGTAGCCATCCTGTGCTTCTAGCTTCTAATGGCGATTAACTGCCCACGTGTTTGCCGTGCGTGGAGACCCGTGTCCCCGGAAAAGGGAATCCTGGTAGTTGAGGGTCAGTTTTGGTTGCCCAACACACTGCTTTGGCCCCCGCTTCGGTTAAACGGGAGGTACTTAGTGGTTCCCTAATGTACCAATCGGCTGGTCGCTGACTTTGTCTTCGGCTAGGAACCAAGCTATCGTTTCGGCTTCTGGGCATCTCGCTAAGGGTGGAGGTCTGCTTCAGGGTCGTTCCGTGCGCGTATAGTTCTCTGTTAGCACTGGTGCAAGTATCTGCATCCCCTTGTTGGGCTCCATGGTGGGTGGTGCCGCAGAGAACTGAATTTAAGGCCCTTTTTTTATGGATGCTTTAAAACCTTCGAGTTTTTCTCCCACGGTGAGGGATAATTCACCGCAACAAATGGACATTGTTTCTGCAAATGCAAGATTTTTTGTAATCTCTCTAAAAAATGGTAACTTTTCGACTGTCTCTCCTTTCTTAATTTATAAAACTATTCAATCAGTACTTGGGGAGGTTAAATCTATGAAAAGACTTCGTTCAGGTGATCTGCTTCTAGAAGTCTCTTCAAGTGAACAAGCCGCAACACTTTCAAACTGTACACAGCTAGGTCAATTTACAATTACCGTTACCCCACATACCTTCTTGAATTCTTCCCGTGGAATTGTTTCAGAGCCAGATTTCATGCACACGCCCGAAAATGAAATTCTTAGTGAACTACGAAGTCAGCACGTGTGTGGCGTTCGTCGTATTACGATCCGTCGGGATGGTAAGATCCTTCCTACGAAGCACATCATCCTGACCTTCGACACGCCCACTATTCCCTCTCACATTAACGCAGCTTATCACCGCTTGTCGGTGCGCCCATACATTCCAAACCCACTGCGCTGCTTCCAGTGTCAACGGTTTGGGCACTCAAAAAATGCTTGCCGTGGTACCGTTACCTGCGCTCGATGTGCTGAAGTCGGACACGGTAGCGAAAATTGCACCGCACCAGAACGTTGCGTCAATTGTCGTGGTGAACACACGTCTTATTCTAGGTCCTGCCCAAAATGGACCATGGAAAAAGAAGTGCAGACTCTAAAAGTTACGAAGAAAATTTCTTACATAGAGGCTCGGCGAGAAATTGAAGCGCGCACGCCTAAAGTAGGTGTATCGTACGCCTCAGTTCTCAAAAAATCCGTCAAAAGTGTAAGCACTCAAACAGATGAAATCCTAGTTAGTACAACCTACGCTACAACATCTTCTACCTCTGTAAAAAAGAAGCTCACGAGAGTCTCCAGCTCTCAACCCGCAAAAAAGAAACAAGCTTATCATTTTACACCATCCGAACCTATACCGCCGAACCCAAACTTAAAAAATATTTTAAAACCCAGACGACGAATAGGTTGCGCAAAAAAATCCAGAAATCTTAAATTAGTATCTAAAAACCCAAAAACTCTTGGATGCATTATGGCCGAAGAGTCCCTGAAATTATATTCGTCCGATCTCTCGGATAATGACGTTGTGTTTGAGGAATGTCCTCCAGCGCAGTCGTCGCATCAGCTTCCGTCATCTGTGTCGTCCCCTAAGTCTCTTTCTTAATGGCTTCTTTTGTTTCGTGGAACTGTCGTGGTTTCCGCACCAAAAAAGACTATCAAATCACTGATTTCAGATTGTAACCCAGCCTGTGTCGCACTTCAAGAAACTTTCTTGAAGTCTGCTGACACGGCTGAGTTGCGTCGCTATAGCTTTCTGAGGAAAGATAATGAGACCGATGGTAGAGTGTCGGGTGGCGTAGCCCTCTTAGTGTCGCATGCCTACCCGTTCACCACCATCGGACTTCAAACTTCCCTTCAAGCCGTAGCTGTACGTGTGCATGTTGGGAAACTAATCTCCATTTGCACGGTATATCTACCTCCTAATGAAACTGTGGCTCAGAGTGATCTTGATAATTTAGTGAGTCAGCTCCCGACGCCTTTCATTATTCTCGGTGACTTCAATGCTCATAGTTGTTTGTGGGGTAGTATGGATACGAATTCCCGTGGTAGACAGATTGAACAGTTGCTTTCTAACCACTGTCTCTGTCTGCTGAACAACGGTGAAGTAACTTATTTCCACGAGCCCTCAACAACTTTTCACGCCATAGATCTTGCCATCTGCTCACCATCGCTTCTGCCCGTTTGGAACTTTTCAGTGGGAAATGACCTCCTCGAGAGCGACCATTTCCCGATTTTTCTGACATCTTGCATGAGTTCCACTCCTTTCTGCCGCGTACCACGGTACATTTACGATGCAGCGGATTGGGACATGTTTACCTCCCGAGCTGTTATCTCACGAAGCATGGTTGAGGGTGACATTGACGTGGCTGTCCAGAAAATCACCGAAGTCATAATGGAGGCTGCCGATGCAGCGATCCCTAAAACCTCTCCGTATCCTCCAAAACATTGTAAGCCTTGGTGGAACGCAGAGTGTAAAGAAGCCATTAAGAAACAGAGGAAAGCATGGGGTTACTTTAGAAGGTACCCTACACACCAAAACTATATTGCCTTCAAACATGCTAAAGCACAAGCGAGGAGAGTGCGACGCCAGAGTCAAAGAGACTCCTGGAAAAGATATGTCTCCAGTTTAACAACAAACACTTCTTGTAAGGAGCTCTGGTGCAGAGCCAAGAAGGCTATGGGACAGTATTATAGACAGCACCCAATTTCGTGTTTGGAAGAGGGAGGAAGAACGATCACTGATACTGCGGATATAGGCAATGCCATTGCTCACGCTTTTGCGGCTGCATCCAATGCGCAGTCGTATCCTTCAAATTTCTTACGACATAAGCGCAGTGCTGAGTCACGTAATATTGACTTCAAAACGCGATCCAAACTCCCCTACAACTGTCCTTTTACTGAGCGTGAACTGGAACGTTGTTTGTATCATACGAAACCATCTGCTCCCGGTCCTGATGGCATATCTTACACCTTATTGAAAAACCTGTCTCATTTTTCCCGTAGGAATATCTTACACCTCCTTAATAGGATCTGGCTGGAGCATACTTTTCCTAAGACCTGGCAAAAAGCAATAGTTATTCCCTTTCCCAAGCCTGGAAAGGATGCGTCGAGTCCAAAGAACTACAGGCCAATCGCTCTCACTAGCTGTGTTTGTAAACTATTAGAAAGAATGGTTAATGCCCGTCTTATTCATTTGCTAGAAACTAAGCAGTGTATCTCACCAAATCAAAGTGGCTTCCGAAGGGGCAGATCAACAATGGATAACATTGTTGGTCTAGAAAGCCGAATTCGGAATGCCTTTGTAAGAAGAAATCATTTAGTTTCTGTTTTCCTGGACATCGAGAAGGCATACGACCGGTCATGGCGTTTTGGTATTTTAAAAGATCTATATGACTTAGATTTCCGAGGGAATCTGCCTATTTTTATTGCTAACTTTTTATCTTTTAGAGAGTTCAACGTTGGAGTAGGTTCTTCGCTTTCAAACTCTGTCGTGCAAGAAGAGGGTGTCCCACAGGGAAGCGTCTTAAGCGTGACCCTGTTTTCTGTGAAGGTGAATGCCCTATTAAAGCAGCTGCCACCATCTGTTCATGGGTGTTTATATGTGGACGATCTGCAGATTTCATGCGAAGGACAAGATATGCGGTACATTGAACGACAACTTCAGATGGCTATCAACCGAATGGAGAAATGGTGTTCTAAAAATGGCTTTAACTTTTCAGCAGAAAAGACACAGTGTGTCCATTTCTGTAGAAAGCGTGGCATGCATCCAGACCCAGAAATCCTCATTTCCTCAACCCCTATCGCAGTTGTTGATACAGTTAGGTTCCTTGGCGTGTTCTTTGATAAAAAACTAACTTTCCTTCCCCATGTGAATTTTGTGCGGAAGAAGTGTGAGAAGGCAGTCAATCTTCTGAAAGTTTTATCGAACACGTCCTGGGGCGCTGATCGCACCTCTCTCTTGCGTATTTATAGGGCTGCGATTCGTTCCAAAATTGATTATGGTTGCGCCGCTTATGGGTCTGCGAGACAGTCTGTTCTACGTCGCCTAGACACTGTTCATCACAGTGCTCTCCGCATTTGTTCTGGAGCCTTTCGCACCTCTCCCATTCAAAGCCTATATACTATCTGTTGTGAGCCATCTCTGGAACTCGTAAGGAATCAGTTGTCGATTCAATACTATTATCGAATCCTTTCCCACCCTGCACATCCTCTGCAAGATCTCATACTTGACAGCCGTTTTAATGTACTTTTTCGGAATCGCCCATCTTCTGTGCCATCTTTTGGCATACGAATGCGAACCTTTCTATGTGATTCAGACCTGGATGGGACTGATGCTCAAATTTTACCCCAGTTTGTTGTTCCTCCTTGGCGGTGTCACGGCATTACTTACTTGCAGCCTTTTATAGGTTTTGACAAAACAAATACGTGTAATCGTACCTATCAACAACTTTTTGCTGCTCATCGTACTTTGTATGCTGGACATTTGGAAATTTACACTGACGGCTCAAAATCGAGCGATCACGTCGGCTTCGCCTTCGTATGTCAGAACGATATTGTTAGCCGCAGCCTCCCCTCCCATTGTTCTGTGTTTACTGCCGAACTTGTGGCCATCCGCGAAGCAATGCTATACATTTCTCAGCAAGTGCAGAAAAACTTCATTATCTACTCTGACTCACTGAGCGCTCTCGAAACCTTAGAATCTGATGAATCTCGACATCCTATCAGTGTCGAGGTGCTACAAATTAAACATCGCCTTGCTTGCCGGGGTTATGATGTAGTGTTTTGCTGGGTACCTGCTCATGTAGGTATTCAGGGAAACGAAAGTGCCGATGCAGCAGCGAAAAATGCGTCCGAATTTCTTAACCAACCCTTACCAGTTACTGACATCAAACAGGCTGTGAAGAGGATAATTCGCAGAAAATGGCAAGACCAATGGAATCTCCAGATCAGTAATAAACTTCACGAAATTAAACCGTGTATCTCCCTCTGGCCTCCATTGCCAAATCGTAAGAAAGACGTTTTGTGGACGCGTTTACTTATTGGGCACTCACGTCTTACGCACATGCACCTACTTTTAAATGAGAATCCTCCTATCTGTATGTATTGCAATGAACCGCTCACCATTCGCCACATTTTAACGGGCTGCGTTAGGTTTAAACTTTTATATTTAAGATTTTTTAATAACATTTTGCCACGTCTTAAAGATATTTTAGGGGAATCTCCCCATCCTGGTATTTTTAACTTTCTACGTTTTACTGGTTTTTACTGTGATATATAATTTTTTTTTTCCCTTTTAACTTTTGTATCATGCTGTACTTGTCTTTTTTACACATCTTCTACCTTGTTAGCTTTTATTCCTTTGGGGGAAAGTCCTCCATCATTTGTAAATACTGATTTTAACATCCTTTATACTTGTGTTATATGCGATATTTTTAACTATGCAAGTTCGTTTGGCTACGTTCAAATACGTATGTTTTGCATGTTGTATTTTAGGTTTTACCATGTGTTTGGCGCAGCATGTCCTCTCTGGACCTTGCGCCATTAAACCCCATACAACCAACCAACCTACGTCATCAATAACGACGTAGTAAGTCGCAGTCTGCATGCATCCTGTTCGGTGTTTACTGCAGAACTGGAAGCCATCTTGCAAGCACTACAGTGTATCTGCACTAAGAGGGAAAGAAAGTTTATCGTATACACTGATTCTCTCAGTTCTCTACAGGCTTTGGAATCAGATGTACCCGCTCACCCTCTTGCCATTGAAGTATTAAAACTTCATCACCATCTGGCAAGGCACGGCTGTAGTGTTTTGTTCTGTTGGATTCCGAGCCATGTTGGAATCCGAGGTAACGAGTTGGCTGATGCAGCTTCTAAAAATACTAATACTATCTTACGCAAGCCGATACCACTGTGTGACATAAAACAGACCATCAAATACATCATACGGTGCAAGTGGCAAGAAATTTGGAACCTGCAGGTAAACAACAAACTGCATGGGTTAAAACCAAATATCTCTTTTTGGCCCTCACTTGGAAGCAGAAAAAGTGACGTATTTTTAACTCGCCTGCGCATTGGGCACACCCGTTTAACACATTTACATTTGTTATTTGGGGAGAGTGCTCCCATGTGTGCTCACTGTAAATGCGTCTTGACTGTCCTTCATATTTTAACTTCATGTAATAATTTTAAAAACTTGTACATAAAATATTTTAACTCGTCATCTCCATCTTTATCTCATTTAATTGGTGAACATCCGCATCCTGCGCTGTTCACTTTCATCCATCATATTGGTTTTTACCATCTAATTTAATGCTTTTTTTAAACTGTTTTTATCTTGTTTATACTCGAGTCTTTATATTATCTGTGTTTTTATATGGTCTTTCAGTACTTCGTTTGTTTTTGTTTTTCTCACTTCTCTTCTTTTGTATATATTTTTATCTGCGGTTTTATGGTTCTATGGCGTATAAATAAATTACATGTACGTTTGTTCTGGTTTACCTTGTGCTTGGCGCAGCTTGTCCTCTCTGGACCTTGCGCCAAAAAACCCAAACAAACCAACCCCTCTAGCGGCTTTAGAATTTTCGGTCTGGTGATTACCAGACCTTTTCATAGACGCGGTTGCTTTAGGAGCAGTCGCAGAGTTAGACCCCGTTTGGGGGGTAGGATTAGGGGGGAATCTCACAGTCAGGATTTGGTCGAAGAGGCTGGAAAGTGCATAAAGTTTGCCTTTAGCGGCTTTCATCTCACCGATGGCATCCAAGTTCATGTCCTGAGGTGGTTTACGGCTGAAGAGCACCCGCTGGAAACAAATGGTATCCGCTTGCCATTCTGCCGAGATCCGATAACGTTGTAAAGCTTCGGTGCTCAGGAAGGAGAGCTGAGTAGTGTCCTGGTCCAGTAATGCTTGGATATATTCAGTTCCTTCAGGAGAAAGATCGATCCTTTCAGGAGTAGATGAGGTAGCAGCTCCGTCAATCAAGATCGCGTGCGGTGGAATAAGGCTAGCCAATCCATCTGGCATAGTTTGGCTAGCACCGGCCCTTGCGTCCGGCATCGTAGAATCGTTCGAAGAACCATTCATGATCAACTCAGAGAAGTCTGAAGTGAGTCTCTTTAAAATAGTCACTGCCTCGTACTCGCTCGGAGCGTGTATTTATATGTGCTAGAAGTGGTGACGTCTCGTCCGCCATGTTGGGCACCTCCGCAATGGCGGCCCATGTTATTCTCCCACAGCTAAATATTAAACCACGTATTGTATTAAATTAAAACAAAAAATAAGTTCATAAAAAGATTAATTTTTGAATATTTTCATGCCATGAGTCATCTTTAAAAAATTTTATAATTATTGACACAGTTGGTGTCCACACAAGAAAATGGCACACCTTTTTTTCATCAGATGTAACATACCCTGTACCTGATGATGGTATTTGTGGCCTTGGGGATATTGCATATTAAAGGTAACATCAGATGAATTGAATTCATATACAGTAGTTGGGCCTGATGTAAACTGTGTTCCATTGAACAAATTTTTGGCCTTTAAAAACCATTTACCAGAGCATAATTCATAAAGTATGTTTTTATTTGCCTTGCTAAATGGACATTTTACTTCTAATATACCATCAGTATGGATAAGACCATCAGGAGAGCAGCCCAAAACTCCAGATTCATGGAAATAAATGCCACCTTTTTCTACAATAATATTGTTCAGTCCTTCAAACAATTCTATTCCATCTTCATGACATATCCCCCCACTGAACAGCCCTTACCTTGTCTAAATGTAATTACCCCTTCAGTATTGTGAAAAGACTAGGTGTAAAAGAGTTATTTAACATCGCCTTTAAAACCAAACCAGAGTTGCTTGATGTTATTCTACCTTTACGATAAGTACCCCACAAAGGATTATTCCAACAACATCCTTCATGCCAAAAATCTCTTGACAGGTTTCCTTATTGGGAACCTTTGCAGATCTCCACTGACATGGTACATCAGTGGACCTGATATGTTTGGCAGCATATAACAAAACTGCTGTCATGTGGTGACATTTGTCGTTACCTTTTGAACATTCGCAATGGTAATCCCTGATTTTTCCAATGTCCAATGAAATCTGTAAAATAATATCTTAAATAAGAAATTTAAAAGCTTTTGACACTCTAATAGAAATATTAATATCATGTAAACAAAAATTTCTTTAGAATATCTAAACAAATAAAATACTTCTGATTTAAAAACAAAATCATTAATATTTATTATAAAAGTTTCTATAAAATAACAGTTACTCACATATTGCATAAATCATCTTAATTACTACGATAAAATATAAATATTAAAGAAAACAAATGTTGCTACATGTACAACTTATTGTCACATTATATAATTTGTCTCTCATAGAGTCTTGCACTTTAGAAAAAGTCAAGCTGTTTCCAGGATTGTAATCAAACAGCTGAATGTCACTATCAGCCATAGATTTGTCTATCAAACTTTTTTAATCTTCAAAAAATGTGAAAATTTCAAACAAGAATATCATGCTGAATATTGTATGAACTTATAAGTGCCTTGAATGATCTAATGAAATAAAGAAGAAAAACATGAATACACCGTCATTAAAAACAACTATACAACGTCACAACAATATAGCAACGAGAGCCCTTTCAATGTGCAAAGTGAATTCTACTGCTTTAAGAGTACAGGATTTTACCCGTTGATTTAATAGCTTTATCCTTGTTTTCTATCTTTTTGTAATATTTGACTGCAATCTAGATATGGGTCCCCATCTAGATGTTTTGACATTACCAGACTGCATGTTATCTTCCTCGTTCATGATCTAGAATCATTGTTTTTTATCATACTTTTTTCCTTTATAATGTTGTTATTTTATCATATTTGACTGTTACGTTTATGACATGACTTTTTTTTATCAAATTTACAACGTCAATTATTTTATCATTTTCATTGATTGTGGTTTTAAAATGACATATCTGTATTTTTTCCGGATTTCACCATGTGTTTGGCGCAGCATGTCCTCTCTGAACCCCCGCTTCGGGTAAACGGGAGGTACTTAGTGGTTCCCTAATGTATCAATCGGCTGGTCGCTGACTTTGTCTCCGGCTAGCAACCAAGCTATCGTTTCGGCTTCTGGGCATCTCGCCCCTCAGGGGGTTTACCTTCTTTAGGTAAACACGGGTGTCGCAATCCCGAGGTACCCCAGCGAACTTTCCCTCCTTTCCGTTTTCTTCTCCTCTCGTCCTTCTACTTTTACCTTTTTTTTATCCCTCGTTGCGGTTACCTCTTCGGAGGTGAGGGCTCCTCATCAGAAGCTGTAGCCATTCTGTGCTTCTAGCTTCTAATGGCGATCATCAGACTTTAATGCTCATAATGTTTTGTGGGGGAGTAGCTGTAACACCGCTCGAGGAAGGCAAGTGGAGCAGTTAATAACTGACCACAATCTTTGCCTCCTCAATAATGGTGATCCTACTCACTTTCACGAGCCATCTCGGACCTTTCACATCATTGATCTTGCCATCTGTTCACCGTCAATCTTTCCATCTTGCAACTTTTGGGTCGGGACAGATCTTCGCGGTAGTGACCATTTTCATGTGTTTGTGTCACTGTCCGGCACTGGATCCGTTGTCTGTCGCCCCTCAGGGGGTTTACCTTCTTTAGGTAAACACGGGTGTCGCAATCCCGAGGTACCCCAGCGAACTTTCCCTCCTTTCCCTTTTCTTCTCCTCTCGTCCTTCTACTTTTACCTTTTTTTCTCCCTCGTTGCGGTTACCTCTTCGGAGGTGAGGGCTCCTCATCAGAAGCTGTAGCCATTCTGTGCTTCTAGCTTCTAATGGCGATCAACTGCCCACGTGTTTGCCGTGCGTGGAGACCCTTGTCCCAGGAAATGGGGATCCTGGTAGTTGAGGGGTTTTATTCTTCGCCATAATGTGGGCTTTAGTAAGATAACGCTCCAACACACTACTTTGGCCCTTGCTTCTGGTAAACGGGAGGTGCACATTGGTCCCGTGTGTACCAATCGGCTGGTCGGTTAGACATTGTTCACTGGCTCAGGGCTAAGCAACCGGTCATTGGCCGCGCGCGTATAGTTCCCGGTTAGCACTGGCGCAGTAACCGGCGTCCCCTTGTTGGGCTCCATTGTGGGTGGTGCCGCCGGGGACCGAACATACGGCCCATTTTTATGGATATTTCAAGCAAAGCTAAGCAAGCATCATCTGTCTCATCATCTGTCTCATCGAATAAAAGTCTAACATCTCGCTTTTTCATTATTAAGCGTACCGAAGGCAACTTCACAACTGTATCACCTTTCTTGATACAAAAATGTATAACTTCTGTAATAGGTGATGTTAATTCAATAAAGAAACTCCGTTCTGGTGACTTCCTTGTTGAAGTATTGACTGCAGTACAAGCTGCGCAGTTGTCTAAAATAAGTATGTTTGGAAATATTGCTGTGTCCGTGGCTCCTCATGGATATTTGAACTCTTCGAGAGGAGTAATATCGGAGGCCGATCTCCTCCATACCCCCGAAGAGGAAATCCTGGAGCATCTACACGACCAACATGTGTCTGGTGTTCGTCGTATTAATATCCGTCGAGATGGGAAAGTGTTTCCAACGAAGCATCTCATCTTGACTTTCGACACACCGAAATTACCATCATTCCTTATTGCTGGGTACCTTCGGTGTCCCATCAGGCCCTACGTTCAGAACCCTCTCCGTTGCTTTCAGTGTCAACGTTTCGGACACTCGAAAGCATCGTGTCGTGGTTCCATAGTCTGTGCCCAATGTGCCCAGCCTGACCATGCATCTGAGACCTGCACAAAGCCAGCTAAATGCGTCAACTGCCAAGAAGAGCACACATCTTACTCACGCTCCTGTCCAAAATGGATAGCTGAGAAAGAAATCCAGACTGTTAGAGCTAAGAACAATATTTCATATTTAGAAGCGCGCAAACAGGTCGAGGCTAGGAGCCCTAGAGTTGGTGTTTCGTACGCCTTTGTTGCCGCTTCCAAGAGAGTTATATGTAACTCATCAACCCAAACGGAGCCTATTATTACAACCAATAGACCAAACAATAGTAAAACTCAAACAACCCCACCTTCAAAATCTAACTCACAACCTAATAAAACATCCCGTTCTTCCATCTCAAAACCTTCTACACCTAAACCAGCTATACATAAAAAATTAAAAAGTGCTGAAGTTGCAAAGCGAGTGAGTCATTCACGTAAGGTGAAAGACCCTCGCAATGTGGCGCGTATGGAGGAGGATTCCCTCCAAATTTGCGCGTCCAATTCGGATCTTTCTGATCCTGATGCTGGGGTGTCTATGGACACCTCAACTCCTCCCGCTCGTGCTCCTTCTCCCTCTTCCTCCTGATGGCGACTTTAATTTCTAGGAACTGTCGCGGTTTCCGTAATAAACTTTCAGATCTGAAGTCTTTGATCACAGATTACCATCCGGCCTGTGTCGCACTTCAGGAAACTTTCCTGAAGTCAGCGGACACGGCCAAATTACGACGTTATAGTATTATTCGGAAGGACAATGTTTCGGGTGTGCGAGCGTCTGGAGGTGTTGCTCTCCTGATCCCTCACAGCTATCCCTACTCTGTCCTATCGTTAAATACTCCACTTCAAGCGGTAGCAGTGCGTGTGCAGATGCGGAAATTAATTTCCGTGTGTGTAATATATCTGCCACCTAACGACGTTGTTGATCAAAGAACTCTCGACGACTTGGTGACTCAGCTTCCGGAACCTTTTGTTATACTTGGAGACTTTAATGCTCATAATGTTTTGTGGGGGAGTAGCTGTAACACCGCTCGAGGAAGGCAAGTGGAGCAGTTAATAACTGACCACAATCTTTGCCTCCTCAATAATGGTGATCCTACTCACTTTCACGAGCCATCTCGGACCTTTCACATCATTGATCTTGCCATCTGTTCACCGTCAATCTTTCCATTTTGCAACTTTTGGGTCGGGACAGATCTTCGCGGTAGTGACCACTTTCCTGTGTTTGTGTCACTGTCCGGCACTGGATCCGTAGTCTGTCGCCCTGCGCGATTCAAATATGAGTCTGCGAACTGGTCGCGATTTACAGACATTGCAACCATTACCCAGGCTATGGTCGACGGTGATATCGATGATGCGGTTCGTCTTGTCTCCAACGTTATAATAGAAGCTGCCGATGCAGCCATTCTCAAGAGCTCACCTAATGGTCGAAGAAACTGGAAACCGTGGTGGAACCTTGAGTGTTCTGCAGCATTGAAAGTACAACGTAAAATGTGGGGGATATTTCGCCGATATCCCACCACTCCAAATTTCGTTGCTTTCAAGCAAGCAAGAGCTAACGCTCGTAGAGTGCGTCGACGTTGCCAGAGTGAGTTGTGGAAAAAGTACGTTTCGGAATTGACACCATCCATCCCCAGTAAACAGCTTTGGACGAAAGTAAAGAAATGCATAGGAATATATCCAGACCAGCCAATACCGTGCATTGTTCAAAATGGCGTTACACTTTCTACCTTAGAGGAAATAAGTAACGCCATCGGCAGCGCCTTCAGTTCAGTGTCGAGTGCGTCGTCGTATCCGACCACTTTCATGCGACACAAACTGCGTGCCGAGTCAAGACCTTTGCGTTTCGATACTCAGTCCGATCTGGCCTACAACTGCCCCTTTACGGAAAACGAGTTGGAGAATTGCCTTCGGCAGACTCGGATGACTTCCCCGGGTCCCGATGGCATTAGTTATGCTATGTTACAGCATCTCTCTCGCAGCTCGCTCCGTAATTTGCTGTATCTATTTAATAGAATCTGGGAGGAACATGCTTTTCCATCCTCTTGGCGTAGGGCAATAGTGATTCCTATTCCCAAACCGGGAAAGGATGCTTCTAGCCCTAACAATTACCGTCCAATTGCACTCACCAGCTGTTTATGCAAGCTGCTGGAACGAATGGTTAACAATCGGTTAGTGTATCAGTTAGAATCCCATCTTTGTCTGTCACCTCTACAAAGCGGATTTCGGCGTGGCCGGTCCACGATGGATAATATCATAGCCTTAGAATCCGAAGCTCGCAATGCCTTTGTCAGAAGAAACCACTTAGTGTCTGTTTTCTTCGACATTGAAAAGGCTTATGACCGGACGTGGCGATATGGTATCCTTCGTGACCTTTATAATAACACCTTTCGTGGTCACTTGCCGATTTTCATTTCGAACTTCTTGTCACTACGAGAATTTCAAGTTCGCATTGGTACGATGCTTTCCGATGTTTACATTCAAGAAGAGGGAGTTCCTCAGGGCAGTGTATTGAGTGTTACACTGTTTTCCCTGAAAATTAATGGCATTTTACAGTGTTTGCCACCATCTGTTCGTGGCAATCTGTATGTCGACGACTTGCAGATCTCGTGTCAAGGTAAGGATATGCGTTACATCGAACGACAATTGCAAGCTTCAATATCTCGCATGATGACATGGTGTTCTGAGAACGGTTTTACGTTTTCGGCCGAAAAAACCTCTTGCGTACATTTTTGTAAGCGCAGAGGTTTGCATCCTGACCCGCGAATATACCTAGGTGATTCTCTGATATCTGTGGAGAACGTTGTTCGTTTCTTGGGCGTGTTGTTTGATAGTAAGTTAACTTTCCTTCCGCACGTAATGTATCTGCGGCGGAAGTCAGAGCAGGCTCTAAACTTGCTGAAAGTTCTATCCAACACGTCCTGGGGAGCTGAGCGATCTACTATGCTCCGGGTTTATCGCGCGGTCATTCGATCGAAAATGGATTATGGATGCGCCGTGTACGGTTCCGCACGCTTTTCCGTGCTACGGAAACTGGACACGGTTCATCATTCCGCCCTTCGAATCTGTTCTGGTGCTTTCAGAACATCTCCCGTAAAGAGTTTAAATGTCATCTGCGGTGAGCCTTCTTTACTATCTATTCGCAAGCAATTGTCGCTTCAGTTGTACTTCCGTATCCTCTCGCAACCTAATCACCCACTCCATTCTGCTCTACTTGACAGTCAGAATGACCGACTTTACCAAAATCGGCTATCTTGCATTCCACCTTTCGGACTTCGCATGAGGACGTTTCTGATTTCATCTCCGCTGTGTGATGTGGATGTCATGCTGCAACCGACTTTGCATTTTCCACCTTGGCGAAACCGCAAGATTTCGTACTTGCGCCCCTTCCAGGGTTTTGCAAAATCGAATACGGATCCTGTCGTTTTTCGCCAGCTTTTTGCGTCGCACCTCGCTAGTTACCCTAACTATGTTGATGTTTATACCGACGGCTCGAAAACAGAAGATCATGTTGGATGTGCCTACGTCTGTGGCAGAGACGTTAGGAGCTATTCACTTCCCGACTGTTTTTCTGTCTTTTCAGCAGAGTTTGTGGCTGTACATGAAGCTCTGAAGTATATCTTCCGGCAGAGAGATAGGCGTTTTATATTGTATACAGATTCCATCAGCGTTTTAGAGACTTTGGAGAATGGTGAAGTGTTACACTCCCATTCCCTTGTATCTCCGGTGTTGGATCTGCATCGTCGCCTCTGTAGTCGTGGCTTCAGTGTCCTTTTCTGCTGGGTGCCTGGTCATGTCGGCATATCGGGTAACGAGCAGGCAGATGCTGCGGCTAAAGGTGCTGTGCATCGGCTGAATCAGCATGTGCCTATCAGTGATGTGAAGTCCGCTGTGAAAAAGTTAATTAGGAACGAATGGCAAGTTGATTGGGATATGCAGGTTACTAATAAGCTGCGACAGGTTAAACCATGTATTGGTGCTTGGCCATCAGCTCAACTTCGTCGTGCAGACGTCATACTCACACGGTTGAGAATCGGGCATTCCCTTTTGACGCATCGACATTTGTTGATGGGTGAGGATGCCCCTCTCTGTCAACATTGTAAGGCTCCACTTTCGGTTGGACATATTTTGACGTCTTGCCCTTCGCTTCAAGCCCAGTATAATAGGTTTTTTGGCTCCAGTTCACCTATCTTATCTGAACTGCTGGGGGAGCCCCCCCATCCTGCTCTGTTTGCCTTCTTATTTTTTACTGGTTTTATACGCAGTCTGTGCTTTAGCAATTGATTTTATAGTTAAACTTTTATTGCCTTTTACAAATATATCTTTTTTATAATCTTTTTATCAATTTTATGTATCATCGTTTTTACCACCTTATATATCACCGTTTTTTATGACTTTTACATATCATCTTTCTATATTACCTTGTATATATCATTCTAACATGTTTATACATAATTTTTATCATCCCTTTTATTCAGTTTCTTACGGTTACTCGTTTTTATATTTATTAGTGTTGGTGATAAATCTGTTTTTTCCCCGTTGGTTCGAGCTATGTAATCTGTTTTTGCTCTAGTCTTGTGTTTGGCGCTTTATATCCTATTTTGGATCCTGCGCCATAAAACCCCAAGCAACCAACCAACCAACCAACCATCTGTGGCAGAGACGTTAGGAGCTATTCACTTCCCGACTGTTTTTCTGTCTTTTCAGCAGAGTTTGTGGCTGTACATGAAGCTCTGAAGTATATCTTCCGGCAGAGAGATAGGCGTTTTATAGTGTATACAGATTCCATCAGCGTTTTAGAGACTTTGGAGAATGGTGAAGTGTTACACTCCCATTCCCTTGTATCTCCGGTGTTGGATCTGCATCGTCGCCTCTGTCGTCGTGGCTTCAGTGTCCTTTTCTGCTGGGTGCCTGGTCATGTCGGCATATCGGGTAACGAGCAGGCAGATGCTGCGGCTAAAGGTGCTGTGCATCGGCTGAATCAGCATGTGCCTATCAGTGATGTGAAGTCCGCTGTGAAAAAGTTAATTAGGAACGAATGGCAAGTTGATTGGGATCTGCAGGTTACTAATAAGCTGCGACAGGTTAAACCATGTATTGGTGCTTGGCCATCAGCTCAACTGCGTCGTGCAGACGTCATACTCACACGGTTGAGAATCGGGCATTCCCTTTTGACGCATCGACATTTGTTGATGGGTGAGGATGCCCCTCTCTGTCAACATTGTAAGGCTCCACTTTCAATTGGACTTATTTTGACGTCTTGCCCCTCGCTTCAAGCCCAGTATAATAGGTTTTTTGGCTCCAGTTCACCTATCTTAATTGAACTGCTGGGGGAGCCCCCCCCCCCATCCTGCTCTGTTTGCCTTCTTATTTTTTACTGGTTTTATACGCAGTCTGTGCTTTAGCAATTGATTTTATAGTTAAACTTTTATTGGCTTTTACAAATATATCTTTTTATAATCTTTTTATCAATTTTATGTATCATCGTTTTTACCACCTTATATATCACCGTTTTTTATGACTTTTACATATCATCTTTCTATATTACCTTGTATATATCATTCTAACATGTTTATACATAATTTTTATCATCCCTTTTATTCAGTTTTTTACGGTTACTCGTTTTTATATTTATTAGTGTTCGTTAGAAATCTGTTTTTTCACCGTTGGTTCGAGCGTGGCGATTGTTATGTAATCTGTTTTTGCTCTAGTCTTGTGTTTGGCGCTTTATGTCCTATTTTGGATCTTGCGCCATAAAACCCCAACCAACCAACCAACTTGGAAGCACTACAGTGTATCTGCACTAAGAGGGAAAGAAAGTTTATCGTGTACACTGATTCTCTCAGTTCTCTACAGGCTTTGGAATCAGATGCACCCGCTCACCCTCTTGCCATTGAAGTATTAAAACTTCATCACCATCTGGCAAGGCACGGCTGTAGTGTTTTGTTCTGTTGGATTCCGAGCCATGTTGGAATCCGAGGTAATGAGTTGGCTGATGCAGCTGCTAAAAATGCTAATACTATCTTACGCAAGCCGATACCACTGTGTGACATCAAACAGACTATCAAATACATCATACGGTGCAAGTGGCAAGAAATTTGGAACCTGCAGGTAAACAACAAACTGCATGGGTTAAAACCAAATATCTCTTTTTGGCCCTCACTTGGAAGCAGAAAAAGTGACGTATTTTTAACTCGCCTGCGCATTGGGCACACCCGTCTGACACATTTACATTTGTTATTTGGGGAGAGTGCCCCTATGTGTGCTCACTGTAAATGCGTCTTGACTGTCCTTCATGTTTTAACTTCATGTAATAATTTTAAAAACTTGTATATAAAATATTTTAACTCGTCATCTCCATCTTTATCTCATTTAATTGGTGAACATCCGCATCCTGCGCTGTTCACTTTCATCCATCATATTGGTTTTTACCATCTAATTTAATGGTTTTTTTAAACTGTTTTTATCTTGTTTATACTCGAGTCTATATATTATCTGTTTTTTTATATGGTCTTTCAGTACTTCGTTTGATTTTGGTTTTCTCACTTCTCTTCTTTTGTATATATTTTTATCTGCGGTTTTTATGTTCTAAGGCGTATAAATAAATTACATGTACGTTTGTTCTGGTTTTACCTTGTGCTTGGCGCAGCTTGTCCTCTCTGGACCTTGCCCCAAAAAACTCAAACAAACCAACCAACCAACCAACCATCTGGGCATCTCGTTGAAGGTGGAGGTCTGCTTCAGGGTCGTTTCGTGTGCGTATAGTTCTCGGTGAGCACTGGTGCAAGTATTTGCATCTCCTTGTTGGGCTCCGTGGTGGGTGGTGCCGCCGAGAACTGAATCTTTCCCCCTTTTTTATGGATAATTCTTCTTCTTTTTCTTCTCATCAGACGTCACGTTTTTTCATAATAAAACGAAAGGAAGGTACATTTAGTACGGTGTCGCCTTTCTTCATTCAAAAATCACTTCATGGTTTAATTGGAACTGTTCAATGCGTTAAAAAACTACGCTCAGGTGACCTACTTTTAGAAGTAGCGACTGCAGTACAAGCTGCACAGTTATTAAAACTCGAAGCGTTTGGGAACATGGCTGTAAGTATTATTCCACATGCCTATTTGAATTCATCACGTGGTGTAATTTCGGAACATGACTTGCTGCATACCTCCGAAGAGGAGATCTTGGAGCATTTGAGAGACCAACTTGTGTCTGGTGTTCGTCGAATTAACATCCGTTGGGATGGGAAGATACTTCCCACAAAGCATCTCATCCTGACTTTCGACACACCTGAACTTCCAAGATGTCTCATAGCTGGGTACCTTCGATGCCCCATCAGACCCTACGTGCCGAACCCTCTCCGTTGCTTTCAGTGCCAACGTTTTGGACACTCGAAAGCATCGTGTCGTGGTTCCATGGCCCCTCAGGGGGTTTACCTTCTTTAGGTAAACACGGGTGTCGCAATCCCGAGGTACCCCAGCGAACTTTCCCTCCTTTCCCTTTTCTTCTCCTCTCGTCCTTCTACTTTTACCTTTTTTTTTTCTCCCTCGTTGCGGTTACCTCTTCGGAGGTGACGGCTCCTCATCAGAAGCTGTAGTCATTCTGTGCTTCTAGCTTCTAATGGCGATAACTGCCCACGTGTTTTGCCGTGCGTGGAGACCCGTGTCCCAGGAAATGGGGATCCTGGTAGTTGAGGGGTTTTATTCTTCGCCATAATGTGGGCTTTAGTAAGATAACGCTCCAACACACTACTTTGGCCCTTGCTTCAGGTAAACGGGAGGTGCACATTGGTCCCGTGTGTACCAATCGGCTGGTCGGTTAGACATTGTTCACTGGCTCAGGGCTAAGCAACCGGTCATTGGCCGCGCGCGTATAGTTCCCGGTTAGCACTGGCGCAGTAACCGGCGTCCCCTTGTTGGGCTCCATGGTGGGTGGTGCCGCCGGGGATCGAACATACGGCCCATTTATATGGATTCTCTAACCAACGTTCAAACTCGTGTGTTGTCCTCAAATATTTGTCAAGTGTCCCGTTTTTTTATTGTTAAACGTTCGGAAGGTACATTTTCTATGGTGTCGCCCTTCCTGATACAGAAATGCATTAATGGATCTGTAGGCGATGTGAAATCGGTTAAGAAACTTCGGTCTGGTGACCTGTTAGTAGAGGTTTTGACTTCAAAACAAGCGGCGCAACTGTTGAAGGTAACTGCTTTTGGCAATATACCCGTGTCTCTGGCTCCTCATGGCTATCTCAATTCTTTGAGAGGCGTAATTTCGGAACCCGAATTACTACATACCACCGAAGAAGAGATTTTGGAGAATTTGCAACATCAGCTCGTCTCTGCTGTGCGTCGTATCACTATCCGTCGGGATGGGAAAGTACTTCCCACGAAGCATCTCATCCTGACGTTCGATACGCCTAAACTGCCATCATTTGTCATCGCGGGTTATCTTCGATGTCCAACAAGACCATACGTTCAGAACCCTCTCCGTTGCTTTCAGTGCCAAAGATTTGGTCACTCGAAAGCAACGTGTCGTGCATCCGAGGTCTGTGCTCGTTGTGCCCAGCCTGATCATCTCTCAGAGATGTGCAGCGCGCCCGAAAAATGTGTCAATTGTAATGGAAGTCACCCCTCTTACTCACGCTCCTGTCCGAAGTGGATTCATGAAAAGGAAATACAGACAGTTAGAGCTCATAACAATTTGACTTACATGGAGGCTCGGAAGCAAGTTGAGGCTCGGACCCCCAGAGTTGGAGTTTCGTACGCTTCTGTAGCTACCACACAAAAAGTTATGTGCACTGCTTCCACACAGACTGATCCACCTCGGAACACAACTGTTCCAGAAAAATGTAAACTA